>CM050514.1:23495000-24695000 GCA_027563665.1 Antrozous pallidus
ATAGCACTGAACTACTGTACCAATTTATATTTCCTCTCTAATAGTATTAATACATTGAATACTTTTTTATAGTTATTGTATGCATATCTTACTACCATATTAGATTATAAATTACTTAAATTTGGATCTATTTTTGTATTCCTTATAGGATCTCACCACCTCAAAAATGTATTATGCAAGTATGAGCTAGCAATTTTTTTAAAGATCTACTGGGTGGATATTTTAGATGCTTCACAACAGTTTACTCTTTAAATAAATATTTATTCTGAATGGAAGGTCTGTGTAATTATTTTTATTTCAGATTTTTATGTTTACATTTACTAAAATCTGTTTATTTCCTTTATTTAGTTTTTTCCCATATTTAGTTTTTTCTTTAAAATTCCAAGAAACTGACACAGAGGAAATCATTGCAAAATCTGGCAAGACCCGTAAGATAAAGGTAGAATCTTGTTTTTATAGAATGGTGTTTTAGTAGTCCCTCTTGGAGAAAGCTGGCCTGACCAGAGAGTACCAATTACACTGGAAAATAGCTCCTAACTGTCCTGGCTAGTGAGAAAAGCTTTCACTGAAAACAACTGAAGTACTTGATGAATAGGCAGCATCTCTCGTGGCTATGCATTACTGAATGTGCTCCAAAGTAGTGTTTGATCCTGATGGAAAGTAATCAGCCAAGCTGAACTTTAGTAGAGCTGAAAACTTCAGAAATATGTGTTTCTTCAACAAATATTTGTTGAGCATCACCTATGTGCCAGATTAGGTGCTACATATGGAAAGAGATCTAGATCAGAAGAGAAGACTGCCCTGAGGTAGTACAATTTAACAAGTATAAGAGACAAACACACAAAAAGCATATTTTGTGCCACTTCTTATAAATTCTGGTAAGGGTTTTGAAGGTAAAGTACAGGATGCTATCACAGTAAAGATTGGATGGATAAGAGGAAGACAGCGACATACTTTATATTAAAAGCAATTAAAAGGATGTGGAATCAGTAAAACATCGTCTGGCATTTCAGAAGGCCCTATGAAATAGTGCCTTGATTGTCACCCTTAATTACTCTTTCCTCATTTCCCACATCCATTTAAATGCCATTTCCTGCTAACACATATCCCTTAACTATTTCTCAAAACTAAGTCTCCCGCTCTGCCCTTTATTGCCATTGCTCTGGGAAAGGCTTCATTGCTCCTTGCCTGCACTACCCCAATAGCTATTAGATTGGTTTCCCACCTCCAATCTTAGCCCACTAAAATCCATGCTCACATAGTTCCTGCTGTGATCTCTCCAAAATATAAATCTGATCATGCTATTCTCCATTATCCCTTTAGTGTTCCCAATTACATCAAAACTTAGAGTCCAAATTTCTGAAGATAGCAGAATTTCTGAGTGCTACAGACTTCTCTTCCAGGGTTTTATCTCGTCACATTCTGATTCATTCTTTCCGCATTATACTATAATACCTTCTTACCTTCCTATTCTTGCTGTTATTTTTCCCCTTGTTTAAAGTATGCTGTACACACACACACACACACACACACACACACACACACACACCTCTGAAATCCTTTGTGACCAGTTGCAGGCATCATTTTGTAAAAATCTTTCTCTGATCTATTCCATCCTCAGAATGAGCCCCTGTACTGGTCTGTGCATATATCCATTAATAATTTTACTTATTACATAAGTGTATGATTATCTGAGACCAGGAAATACTCACTTTTGTATCTCTAGTGCCTAGTCACTATTAGGGACTCAATAAATATCTTTAGATGAATAAATAAGTGTTTGCCTTAAATTGGTCTCTATATTTTCTAATTATTAAGTGTAAATTTGTTAACATTTAATGTATTTTAATATACTTCTCCCATCACAAACAAAAACAAGTCAGATTCACTGATTTGAGCAGGTATTTATTTATTTGGTCTTAATGTGCCTGTAATGAGACCTTTATGTGTTTGCTACCTAGTGAGACTAGTGCCATCTATTGGCTATTATCCAAATTGTATCCACTATTTGGGATGGAGCATAAATCACTAATCATAAGTAAGTTCACCTATGAAAATTTTTTTCATGAATTTGGACAAGAATAAAACTATCACATATATGGGGGAAAATGAAGTAATCTAGTCAGGTATCTCAGCAAAAGAGAATAGTATTGTGTCCTGACATAGTAACAGACAATACATACCATCAACATATTGGAAATATTTTCTCAAAGAGTATGAGTATGTTTAGGGCTTTTGTCACATTTTTTAAATTGCTTTTAAGTGTTGTATTATTTGTAATGCCACTAGTGAAGTATGAAAGTTTTACATCATTAGCTAGCATTAGCTATCACTTACAATTTTCTAATTTGCATATTTCAATAATGACAGAGAATTCTACCAGAGAAATGTAAGGAGTTTGGCTAGCTATCTTTAGGAGTTTTGTTCTTTTGTTCTCTTATCTGTTAGGAATTAGTGAGTTTCTTATCAGCTTTTAGGAGCTATTTGTAAATTAAACTATAAAGTCTTTGTTAGATTTGTTGCTTATAATTTTACTGTTGCAGTGTTGCCATTTTATTTTGGTTCTGTGTTGCCAGATAGTCTTTATATGAAATTGAATATTTTATACAGTCAAACTTGTCAATCTTTTTCCTTTATGATTTCTTCTGTTGCTTCTAAGCCTAAAATGTCAACCTCACTCCATGTGAATTCTGTCTGATTCTGTTATTTGGATCAAATTAAATTTCAAATTTTATAGTTAAAAAGGATTGCATATCAACATTTTATACATTTTTAACTTAAAGTTTTTAAAGTATTTTCCTTTCCTTATTGAAATACTTTTTCCATGGCCTCAGGAATAAATAAAATCCAAAATATACTCAAAAACCAATCTTGAATAAAATTGCACTTTTTAAGTCTGTGACAAATCAGCTGCTATTTTGGTAGAATGATCAATTCTTTAAGAAAATGAAGTGCAGGTTAGTCAAGTGGTAAAGAGTTGCAGTTATATTACTCAACTTACTATGATAGTGCATTATATAGTTGCCCTTTTATACCAGGTATTTTTTAAAGTGTATAAAGCAGTACATCTGATTATAGGATTTTTATTAGTATTGCAATTTTCATGAATAAAAATAGGGCTTAATTTACCTCATATTTTAAGCTAGCAAGGAGGGGAAGAGTCAGGAGAAGACTAATAATAAAGAGAGAGGGATCTGATTATTTTAGAATGAAAGCCCAGGAAATATTGTATTCATTATTTATATGTATTTGGAGGGGGCTCTACATTAG
Source organism: Antrozous pallidus (assembly GCA_027563665.1). Taxonomy (NCBI): domain Eukaryota; kingdom Metazoa; phylum Chordata; class Mammalia; order Chiroptera; family Vespertilionidae; genus Antrozous; species Antrozous pallidus. The sequence continues at coordinate 23,498,271 of CM050514.1, forward strand.
AATTCTATAAGAAAAATGGCAACATAGGTTACAAATCAAGGCTCTGCCAATACTTTTTAATGATGACTAACAATACCCTTGGTTTTCCTGAAGCAGAGACCTTTAATTATGATTAATTGTGAAGTGGTTTTGTGATTAGACTAGTATTAACTAAACCACCAGTATTTTACTATCTACATCATTTTCACTTATTAAGTCAGTTATTGATTACAGGTTTTCTGAGGCAAAAGGTTAGTACATTTATTCATTATAAAATTCACCTCTTAGCAAAACATGTCTTTAATCTCTTGGTAGTAACAAGAATGAGTGTCAAATGTCAAACTATAGGCAATATTTAAATAGTTCTTGAAGTTTTTAGAGCAGATGGAAATTTATTTAAATGTATAATATAAACATACTTTATAATGAACTGTTAAAATGTAATAGTTTTTAAGATTTTTAATTTACTTTTAAAATTTATATTTAAAGATTTTTCTTTTTGTCATAATATCTATCTTCCCTGGTCCGGCTAATGGAATACTACTTAGAAAATGCAGGTAGAATTAAGGATAGAGTAGAAAATAAAAATTGTTACCATGATGCTATCTATTTTTCTAGTTTTTTCTACATTATGCATTTTTATGTTCTATTTTACATATATGGACCATTTTACATGTATAGTTTTGTAGTGTTCTAGAAATATAATTTTAGCATTTCCCCATATTATTTAATACTAGAGACCCAGTGCATGAAATTTGGGCACTGAGGCAGGGTGTCCCTCAGCCCAGCCTGCACCCTCTCCAATCTGGGACATCCGTCTCACAATCCGAGACTGCTGGCTCCAAATTGCTCACCTGCCTGCCTGCCTGGTTGCCCCTAACCGCTTCTGTCTGCCAGCCTGATCTCCCCCTAACCACTCCCCTGCCAGCCTGGTCGACGCTGAACTACTTCCCTGCCGGCCCATTCACCCCCAACAGCCTTCCCCCTGCTGGCCATCTTGTGGTGGCCATCCTGTGCCCTCGAGGGGATACCATCTTGTGACCACCTGGGGGCGGCCATCTTATGCGAGAGCATGGCAGTCAATTTGCATATTACCTCTTCATTATATAGGGACATTCATGGATGAGGAAACTAAAGTCCTTAGAGACTAGATAGTCAGGACTAGAATACGGGAGCTCTGATACCCACTCAACATTTTGCCCTTTGCCTTTTGCTTTCACTTATATACACCAGCTGGGCACATGTGAAATGTACCCTGATTACAAATATTTTATCTAGAAAGTGCCTTACTAAATAATTCAAATCAAATAAATTATTTTCTATAACATATTTATGGAAACAAAATATTCATTTGACTTTTTGTGGATATATTGCCCATTTTGAAAACAATATTTCAAACAACTGGATAGATACGTAATGGATTTTTTTGTGAAAAAAACATGTTTTTAAAAACTTTCTAGTATTGTCCTTTAGTGGGGAAAATACTTCAAAAAGGTAATTTTGTAAGATCTTTCAGAGGCAAAGTAACTTAATTCAAAGATAGAAATTATAACTTGAAATAAAACAGAAAAGTTTTTGCCAAGACATTTAAAAACTTATGTGAAGTCCATAAAGCAAAGCAAAATAGGTAGACTGCATTCCAGGGAACTGGTCCTGCAGAGATCACCGTCCCCTGCCCAGCAGTCTTGAGATGATCCAAAGGTAGAGAGACCAGTGAGAAAGCAGAGAGAAAGGCAGTCACAGGGAATAAGTTTCTTAGACATAGCTGTTGTAATGCTACAACGGATTTTTAAAATAGGAAGTATTATTTTAGACTGACTTCTAAGAGGATCAGGGAAGAGATTTATGTAATAGTTTAAAATAATGTCCTATAGCCCTGGTCAGTGTGGCTTAATTGGAGTGTCGTTGTCTATACACTGAAAGATTTTGGGTTTGATTCCCAGTCACAGCATATACCTTAGGTTTTGGCTTCATTCCCTATCAGGGTGTTTACAAGAGGCAACCAGTCAATATTACTCTCTCACATCACTATTTCTCTCTCTCTCTCTCTCTCTCTCTCTCTCTCTCTCTCTCTCTCTCTCTCTCTCTCTTTCTCTAAAATCCATAAACATATCCTCAGGTGAGGATTAAAAATAAATGAATAAATGAATAATGACTTGTAGACCACTAAAATATTAATATTTATGGGCTAAAAGATATGCTGACATTTAAAATTGTGGTAGCAAAAGTAGCTGGCTATAAAAATGTTTTAAAAAGAAGATATTAAAACAGAGTTTAGGACTATATGAGTGTTTATCCTTATATGTCACCATACACTCTTTCATTATAAAAAAAAGTTAAACAAATTATTTGTGTTTGACCTTTCATAATGTAAACACTATATTATTGAGTCTAATTTTACTTTAACCTCAGTGCCATGTCAAGAAGTATTGGTAAACATAACTTGTTTTACATGGAATTATTTTAGAACTTTTGAGAGGCCTTCCATACAAATAACTGATGCCTGTAAAAAGCCCTTATTTTCTGCTTTTGTGGGACAATTTCTTGGTTAGCTTTCAAAAAAAGTTCTTAATTTCTGACAGGGGCATGTTAAGAAAATATTTCTACTTACTGGCACAAATGTGTAGCCATCACAGATAAATGATGGCTTGGGTTTGCTGTTTCTTCTATTTTCTGCTTGTTTTATGCTTCTAAACTTGTGTTAAAATAGCCAAACTTCTCTGATCTTCAGGCCTGTCGTGGCTTCACCGAGGGGACAAAATATCTGCTTCATCTACCTAGCTTTCATATGAAGCTACTTCCTTTCCAAATCTAAACCTTCTTCCTAAGTTCTGTTACAGGGTATTTTAAGTAGTGAGGTTCCAGAAGTGGTGCTAGAAATGAAGGAAACTAATGAAGGGAGAGGGCCTCATTTAGAGAGAATAAAGAGGTAGTCGGTAGCATTTTCACAAAAATTTTGAGTGCTGTATGAACAAAATAGCTCATGTACCCATCCAATTAGGTGGGGCTGGACAAAGGTGGTGGGATTTCAGCACTTCTGAAACTAAGGATGACTGGTGAAAAGGAAATTCCAAGAAGAGGGTTCTACGGGACATGGTTGCTGAAATGTTACATAAGAGTAGACATGATTGACAAATAAGGATAGAAGAATAAGCTTGGGATATTGCCGATAGTATTGAAAATTGAAGTGATAAGTTTGTGCTTAACTCTAGAAGCAATGGAGAGTCACTGAGGTATTTTTTTTAAGTAGCAACTTAATTAGAACTTTGATTTTTGAAAATAGCTTTAGCAGCTATTTATAGGAAGAAAAAGGAAAGAGAAAGGGAGTCTAGATTGGGAATTAGCCTTTTCTGTGAAGAGCCATCTAAATATTTTAGGCTTTATGAACCATATATTCTCTACCACCACTATTCAATGCTGAGGCCATAGATAGTTTGTAAACAAAGAAGCTTGACTATGTGTCTGTGTGGCATATGGACAGCATCATTTAATAGAGTCATGAATATGGGTTTCTTAAATAGGCCTAAAGGATGTTGTAACCCTAGGTTTAGATTTCACCCCTTTAACTTTCCCAACTATAAAAGACATCTATAAAATGACATCTTTCTGTGGTTTATAATAAAGTATCTGTTATATAACTTTCTTCAAACCCCTTAAGCTCTTTAGAAATAATGTTTGATAATAGAGAGGTGAGGGCCTGGGGAGTGGGGTGGAGGAGGTCAATGGGGGAAATAGGTCAATATATACTTACTGAGCATAATACTTTCAACAATAAAGATACATTTTTAAAAAAAAACTCTAAAAGAAATTTGCTATTGAGAATGGAATATGTGTTATAGGTTTAATTCTCTCTTTTCTGTATGTGTGTGTGTGTGTGCGTGTGTGTGTGTGTATGTGTGTGGTCTTTAAACCAACCGGGTGCTAAGTTCTAGAGGCAAGATAAATCTACTTTTGAGCTACTTGTAATATTTCTAGCTTAGACCTTGATCCTAAGAGATAGAATTATAGTAACTGTTAAAATGAAATGTAGCCAGAAATATGATAAGCTGTTGATATGTGTTTCTGTCATAGTGAGATTGCATTTTACTTTAAAGGAAATGACACAGTCCCTATACTGTGAATATGTTTAATATTTTTAAAGTTATTCACCTGCAGAAGCTTGATTAAAGTGAGCTTTTAAGATGGCACTCACAACCTTTAAGATCATTAGTTGTCCCATCCAAAAGACTAAAGAAAATTTAGTTTTACCTTTATACTTTCTTTTCTAGCAATAAAAAATGATTAGACTTTTCTTTTTCTTCCCCTCCCCCCCCCCCAATGAAAGGTAATAAACAAAATGTATCTCAGAGTGTGAAGCAATATAGTGTTTTAGGAATAGAGATTTTTGTCATCTGAATTAAAATTCAAGCTCTGCCACCTTATCATTTTTTTTGTGATTTTAGGTAATTTATTCTTCATCTAAAAGATAGCATTAAGAATGCCTTGTCAGGATTGTTATGAGAATTTTGTTAAATGAGATGTATGTAAAGTGCTTAACACGGCCTCTGGAACGTTAAAGCATACAATGAATAATAGCTATTATATTTTTTCAAAGAATGTGTTATTTTTTTCAGGTAGCTTATGCTCTTACTTGAAAATTTTGTAATGTTGGCTAGGAAAGATATGGCGCATAGAAATTATCACATATTTGGAGCTCATATGATCACTTTAAGAACTGCCATTCTGTAATCAAATAGGTTGACTAAAAAAACATTAATTATATACAGGTTACGTTGTTCATTAATACTACTTGTTATAATTTCCCCAATACCATTATTATCTCTCAGACATCCAGCTATTTGAATTAGGTAAATTCTAACAGATAGACGTCAGTGAAAGTAATACTTCAAAATTAATTTACATATAATATTTATGAAGATTGCAAAATATATGGAAGTTTATTTCCGATATATACTTACTGAGCATTGACTGTTTTCTAGACACTATTCCAGGTGCTAATGATACATTGATGTAAGACAGTTGTTGCCTTCAAGAGGCTGATAGTCTTTGAAGGAATTATAGACAACAAAATAAGTATTTACACTGAAGATGTACCGATCCATGTAAGCCAAGGGCATTACAGGAACATAGAGCAGAGAATTGTAACCATCATGAAAGGAGGTGTATAATGAAATTGATGAGGTTTTCCAGAGATGATGCATCTGGAGCGAGCTTTGAAAGAACATAGATTAATCAGAAAAAAGGGCATAGAAGATGTCCAGACACGGGGACTTATAAGTTTATATAGATATAGGTTTACATAGAACTTATAGGTACTTCATTTTTATTAACATGCATTATAAAATGACTATGTGACTCTGGGCAAGTGATTTTACCTTTCAAGGATATTGTACTATTAAAAGAAATCATAGACTTCCTATTCAAGTGAAGATGGATTAACAGAGATCAGATTTATTCTCCCATCTGAAACAACTACCAAAAACATGGACAAATTATTTGGAAAAACATCTTTCAAGACAATGAACATCAAGCATGAAGGGCAGTGTTTCCCAAGAGATTAGAAAAAAATTAGGTGAGTCCTTTAATTGTTCCAGCTTAAGGCCTGGATAAAGTTTCCAGGTCATGCCACAGGTAGGGAGAACCCAGGCAGAGCCTTCTGGTCTCTTTGAGTTGAGAACATGGAGCTGTGAAACCAGAGAGGCCAACGCCTCTAGAGTGCACAGGGCAGGGAAGAGAGTAGTGAGCTGCAGAAGATCTGCAGTGGGTCCCTTCATGTGTTCTGCAGACTACTCATCAGTGCGTCACAGGAGAAATTGCCCATGGCTTGGAAAAGAGCCACCTGAAGCAATGTAAGGGATCATGCCTGTCATCACACAGAGTTGGAAATAGTCCTGTTCCCAACATATAACATGGTGCTTCCAAACAAGTACTAAAAAAATGTCATATCTCACAATAGTAGGAGGAAATTAACCACAGACTCACACTGTTCTGATCCTAACAAATTAGGAACGGAAAGAATAAACTGCTTCCAAATGATTTAACTGTGCTCCAGAACAAAGACCAAGACTATTTATGCAAATACAAAAATATATAGCACACAACAAAATAAATTCCATGATGTGTGACATTCTATCAGAAATGACTATGCATCTAAAAACCCAAGGAAATACTGCAAATGATAAAAAAGTCAATCAGTTGAAACAGACCCAGAAATGACACAGTAATAGAATCAGTAGACAAGGACATGATAGACTTATTATAACTGTATTGCTTATGGTCAGAGAGCTCTTAGGAAAACTGAACATATTAAGTAGAGATATGAAAACTATTAAAAAACATATTTCTAGACATGAGAACTGCATGTCTCAGATGAAAAATACTCTCTATGAGATTATTAGAGATGCTACCTTGCAGACAGAGAAAGAAAAATGCCAGATAATTTCACGTATATGTAGAATCTTAAAAATGAACAGGTAGAACAGAACAGACGCATAGATACAGAGAACATTTTGAAGGTTGCCAGAAGGGAGAGTTTTTGGGGGGAAAATCTGAAGGGATTTAGAAGTACAAGTTGGTAGTTACAGAATAATCATGGGAATGTAAACTACAGCATAGGGAATATAATAGTCAATCATATCAAATAAGGAGGGAATATGCTAACTGACTGCCACACCCTCAAAGATGGTGGTGCCCACAGCCAATAAAGAGGGAATATGCTAATTGACTATCACACCCTAAAGATGGCATCACCCAGTCCCCTCAGACCAGCCTTGCTGTGCACCTACCTCTGGAGTCTCCCTGTTCCCTCAACCACCAAGCTGCCAGGGCTGGCCCAAGACACAGGCAAGCCTAGGATGGTGGCTGTCCAGTTGTCCAAGGCTGCCCAAGGCTCAGGTAACCAGGGCTTGTCAAGGCTTGTGCTGCTGGCAGTGGCAGCAGCAGAGGTGTGATAGGACATCACCTTCCCCTGATTGCCGGGTCACCTCCCAACCCTGAAGACTCCTGAACTATGAGAGGGGGCAGACTGGGCTGAGGGGACCCCCTCCTCCAGTGCATGAATTTTCATGCACTGGGTCTCTAGTCCTATCTAATAAAAATAATATGCAAATTGACCATACCTCCGCTACACACCCACCAGCCAATCAGGGGGAGTATGCAAATTAACCCAACCAAGATGGCTGAAGCCACGGAGTGAGCAGAAGGCTTGGGTTTCCCCAGCAATGGAAGAAGCCATGCTTCCTGCACACCCTGGCCAGCATAGGCCTCCGCTGAAGGGTACAAAGTTCCAATTATAGAAGATAAATAAATCCTGACAAAAATGGCTACGGCCACTGAGGGAACAGGAGGCTTGGGTTTCCCCGGTGATGGAGGAAGCCAAGTTCCTGGCCTGCCCTGGCCTCTGCTGAAGGCTACAAAGTTTTAATTATAGAAGATAAATAAATCCCAGATACCAGGGCCTCTGCTTGGATTGCTGGGGCGTGTGGTTGGCCTGCAAACCACCACAGGCCCCTTGCCCAGGCCATCCATCCCACACCCCAAAGGAATACCCACCCTGATCCACGACACCCTTCAGGGCAAACCAACTGCCCCCCACACATGTACCAGGCCTCTATCCTATCTAATAAAAGAGTAATATGTAAATTGACTGTCACTCCATCACACAAGATGGCTGCCCCCATGTGGTCAAAGATGACTGCCCCCATATGGACACAAGATGGCCACCACAAGATGGCCAGCAGTGGAGGGCAGTTGGGAGGGACCAGGCCTGCAAAGGAGGGCAGTTGGGGGCGATCAAGCCTGCAGGGGAGGACAGTTAGGGGTGACCAGGCTGGCAGAGGAGGGAAGTTGGGGGCAACCTGGCCTGCAGGGAAAGTCAGTTGGGAGGGGGGAACCCAGGCCTGCAGGGGAGAGCAGTTGACTGGGGGTTCCAAGCTTGCAGGGGAGGGCAGTTATGGGTGACCAGGTCTGCAGGGGAGGGCAGTTAGGGGTGATCAGGCCTGCAGGGGAGGGCAGTTAGGGGTGATCAGGCCTGCAGAGGAGGGCAGTTAGGCATCAATGTGGCTGGCAGAGGAGGGAAGTTGGAGGCAAACAGGCTGGCAGGGGAGCAGTTAGACATCAATTAGGCTGGCAGGGTAGTAGTTAGGGGGTGATCGGGCTGGCAGGCAGAAGCATTTAGGGGCAATCAGGGAGGCAGGCAGTGAGCAGTTTGGAGCCAGCAGTCCTGGATTGTGAGAAGGATGTTCGACTGCCCATTTAGGCCTGATCCTACTGGACATCCCTCGAGGGGTCCCAGATTGGAGAAGTTGCAGGCTGGGCTGAGGAACATCCCCCACCTCCCATGCATGAATTTCGTGCACCGGACCTCTAGTATAATAATAACTATACATGGTGTCAGATGAGCACGAGATTTATCAGGGTGATCACTTTGTAAGTTATATAAATGTCTAATCATGGGGACATTTTACCAAGGAATATATATGGGTAAATAGGCACATGAAAGGATGTTCAACACCATTAATTGTTAGGGAAAGATAGAGTAAAGCCACAGTGAGGTAGCTATTAGAATTTTGAAATTAGAAAGACTGACTATATTAAGTCATGACTACATGTGGAGTAACTGGAACTCATACAGTGGGAATGAAAAAACACTTTCGAAATAGTTTGGTAATTTCTTTAAAAGTTAAACATAATATTTATCATATTCCAATCCTAGCTATTATTGTACCTTGTATATAAGAGGTTATTCATACCCAGAATTTATAAAAGCACATTAATTATACAAAGAGTTTTACCTGAATGTTTATAGACTGAAAATAATATTTTCAATTTTATAACTGAAAATAATTTGAATGTTTGTCAGCAGTTGAATGCATATCCATTATAGTGTTATCATTATAATGGAATATTACCCAGCAATAAAAAAGAATGAATACTGATGTACATGCAACATGGCCTCCATAGTACTCTAACACCATTTGTCTACAAGATCTGAAATAGTTAATCTGTATATTCTCTTCAAATAGGAGGTTCCAATAACCCAATTCCTATAAGTAGGGTAAAGGTCAATGTATATATATACTTTTAAATTTTGTTTTTATGGTAATACATTTACTGTCTTAACCATTTTTAAGTGTATCGTTCAATGATATCAAATACATTCACACTGTTGTGCAACCATCACCATTCCATGCATCCCCAGAGCTCTTTTCATCTTGAAAAACTGAAAAATTCTATGCCCGTTAAACAGTGTCTTTCCACTTCCCTGTATTCCCAACCCCCTGGGCAACCACCATCATACTTTGTTTTTATGATATTGACTAACTATATATATATAAAAGCCTAAGTTACTGAATGACTGTTGACTGGTTGCTATGATGCATACTGACCACGGGGGTGGGGGGGTAGTTGCTCAGTGCACAAGCTGCCCCCTGATGATCAGTGCGTTCCCGCAGCCAAACTCCTATGGCAGGCCAACCTCCCACAGTCTCTCACCCCAGCTGGCTAGCCAACCTCTCACAGTCCCTCCCCGCAGCCAGCCAGCCAGCACCCACCGCCCCCCTGATTGATTGCCAACCAGGCTGAGGGACCCCATCTGTGCACAAATCCATGCACTGGGCCTCTAGTTTTATATAAGTAGAATCATACAGTATCTGTCTTCATGACTCAATGTCCTCAAGGTTCATCCATGTTGTAGAATATTGTAGACTTTCCTTTATTTATAAGGCTGAATAATATTCCATTGTATGTATACATGTGCCACATTTTGCTTATTCATTCATCCATCAATGGGTCCTTGGGTTGCATTTATGTTTTAGCTGTTGTGAGTAATGCTGTTAAGAACATGGGTTTACAAATATATCTTTAAGACCCTGCTTTCAGTTCTTCTGGGTGTGTACCTGATATGGAATTGCTATATTATATGGCAGGGTTTTTTTATTTTTATTTTTTGAGGAACTGCCATGCTATTTTCCATGACTGTACATTTTAATTCCCACCAACATTGCACAGAGTCCAGTTTCTCTAAATATTAGCTAACACTTGTGCTGTGTGCAAGCTGCTCCAGGAACAAGTATATAGCTACCTGCCACATGCTATTGTGCTAATGGCTCAAATTGACCAAAATTAACCACAAATTACTGTCTAATTCTTCCCTTGGTAGTTGCAAACCTTCAACAAAATCCAGAATTCCAAATAGTTCCAGCAGATAGATTCTGCTAGTGCAATTATTATGTAGGTGGGGAGACAGATTCCCGGTACTTCTTACTCCACCATCTTCCCAGAATTGAGAGTAATAGCCAAAAACCATATAATCCAATCCTAATTTTGATTTTATAAAATGTTGCTAATCTAATTTTATTTTCAAGTTTGAGTTTTCTCTTAGCTCAACTGTAGTCTTTCTTTCAGACTTTCTACTTCTCTGACCTTAACAGCCTGGAACTGTTGTTGATGCTGGAATGACTACATCTTCATCAACTTCCAGAATCTCCATAGTGGTGGTCAGGAGTTCAGGAAGCTGAATATATAATGGAACTGAGAAGGGTGAAAAAATAGTTTTAATAGTTTAGTATGTAAGCTGGTTTACATAAGCAGTTTTCTCTTTTTTAATATATACTCAATGGTTTAAAGCAGTGGTTCTGAACCTTTCTAATGCCGCGACCCTTTAATACAATTCCCTGTGTTGTGGTGACGCCCAACCATAAATTTTTTTTTGTTGCTACTTCATACCTGGAATTTTGCTACTGTTAGGAATCGTGATGTAAATGTCTGTGTTTTCCGATGGTGTTGGGCAACCCTGGTAGTAGTTCTCAGCTTGTGGGTAGTGACAGGTTGAGAACCGCTGCTGTAGAGCCCAATCCATCGGAAAACACAGACATTTACATCACAATTCATAACAATAGCAAATTACAGTTATGAAGTAGCAATGAAAATAATTTTATGGTTGGGGGTCACCACAACATGAAGAACTGTATTAAAGGGTGGCGACATTAAGAAAGGTTGAAAACCACTGGCTTAAAGGATTGTGCTAGTCTTCAATATTCATTAGCTTTGGCAGTATTTTTGAGAACCTAGACATGCAATCTATCTATAGGGAACTCAGGGAATTGGACTCAATAAAAGTAAAAATAAAAATCAAAGGAAATAGTCTAAACATTGAAGATAGTTACCTCCACAAGCCATTAGGAAACTGACTTATCTTTTGGTTTCATCTTAGAAGCTTTTTGTTTTGTATTAAGAAAGTGGATACTCTTGTCTAAATCTAGGTCTTACAGATACTTGGCTATCAAGGAGAGGGAAGGGAGCAGGGTATTTCTGGAGAATCCTGTCAGTTGAAAAACTACCAATCCCCTCACCCCCACAAATGGACCCCTATTTAGAAAATTTAAACCCTTTATGTTCTTATTTCTGTTATGGTCAATTCTGCATAAAAAAGACCCTTTATAACATTTTTTTATAAACCTTCATTATAAGAATTTCTAACAGAAGTATACTTTTCTTTAAATGAATTTAAATCATAGTACAGTATATATACTAATATATATTTTGGTATTATACCATAACACAGTAATGTTTTAACATTAATAAATGCTTTACAGCCGAGACCGGTTTGGCTCAGTGGATAGAGCGTCGGACTGCGGACTGAAGGGTCCCGGGTTCGATTCTGGTCAAGGGCATGTACCTTGGCTGCGGGCACATCACCAGTAGGGGGCGTGCAAGAGGCAGCTGATCGATGTTTCTCTTTCATCGATGTTTCTGACTTTCTATCCCTCTCTCTTCCGCTCTGTAAAAAATCAATAAAATATATTTTAAAAATAAATAAATAAATCCTTTACAAACTTATACTAAAAATTCAGACTGTTCCTACTGTTCTGTTATTGTCAATGCTAAATTTTTTTAAGGGAACAACATTTACATTCTCTATAATTCAATTTTGTTGATAGACAGTTATCTAATTATACAGTACTAAGGAAAGGAATATTTTTAAATATTTTTTCTCCATAAGTTTACAATATAGTTGTGACATTGTGTTATTAAATTTGTCCTCATTGTGTAATCCTTATATTGAAAATTGTGTATTCCACACATTTGTATTTGATATTATTACCTTCTATATCTATAAAAGCCTAAGTGATCGAACAACCAAACAACCAGTCGACCAGTTGCTATGACATGTACTGACCACCAAGGGCGGACACTCAACATAGGAGCTGTCCCCTGCTGGTCAATGCACTCCCACAGGGGGAGCACTGCTCAGCTGATGGGTGCCAGATCCAGAGCTCATAGCTGGTGAGCACCGCTATGATGGCATGAGCCTCTCCCAACCGGGACTGACTAGGTGCAAGCCTGCGACAGGTGCAACAGAGCCAGGATAAGTGGGAGCAGCAGGCAGGAATGGCAGGCAGCGTTGGACTGCAGGTTTCGGCCCAATTCCCGCAGGCTACACCAACCCCACCAGTTCATGAACCCGTGCACCGGGCCTCTAGTTTATTGAATAATGTTTAATTTTTGTTTCTGAAAACATTAGTACCACTTGCCAACTTTAGATGGAATTCATGCTAGTCCCTGGGGTCTGATACACTCTAAAATAGCTAAAGCATTAGAAATTTTGGTATTCAAGTCCCAAAGTTATTTTTACTCTAAGCCTACTTAATATGATGAGTCCAGGAGGGTTTCAGCCAAGAGACTTGTTATGATGCTTTTCTTCTTCTGGGACAAACTCAAGGCCCTTGGAAAAGATTTGAGGGGCAGATAACTGCGAAAAAGACTGCCACCAAAATCCCATAGCCATTCAAGTTATCCACTAGTCAGAGTAAAAGAAAGATACTTGCAGATGGACAAAAAGAGAGAATATTCACAGCTGAATTCCCTATCCAGGAAAAATGATTGAGAAATGAATTAAAAATGTTAAGAGTAAAAGCATTTATAAGATATAAATTACTTTTAAAAATCTGGTAATTAACAATATAGTTTATCCCCATAGTTGGAGTTGATCCCTATATTTTACAGAAATAATTTAGCGAGTTACATCTGTATTTAGAATGGAATTATATTTCATTTACTGGTACAACTGTATTATTTTGGACATATTTTTCTTTTGAATAGAATCAAAAAGCTTTCCTTATGCTTTTATATCTATGAAATTGTTTGCTTTGACTTCATGAATATTCTAGTGATTTAATTAGAATGATCCTAAGATTTAGAGTCAGAGGCTCTTGATTTCAGTCTGTCATTTACTAGCAGAGGCAGGTTACTAAACTGCTCTTACTCCCCGAGTTTCTTTATCTTGGAAATATGAACCCTATATTATAGGTAGTTAGAGGAATTAATGAAAAGATAAATATGTCTTAACAGGTGATTTATCATAAACATCAGCCATCAAGAATCTTTCCTTCCGAATGATAATCAACACATTTTCAAGGCAGTTGTTATAAATGGGAGAGAGAGGGAGCTGCTATGCAGGGGGATTTTGTGGGGCAGGAGACTTTAACAATACTGTTAATATTTTATTAGATGTGTGCACTCATTTTGTATATTTTTCTATATTTTCAATATTTTAATTGTTAAAAAGTCTTTCCTTATGAAATACATAAAACTTTCCCATGAAATATATTAACAAACAAAGTGTCTATCATTTTTCTGTTAAAGGACAGTGCCGAATAGGACACTCTGAAATGTACGCTTCATAATTCTTAGCTGGCTTGGGATCTGCTTGTAAGAACATCATTTCCTTCTTGCCATTCTAGTTGTGTTACGTTGCACAAAGTATTAAGTTTCAGTTGTGTGTAGTAAGTAAATGCAGAGATCACAAACTGTCTTGGGACTGAACCTGTCTCTTAGAAGTAGTGCTTGTTCCACAGAGTATTGGCCTTCATGGTGACTTAAGGTCTCATGAAAAATCAAAGAATGTTATCACCCCCGACTTGCATCTCTGCATGACAACACTGAGTTTGCGCTGAGTATCAGCTGCGCCTTTTGGCTGGAGATGTGCTCCAGAGTCCTCCATACTCTCCACTGACGCTGATGTCAGATGCATTTGCCATCATGTTTGACTCCTATGGGCAATTTAGTTGATAAGTGTTAGAGAAATTATATTCAGTGGATGTCACAGTCGTCTATTAATATGTTACTGTTATATTTTAATTTGATGTCACATATTTTCATTAGTTTATAAAGCACAATTACTTACACTTTATCTACAAATGCATGGCTTAAAGTACTCTTTTTGTTTGTCAACTCCTCCTCTCATACACAGACATGTTACCAATTAAACATTTCTCAAATCCAGTTCTTCCTGTCCAACCTTACTTTTGCTCCACCTGAGGCCCTCATAGTCTCTCGCCTGGAATTTAATTGCTCCCTAACGGTGCTCCTTGCCTCCAGTCACATTCCTTTCAGTTCATCCAGAAGTGTATTGCTAGAACAGTGTATCACAATACAGATCTCATCTCATCACCCTGCTGTCTCAAATTCTAAGTTTCTCCATCTTTGGCACAGGTCAGCTAACATGTCCTTAAAGGTCTAGATGGTAAATATTTTCAACTCTTGCCACAAGTAATTGACTCTGCTGTTGTTGCATTGAGCACAAAAGCAACCATACACAACATATAAACAAGTAGGCATGGCTGTGTTCCAATAAAACTTATTTAGCCGAGACCGGTTTGGCTCAGTGGATAGAGCGTCGGACTGCGGACTGAAGGGTCCCGGGTTCGATTCCGGCAAGGGCATGTGCCTTGGCTGCGGGCACATCCCCAGTGGGGGGTGTGCAAGAGGCAGCTGATCGATGTCTCTCTCATCGATGTTTCTGACTTTCTATCCCTCTCCCTTCTTCTCTGTAAAAAATCACTAAAATATATTTTTAAAAAAACAAACTTATTTATAAAACCAGCCTGGTGTAGGGTTAACACCCCTGTTCTGTGATATAAAAGGCTCTCCTTGCCGAGACTGGTTTGGCTCAGTGAATAGAGCGTCGGCCTGCAGACTGAAGGGTCCTGGGTTCGATTCTGGTCAGGGGCATGTGTCTGGGCTGTGGGCACATCCCCAGTATGGGGTGTGCAGGAGGCAGCTGATCGATGTTTCTTTGTCATTGATGTTTCTGACTTTCTATCCCTCTCCTTTCCTCTCTGTAAAAAATCAATAAAATATGTTTTAAAAAATAATAAAAAAAATAAAAGGCTCTCTTTGTCTTCCCTCCCATCTCATTTACCATTTTTCCATTCTGTTTCCTCAAAAGCACCATTCAAAATCTTAAACTCTCCTGAGCACAACATATTTCTAGACCCAATTCTTTTTATTTAAGCTGTTTTTTTTCACAAATAGCAAAATATTCTAATATATTTTGTAAAATGTTAATTCTCAAATGATGGTCTCATATAAATATGAGGTTGTTTAGCCCCTTGCAGACATCTTTATAAATGTATTTTTAAGTTGTAAGTATTAAAAACAGTTTTGAACAGGTCTTTCATTAAAAATCAGAGCCTTGATACAATCTATGAATTTGAATACTATCAGCACATTTTAAAAAAAATCTCAGAATAAGATCACTGGTAAGAAAGTACTTCAGTTTCAGCCTTATCAACTATTTGAATCAAGGTTTATTGAGAGGACAATTTTAGGATAGTCAGGAGGAATTGAAAGCGTGATCTCATATTGTGTCCTATCTTCATCAGAGTTGCTCCTTTCCAATACAAATAAGAAAACAGAAAATATTTGGTTTTAGGATGTTTCCTGACTGAAGTATTACACTTCAATTTGCTATTTAAATTCTAGTAGGTCACACTTCACGTGTTTCCATATGTTGAGAAATAGCACCTCTTGAAAACATATTGTTAAATATGTGAGTTTGCCTCACTATTAAGTTTCAGTTATTTAGGCTATTGCTAATTGGTACAGTGTTGGGTATTAAACAAAACCTTTTAAAATAAAAAAGATGTAAAAACTTAATTCTTGCATCATATTAATAAAAATGATTTGATTATTAAGGTAAGAAAGCAAATTGGTAGAGCTGCTATGGTATAATGTTAAAATGTGGATGGATGTTAATATTGATTACTATAAAGTTCTCTATATTTTCTGATATTCACATAACAATGCATTAATTTAAACCTCTGTCTATTAAAACTGACCTGTAAATGTCTTTTATGGTTGATTTTTAGCCACCAGCTGAACAGGCCAAAGCCAGACTACAGTTGGTTCTTGAAGCTGCTGGTAAGTATTGATAATTAACTTTAAATGAAAAAGCTTAAAATAAATCCTATCATGCTTACAGGTGGGTCAAAACAAAACAAAAATACAAACACTTAATCCTAAGTGGTTTGGCTCAATGGATAGAGTGTCGGCCTGTAGACTAAAGGATCCCAGGTTCAATTCCGGTCAAGGGCATGTACCTTGGTTGCCGACACATCCCCAGCAGGGGGTTCGGGAGGCAGCTGATTGATGTTTCTCTCTCATTTCTCTCTCTCTGTCCCTCTTCCTTCCTCTCTGTAAAAATAATAATAATAATAATAAGTAAATAAAATATATTGTTCAAGAAAAGAAAGAAAACCACTTATTTTCATTTATCCTCACAAATTTCTGACATCTAGATCGTATGTGTGACTGTATTTTACCTAAAATATTTATTGTTGTGGTATAATACTAAAAGTTCATTCTTTACCTTTTTATTTATAAAATTGTCTTTGTTTTAATTTGATGAAGTTTAATTTTTTGATCTTTGTGTTTATGGATGGTACTTTTGTTGGCATGTTTAAGAATTTTTTTGGCTAACTACACATCATGAAGATTTACTCCTACATTTCCTTCTACAAATTATATTTTTACATTTTAGGTTTAAGATTATGATATTTTTTATTTAACTTTTGAATAAGATATGAGTTTTAGATTGAAGTTTTCATTGAGCCAAAAGAAACAAGGTAAATGAAATTTTATAATTCCTCCAATTGCATTCTACTAATTCATTAGTCAGTTTGTTCTGGATACCACCTAATCTTAAAATAGTATGTGTTTTATTTATTAATTATACAATAATGCTCTAACTTTGATTTTAGATATAATAGCCAGAGTCATGTAGACATTAAATACTTTACCTTTTTAAAATTATATAAACCCATGACATCTTTTCTAAGTACTGAAATTTTATTCTGAATCTTAATGTGCTCTTTAAAAATGATGTAACTTATTCAAGTAATAACATGTCAGTATCAAGCATGAGGTATGGTTAGAATAACATCACTGTTAAAAGTAATTTCAGACTACCAAATGACAGTAGTTATATATTTGTATACCTTGACTGAAAAAATACACTGAGTGGCCAGATTATTTTGATCTCTGAACACATAATAATCTGGCCTCTCAGTGTATATCCTGTATAATAAAAGGCTAATATGCAAATTGTCCCCTTGACCAGGAGTTCGACAAGCAGGCAGGCTGGCCAGCTACCCATGTCCCCTGCCCCTGACCAGGCTGGCCAGACCCTAGCCATGCCCTAGCCATACAGGAATTCATGCACCAGGCCTCAAATACACACACATACACCGAATGGCTAGATTATTATGCGTTCAGAGATCATAATAATCTGGTCACTCAGTGTATATAAGTACTTATGATTTAAGGATGTCTTGAATTTACTCCTTGCATTCCAACCCAAAATGTTCACAGTGCAAAGTTTGTAACACCAGTATAAATGATATGCTAGCTTCATAAATCACTACTAGAAATTACCATACAGGGATAAAAATTGGTAAGTATTTTGACTATGTCTCTTTAGCCCTCCATATTACTTTAAAAGTCACTTACATTTTATGTATTAACCTTATTCATTTTACCTTTAGTTATGTAGAAAACAAGATACATTTAGTTGCTTGCTATAGTGTTTTAAAGTGTAGAATAAAACTAGTTAATGTGATTTCTCTAATTTACATAATATGCATTCTTTCTTTAGTGGCATTTTGTTTTTTAAAATATTTTTTAGTTCATAAATTGAGTATTAAAAAGAACTCTTGCTTTAAAGGAAAATATTTATGATGCTTAGTCCAGAAAATATTTTTTCATCAATACAACTATAAAGAATTTCATTTCATAGTTTTATATAGTTTGCTTTGATGTCTTGATCTTTTAATATGATTTTGAAGCATATTATAATACAAATCTGACAGTCCAAACCTCACAGTGTATAACTTATTTATATCAGTCCCAACTGTCACACCTCGTTTTTTAAAATTTAACATTGTAAATTCTATTAAGGATAAAAAACTAGGTTCTGTGTATTTGAGAAACTTTTCAAAATATTATGACAGTTTTCAAATTTAAAAACATATATTGGTCTGGATAATGAAAGGACAGATTTTAGCGAGATGTAACATTATTTATTAATTTCTTCTTATTGAAAATGTTTTCCTCTAGCTCTTCCCTCTTGTCAATAACACTGTGATGTACATCTTGTTACAAATTGTGTTTTCCTTTTTTTATTATTTTCTCGGGATTGGTTCTATAGAAATTAGTTTATGAGGAGAGAGGGTATTAATCTTTAGAGAAGCTTTTTATACATTTTTGCTAAATTGTTTTATATAAAAAAAAACTGTGCTACTTTTCATTGCTACTGTTAAGCAACCATTTTTACCATACTTTGCTTTTTGATGCCAGTTCCATGAATATATGTTTCATTGTGTACGAAGAGGTGGTGTCCCTGAGCCCAGCCTGCACCCTCTCCAATCTGGGACCCTTTGAGGGATGCCCTTCCCTGCAGGCCTGGTTGTCCCCAACTGCCCTCCCCTGCAGGCCTGCTCCCACCCAACTGCCCTACCCTGTAAGCCTGCTCCCCCCAACTACCCTCCCCTTCAGGCCTAGTCCCACACCCAACTGTCCTCCCCTGCTGGCCTGGTTCCCCACAGCTGCCCTCCCCTGCAGGCCTGCATCCCCCACAACTGCCCTCCTTTGCTGGCCTGGCCTCCCTTAACTGCCCTCCTCTGTCACCCTTCATCCCAAACTGCCTCCTCTGCTGGCCTGGTCACCCCTAACTACCCACAACTGCCCTCCCCTGAAGGCCATCTTGTGGCGATCATCCTGTGGCCACACGGGGACAGCCATTTGTGTCTTGGAGTGATGGTCAATTTGCATATTACTCTTTTATTAGATAGGATAATCTATTTGAAAGGATTTATATATAGAAACTTGCTGATTATACTTAGTCTTTTTCTCCACCTTTGAGGCCCAGAAGAAAGTTTTATATATAACCATTGCATTGTTGATTTATTAGTGAATGTTAATATTACTAATTTGAAAGTAAAATACATTTTGAACATTTGGCAATGATTATTAGTAGTATGATTTTGAAAGAGCAAAATAACTTTAATCAAAATGTAATTATAGGATGTCATGCATATTATACCAAACATGAATTTGAAATCAGATTTTATTATATTTATAATTATACTTTATATGTACTACACTTACATTTTTATACTTTGCCATGCTAAGTCTTCAGAAATAGATAAACTCTTTTTTCAGGTTCATTGCCAAATTGTATTAGAAACTCAATTTTGTATCTCTTGTTTAACAATTAAGGTTATATCTAAGGTTGCTTTTTAAATCTTTAAATGGCAATAGGATACAGAAGGATACAAATTATATAAATTTTTAAAACTGAATCTAAGTTGTAACCTTAGCTCATGATTTATTCTATAATACTGAGTAAATCCAATTGCAAACTGTTTCTGCCATGAGTTTTTTCCTTTTTAAAAATACCTTTATTAAGGTTCAAAATGTTGACTTTTTTCCAATCATTCACCTAGAATTAAATACTCTTATTTTGAATATTTTTATATTTATGCCTTTATTACCTTTTCCACTGCCATCTCCTTAGTCTAGACACCAACCATTTCATCCAAGGGCTAATTAATCATTACCCTTAATTGGTCTCTTGCTTTAGTTCTTCTCCAGAGAGATAGCAGTGAATAGCAGAAGGGTCCTGGTTCTGCTTCCTACTCATCCTATGACCTTGAGCAATTTGCTTAGCCAAAATAGGATTTTTAAAATGGAATATCACAGATTTTTATATTTCCTGGTTTACTGTAGTTCTCTATTAATAAAGAGTAATTTATTCCGGTGAAATTTATATATTATAAAATGAGTAATAATTGTTCAAATTGAACAATTACATATGTATTTGTATGCATGTATTTAAAGTGGCATTAAATACATTCAGAATATTTTATAATAACCACCACCTCTATCTAGTTCTAAAACATTTGTATCACTTCAAAGTACAACCTCTTTCTATTATACAGCTTTCTCTTCTCTCCTCTTACCACCAGTCCTGACAACCACCAGTTGACCCTCTTTCTCTGTGAACTTATCCATTCTGGAATTTTATGTAAATGAAATCATACAATGTGTGACCATGTTTGTTTGTCTTCTTTCACTTAACATGATGTTTTGGAGGTACGCCATGTTATAGCAAGTAAGAGTATTTTATTTCTGTTGCCATTGTATGTATATACACCATTTACTTATTCATTTATATATTGACTAGAGGCCCAATACACGAAGATTCGTGCAAGAATAGGCCTTCCTTCCCCTGGCTGCCGGCACTGGCTTCCCTCCGGCATCCGGGACCCAGCCTTCACTCTGGCCTCCGCCTTCTGCCTTCTCTCCAGCTGGAGCCACATTCTGCCTTCACTCCAGCCCTGCCATTTTCCTGTAGCTCCCTCCACCCCCGTCCCCAATAGCAGGCATCCTGCCCTGCTCCCGCTGCTTTGCGCCTGCGCGCACTGCCCAGAGAGACCTGGAGTGGAGCGGCTGGGGCGGGGCAGAATGCTTGTGTCGTCACCATGGCAATGACACAAGCATCCTGGCCTGGCCACCGCCATCTTTGTTGTATCAGTTTGTATATTTCCCCTCTTATTGGCTGTGGGGGCCGCCATCTTTGTTGCAGAGTGATGGTCAATTTGCATATTCTGTTTTTATTAGATAGGATGGAAATTTGGGTTATTTCTACCTTTTGGCTATTGTGAACAGGGTTGCTCTGAACATTCATACAGATATATAGTTTTTTTAGTACCTGTTTGTAATTTGGTAGGTGTATGCCTAGGAGTATGATTGTGGGGTCATTTGGTAACTCTGTTTAACTTTTTGAGAAATCACCAAATAGTGACTGAACTACATTATTTTCTCACCAGCAATATATGAGTACAGCCCTCTAATGTGTCCACTTGACCATGTCTCATATTTAGGTTACCTGTTTGAAAGTATTTAGGATTGGGGACTTCTCTATTCCATACTATTCTCATCTGTAAGGGGGAAGATAATAACTACCTTATAGGGTTATGAAGATAAATATTATATGTGATGTGCCTAGTTCAGAGCCTGGCAAATGATAGCCACCAGAAAATGTTTATTTCACATTGTTTTCTGTGAATACCACTGCTCGATGATGTTTCTCAGCCATTATTAGGTCATGCTACTGCTTTGTTCAAAATTATTCATTGGTTCTCAGTTGCTTACAAAATCAGTTTTACACTTCTATGCTTAAGGTTCCAAGGTTCTATATGGTGGATCCACAGAGTTTACTGTATTTATTGCTTAGAGTTCATTTCTGTACTTTTTCTCAGTATTTTATCCCTTCTAGAAATGTCTTCATTCTTACTCTTCCCTTCTTTAAACACTCAGGACGCATTCAAATAAATTTCCAAATGATTTTCCTAGGCATTTCAGCACATGATCTTTCTCTCTTCCTTTGAATTCTTTTTGTTTTTGTCTGTGCACACTATGTAGTTATTTACTCACATACTGCTGATATTAATATTTGTTTCATGAGTGCTGGACATATTTTCCCAATGGAATGATAAACTTCTGAAGGCCATATCTAAAACTTTTAAATCTTTCCCAGCAGTTCTAACAGCTCCTATAGTGAGGGGTACTATACCAAATAGAATTCCAGCTGTTAACATTTGGTGAATAAGTATTGTGGAGAAACAAATTATCCGGATAATTGAAAATTTAACCTTTGAATGCTAGTGTGCTCATTTTAACCACTGTTTGATGGAATTTAAAATAAACATATGAAAAATTTTCTGGCTTCAAACATTAAAGGTCTATGACAATAATATGGCCTTTTAATCTTAAATTTTAAGATAGTGTATATGACAGAAAACATAATAAAACATGATTATCACACAGGAAGGAGAAGGAATAATAAGTTTACTTAAAGTCTTGTCTCCGTCACTTTTGCTGTCACTGTTTGACTTTTTAGCACCTTTCCAAACATTTTGGTTTTCCACAAAAACACAATATTATCCTATGCCAAGTATGTTCATGGGTTAGAAGAACAATTTAGAGGAGAGATTTTTCTGAAACATGTATATATTTATTAGCATGAAAAAAATGACAGTTTTCACAATAAGATATAATTGTCTCTAAATTATCCTTAATATTTTACCTTTAATAAAATTGCTGACACATTTAGCCTTTAAAATTATATTTCTAAGGTAATAAAAATAGAAAATTTTACTGCATGTATGGTAAATCTCTTTTATCATAAAACCTCTGTAATACTTCCTTTTCTGAATTATATCTATAGCTCTTTGTATTGTGCTTTATAGTTTTCAAAGCAGTTTCATAAATCTTTTATCATTCAGCTCACATCACTGTATTGAGAGCTAATTAGTTTCATTTTACAAATATCCTGAAAGTGTAAATGATTTGTAAAAGATCACATACTTAATAAGTGACAAGACCAGGACTCAAATCCAGTGATTTCTGATTTGAGCTATTTCTCTTCATAAGTTAAATCCCTGAGTTATATTGGGCAGAAAGAAGAGTGATATAAAATATCACCAAATACCTATCTGGTTTACAATAAAATAATTTCTATCTTTATGCAAACCTTTAGTTCTGAAATGAGTTTCTTCTAATTGATAATAGAAAAGGATTAAAGTTTCAGTCAGAATGTTCTTTCCCTTAACTATTAGAGTGCTCATAATAGTTCAGTTTCTGATAACTTAAAAAAATTTTTAAGGTAATGTTTTATGCCTGCCAATGTTTTTGTCATAAACCTAAGGTCATGCATTTCAGAGCCCCTTGCTGGGTTAGAAGCTGGTTAAGTATTGTTTAAAAAATAGATGAGAAACACACCCTTGCACATTATATCCAGGTAAGAAGCTATGCTTAGGAATCATTATAATAAAAAGCTAATAGCAAATTGTCCCCTCGACTGGGAATTCCACCAGGGAGTGCGGCCCTGCCCCACTTGCTCCCCACCCCCATGATTAGGGACAGGGCTGGCCCACCAATTGCCCACAGCCCCTCCCCCAATCAGGGGTGGGGCTGGCCAGCCAACTTTTCATGTCCTCTCTCTCTGGCTGGCTCAGCCCAATCAGCCTCAAATTTGTGCAGCAGGCCTCTAATAAGCCATAAGTGCCTTACTCTGTCTTCTGCAGCCTTAGGTTTTATTCTAAATCATTACCTACTAAGCCAAGTCCTGACCCATTTTCTTCATAGCCATCTGATCTTGGAAATCTCAATACTGTCTAAAATTCAGTCTAACTTTAAATATTTGTGGTATTGAGAACTACAAATGATAATGCTAGTGCTGTTGTTATGCAGTTTAAATGAGTTAACATCTGCAAAACCAGAACTTGCCTGGTACATAGTAAGTATTGAGTAAATGTTAGCAATTGTTCTGAAAGGCAGTACACTAAGTTCTCAAGTCAGATGGCCTGGGTGCCTTTTCTACCTGCATTTCTCACTGAAAAAAATCATTGGAAAGTTGTTAAAGCTTGCTGAACATCCATTTTTTCCCATTCATTAAATGAGGATAATAATAATTTTTTTTAAGTTTTTATGAGACCTAAATAAGTTAATGTGTTTAGAACAGCACCTAACTGCAGCCGAGTGTTCTGTAAAAACAAACAAAAAATGTGTGGCTTTGTGATGTAATGAAAGAAGAGCTATAGAGCCAAACATCTTCCTCATACCAATATGCATAAAACAGGAGTTACCAAGAATTAAGAATGGTGCTTTTCAAAAATATAAATGAATGAAATCTTAGTTTTAATTAACTTGGGCATTGGTTCAAACCATTTTGTCATCAAATATTGTTTCCACAAACTTCAGAAATTCTGCATAAAATGTAATAGCTTGTATGCAATGTTAGTTTAATAATAATGTTAGTTTAACTTCCAGCTTCCAATTCTGAATGAGATTTTTGGCTTTATGTCAAGCCAAAAAGATATAATAGTGTTTCCTAAGGAGTACCATTAAGTAAATGCTTTTAAAAAGTATAAGTTGTTTTAGCATCAGTTACATGTTTATATTTGAGTGACCATTATTTATCCCTAATAATATTAATAAGAAGAAAGCTATCAGCTAGAGTCAAACAATACCACAGCAACTTGCCATGTTTGAGCAGATGTGAAGCAGACAGTAGTTGAATGTTAATTTTGAGAGGCTGGTGCGGTTAAGCCTGGCTGAAGTATGTTGCATGTGGGCTCTCTAGACTCGAGTACAATGCTGGATCTCTGGGGAGAATTTTAAAGCTAAACCTCTTTCTTTTGGGTCTTCTATATGGACTCTCTCAAGTCAGTATAAAGCAGATCATCCCTAGGCTAAAGCCCTTCAGCTTTTGTTATTGGGCTCTGTAGACCTGTAATTAGGCCTCCTGGCAGGCCTTGCAGGCCAGTTAATGGTCATATGGAGTTTCTGTGAGGCAGACTGGCTTTGTATAAATCCTGAGTAGGAATACGTTTATGGGTCACTTCCTACCAGGACCATGCTTTGTCCTTATGCCCTGCGGGCTGACAGGAGCAGGTTCCCTTGACCATGGACTGTTCAGTTTGCAACCCAAAATCTACTCCACTAATCCCCAGTGTAAACAGAGGATTTAGAAGGGCTTCTGTCACTTACAGTTGCCAATTCACTTGGGTGTCTGTGAATTTATTTTCCCTTAGACTTCATTATTGAAAGATTGACAAGTGTATAAAATTTGGATGTTTGTTTATATATTAAGTTTGCAGTTTCTTTTTCAGTGGTTTTAGAATAATTGTCAATAAATTATTTGAAACAGAATTATGTAATGAGTTTTTATTAATCACCTTTTAATATTTCTGAATTTAAGCCATTAAAATTTTTTGACTGATCACCAACCTTTTCCTATAAGGAAAATTGTAGGTCTGTTTTTTTGTAAGAGTAAAATAATACTATGTAAAGAAATGTACCACAGAGTGATCAATACAGATTTCAGATAAGTCAAAGAAGTAATTAATTCAAAACTCTTAGATATTATATATTTTTATATTAAGTAAAAATTCTATTTTATGTAGCAGAACTTTTCAAGGAGGAATATCAAATTAGTAATAAAGTACTTAATAAAACTGTTTCATGAAATATTTAAATATTAAGTGTGTCATTTATTTAGCATCTACTAGGTAGTAAGCCCTTTTTAATGTTTTTATATATTATAAATATTGTAAATAATTGATCTGTATTTTCTAGCCAAGCAAAATATTTGGATTTTGAGAAGCCATGATTGAGATTTCTTGTGTTCTTTTCTAAAACTTTATTTAATCCTTTACTCCATTATAGTTTTTGCTTTGTTGCTTGAATTACATTAAGATTTGATTCTAAAGTGTGTACGTTTTAGATATGCTCCGCAAATAACAGTCACCTATCTTCCTATGAGGTAGTTTTTCTTTTGGGGGAAAGCAAATGATGAATATTTTCCCAGGTCTCATCTAGTAAATCAGTGCTCAGTATTTTGCATTTTCTGATGTAAAAATGGTCCATGACAGATGTGGCTGAAAAGACCACATACGTAGACTGTATGATTTTAGTCTGGTGGAACTAATAGGATCACTCATTACATTTTAGACCCTGGGGTTTCTTTTTTCTTTCATGATAATAATAATAATAAAAAAAAAAACCTGTTTAAATAGAGTGGTCCTTTTTGTGTGTGAGTACAACATCTCCTAAATTTACAGAGTCGATGGTAACAAAGCAGCAAAAAATCATTTCTCTTTTCAAAAAAAATATTTAATGTTAACTGTTACTTTTTAATTATTCTGCCATCCCATAAAAGTTAAAACTTTGTTCTATTTTTATGAAGGATTTATTTGAATTTTATTTAACAAAACTAGAAAATACATTTCTTTGGGAATTGAAGACCTGTGAATTAAATTGAATTATATGTTAATAAAAACAAGTTTTGTAAATGTTGAAATAGTTAATGGCAGCAAGACATCATACAATAGGAATTTTTGGTGTTTACTTACTACTAGGACAATTATAGCATAGTGCTTTTCCTTTTTAATGTACACAGTATGTTTATTGAAATAGAAAATATTTGTTTTCTATTTTGGAATTTAAAAAATGGAATGTCCTGAACAGTATGAAATGAAGAGTGGTTCTATTTTAGTTTTGACCAAAAGTTTATATTTACATTAATATCCAAATGTTAATAGTGTCTATTATCCCTGGGTGTGGGATTTAAGGTTATTAACATTTTTTGGCTTGTTTTAATTTTCTGATTGTTTTGTAATTTTGAAGAGAACCTAAGAGGTTATAATAAAGGTTTAACTTAAACTTGATAAAATTCCCCAATACTTAGTATGAAATTCAGTGAGCTTTGAAAATATATAGTCATGTAACTACTAACAACATTTTTTAAAAAGAACATTTACATTACTCCACAAAGTTACCTTGTTCTTCTTTGAAGTCAATTTTCTTTCCCCATTTCAGACCTTAGCAACCATTAATCTGCTTTATGTCACTATTGTTTTTCCAGTTTAAGAATGCCATATAAATGGCATCAGAGAGTGTGTAGACTCTTGCCTGTGGTCTTTCACTTGGCATAAATAATGCTTTCTAATTTGTCTGCATTGTTGTGAGCATCACTGCTTATTGCTGAGTAGTATTCCATTGCATTGCCAGTCTGTTTATTCACTCAGCAGTTGGTGGACAGGTGGATTGTTTCTAGTTTATGAACTTAATTATTAAAATTTATATGAACATTTGAGTACATTTTCATGTCTCTTGAATAAACATTTAGGAATTGGATTGCTTGGTTACATAGTTGGGTCATTTTAACTTGATAAGAAACTGCCAAACTGTTTTTCCAAAGTGGCTGCACCATTTTATGTTTTCACAGTGACGTGTGAAAGTCCCATTTGTTCCGCACCCTTGACATCACTTGGTGTTGTCAGCATTCTTCTGTTTAATTTCATCTATTCTTTTGGAATGTGTTTTATTCCATATGTCTCTAATGTGCATTCTTTTTTTAAAATATATTTTATTGATTTTTTACAGATAGGAAAGGAGAGGGATAGAAAGTCAGAAACATCGATGAGAGAGAAACATCGATCAGCTGCCTCTTGCACACTCCCTTCTGGAGATGTGCCCGCAGCCAAGGTACATGCCCTTGACAGGAATCGAAACTGGGACCTTTCAGTTCGCAGGCCGATGCTCTAGCCACTGAGCCAACCGGTTAGGGCTCTAATGTGCATTCTTGTGATAATTCATGAGGTTGAACATCTTTTCATGCAGTCATTTGTCATCTGATACTTTTGTAAAGTATCTGCTTGTATCTGTTGTCCATTTTAAAGGAATTGTTTATATTATTGCCCTATACAATTGTTTATATATTCAGAATACAGGTCAGATTTATAATTTATATTTTCACCTATACATGTCTACTTATTTTCTAAAAAATGCTTTTTAAATTAACAAATAAAATACACTTGTTAGTGTGAATCCTTTGATTTTTGAAAAGTGCAGTGTGTAACAATTCCCAGAACGAAGATACAGAACAGCTCTCGGCAGTTTGCCTTAGCAGACAGAGCCTCAGCCTCCAGACTGAACGGTTTGATTCTGAGCAAGAGCACAGGCCTCGGTTGCAGGCTCGGTCCGCAGGAGGGCGCATGCAGGAGGCAGCCGATCAATGATTCTCTCTCATCATTGATGTTTCTATCGCTCTCTCCCTCTTCCTTCCTCTCTGACATCAATAAAACTATATTCTAAAAAAAACCCAGATAAAGAACAATTTTATCATCCCTTAGGATTTCCCCATTACCCTTTGTCATGAACCTCTCCCACCATTCCTACCTGCTGGAAATACCAATCAATCTGTTTTCTGTCCCTACAGTTTTGCTTTTTCCAATATGTCATGTAAATAGAATGATATTAAGCAGCTTTTTAAGTCTGGCTTCTTTGACCTCCTAGCATAATACTTTTGAGATTTATGCATGTTGTTGCATATATCAGTATTTTCTTCTTTTATTACTGAGTACTATTCCATAGTGTAGAATTATTGGAAAATATTTAGGTTGTTTTCAATTTTGGATGATTATGAACTAAACCAATATGACATTCTCAATAGGATTTTGTGTGGACGTAAGTTTTTGTTCCACTTGGGTAAATACCTATGACTAGGATTGCTGGATAGTATAATTTTATGTTTAACTTGATTAGAAACTATTTTCCAAAGTGGCTAGACCATTTAACATTCTCTGAGAAATGAAGTTATTTCACATCCTTGTGAGTACTTAGTAATATAGCACTCACACCAATGGGTGTTCAGGGGTATCTCATCGTGGTTTTAATCTGAATTTCCCTTAAGATGAATGTTGTTGAGTATTTCTTTCTGCGCTGGTTTGCCATCACAGATCCTCTTTTCTCATTTAAAAAAAATTGGATTATTTGTTTTTCACTAGCTGAGTTTTGGAAGTTATATATATATTCTGATAAAAGTTCTTTATAAGATGTGATTTGAAAATATTTTAATATTTTGTGGCTATTTACATTTTTCTTAACAGTGTCTTTTGAGAAGTCCTTAATGTGAAGTCCAATTTATCTGATTTTTCTTTTGTGTTTGTGCTTTCAGTATAATATCTAAGAAATTTTTGTCTAACAAGTGAACACAAGGACTTGCTTCTGTTTTCTTCTAGAATTTTCTTAGTTTAGATTTTATATTTAGAACTATGTCCCATTTTAAAGTATTTTATGTGTATTGTGTAAAGTATGGGTTGCAGTTCTTTTTTTTTTTTTTTTTTTTTGCATATGGTTATCTAATTGAACCAGTAACATTGTTGAAAGATATTTTCCCCAACGAATCGTCTTTGTACTTATGTAAAATATCAGTTGCCCAAATATGACTAGGTCTATTATGAATTCTCTGTTCTGTTCTGTTGATCTATATGCCTATTTATCCTTTTGCCAGTACTGCACTGCCATGATTACTGTAGCTCTATAGTAGGTTTTGAAAGCAGTTAGTAAGTCCTTCAGTTTTGTTCTTCTTTTTCAGAATGCTTTGGCTATTCTAGTTCCATGTGCAGGTTTTTGTATGGATATGTTTTCAACTCCTTTGGGTAAATACCAAGGAGTGCCATTGCTGAATCACATGGTACAAAGTATGTATAGTTTTGTGAGTAGCTGCCAGATTATTTTACAAAGAGGTTATACCATTTTTGCGTTCTCATCAAGCAATAATTGTGATTTTCTGTTGTTCCACCTCCTCTCCAGCTGGTGGTGTCCATGTTCTGAATTTTGGCCATTTTAAAAGGCATATAATGATATCTCATTGTTGTTTTTATTTGTAATTTTCTAATGACTTTGTTAAACATTTTTGTATTTTTACTTGCCATCTGTATATATTACTTGAGAAGGTATCTGATAAGGTTTTTTTTTCTCCCATTTTAAAATTGGGTTGTTTTCTTATTGTTGAATTTTAAGTGTTCTTTGTATATTTTATTTATTTATTTTTCTTTTTTTTTATTGTTCAGTTTATTAATTACATTGTTTCCCCTTTTTTATCCCCCTATATCTTCCCTCCACCCTGTACCTATCCCACCCTCCGCCCTCACCTCCCCCTCCCTAATGTCCTCTCCCATTGTTGCAATATTTTTGTCCAATCTCTTGCTGTACTTCCAACAACACTTTTCTCCCCAAGAATTGTCAGTCCATTCCCTCTCTATGTCCATGTTTCTGTTATAGTCACCAGTTTATCTTGTTCATCAGCCTATCAGTTCACTTGATTTTTATGTTCATTTGTTGATAGATGTGTATTTGTTGTTCATAATTTATATTTTTACCCTTTTCTTCTTCCTCTTCTTAAAGAATATCTTTCAGCATTTCATATAATATTGGTTTGGTGGTGATGAACTCCTTTAGCTTTTTCTTATCTTCGAAGCACTTTATCTGATCCTCAATTCTGAATGATAGCTTTGCTGGATAGAGTAATCTTGGTTGTAGATTCTTGCTCTTCATTATTTTGAATATTTCTTGCCACTCGCGTCTGGCCTGCATCGTTTCTGTTGAGAAATCCGCTGACAATCATATGGGTGCTCCCCTGTAGGTAAGCAACTGTTTTTCTCTTGCTGCTTTTAATATTCTCTCTTTATCTTTTGCTCTTGGCATTTTAATTATGATATGTCTTGGTGTGGTCCTCTTTAGATTCCTATATTTTGGGGTTCTGTGTACTTCTTGGGCTTTTAAGTCAGTTTCTTTCACCAGGTGGGGAAAGTTTTCAGTCACTATTTCTTCAAGTAGGTTTTCATTACCTTGCTCTCTCTCTTTTTCTGGCACCCCAATAATTCGGATGTTGGCTTGCTTGAGGTTGTCCCAGAGGCCCCTTATGCTATCTTCAATTATCTGAATTCTTTTTGTTTCTTGCTTTTCCAGCTGAGTGGATTTTGGTTCTTTGTATTTCAAATCTTTGACTTGGTTCTTGTGGCCCTCTGGACTGCTTTTAGGACTTTGTGTAATATTTTTTATTTCAGTCTGTGTATGCTTGTTTTCTAGTTGGTCCTTTTTTTTATCTGTGAGGGTCTGGTTCGTATCCTCAGAGGTCTTGTTCATTTCCCTGAGGGTCTCATTCATTTCCTTGTAAGTATCATTCATCTCCTTGTAATTCTCATTCATTTGCTGGTTGGTCTTGTTTATTTCCTGGTAATTCTCATTAAGTTGATGGGCCTTTTGTAGGAGCCTCTTGAAAAGCCTTATAACCGTGGTTTTGAACTCTATGTCTTGTCGTCTTTTCTCCTCCATTTCTTTCACACCTGATTTCTTTCCATGTCTCTGCATGGTGGCTGCTTTATGTGGTGGCTATCCTCAAAGGGACAGTGGCTCAGTCTCCCCAGTTACCTGAGGTGGGTACTCTTACTGCAATCCTTTGTGGGTTGTATTCAGTGTTTTTGAATTTAAACCCAGCTTTTTGTTGTTAGCCCTAGGAGGGTTTGACCTCCAGGCCAATTGGCTGTGAAGCTCAGCTGTGCTCAGGTTGGGTGGGCGGAGTCTCCGGGCCAAGCAGACAGCATTAGCTCCGCCCTACGCAGCCCCAGGGGCTCTGTGCCGGGGGCAATGGCTGCCAGCACCTCTGAGAGAGAGCTGCTTTGGAGCTCCACCGGCTGCCGGGGAATTCAGACTGTCCCCAAATGACTTTGCATGCGCAATGTCTCACCCAGGGTCGTAAAACAAAGCAGACTGACGGTTTTCCGAATGAGAGACAAGTCGCAGAGCGCTCCCTGCGCCGTCACGCAGCCGAGCTGTTCGCACAAGCTGCCTTCTCTACAAGCCGGCAGACCCAGCAGCACCCGAGCTTCAGCGTGCCCTTCCACTGTCCAGTTTTCACCCCGTATGATAGTGGGTTCCCTGGACTTCGCCCAGAGCTGGAGAATCAGTCAGTGGGACGCCTTTGTCTCCGCGTTGGAGAAAACTGGCCGGTTTCCAGCCGCCCGCCCTCTCCGCGGCGCGCACTCCAAACCTCTCTCTGCCCGCGAATCTTTCAACGCTGTTCGCCGCCGCTCCTCTGAGTCACAGTGTCTTATCTTCACTTTTATTTGTGGAATTTTCACTCGGCGAACGTTCTGGTGATTCTGGAAGGTGTTTGTTCTTTCGTTAAGTTGTAGTATTAAAATTGCTGATTATGACGGCAAGATAGGTGTTTTACCTTTGCCGCCATCTTAGTTCTCCGTTCTTTGTATATTTTAGACAACAGTTCATTATCAGGTGTGTCTTTTGCAAATATTTTTGCTCATTCTGTGACTGGCATTATTATTCTTTTGACATTATTTTTCACAGAGCAAAAGTTTTTAATTTTAATGAGATCTAGTTGAGCAGTTATTTCTTTCGTGGCTCATGCCTTTGGTGGTACTTTGCCCATCTCTTTCAGTTTTAGCCTTTATGACTGACTTTGTTTTTGGTGTGTTTGTGTGCAGTCTATAGTCAGGTCTTGCTTTTTCAAATTAATTTGAAAATCTGTTTAATAGCTGAATTAAGCCTATTGACATTTTTATATGAATAATATGTATGGTGTAAACTGTATCATATCATTTTATAATTAGTTCATTATGTTTTCTCAATAATTAGTTTATAAGATTGTCTTTTAGTGTTAACTCTTGTAGGCAATTAGTGTTTTTCTTATTGACTTTTTTTTTCTGTTCTTAATATATTATCAATATTTGTATCTGTTGTTTTTTGTCTTATTCCTCGGATGATGTTTCTTTTTTATCTTAGTTGCTAATTATGACATACAGAATTTTAAAAGTTTTATTTAGTCAACTCTATTAATCTTTTACTTAACCATATTCCTTTCATTCACCTTTCATTGTGTTTAAGCTTAGGAAACTACCTGGAGTTAGCCATATTGTGAGTCTAAGGGCACAGACCTCCAGACTTTTGATCCCAACTACAAGTACAGAGCTTTCTCCAAACTACCCTCACATTTGATGATTCTTCACCAGATAAACTCAGAAATAACACTGAAAATTACTGTTCTTATGTTCACACTTATTACAGGGAAATGATATAAACTAGAACCATTCAAGGTGGAAGAGACCTAGAGCTGAGTCTAGGATTGTTCCAACAAAAATTCCTGTCTTCTTCCAGATGTGTCACCCACCTCAAATCAATAAGTGACCATAAATCATGGGTTATTGCCAACCCAGGAAGCTCATCTGAGCTTCAGTCCAGATATTTTATCCAGGCATCATTACATAGGCATGGTTGATTAATTCATTGCTTATTTCTTTGAAGCCAATCTCCAACCCTACCCTATTTCTGGAAATTGGCCAGACACTTGGTTCAAAGCCTTAGCCCTCTAATCTAATAGTTGTTTTTTTGTCATGGCCAGCCCCCATACTACTGTATTTTCCGGCATATAAGAGGACTGGAACTGATGATGATAGGAGGAAGATAACAAACAATAGAGAGAGAGCAAGTGCTGGGCAAGTCCCTGGCGAGTCTGCAACGCCCATCATAATTGCAAGCTATGATATTTTTACAACCCCGGCGTATAAAATAACCCCGGACTTTTGAGAAGATCTTCCTGGGTTAAAAAGTTGTTTTATATGCTGGAAAATACGGTAATCCTATTGGGTGTGGTTGTCTCTACCCTCAGTCACCTTAAGAGTGGCCCACCTTGAATAACAAAGACACTAGAATCACTTTGGCTTTTAGGAGCTGCAGACAAAGGACCTTTTGGGGACAGATTAAATTCTTGATTCCACAAAAGCCTTTCTCTTTCAGCTACTAAATAAAATTCAGTGTTTTCTTTCTGTCATTGTTTTTACATTTTTATGGATATTCTATCATTAACTCTTGAATTCCTCAGGAATTTAGTGCTGATGCTAAAGACAGAATTTTTATTTTCCTGCAAAGAGCTAATCAGTTCCAGCACCATTTGTTAAATAATTCTTCCTTTCCTTACTGATGTTGATGCCTTATTTATTCTGGATACCAAATTTTTAAACCTCTATCATATTAATTAGATTAAATTAGAAAATCATAGTAGAAAGTACCCAATTTAGGACTATAATTTCTGACAAGGAATCAGTCAGATTATAAATAGCAGACAAAAGATCTCAAAAACTGTCAAACTGTGTGTCTACTGACTGGCAATATCTCTAAGCATGGTATCTTAAGGACATTGCTATTTTACAGGCCAAACTTTACTTGATGTTTTGATATTTATAATGATACTCTAAGCTATCAAGGAAAGGATGAAGGAGGTTCAACATATTTCTTTTTAACCAGACATAAAGATCAAGCAAAATGCTATATGTGTTGACTAACAAGGAGAGATGTCTATGAAATCATTAAAGCAATAAAAGAACCATGCAAGAAGCATAAGTATCGGACGATGACATGTATATATTTTTCATAATGCATGCATATGTTTAAAATGTGGAGAAAAAGCCCGGAAAAACACCCAGCAAACTGTGATGAGGAGGACAGTAAAAGTAATGGTAGTGTGCCTTCATTTCCTACTTTTCTATAGTTCTTCGATTTAAAACAACAACAACAACACAAGCTTTTCTTTTATAACTGAGAACTCTAAAGGCAGTATCCATGTTTATAGTGTATTGTAGAAATCTATCATAAACAAATAATTTCCATGTTGGAAGTTTAGCTCTGGAGAGTTCAGTTATGAAACTCCATTCCCTAGAAGTGCAGGTAGATGGAATTTCCTTTTTTAGTATTAAAAAAGACTTTATGAAAAAGGTTTTATAGCCGAGAAGCATTATTTATTTTTAAATAAAAGAGGCCTTTATAAAGATTTATTTATGTACTAGTTTTGTTATGAGTATATTACAGGCTTCTACTTATTAGGATTTTATTTTATATTAGTGAAAATAAATTTTTATTTTTCTTAATCTAGAAACTTGGGACTCTACAGGTCAGCTTAAATGAGGGAATCAGAGAAGGAGTCAGAAATAGGTAACAAATCAAGAAACTTTCTCCCAACAACTCACCAGCAGCACCTGATTACAAAGTCAGGAATAGAAACAATTACCATGGAGTTACCTAAAGCAAAATATAAATTTCCTGAGACACAGTAGTGGGGATCAGCATGCTGGGATAAAACAAAATAGGCCAGAATTAAGCTAACTGACTCTGAAGCAGGTTAGTAAGAAGCTAGGAAAATTCCTTGGCAAATGGAATGGGGCACTGAGACAAATGGCTGAAAAAACTGGTGGAGCAATTTACAGCCAGCTAATAAATCGCAAGATCTTATCGTCTCTAACCAAGAACACTTAGGAGCAAATGGTTTACATATTCTGTTAGCAGACCCACCTAGGTCCTGGTCCCTCTTCAGTGACATTCTTTGAAGATGAAATTAACCAGAGAATGACTGCCCCCCCTTCCTCATCTCCCTCCTGGACTTCTTTCTCACCCCCCTCCTCACCCCCCATTCCCCAGCTATGTGCTCATTTTGATGAATCAGCATCTGAAAGAACACACCTGGAAGGCTGATGGATATTCTGTGCAGATTCACTCCTGAGACCTCCCCTAAAATCCCACCTGTAGAAAACAGAAAAAAAACCCTTAGTATAAAGGACCCCAACGTGCATCCTCTCTCTTGAGCATACCTGTGCCTCCCCCCCCACCCCCACTTCTTTCCTTAGACATGTATCTACTCTTTTTCTCCTAAGCTTTATGGGTTCCCACAGGACTTACAACCAGGAGAGCAGCAGGCATTGGCAGCTTGTTCTGGGCTAACCCCCTGAACCTGTCTCTGAGAGCCCTCTCTCCTTTTGCCTCCTATAACTTGTTTCCTGAGTCTACGCAGTTCCCTGGCTCACTTCTACCTCTCTGACTTTTTTTCTAAAAGGCCAAGGCAGCTTGACTCTTCCTCACATTTCAGAAGGTCCGAGGCAGCTCCACCTCGGCTCACCCCCATTGCTATGATCGTGCCTCTTCTACCTTCAGTCCAGCTTTAATAAATGTACTCTCAAAATCACCTGGGCTATTACTGTGAAATCTTCCCTGCACAAAGTCAAGAACCCACCCATCCCAGAGCACGCCAGGGCAGACCTGCCTCAGTCCCCTTCCTTTTCCCGTGACAGCAACAACTAGAAATTGTGCCTCAACTTCTGAGGCTTGAGAGGGAGTGCAGGAACCAAAGGTGAGCAAGTGTACAGCTTAGGGTGCCAGCCAGAAATACATGGCACACTCAAAGGCATGGGTATGTTGTTTAATGAAGGGACTCTTAAAGGGTGTTCAGGTGTAAGAAGAATCATCAAGATTCCTGACCTGCAATAGCTGTGACTCTTGACCATCTCTAGGCCTAATAAAGGAAAGGAAAGAGAGTAGCTATGGGACATTTGAGATTATTATAAGAGAGCTGTCCCAACAGAAACAGGGCCTGTAGAAGAGGAAGGCAGCCACTGTCAAACCCCAGGTCAGCAGGAAATAAACCCTAACCTCTTTTTGCCTCTTTCCTTCTAATTGTCTCCCTTCAATGTCTTCTATTGTCCAAACCACCAAAGTAGCTGAAGGGCAAGGCAGCCTGTTTGATGCAGCCCGTAAAATTACATCTGCGAGGTCAGGGTGGAGGTGGTCACAGAGAGGATCAGGAGGGGCAAATCAAGCTGATCTACAAGCATCTGATGACCGGAACAGTCAGTCGCCCTGGATAGCCCAATGAGAAGCCCCATTCCCTAAGTGTCAGTAAGAAATGGAAAGGAGAAGGCAAAGGGAGAACAGATGTCTTTTAGTAATTAAAAAACGATGACACTTCTTCCTTAGTTGATCTCAGGTATTTTCAAAAAATAGTACAGAACACTACACATTTTACTGTCACTAAATTAACTTAATCAGAATTTTACATAATAGAGTACTTTTCTTCGAATTTTTTTAACAGAAATCATGCTGGGGCTTATACCAGGCAATGGAAACATAGATTGCTAAGACGGTATTTTTTCCCCTTTGGAGTCCACAATCCAGTGTAGGTCAGAGCTGTGCATCAAAAACTTTGAGTATAGCATAGTACTATACACCTTTCATCTATTTTACAAATATGTGAGACCCTACTATGTGTCAGGCAAAGTACAAAGTTACACAGTGCAGTGGAAACACAGGAGAAACCACCTCCTCATGAGAAATCAGAGAGAAGTCTTATAAAATGAGTGTGTCTTTGGTAGCATTGAGCCATTGAGTGTGTACAATTTTATGTTTTTTGGTTTTTTTTACCTGGTCTCTTACAAATCATAAATTTTAATACTTAGTTATAAAAAGGAATGATATCTACCTGAATAATAAAGTCCTTTTAATACAGCTATTGAAAGAGTATTTATCATTGCCTTATTAAATATGGAGAAATAAGTGTGCCATTTTTTCCAAATGGTTTCATTTGCTCATGTTTTCTTTGTTGACCCAAATGAATGAAATTAGAATAAACAATCTCTAAGTCATTTGTAATCATGAGCTGATTAATGGAGTTTGGTTTCATAGCCATTATTCATTCACGAGCACCTGATATCTTTCCCATAAACAAATTGTGTTTGTCCAAATTAAGAAATTAAATGGAGCATTTGATGAGTTTATGATTGACCCTTCTAACTCAGAGCCCATTAGTCAATGTCGTTATCATAGAAAACTGTTTGACTAATGTGCTGTCTAAAGAACCATGTGGATTTATTATGACTTCTGATTAATGCTTGCTGCAAGCCAAACTACTAAATTATAATAATTTTTTGATTCTCATTTTAGCAGTCATTGAAGAATTTCATCTCTGATGAAATGCGCGTATATCCCATTAGATTTAGAGATGATTACAAGGTATTGAGCAGATAAATTTTAAAAGAATTATATATTTTAGAAAGCATAGAGACTATATGCTTTTGAAAGGTAATGCTTTTAAAAAGCTTTTAACTGTGTGACTATAAGCTTTCTCTTGGGGTAAAAAGCCATTATTTAGATTTTTAAAACTAGAACTTATTTATTAAAAAAGAATAGGACGTAGTTTCTCCTATGTTAACACTACACTATTGTGAAGAAACTTAGGACCTCAAATATAGCCAAGTTGTTTAAATGGGGGGTGGGTTTTAAAGTTGGGGACTTTGTCAGGATCCGTCTAATTAACAGAAGATACAGACCATATAGATATGAAGGGTTTATAGTCTTTGTTGTGAGGTAGACTGACATATATGCCTCTTAAATTAGGGAAGGAGGAAGTAGTTGCAGACAGAAATGAAAAAAAAAAATTGGGAGGGGGGAATCTCTCTGATTTTATCATGAAAATTGTGATGGCCCACCAGTTTTTCTCTCATGAACCCCCTGCTTTTATTAGGAAAATAAAGCAACCAACACCAGATACCATACTATCACATACATTGTTACATTTAACTTATGAGTGTAACCATGCTAACGAGAATAGAGCAAGGAGAAAGAGCCATTTTCTTTCCATTTTCTTAAAGGTCTTAAGATCTGCCAAAATTAGGAATGACTTTCCTTTTAAGGTAGGCCTTACTTTGATTTACTTTTTTTTTTTTTAAGCAGCTTCAAAATTTTTTTAATTTCTTTATTAATAAAGTTTTAGGACATCAGAGAAAAAGGGCAGTTAGATTTTTACTGATTATTACTTCCTGTATAAAGCAATAGTAAGAAGCTGCTTGCTGCCTTTGCCAAAAATGGGAATCCTTGCTGACCATGCAGTTGAGGGACTTTCATAAAACTAACACTTACTGAGTATTTACTATATGCAAAGCATTATATTAAGTACTTCCCATATAGAGTCCTAAAGACAACCATTTAGGAGAGGAACTATTATATCTTTATTTTGTAGTTTAAAAAATCTGAGACATAGAGAAGTGCTATAACTGCCCCAGAATCAAACAGCTCCTTAAATAGTTGAGTCTGTACTATTTTCTTAAAAAGTTTTTAAACCCTCACCTGGGAGTTTTAGATATATCTCATAAGTTTATGCATGAAAATTTACTTCTGTTTAGTTTGGAAAGCATTGCAGTTATGTAGATAAAGAGGAATCAGCAAAAACAGATAAGTATTGATAGAAGGTTTTAGCTCCAAGAAAGGGTTACAAAGAATAGCAAGGTAGTCTGAAGGAATGAAGCAGAATATAATGAAGGAAAAGAGGAAGGAGAGTGAGCTTAACAGTTTTTTAGTGGCCACCATGTGTCTAAAATGAAGTTAATTCATGTAGCACAAAATTAGTAATTGAGTAATAGAGCAAAATGGCATTAACAATATATGTATTTCTTTGCAATGTAATTTTGAAAGAACAGTTTTAAAAATAATATTTTCTTTTAAAATGAGATATTTATCTCCAGTTTGTCCCCAGGTGCATTTCACCTGAGAAAAGACCAGGGCTGGCAAAGGACATTGCTTGTCTTTTTTCTGTGGAATGATTGAGACAGGAAGTCCTGATTAAAAGAAATTCTCTTACAGAAGAAGGAGTGGTCAGGCCCAAAGAAAGTAGATTTGACCCTGGAAGAGAAACAAAGGGTCTCGGGGGTGGGGGTTGGGGGGAGAAGTGGAAATCTAGCACTGAAGGAAAGTGGTCAGGATCCAAGGTAGGGCTGGGACTATGCCTGCAGTTTTCTTCATCTTCCCCTTGCTATTGGCTTAGCTGTGTCCCCTGGCCCCAAAATTCATATGTTGAAAACCTAACCCCCAATCCTATCTAATAAAGAGGGAATATGCTAATTGACTGCCCCACCCTCAAAGATGGCAGCGCCCAGAGCCACAAAATGGCGGTCCTCAGTCCCCTCAGCCCTGCCAGGGCAGCAGGCACTCGCAAGGCCAGGCCTGCCCCCAGGTGAGCCCAGCCACTCCGTGCACCTGGCTCCAGAGTTCCCCAGACCCCTCAGTCCCCGCAGCCGCCCAGGGCTGGCCCGAGGCGCAGGCAAGCCTCAGATGTTGGCTTCCCAGCCTCCCAGAGCCTGCCCAAGGCACAGGCAAGCCTGAATGGCAGCTGCCAGTCACCCAGGGCCACCTGAGGCTTCCCCTGCCGGCTGTGGCAGCAGCAGAGGTGTGATGGGGCATCGTCTTCCCCTGATTGCCGAGTCTCCTGCCCCTGAAGGATCCCAGATTGCGAGGGGGTGCAGGCCGGGCTGAGGCACCCCCCTCCAGTGCATGAATTTTCATGTACCACCCTCTATTGTAATGATACTTGAAGATGGAGCCTTTAGAGACAGTTTTAGATGAGGTAATGAGGGTAGGCCCTCATTAGGATTAATGTCCTTATTCCAAGAGGTGCCAGAGAACATGCTCTCCCTACCAGTCCTCCAGCACCCAAGCCTCCCCTCCACCCATGAGGGGACAGAGCCAGAAGATGGCTGTCTGCAGGCAGGACAAGAGCTCTCACCAGCGTCAGCAGTGCCAGAACCCTCATCTTGTGCTTCCAGTCTTCACAGCTGTGATTACTATCTTCTTAGGGAAAAAGTGAGAGTTTAGGCTGAGTGTGATGTAAAAAAATAGAACAAATAGATTGAATATATAGGTGGTGGGTTGAATTCTTTGAATGTCCTTTTCCATTTGTCTTATGACACAAGGATTTTTCGTCTATGAATTGTGTGTTTAATTAGTATTCATTTTACATTATTTTTAAAAATTACCTATTGAGAGAGTCTTGAGACTTCTTGTATGAAAATAGATATGTTTATCTACATGTAGACATTTTAAGTCCAGTTATGTATATTAGAAAAATATTGCAGTATTGGAGTGACTTTCTTGTTTTGCTGTGTAGTCTAAATAACCATTTAAAATTTGTATTTTGGGGAGTGGAATAGCACCGCATTTTTATAACTGTGGAGATATTCATCACCAACTCTTTTTTGATTTTAGAAATACAAAAATTGGAATTTGAGTTCTGTGCATTTTTTCCTAAAATGTAAGTGGTCCAATATCTCTGCATATTTATTGTCATCATAGCCTTCACATTTCATTTCCCTGAACCTTTCTTTATAGATTTCTTTATCTATAGACTATAAGATTACAAGGGAGTGAAAGAGTACTTGCCCTTCCTGCTGACTGCTCCCCACATCCTAATGTGAAAGTGTTCTTCCTTTCGTCTAATTATTTGTGATATAAAAAGTATGACATGGTCACTTATTTTGGAAATTATTTATTCTTAAATGTAATAATTTAATATTTAATATGCCTATTTAAAGACCATATTTTCAGTCTTTAAAAAGTTTTATTACCTACCATAGTGAGGTCATAGAAAAGAATGATTTTATTGTCCATAGTAATACATGAAAACAAAATGAGTAATTTGAACAAACAGTGAACTAGGAAGCAATTTATTTATGGGAAAAAAAACAAACATAAAGTACATTTTATTTTTTTAGTTTACATAAAAAGTATAGTATAAACCCAACTCGTGAAATTACATTTCTTGGTGATATTTTCATTTTTAAAGAAATGTAATATTGGGTGGTTGTTTTTGTTTGTTTTTAGTTTATACTAACATTGAGAAACTCTGCATAAATAATAGTCATGGCTGCAAAGTAGACTAACAGAACTTATTGTCATATTTATAGCTTTGTGATAAGATAAAATCATAACTTACAATGCTTTTTCTAAAAATGATGTCACAAAAAGAAATGTGTGTGGGAATTTCTTATCCCAGATTATTCTGAGACTAAATTGATAAATCACAGAGCTCTTTGAAAAGAAAAATTTGGTTCTTCATTTTTCAAACTCTCTGAGCCTTATCCCAATTGAGTATTTTGGAGCACATAAAGTGAATATTCACTGTTAAGTTATATATACATATATTTGCAGATTTTTAGAATTAAGCATAATTTTTTTTATCTAGCATTTCCATAATTTCTAAGATTAACTGTTAAGGATAATTTACAGTATATTAACTAAATTATTATCCAAATATAAACTCTGAACAATTAGGAATATATATATCAGGATTATTTCTGATAAACCTGTCTCACTCTATGAATAATATAGGCAATTAAAAAACATTTAAGTACATCTATACTAATAAAAGCCTGGGTAGCGTCTTGCCCTCACTTTGTCACAAGATGGCTGCCACAAGATGACCCTCCCCTGTGTTGTCTCAAAATGGCTGCCCCCATGTCATCACAAGGTCAGGGGAGGGCAGTTGGGGGCCATTAGGCCAGCAGAGGAGGGCAATTGAGGGTGAGATCAGGGAAGGGAATTTGGGGATGATTGGGCCGCCACAGGGAGGCAGTTGGGGGCAATCTGGCTGGCAGGGGAGGGCAGTTGGGGGCAATCTTGTCGGCAGGGGAGGGAAGTTGGGGGTGATCTGGCCAGCAGGGGAGGGAAGTTGGGGGCAATCAGGCTGGCAGGGGAGCAGTTAGGTGTCAGTCAGGCTGGCAGGGAAGCGGTTAGAGGGTGATTAGGCTGGCAGGCAGAAGGAGTTAGGGGCAATCAGGTAGGCAACAGGCTAGCAGTTAGAGGAGCCAGCAGTCCTGGATTGTGAAAGGGATGTCCAACTGCCGGGATCAGGTCTAAATCGCTAGTCGGACATCCCCGAAGGAGTCCCAGATTGGAGAGGATACAGGCTGGGCTGAGGGACCTCCCCCTCAATGCACGAATTTTGTTCATGGTGCCTCTAGTTCAATTATAAAACTTAGAGATTTCCATTTCCGTTTGGGTGTTTTCTATGCCATTAGGTTCTAGAACATTTTAACTTTTGACCTAGAATACAGATCCAGTGATTTGGGAACCTTTTAAAGAACCAGTATAACCAAGTGAATATTATTTGCTTGGAAGGAAATTAAAACAACCTACAAGTCAAATAATAGTGATAACAGACTTGAGATAGCTTCTTTAATTTAGCAAAAATACACATATATTTTAAGCCAACTGGAGTATAAGGATGAACTATCTACACTAAATTCATTGGTCATCTATAGTGTTTATATATAAAATTTCATAGTTTGTCATTGGAGAGGATGCCTTAATATCTTTATTATTAAAACTATGAAATGAGGAAGGAAAAAAACCTGTGTTTTCAATTACTGAAAATACTTTAAAATATTGATATTGCATATATTCTAAATCCAGACAAAATGTTAAGAAAACCTTTTATCTTGTATGCCCTAATAAGGATAAGAATTTAGTTGGAAAGCAAAAGGATAATTTTTCTTTTTGTATCAATAGCTTTAAAATGTATGTTTAAAAGAAATCTTGATTTGACATATAGAATATTTTGTAAAATGGACCTTTCAAAATTAGATGGCTACATGTCCTCACTAGATGTTTTTAAGACATTTCAAAGACTAATACGAGCGTGCTTGCACACACACTGAAAACAGCCATGATGATAAAAAGAATGCACAAAAGCATAATCTATCATTTTGGCAGGCAAAGAAACTGTTTAATATGCTTGAAGTGCGACATAAGTATGAAGAAATCATCAGTGAAGTAAATAATTACATTGGAAGGAATATTTACCTTGTGTGCTAATCCACTTTGTCTGCTATGGAAGCTTCTTTATACTTATTTGAATATATATATCTCATCAAACATGAATGCAAAAGTTTCTTATATGCATTAATTTCTGTCTGGTTTTCATAAAAATTGTAGATAAATTATTTTGTTTTCAAAAATGTATTCCTACACATAATGAAATCACTTTAAACAATATAATGAACTTTAACACATTTTAGAAAAATAATCTTTGATATATTAGCATAATATCACTCTACATTTATG
The DNA here is from genome assembly GCA_027563665.1 of Antrozous pallidus. NCBI lineage: Eukaryota > Metazoa > Chordata > Mammalia > Chiroptera > Vespertilionidae > Antrozous > Antrozous pallidus. The sequence goes on from CM050514.1 coordinate 23,541,669, forward strand.
TATTCTGTTATTATTTCCCAAACATATTTTCTTACGTCATTTCATGTTTCTCATGCACTGTCATGAAATAAAGAGTGTAGATGTTAATAGTCCCACTTTTAAACTTGAGCAAATAAGGCTTAGAGAAGTTAGAGGACTTGTGAAAGTTCTCTTTGATTAAAAATGGCAACATAAGTAGGACTCAATAATAAAGGTAGATATATTTTTACAATTTATCAGGAATTATGGGAGACAACATTTATCTTCAATGTTATTGTTACCTTTGAGGATTTTTGTGGCCAAGTTAGAGGAACAGACATAAATACAACTATATGTAAGTCAGAGTTATTGTACAGTGATGTGTAAGGACAAAGGGATATATACAGAATGACTAGGTCTAACAGGAAATTGGGAAAGAATAAGTGAGAGTATGGATAATAGTTAAACTTGACATTAAAGGATGATGTTGCCCCGTTTTCTTATAATTTCCTAGACATTTTACTTGTCCAGTGTAGATTTCCCCACTGATCAGAAATGTGCATCCCTCTTTCATCAAGTGTATGTTTTTATAAGTTTCTCACTTCTCCAGAAAAAGAAGCTATGTCTGAATTTCCCACATTTTTTTCCACTGATCAGTATTCTCATTCAGATAATTGGTGGGTTGTTGTTGTTTTTTGTTTTGTTTTGTTGTTAGTAAGAAAAAAATATTCTTGCCCTAGAGAATAATAATAACCCAAACAAAATAATGCTTAATATTTACTGAACAGTTATGTGCCAAGCACTCTTACAGATACTGTATAATAATTGATTTAATCTTATTTAGTCAACCTTATAAATGGATATTATTATCTCCATTTTATGGATGAGGAAATAATGGCCCAGAGAAACAAAATAACATTACCAGTGTTACACACCTAGAAACGAGGCTTGTGATTATTCCTACAATGTACAAAAACTTAATGTGCTGAGTGATTTTTAACTTAAGAAGGGAAAGGAGACTGGTGTGACTTATTTCTGGTTGGTGGTTCTCAATTGTGTAGGTCCTACTGGTTTCTTTTTTTGACAGATATTCTGTAGCACTATTTTCTTTCCTGAAATAAAGTTTGTAAAGAGTATAACTTACCTACACACACAACTTTTTTAATCGATGCAGTTTTCTTACTAATATGAGGGAGACATAAAAGGAAAGTAATTTGTTATAAAGTATTTTGATTTATTTATAACTTGGGTACAACTATCATAAGAAACAAAATACTAGTAAGTAGAGTAGTCAGATATAAGATATACTTATAATAAACTAGAGGCCCGGTGCATAAAATTCGTGCATGGGGGGGGGGTGTCCCTCAACCCAGCTTGTACCCTCTCCAATCTGGGACCCCTCGAGGGCTGGCCGACTGCCTGTTTAGGCCCAATCCCAGTAGGATGGGGCCCAAATAGTCAGTTGGATATCCTTTTTACAAGCCAGGACTGCTGGCTCCAAACTGCTCGCCTACCTGCCTCCCTGATAGTGCCTAACCACTTCTGCCTACCAGCCTGATCACCCACTAACCACTACCCTGCCAGCCTAATTGATGTCTACCTGCTCCCCTGCCACCCTTTTTGCCCCCAACTTCTCTCCTCTGCTGGCCTGGTCACCCCTAACTGCCCTCCCCTGTAGGCTTGATCACCCCCAACTGCCCTACCTTGCAGGCCTGGAACCTCCCAACAGTCCTTCCCTGCTGGCCTGATCACCCCAAATACTCTCCCTTGCAGGCTTGGAACCTCCCAATGGCCCTCCTCTACTGGCCATCTTGTGGTGGCTATCTTGTGTCTGCATGGAGGTAGGATCTTTGACCACATGGGCGCAGCCATCTTGGAGTGATGGTCAATCTGCATATTACTCTTTTATTAGATAGGATAGAGGCCTAGTTCATGGGTGGGGGCCAGCTGGTTTGCCCTGAAGGGTGTCCCGAATCAGGGTGGGGGTTCCCTTGGGGTGTGGGGTGGGCTGGGCAAGGGGCCTGTGGTGGTTGGCAGGCCGGCCACACACCCCAGCGACCCAAGTGGCAGCCCTGGGATCTGGAATTAATCTATGTCTACAATTGAAACTTTGTAGCCTGGAGTAGAGCCAAGCCTTCTGTTTGCTCCGTGGTGACAGCCATTTCTGTTTGGGTTTATTTAAATTCTATAATTGAAACTTTGTAGCCTAGAGTGGAAGCCTAGGCACTAGGGCTGCAGAAGTTGGCTTCCTCCATCGCCTGGGCAACCCTAGCCTCTGCTCTCTCCAGCTCTGTGACTGCCGTCATTTCTGTTGTGATTATGTATCTTCTGTAATTGAAACTTTGTAGCATTGAGTGGAGGCCTAGGCTGGCAAGGGCAGGCGGAAAGCTTGGCTTCTCCATTGCCAGGGAAACCCAAGCCTCCCTCCTGCTCTCAGTGGCTGCAGCCATCTTGGTTGGGGTTTATTTGCTCCTGATTGGCTAGTGGGCATGGCTTGTGTACGTGGCTTGTGGGTGCATCGTAGGTATGGTCAATTTGCATATTACTCTTCTATTAGATAGGACTAGAGGCCCAGTGCACAAAATTTGTGCACAGGGGGTTCGGGGGTGTCCCCTAGCCCAGCCTGCAGCCTCTCCAACCTGGGACCCCTCAAGGGATGTCTCACTGCCCACTTAGGCCCGATCCTATAGGATCGGGCCTAAATGGGCAGTCGAACATCCTTCTCACAATCCAGGACTGCTAGCTCCAAACTGCTCACCTGCCTTCCTCCCTGATTGCCCCTAACCGCTTCTGCTTACCAGCCTGATTCACCCCCTAACCACTACCCTGCCAGCCTAACTGATATCTAACTGCTCCCCTGCCAGTCTCTTTGCCCCCAACTTCCCTCCTCTGCCGGCCTGGTCACCCCTAATTGCCCTCCCTTGAAGACCTGGTCCCTCCCAACTGCCCCCCCCCCCCCCGCCTGATGGCCCACAACTGCCCTTTTGCAGGCCTGGAACCTCCCACTGTCCTCTGGCCATCTTGTGTCCACATGGGGCAGGATCTTTGACCACATGGGGGCAGCCCTCTTGTGTGTTGGAGTGATGGTCAATCTTCATATTACTTTTACTAGATAGGATAAATTTTTGTTAAACAATTTAAAGAAGATAATAATTTATTCCATATGATAAGCATGGGGAAATGAAAGAGAAAAGTGTTTGGGTGACCATTAGCATAAAATATTACTATTTTCTTGTAAAATATTTTCCTATTTAGCAGCCTGTTTCATTTGTTTGGAGCATAATAGGTACACTGATAACTATTATATTGTGAACAGAGGTATAAAGCTCAATTTCAAATATTCAACTAAATATTTTGAACTTTTCCTTAATATTTGACATTTTGAAATAAGGTTGTACATATACATACTAGTACATACACACTTGTATATAACATGTATATACATACATAAACACATACACGAAAGAATGATATAGCATAAATGCAGATTAATACAGGTGTGTTGTATCATGGCAACTCACATTTCATGAATACAGTGTTCTTGGTAAGTAATCTGAAATGGTGAAGAATGCTGATTAATCCACCTCTGAACAAAGTATAATATGTTTATATGTTTTTATACATAATTAGGCTCTAAATTCAAAAAATTATAAAAAGTATTTTTATCTATGTGTATGTCTGATAGGACATGCAAAGACATGGGGTGACTTTTCTAGAGCAGCACAGGAGTTCTGGAATCCTTGGCCCAGGCCTATTTAGTGCGGGGTACTGCTCCCAATCACTCTAGGTTTCCAAAGTTTCCCTAAGACAGACAGTAACTGCACCCACCATGTTCTAGAATTTTTGTTTTGTTTCCTTGTGGAAAAAAATATGATTTGATCTGAAAAATACGCTTAGCAGTCTTGTTGTGCCTTAATGCAGAGGAGTAACTGTGGGATGGTAATTTCAGGGCCCATGGCCAGAAGCAGGGAGATTTCCCTCTCCCTTTGAACCCCATCCATGAAGTGACAGTTGGGAGAGTGTTGGGCAGGCCAAATTAAGTACCTCTGGGCCCAAGGCCAGGTGATTAACAGGACCAATAGGAAGATACTAAACCAAAAACCCTTCCATGGAAGAATATTGAATTCCCGGCTACAAAAGTGGGCCCAGGAAAGTGTAGCCTGGCCAAGCCAGGTTTACCCGCAGCTGTGTTCTAACCGGATGGTGTTGGAGCTGGCCAGAGCCTAGGCCAAATCTGAGAAGTGGACAATCAAGAAAGCTGGAGTGAGTTGCAGTATGTGTCCTTGTTGTGGCAGTTTATATATATGTAAAAGTTTATGCAACAATAAAAAAAATCTTAAAATAACAAACCAAAACTATGTCAAATTAAAAATAAGGAACCTAAGTTTAATGATTGCATTAACAAGTTACTTATTGATTTTTGTAATAGCTATTTTATTGAGCATTTATAATTTACTAGGCATTGTACTAACCAGCTTATGTGTAATTTCTCTTTTCTTACAATGATATGAAGTAAATAGGACAATATTATTGTTCCCAGCGTATGAATAAGGAAATTGAGTAGTAGAGAGAGTGAATAAAAGTCAGGCATTAGTAGTAGTTACCAAAGTGACTCATCAAAAAAGTTATTTCTAATTTTAGGTTGTTAAAATATTCTCTGTACAAGTGAAATTTATTGATGAGTAGATTTATGTACATTGTAATTTTGGTACATATACAGTGATGAAGGCCTCTGAATATTCAAAGATATTTAATGTAAATGACCCATTCTTTTTTATTTGTGTGCAGTATTAAATATATTCCAACGACTGCAAAATTGGTTGATGTTATATATTTTTGTGTAATAGATCTGTCTTGAAGTGCAAATTACAGTTGTATATCTCCTTTATATAGCCACATGAAAATTAAATATAAAGGGTTATCCTCATTGCATGAGACAAAGTAATAAATGAGTAATATTACTTGTATTCATTTATAATATACTCTGATGATATAAATTCTGCACTTACTGTTTTAAAACTGTTCTTTTTTCTCTATTCCCTCCTCTTAAGAGGGGTTAATAATCTTCCATAATTTTTTGTTCATTTTTTATACTTTATGAGCAAGTAATCCTTTTACCTCTGTTTCATCTATCTTCTTGGTAGTTATAATGAGCCATAAATTGGTATTCATAAAATTGACATAGTAGAAGTACATTTCTTGTTACCTTCTGGCCTTGGGTCTTTTCTCATCTCAGAGAAGGGGACATTCTTCATATGACCGGTGAAAGTATACCTGCTGTAAATGTCTACAGATTTCCAGGAGAAAGAGCAGGTATCCTAGGCCAGATTCCCGTGCTCAGATAACTTGTACTCAAAGTGAAAATGCCAAGAGGTAGAATTAAGACCCTTTCTCTTAAAGAGCTTGGCTTTCTTTTATTTTTTAATTTTGTTGTTTGGAAATAACTATTTTCTTGCCAGGAGCTGATGCTGGGGTCTCGGAGTTTACCTTTGACTGACAAAAACTAAAAGTTGGATTACTCGGAAATGGTCCTGGTGGTACGTGTTTTGTATGCTCAGACCTACTCCAAAGCTAGGCAGAAGTAAGAAAAATAATTGAGTGGCATTTTGAGTTAGTAAGAAGGTATTTTGTGGGTCAAATCAGAATTAAATGAAGCTTTGACATTTCAAAAATATCTAGTTTTAGGTATCTTTCACGGGTCACTAGAGGCACATCCATTCAATTATAAATACAATATAAAGTAGGAATCATTTATAATGTAAAACACCCAAAGAGAAATAAGCCTTTATAAGCCAGAATTCTGAAAGAGGTGCTGTTTTGCTATTTTGCCCATCTAGGAAACCTTGACACCAGCAATAAGATAATATCTGCTAATTCTGTTAATTGAAGCAAACAATACTGTAAAAAGGCATAGTGGGGAATGACTGAGCTCACCCACTGGAATAAAAACGTATAATATACTCTGCATACATGGTATATACATATACCATATTATACAACAAAATATATCCTATCTAATAAAAGAGTAATATGCAAATTTGACCATACCTTCGCCACACCCACAAGCCATGCCTACCAGCCAATCAGTAGCAAATTATGCAAAGAAACCCCAACCAAGATGGCTGCCACCACTGAGAGCAGGAGGAAGGCTTGGGTTTCCCCAGCAACAGAGGAAGCCAAGCTTTCCGCCTGCCTAGGCCTCCACTCAATGTTACAAAGTTTCAATTATAAAAGATACAGAAATAACAGCAGCCACTGAGCTGGAGAGAACAGAGGCTTGGGTTTCCCTGGCAATGGAAGAAGCCAAGCTTTCAGTCTGCCTTGTTGGCCTAGGCCTCCACTCTAGGCTACAATGTTTCAAACAGAAATGGCTGCCACCCCCGAGCAAACAGAAGGCTTGGTTCCGCTTCAGGCTACAAAGTTTCAATTGTAAACATAGATTAATCCCAGATCCCAGGGCCTCCACTTGGGTCACTGGGGTATGTGACCGGCCTACAAACCTCCACAGGCCCCTCGCCCAGGCTGCCCCTCACCACGAGGAACCCTCACCCTGATCTGGGACACTTTTCAGGGCAAACCAGCTGGCCCCCACCCATGCACCAGGCCTCTATCCTATCTAATAAAATAGTAATATGCAGATTGTCCATCACTCCAACACACAAGAGGGCTGCCTCCATGTGGTCAAAGATCCTGCCCCTATGTGGACATAAGATGGCCACCACAAGATGACCAGCAGGGGAGGGCCGTTGGGGGTTTCAGGCCCTACAAGGGAGGGCAGTTGTGGGCAATGAGGCCAGCAGGGGAGGGCAGTTGGGAGGGACCAGGCCTGCAAGGAGGGCAGTTGGGGGTGATCAAGCCTACAGGGGAGGGCATTTAGGGGTGACCAGGCCGGTAGAGGAGGGAAGTTGGGGGCAAATAGGCTGACAGGGGAGCAGTTAGACATCATTTAGGCTGGCAGGGTAGTAGTTAGCGGGTGATCAGGCTGGCAGGCAGAAACGGTTAGGGGCAATCAGGGAAGCAGGCAGGTGAGCAGTTTGGAGCCGGCAGTTCGGGATTGTAAAAAGCTTGCCCATTTAGGCCTGATCCTGGGTCCCAGATTGGAGAGGGTACAGGCTGGGCTAAGGGACATTCCCCCGCCCCCTGTGCATGAATTTCATGCACGGGGCCTCTAGTGTATGTATAATAGATTCTGATAGCAATTTCTGCTTCTCGCTAATTAACAAGTGAAAGCCCTTTAATACTATGGTTAAGAAGATAATTTTGAGATCTCTCTCATTTCTGTTTATGTTAGGGAAACAAGCCTCTGGCATCTATTCATATTGTGGCAGCGGTCGGCAAACTGTGGCTCCCAAGCCACATGCGGCTCTTTGGCCCCTTGAGTATGGCTCTTCCACAAAACACGACATGCGTGCACGCACGTACAGTGCGATGGAAACTTCGTGGCCTATGAGCACAAGTCGGTTTCCGGCTCTCAAAAGAAATTCCAATCATTGTACTGTTGATATTTGGCTCTGTTGACTAATGAGTTTGCCGACCACTATACTATGGGGGAAGGACATTCTGCTGAGTGAAAATTGGATTGCATGAGAACTAAAATAAACTGGCTAAGAAATAGCATATTCTGAGTATTCTCTTTACTTCCTAAACTAAAGGATTGCTAAATTGTATAATTACTTTAAGATCAGTATCTGCAACTGCTTTTCCTTTTAGAAATAAGGCATTTAATAAACTTAACCAAGTGCACAGATTTCAGAAGTATCATTTCTGAATCATTTCAGATTTTCCTGCAAGTAAAGAAATATACTTAATATGTTGATAGGAAAAATGAGACATTTTTTTGGGAGGGCAGCTAGCAATCTGAATCTGTGCCAGTAACCTAATGCACATTCTTGTTAGCCTATAGTCTAGTCACTGCCCCTGTAATTATCTGGTCCTGCAGGACCTGTTTATGTAAGCACTGCCCCCCCCCCCCCCCCAACCGCAGCACATGGGGCTCTTTGTAAAGCTTGCAAAAGGTCCGGGAGTATAATCCCATTTTTGGGAGACCAAGGACTGGGAAAATATGAAAAAGGAAAGCCACCTCCATATTGGAACTCAGGATTTGAGAGAAAGTCTCCCCTGAGTCCTCTGCCGGTACATGTGAAATATCTGGAAATAAATGGGTTTTTCCTTTGCCTCCGGTACTCCTCCGTATTTACCTCGGTCCCTGGTAAATTCTGTAACAATGTAAGGTGTGATATATAAGATGTTTATGTTTAATAATTGTATATAATAAATAAGTATGGAGAGCCACTGAAAACTATGTGATAAGATGTTTGGCCAATTCATAGAAACAAATCACCTTGAATTTCATTTCAAAATGAGATCATGGCTTAATTACTAGGTTAATGGACATTTTTTGAACCCTTACTACATGTAGATAACCTTACAATATGTAGACAGGTACTAAGTATATGGAAATGAGCCGTTTACACTTCCTGTCTGAAGATAACATCTGTACTAAGTGTAACAGCATTTTCTACAGATATAGAGGAAAAGGAAGAGTGGAAGTAGTCTGGGAAAAGTGAATGGAGGTGATGTCAGATCTGGGCTGTGAAGGCAGGAAGGAATTCCCCAGCAGAGGATTCTACCTTGAGTAACTATTGCTGGTTTAATGATGTCTATGCTTCCACTATTTAGTTGACATTTGCTGCCCTTAATCCAGTTTCTTCCCCAGTCAGAAAAGAACTTATCGAGAGCTTTTTCTCTCTTACTGCTCAGCTTATAGTTGGTTTATTGAAAGCAGCACATCAGTCCATCATAAAGCTATTTTTTATAAACTTTGTGCATTCATATTTGTACTGACTGTAATTTGAAGAGAAGTATAGGCAGAGTATAATCAGTACTCAAAATTTTAAGGCAAGTAAATCTTTAAAGATTTTCTTTAAAAATCTATTACTTAGATAGTTGTTTAACTGACAGATGAATAACTTCAGGAGTTGTATTATGTATTTCATCGATTTAAAAATAATTTCCTAGAATATTTGCTATGTAATTAGTCCAGTAGCTCCAAAATCAGAACATTACCAAGGAAGATCATTGTGTTTCTGTAAATCATTAATGGGAGTAACAAGTAATATGATAGAAGCAGAATTATCTTACATTTCTTACTATCTACTCCACTGTAGTCATTTATAACTTTGTATTTTAACAAACATTAATATAAGCTATATGGTAGGAAGTTTCTTTTTAAATCAGAATATATAAATTAAATAAGAGCATTCGCCTTTTGCTTACCCTCCTACTTCTATCAAAGGCACATGCTGTTGGGACCAATTAGTTATCATTTATACTTTTTTCTGTCTTCCTCATTGGTTGGATGTAGATTTGCCTTTAAGCTGTGTGAATGTTATTGACATTTTCTTCAAAGGCTCAACTAGAACCAGATGATAAAATGAGTTGTGCTCTCCAGCTGATACATTCAGCTGTTTGTAGGTGATTTTGCTGGGCTGTAACAAAATAAAGCCTAAAGCTTCATATTAACTGTGCTGTTTATATGGGTGCTAATACACTTTGAATAAAACCCTCAATTACGAAGTATTTTTGAGTCCTGACAAGACAGTCCCATGACATTAATGGTATCTTTATAACCTTTTTAACTTCTTGTTTCTCTGACAGAGCTCTACAATAACAGCAATAGGTTTGCCCTTGGCAAGCAAAAACTCATTTTGAAAGGATAATAGGTATTCTCTATTTAGATAGCTGGCAATAAAATTTCTCTGAATGAGATTTTCCTGAGAAACTATAAACTGATTAAATTACTTTCTTTTAATGGACTGGGAAAGTGTGTAATAATAGTTCCTTGAAGCTTTGCATCCAATGTCTTACTTCCTTTTTCAGAGTCACAAAAGCAGCCTGGTTTTGGTGAATTATGGAGGTTGGTAGAAATTATTCCCCACTGTATAGCTTATTCTTGATTTTTTCTAAGTTAAAAAAAAGAGGGGGTATTTCTGTGAAGATAAGCAGGATGTGATCAGTAATGTATCTGTTTACTTCAAACCTTATTTTTCAGTTAGAAATAAAATATAGCAGTTGTTTATGCCTCAAGAATTTTGTTTTTAGGAAGTACACTTTTAACAGAGATATAAACTTAGAAGGCCACCCTGTTTATCTTGTTCATATTTTTGCTTGACTTATTTAAAATAAAGAAAAATCAATAAACTGTTTTCTCTAAAGGCTGAACTTGAAGTTATTTTTATTATATTGATTATTAACGCATATGTTATATTTTATGAGCAACTTAAGATATTTTTGTTTAATGCTTATTAATTTGGATCTTATGAAATTTATATGAATCCATGTTATAAAGTACATATAAGAAAGAAATGTATATTAGTGTTGGTATAAAAGAAATTCTTAAGCTATATTTAATTATTATAAAACTTTATTAAAGGGCTTCTCAAAATTCCACTTAAAGTGAATTTTGTCAATAAATGTCAACTAAGAAAAATAATTTATACTTCTTGATTTATAATGTGAAAACTTAAATAAAATATACTTACTAATTCATACTTGAAACATTTTTCTCTGAAGACAAATCCATTATGGTCCTTGGGGGTGACAGCTTGCAGAATATCTTTCAAGGCCATGAATTTTGCACAGAAGTGCATCAAATTCAGTATTTTTATTCACAGTCAGAATTTCATATTTGTCACCATAATAAAATTGTGATTGAAATGGGACCTTGAGTGTCCTGTCCTTATGTGAAGTACTTGGAATTTGAATATCACACAGATCCTAACTTAGAGCACATTTATTTTCTCTTAAGCCTTTGGCATTGACATGTCCATTGCTGGCATTGTTTTCCATTCCAGCAAGTCTGTGCTGTTGGCACCAATAGGTACAAGGGACACTAGTCATGGTAGTAAAGAAATGGAGAGAGAAATATTTATCTTCCCCTCTCAGTGATCTGTTTCGGATCATTCCTATAAGCTATAAACTTCATATTTAGCTCTTATTGGGTCAATTACCTTGTCATTGTGCAATTTCTCCCTCAGTTCTCAGATTTGTAATAAATAAACATCAGTGAAATATTGTAAAATAATGGGTTGCCTTTCAATTTACTGAAATTTATTCTTGACTGGATTGGGAAATTGTTTTGTAAGAAAAGTGAGATTACTTTAAAATGGAAATTTGTCCTCTTTAATAAATATGAAGTCCTACTTTAATTCTGATACTTCTGAAGTTATTCATAAAACAGATTTACTGAAATATAGCAAGGATGTAATGTAATGTGCATGCATTTTAGTCAATTATTTTTTCAATAAGATAATAACTTAGTTTTGCTACATTTATTTATTCTCACTCAATCTGACTATGAATACCCCTTAAAATATAACAGTTTTTTTTCAATGTCTTAATGGCCTCTTAGCACAGATTTTAAGCTAGCTATTGTAATGATTTTCATGGAGTAAAGAAGTCATTTAAGGAAGATATCACTGTGATTATTACTGGACTATAAATAAACTTTAACAAATCAGGAAAAAATGTAAATGTTTTTTGCATAAATGTATCAACTTAAAGCTCATTCTAATAAGTTACAACATAGAGCTAGCAGATTTTGTCATATAGAAAAGTTGCTATGTGTATCTATTAATTTTTATTAGAATAATGAATATTTAGGTCTTTATTATTATTAAATAAAAAATTTTCTGAAAATTACTTGGGTTTGGGGGGCCTTCGTTTCCTAGTGTGAATTAATGCATTTACCATAATATTTTGTCATTCAACAAAATGAACACAAATGAGTTTAAATAAAATGTTATATAGCAATATAATTAACTATATCTGCAAACATTTTTACATTAATCCTCACTCCCACCCCATTGGTGCCTATATTAATTCTGTTAATTTTATGAAATTGTAAACATTTAACATGAAATTGTTTTTAATATATAATACAGGGCTTGACCAACTGAATGCAACTTCATGGCACTGTTCCTGGATAAAGAGTATTATTTGTGGCATATCGTTTCTCTCTTAAACAGTTCTTGCGCTGAATTTTTCTTTCTTTTAAAGAGATTTTCAATTTTAACATGAGGGAACCAGTGTCATGGGTAAGGCTTTTACATGGAAACAAAGTAGCAGATTGAAGTGGTTTCAGGGCTTTAATCCCTTGGTAAATTAGCCAGCAGGCTAGCCTTTTCATAGATGTGCTAAACAACAGGTTGATGCCATTTGGGCATTAGCAATGAGAACCACCTGAGGGAATAGGGAATGAATAAGAAGAAATGGAGAATGGGAAGAAGGCATGATTATTAGCTTTTACTGGTTTGAGTGGCTAAAATAATACCCATAAATAAGTCATTGTATATGATATTTTAGATTTCCCCTTGTATGTTCTTAAATTTACATTAGTTTCCCAAAGTTATCAAATATGAAGATAATACTGCATTTCATTATTATGTAATCCTAAAATTTATATGAAAACTTAAGTGCCAATAAATTTGTAAATATTTACGTTGTAAATTTATACTTTCTTTTTTGAAAAGAGATTTGAGGCTTTCAAATTTATTTGTGGATTGTTATTCCCAACCAAACAAAAGAAAATGTTTAAATAATCTTGCCTATTTGAAAACTATAAACAGAGTTTATAAGTTGTTATAAAATTATTTTCTTAAAATGTTTTCATAGTATTTAGAGCTGATTATCCGAGGGAAAAGAATTCTTTGCCATATAACATTAAATGTATTGGGCTATGTACTTAAATAATACCTATCAATAAAGAATAGTACCAGCACAGTTAGCAGCACTAATAGAAAAAAAGGTGATTTATTTAGACTTTAATCAAGGAATGTAATTTCATAAAAACTGAAAAGAATTTAATTTCAGGAAGAGCAACTGATAAAATTATTACTTTGCATATTATTTAAAATTCTTAAGCTAATTGGTACCTTGATATTGATAAATACTAGAATAATACAACATGAAGAAATTGGTAAAGGAATAAAATCATTAAAATAGCCTGGTACCCTATGTGCCCCTCTCTCTAGGCTTTTAATTTTTCATTTAGAAGGGATGATTTTAAGGATCAATATGAAGATCTGTTGATAATATTATATTTAATTAGAGTAATCAAAAACCATGCTCAGAGCATGACACCTGCCAGGGAGAGCTTCAAAAGATAGTAAGCAGCATGCGTTAGAATCATCTCTTTTGCTTGTCCATGAGCACTAATCTAGCAGAAGTCCCCAATGGGGCAGCTAGTCAGCTATTTTATTGACTTTGATCTGGTTTGGGGGCAGTTTATTTTCCCATAATGCCATTGATCAATGATTTCCTTTCAGCAGTGATGTAATTAAAGGGCTTTAGTCGGCTTCTGCTGTGTTGCCTTGAAATTTATTATTCTGGAGATTTAAAGAAGATCGATAGGGTGCAGTGGCCCGATGTTTAGACTGGAGTAAGAGGACCCTACTGAGAGTAGAAGGCATGCAGAAAACAAGGCTTTAGGACACAAACAAGATGTTTACCTGGGACCTTGAGCTGACCTATTCACAACAGATCCTGTATAACCAGTAGCATTTTAGCACCTATTTTTAACACAGTCTCAAAACTACTTTGTCCTCTTTGTTATTGATTTTTAGAGTTTGTTTTAAAGCAATTAAAATCAAATATTCCTGTTGTCAAAGGAAGAATTAAACTTTAAACATATGTGCCAGAAATACAGATTTCAAATGCCTTCATCATGAAATGGGAATAAAGCATTATTAATTCTAGGAATGTGAATGTCGTTAAAGGCTCACTAAGATCTATTTTAAAATATGCCATTTATTTGCCTTATTTATAACTAAGCTCAACAACACATAGTTTATTTTTGTATGTGTAGAAATACACATGCAATGAACAGTGTTCTTAAGTAATAAAAATAGCACATTTGGCTAATGAACTCATAAGACCTGACCTACCACTAACTAGAAATTAATAATTTCCTTACAGCCGTAACTGGTTTGGCTCAGTGCACAGAGCATCGGCCTTCGGACTGAAGGGTCCCAGGTTTGATTCCCAGTCATGGCACATGCCTTGGTTGCAGGCTCAGTCCCCAGTGTGGGGCGTGCAGGAGTCAGGCAATCTCATCATTGATGTTTCTAACTCTTTCTCCCTTTCCCTTTCTCTCTGAAATCAAAATAACATTTTGAAAATTTCTTTACAACTTACATGATTTGATAGATATGTAATATTATCCAGAGATTCTTTATGATATGTGCATGGTGCATCCTGGGGTGCTTATTACTGTTCCAATAAAGTTAAAATAAATTGAAAATAACAGAGGCAGATTTAAGTTCCCAAACAATTTTTTTAAAATATATTTTATATTTTTTACAGAGAGGAAAGAAGAGGAACAGAAAGCTAGAAACATCGATGAGAGAGAAACATCAATCAGCTGCCTCCTGCACACCCACTACTGGGGATGTGCCCGCAACCAGAGTACATGCCCTTGACCGGAATCAAACCCAGGACCCTTGACTCCACAGGCCAACACTATCCACTGAGCCAAACCAGTTTCGGCCCCAAACTATTTTGTATGTTGTTTTGTTAAGAATTCTGTGTAAAGAAAGAACAACTTCAAATACATTTGAAAATCCTACATACTACTTTTAGAGAATCTCAACATACAATAGCATATTTTTGTTTTTAAGAAATCCTGAAGTAATCCTGCTTACTTGCCCTATATCATAGATTTTTGTGGAGGCCCAGTTTCAGAAATGCAGAAGGTCGCGGAAAGTCCTGAATTCTAGTCCTGGAGTTGCCTTTCGTTGCCTATACAGTTTTTACGCGTGAAATAACCACTCTGTGTTGCAGCTTTCTTATCAGTGAAATGAGATGGTGTCAGAGGTTAAGGTTGGACGGGGAAAGATACACAATATCCCAAGGGCTTTTTCAAAATAGGCATTCCATCAGACCCTCTTTCTGATCACTGAGATTGACTGTAGACGCTTTGAGCAGCTGGTTAATTGTGCCAGTATTAAAAACATTTTTAATCAACATTACAGTTTCATTATTTAACTGTCATTTTTAGGGACTTTTAATCGTCAAAGGTATGTTAAAAAATATAACAGTTATACTTAGAAAACCAAGAATAAATATTAGCACAATTTATTACCTTGCTAAATTTAGCCAGTATTGACACTCTGCATCTCTTGATGAAGAAGATAGCCCGTCTAGCCAGAGAACCAAAGTGGTGATGCAGACACAGGGTGATTTGCTCTCTTGATAAACATTAACTAATCCATAAACATTACTAAGACCATGTGTCATATTTAAGGAATAACCAGAGAAAATAGCCATAACTGGGGGGGGGGGGGGGGGAATGAGCAAATTAGAGATTTTGTTTATATTTTAATTATTGACAATAATCATTTAGAGTGAATTAAGATTTTCTGGTATTTTAGGAGCACTGATGGCTTAGTGAAAAACTAATGCTTTTGAATTAAATATATGTAAGGTAAGAGGAGCTAGAGGGGTACAAAGAGCCATAAACCCTGCCTCCTGGTGCTCTGAGCCCAGAAGACAATACTATAATCAAAGCAGAAGTGACACATATAGGTACCCATAAAATTTGATAGAGGCATAGTTGAAGGTGGAGTAATAGAATGTTTGATTATTCTTGCTTTCCTAATTTATTAGCTTTATTTTTCTTCATAGCATTCACTACTCTAACATTTTATTCCTGATTAGTGGTTAGCATCAGGCTTTCCGACTAGAAAGTGAGCTCTATAAGAGCAGGAATTTTGCTTTTATATTCTCCACCCTTTCAGATTTACTAGCACATGGTAGATGCTCATTAAGGCTCATAGGCTTTCTGGAGATATTGTCTGTTTGTCTTATTTTCATTTCTTTTCTTTTGGACCCTCTTCTTTAAAAAAAAATGGGTTTTGGGAAATAGTCAAGTTTTTTTTTCATTCTATTATTTAACTCATTTTTTTTTTATGAAATCATCCAGCTTGAAAGTTCTACCAAATATATAGAAACTATTATTTTCATAGAATATTCCATGAGAATGCTTTTCCAATCCTGGATACTAATACTTTGGCTATTTGGATTATAGAGGGTTTGATTTGAGCTCTGGAGTTACACTGTCGTGGCTAGTTGAGCTTCATCATTTACTGGCTGCATGACTTTAGGTAATCACTGAAATTCTCGTGCTTCAGTTTCCTCACTAGCAAAAGTGGGATATTAATGTTGAGCATGAAATAAGTTAATACATATAAAGCAGCTAGAATTATTGCTAATACATAATAACTCAGGAAACATTGGCTTTCATTTTTATTAATTAATAGTGTTAATGTGAGTTAATTGAACCAGAACTCACTATAGAAAGAGAATAAAAACTATTGGTTATTTGTTATCTTTGACAGATATAATAGTTTTACATCTTTGCTTCTTAGACAAGATGAAGAGCCTGACAAGATGAATATTTTGAATTATATTAAAACAAATTATTTTAATTGGTTCATGGTAGGCTTCATTAATATGATATTTGACTTCAAAATATATAATTTGCATAGATTTGCACTGATTAACTATTCCTAAGTTGTTTTTGCTTTATTAGATTTTTTTAATCAGCCTTTATTTTAAAGTTTCATGGAATTTCAGATGAGATATATCTAAACTTTTCCTTTATTATGTCACAAATTGTTTTAAGTGTTCAGAATATAACGCCACATCCTTTATCCTGAAGATTGCTGGGTACATATCATACATGCTGAATACCTATTTTATTTGTGCTCTCAAGTTTAATGTCAGTTTTAAAACATGGCTGCAAATTCTATTACACTTCTTCCTTTGAGGAGAGCTTATGACCTCTCCCTTTGAATCTGGACTTTGTCACTACCTGACTATTACAGTACAGCAACTCCACTTCCTGTCTCTTGGAGTACTTGCTCATGAAAACTAGCCTCTATGCTATGAGGAAGCCCTACAGCCTCATAAAGGGGCCACATCATGTAAGTGTCTGACAACTTCAGCTGAATTCCTAGCTGACAGCTAACAGCAGTCATCAGCTACGTGAGTGTGCACATTGTCCCAGCCCTTCTAGTGCCCCAGTGGATGCTGAATGGAGCAGAGGCAAGCAGCTCTGTTTGAATCCTGCCCAAGTGCAGTGTCATAGGCACAGTTAATGGTTGTGAGTATATAAGTGTGGATTGGTGCATGTCACAGCAAAGATAACTGACATATAAGGGTGGACTCTTTTCATTTCTTCATGGCAACATTTTTAAGGGAGTAAATATCATTGAAATAGTTCTCAGAATTTGGCCTTGAAAGTCATTCGGTATTTTCTGCAGAGGAATAAACTCTAGAATGTCTATGAAATTTTTTCTTCTCTTTGAATATATTTGTTGTACTTTCACTGACTGTAATAACTGAAAGTTGTCTTATCATTATCATCATTGTTATTATGGTTGTATTTTGTATAGAGCAGGGTTAGAAATATGGGGCATTGAGCCCACTCCTTTAGACTTCATGTGTAACATATTGCTCGTTAATCAGTGTACTTTTTCATGCTGAGTCCAGATGTAACTTCAGAATCCTCAGCACAGCGTGTCATAATGTTACTATCAGTCCCATTGGATTGGACATCGGAGATGAAACCTGTAGTTTATTAAATCTTTTATAAATTATTTTAAACTTTTACATGTAATATTCTCACCAGGTATAATTCTCACCCCTTTCCGACTTTGCCTTGAAACTTCCAAAGCCAATTTGATGCCACCATCACTCTGCTTACCTAAAGGCATTTCATTTATTTTTGAGAGGTCTCCGCTTTACATACAATTGTGTTTCCTTTTATCTTCCTTTAACCTCTCCTGTAGCTTTTTTGTGAAGTCAAAAGTTATGTAACGTCTCGGGAAAATATATTTCTGAGGTTTTTCCAAGGAGACATTATAGTGAGTGGAAAAGCTATTATAATACCCTATAAACAGTTTTTGCTATTGTACAAAAAAATAAGAAGTGCGTAAGTGATGAGGTTATTCATAAAATTTTATAGTATATTGAAGAGAATGATTAAGTGAGGGAACCTAAATTAGTTTAGGCCATGCTCTCCCAGGTGCTGGACAGCTTATACACTTCAACTTGTTTAATCATCAGAATACACCTAGGGAGAATAGTACTGTTCAAGTTTTTTCACTTATACAGATTTATTAATCATTTTCTTATTTGTCTATTAATTCTTTTTCTTCTGCAAATTATTTGAAGGATTTGATAGCAAAGAAATAAAATGGTGATGTGTGAATTTTTCAAAATCAGAAAAAAGAAAAATATACATTAAAGTGAAAGCTGCCCTGAAAGAATTGGGAAGAAATGAATTACCAGGGAAAAGTAGGGTACTGATAGGATTATTTTAAGGTACAGAGAATGAATCAGACAAAATCCTAGCAAGAATATTTCAACAAATATAGCAAAAACAATGGCTCACAGACTGGAAATGTTCCAATCAAAGCCCCCAATTTTTAAGAAAGGAGATGCCCAAAAGTGCAGTAGCTATAGGAGCACTGCTCAGATTTTCCAGGCAAGTAAAGTGATATTCAAAGTGATGCAAGAAAAGGCTTCTATCTTCTATGGAGCAAGAAATGACGGGGTGTTCAAGCTGGATTTAGAAAGGTAAGAGGCCCTTGAGATCTAATTACGAACTTTTGTTGGATGCTGGAGTGCTCTAAAGAATATTAGAAGAAGACTAACCTGTTTTGAAGAAGACATCAAAATTTTTAAAGATTTTATTTACCTTGGTTCCTTCATTAATTCAAATAGAGACTGCAGCTGAGACTTGGAAGGGCAGCAGTGGAAGGATTAGAAAAGATCACCAAGAGCAAAGCTATGTTAGGCTAAGGTCATCTGCAGTAAAGCCTTTGACTGCTCAGATCATGAAAAGCTGTGGTCACTCTGAGAGAAATGGGCATGCCTCAGCATTTATTCATATTGATGCATAATCAAGACAGAATATGAATAGGCAGGGTGGTTTCCTATAATCAACGGTATCAGACAAGGGTCCATTTATCTCCCTTTTTGTTTAATCTGTACACAGAATATATCACATGAAAAACTGGGCTTAGCCGAAACCGGTTTGGCTTAGTGGATAGAGCGTCGGCCTGCAGACTGAAAGGTCCCAGGTTCGATTCCGGTCAAGGGCATGTACGGTGGCTGCGGGCACATCCCCAGCAGAGGGTGTGCAAGAGGCAGCTGATCGATGTTTCTCTCTCATTGATGTTTCTGACTTCTATCCCTCTCCCTTCCTCTCTGTGAAAAATCAATAAAAAAAATAAAAATAAAAAAAAACTGGGCTTAGACTCAGGAAGGAGGAATGAAAATTGGTGGAAGAAACGTCAATAACTTAAGGTAGGCAGATAACCCCATCAGAAAGTAGTAATCATTTGAAATGATTTCTGATGAAAGTGCAAGAGAGGACTGCATCTGAACATCAAGAAGACAACAGTCATCACTACAAAAGAAATACACAACTTTAACAGACACTGAAGACATCAAAATTTTTAAAAATTTTATTTACCTTGCTTCCATCATTAATTCAAATAGAGACTGTAGCTGAGACTTGGAAGGGCAGCAGTGGAAGGATTAGAAAAGATCACCAAGAGCAAAGCTATGTTAAGGCTAAGATCATCTGTATCCTTGTGTTTTCAATTACTATCTACAGATGTGAAAGTTGTACAGTGAAGAAGGCTGATAGAAAAAAATTGATTCATTTGAAATATGGTGCTTAAGGTAGAACTCTACAGATACCTTGGACTGTCAGAAAGATGAACAAATAGGTCCTAATGCAAGTTAAACCTAAAACATCCCTGGAGCAGAAGCTGTCCTACTTTGGGCTCATCATAAGAAGGAAGGGTTCTTTGGAAAAGACAATAATGCTGGGAAAAACAGAAGGCAGTAGGAAAAGAGGATGACCAGATATGAGATGCATTTACTTCACAGGCAAGACCAAAAGCTTGAGTCTACAGGAGTTGAGCAGGGCTGTCAAGGAAATGCAGTTGTGGACATCACTCATCACAGGTCGTTGAGAGTCAGAGACGACTTAAGAAGTACAAACATAACAGTCAAGAGCAGGAGAAAAATAGAACAAAATTTATTCGTCAAAGGAGCCTATAGAGTTGCTGTCTCTTGTTCAAGGTTTCCCAATAGCCAAAGCCCAACGCATATTATTAAAGAGAACTAAAAGTTTTGCTACAAAGGTTCTCCTAAAAGGAAATTCTCACACAGAGCTTCATGGAGGGGATTTTTTTATTAAATGAAATATTGTAAACATCGAAATGGTATTTTATGTGGTCTTTACTATCTTTTTATCATTGTTGTCATCACTATATTAAATAGTATATGATATCTTCAATATCATAATTGCAAGAAATGAAATAGTAGTGTTTATTCATAGTACCTCTTTTAATGTCCATCAATAGATACCATATAAACACACCACCGTTTTATATATGGAGAAACAGAGAGAATGCTTGTTTTTGCAACAGTTCTTTTTATGTGAAAGTTCAACTAGGCTCCTGTTATAGGTAACTAGAAGCCATGTTGTTCTTAGAGGTGTCTGAATTGCAGATACTCTGGTTGATTCAGGAGTGATTCTTAACTTTTAGAGGTCAAATAAACAAGAGATAGGTTGACATTCTTTTTTGGAAACCAAGGAATCTTATGAGTACTCTCTCCGAGGAGCTAGACCCTTATCTCCACAGGAAGGAAGGCCAAAGGGGATACTTCCAGGAAAGCCCAGAGTTTTTCTCAAGAATTAATTACTCCACACACCTCAGGATAAGAACATATGAAAAAGCAATTCCCAAGTTGTTATAGCCTTGGGCATAACAGAAATTTCTATATCATTTCATACTTCATCTTATTTCTCACTCTGGTCCTAGAAAATTCTTGGTGGTGTTGCCATTAAGCATCAGGTTTAAGAAAAGGAGCTTCCTAGATAAATGACCAAGATTAATTTGTTCACTTGTGTAAAATTTGAGATTCAATAAAGAAACAAGTGATACTTTTCTGCCATCAAAACTATTCAAAGCTTCTTTTCACTTGTAAGTTGTGTTCTCCCCAACCAGTTTATCATAATTATTTTCAAGTAAGTGGTCTCACCTAGATGTAGTGAGAATATGGCTCACCTTACCTTTAAAACAGACAACCCAAGTTTTTAATCAAGTGAACTTTATAAGAGACATTACTACATTCCAATAAGAAAGAGATTTAAAATTTTTGACATTCAAAACTATTTTCTAGCACTAGAGAGCTGACAGAAAAGTAAGCAATGTAGATATCAAGAGTCTATGCCTTCATATTTCTAAGTGGCAAATAAGAATGAGATTTACCTTGAAAATATTCTACCTGAAGTCCTGATATCTTACTAATTACCTCTTTGATGAAAACTCACTGTTAAGTATCCAGTTGAATTTGTTTTGGTCACATTTTAATGAGCAATTACAAATATATTTGAATTGTGTCGGTTATATTTATATCAAATTTTTGCAATTCTTAGAATGTCATTATAATGAATATTAATGGGAATGAATGAAACATTTAATCTGTAGACTTTTACAAAGATTTATCATGAAGTTAGTGTGAAATTCAGGAACCTCGCCTAATAGTACTTATTGCTATAACCTTGGGCATGTTTTTTTTTTTCTCCATTGCATGGAAAACTGATGGTTTGGTTCTTATATGTGGTCTTAGGATCACAACCCAATATACAAAAATAGTCAGTCATGGAGCTAATTAAAGCAAATAATTCTAGCTGACAATGTATTTGTCACTTACTAAAAACTTCCGTTTCCATTTTTATTTATGATTTTTATTCTTGTAAACAAAGTGAAGAAGAGCATACCCTGAGTTATAGTGCTGGTTCACTTTGAGTGATCTAAACAGATCACTTAACCTAATGACCATAAAGTCCATAAAAGTTATTTTCCAACTCTAAAATCATGTGTTTTGTGGTTTTTATTGAAGCAATGGCACTTGAAGTTTGGATTTGTGCCTGCTTCATATTTAGGTTGAGCAGATAATGATGGCTCCTCCTTTGGTGCTGCCTCAATAGATTTGAGATATACTTTTTTATAGTACCCAGCCCCTCACAAAGTCGATTTATGTCTTCTAAAAAACCAAAGAATATACATATATGACACTTTACATCTAGCAAAAAGGGACTCAAAGTTACCCTTTATATTAGCAGTATGTTTTACTGTAGCTTTTTTTACATTAGTAATCCTGTGAAAAAAAGTCCAGAGCGCAAGTGCGCTCGCACATACACACACACACCACATTCTCTTCTCTCCTCTTCCTCTCTCTCTCTTTTTCCCCCTCTCCCTCGCTCCCTCCTTTCCTTCTCATTGGCAAAACCCAAAAAGCCTCATTATGTAGAAGCTGGAAGAATGTACTTGTTTACCTGTGTTATGTAATATCCTAGCGTGTTTGCTTATACGTGCAGCACATTGTGTCACATATATTATTTCAAGAAATGTCATTATCTCATATTTGCTAGGTATGGTGCTAGACACTAAGGATAAGTTAAACAACATAAACCTGACCACTGGCCTCCGTTTAGAGGATTAAGTGGTGGCACACTCTTTATGAATAAGGAAACAAATGTGGTTGAAAGTAAAAAGCTTGTGAAAAGATTTAACGTGACTTGCCTTGAGACACAGTAAATTAGCCAAATAGACAAGAATCTAAGTCAGAATCCTACAACTCTATGGTAGCCTAAGGAGCTGTGATCATCTCTAATTAGCAGCATGGAAAGAGTACTGTTCTGAGAGTAATAAGGTCTTGGTTCCTGCACTGGCTCTGCCACTAATTAGCTGTGTCACTTTGAACAAGTCACTTAACACGTCTGGGCCTCAATTTTTCTCGTTCTATAAGAATGAGAGAAGTGAACTAGGTGGTCCCTAAGATCCTTTTCAAATCTTGAGAGTTTATGACTATGTAAAGGTATAAAGCCAACATAAATGAGATCCCGAGTTTGCTTAATGATATAAAATACTATATATGTAAATTTTTCTTACGTGTGTGTGTGTGTGTGTGTGTGTGTGTGTGTGTGTAACTTTTTCTATACACCTGCAGTTATCTATTATAAATTACCAGTGCCCCTGTGCAGGGGTTTGTGCATATTGAAAGGAAATTAATTAGAAGGTGGCCGGAGGGGCAGCACTGGTGAGATGGGCGGACACACCCTGGAGCCATCCTCCCATGGTCACTCCCTGGTGGCACACCTGGGACAGCATCACAGCTCAAAGGGTGTCTGCTGAATGAGCAGGGTCCCTCCGGTAATCAGGCTGACACCTGTCTTCAGGGATCAGGCCGAAACCAGCTCTTTGATAACTCCCAAGGGCTCCTGGATTGTGAGAGGCCAGTTTTTGGGTGATGCACCCTGAAATCAGGCTTCCTCTTCTCTGATTCTAGGGTGCGTCACCCAAGAAACCCCACTGCCAAGTCACCGCAGCTCAGCAGTTCCTGCGTTGAGCACCTGCCCCCTCATGCTCAGTGCATGTCGTAACTACCAGTCGGACAGTCGTATTGTTGCTTAGCCTTTTATATATATATATATAGACTTTTATATATACGTGAGAGGCCCAGTGCATGGAATTTGTGCACAGGGGGCAGGGGGTGTCCCTCCATCCAGCCTGCACCCTCTCCAATCTGGGACCTCTCAAGAGATGTCTGTCTGCCTGTTTGGGCCCGATCCTGGCAGTCAGACATTCCTCTCACAATCCAGGACTGCTGGCTACCAACTGCTCGCCTGCCTGCCTTCCTGATTGCCCCTAATGCTTCTGCCTGCCAGCCTGATCAACCCCTAACCACTCCCCTGCCAGCCTGATTGATGCCTAACAGCTCCCCTGCCAGCCTGTTTGCCCCTAACTGCTCTCCACTGCAGACCTGGTCACCCCTAACTGCCCTCCCTTGCAGGGCTAGTCCCCCACAACTGTTCTCCCCTGCAGGTCTGGGTCCCCCCTCCCCCAACTGCCCTTCCCTGCAGGCCCAGTCACTCCCAGTTTCCCTCCTCTGCCAGCCTGGTCAGCCCTAACTGCCCTCCCCTGCAGGCTTGATTGCCCCCAATTGCCCTCCCTTGCAGGCCTGGTCCCTCCCACCTGCCCTCCACTGCTGGCCATCTTGTGGCAGCCATCTTGTGTCCACATGGGAGCAGGATCTTTGACCACATGGAGGCAGCCATCTTGTGTGTTGGAGTGATGGTCAATCTGCATATTCCTCTTTTATTAGATAGGATAGAGGCCTGGTGCATGGGTGGGAGCCAGCTGGTTTGCCCTGAAGAGTGTCCCAGATCAGGTTAGGGGTTCCCTTGGGCATGGGATGGCCTGGGCGAGGGGCTTGTGGTGTTTTGCAGGCTGGCCACGCCCCTCAGTGACCCAAGCAGAGGCCCTGGTATCTGGAATTTATTTCTGTTGTGCAATTGAAACTTTGTAGCCTGGAGCAGAACCAAGCCTCCTGCTCACTCTGTGGCCATAACCATTTCTCTTGGGATGTTTACCTTATATAACTGAAACTTTGTAGCCTTAAGCAGAGGTCAAAGCAGGCCAGGGCTGCGGAAAGCTTGGCTTCCTCCATCACCAGGGGCAACCCTAGCCTCCTCTTCTCTCCAGCTCCGTGGCTGCTGCCATTTCTTTTGGGATTCTATAATTGAAACTTTGTAGCATTGAGTGAAGGCCTGAGCCTGCCAGGGTGTCACTGGGGAAACCCAAGCCTCCCTCCTGCTCTCTGTGGCCACAACCATCTTGGTTGTGGGTTAATTTGCTTATCGCTCCTGATTGGCTGGTGGGTGTGGCTGGTGTGGGTGTATCAAAAGTATGGTCAATTTGCATATTACTCTTATTAGGCTAATAAAATGTTATTTATATAACAAAATCACAAAAATAAACTTCATTAGTTAATTTAAAACATTTTTTAAAATATATTTTATTGATTTTTCAGAGAGGAAGAGAGAGGGATAGAAAGTCAGAAACATCGATGAGAGAGAAACATCGATGAGCTGCCTCTTGCACACCCCCTGCTGGGGATGTGCCCGCAGCCACGGTACATGCCCTTGACCGGAATCGAACCTGGAACCTTTCAGTCCGCAGGCCGACGCTCTATCCACTGAGCCAAACTGGCTTTGGCTAATTTAAAACATTTTACTGAGCACTTACTGTATGCACACAACACTGTTAGCTACTAGGAGACAGTTAAGCTGCCTGCTTTTATTGAACTTTGTTGTTTTAGTGGGAAAACACACAGGAAATTTAGTTTTTTGTATAATTTTTATTAATAATTTTGATAAATCCAATAAAGGAAAAGGATATACTAATAAGAGAGCATAGAACAGCCAAAGCTAAAAATTTCATTTATTTTTCCTCCATTTAACAAAAATTTAAGTATAATTTGCCTGGGACTTAGGAGGGTTTTCTCAAGATGTGAGACTCAGTATTCCATCCAGGAAAGTTCCAGGCAAACTGGGGTGTTGGTAACACAGGACCATGGTATCTTTTCAAAACAAAGAAGATGGAATAAGGTGATTGAGAATAGTGTGAATGAAGCTAGTAAGGTAAGAATAGATAATTCATGGCCTTAAGAGCCATGTTAATTTTAGATTTTTGCTTTATTTTTTTTCTAAGTGGAAAGCCATTGGAGGACATGGCATGATTAGAATTCAGTCTTAGAAAATCTATCTGCCTGTAACAAGAGAAGTGGATTTGGTGGTGTTGGTGAAGGTGGTAGTGGCAGTAGTGATAAGATTAGCACAAAACTAGCTTTAGAAAGATTTCTAAAGTTATAGTAATTAAAGTGCAAAATGATGATGGATTAGGGCAGTGCTCGGCAAACAGTGGCTCGCAAGCCGCTATGGTTTGCCGCTCTGTTGACTAATGAGTTTGCCGACCACTGGACTAGGGTAGTGGCAGTAAAGCATGGAGAAGTGAACAGATGAAAGTATATGATATGTTAAAGGTAGATTATGAGCAACTTGAGATCAGTTTCTTGTTCACTATTGTAACCTTACCACCTACCACAGTGCCTGGTATATATGTGCTCAATAGACATTTTTTAAATAAATAAGATGTAGAGTATTAGATCTGGTGTGGATAGGAGATAAATAGTTAACATGGAAGGTTACTAAAACCTTTTGTTGACATTCTAGTGATGTCAAAAGAATGGTTCCATCACCAAATAAGTTTGGGAATCAGCACATTATATTTCCCTTAAAGAGAGAAGCAAGGCACATTAGCATATGATAGATTCTGATGAGTTCTGCAATAAAGAAATAGCTTAATTTTGTTCAACCAAATGTGTTTATGTATTCTTTTTTTAAATTATTGCATTGATTTTTTTTACAGAGAGGAACGGAGAGAGATAGAAACATCGATCAGCTGCCTCCTGTACACCTCCCACTGGGGATGTGTCCTTGACTGGAATTGAACTTGGGATCCTTCAGTCCGCAGGCTAACACTATCCACTGAGCTAAACGAGTTAGGGCACAACCAAATGTTTTTCAAAGATATTTGACTACAGAGCCCTTCCAGCACCTCATTATGTGGGACATTGTTTGGGAGATGCTGATCCTTATTTCATGAGGCTAATCTCTAATAAAAACTTTTTTAGGATGCTAGAACATTGTCATTTTGATGATAGCACTTAAAATCTTGGTGTCAGCAGCTTGGTATTCTGAGTAAATGTTTAAATAACTTACAAATATGTCTCCACAAAAAAAAGCATATCTAGCAAAGCATTTCTTTAGTCAGTGTCAGCAACTACTATAATTTCTTTATTCCAGATTATAAAAGGTTTAAGTTTTCTTTTTACTTAGTTATTTGGCTTTTTTTTTTTTATTACACTGTTTCTCTCTCAAGATTCTACCCATAATACACCTATCTAAGACAGTTATACTATAAAACAATATGGTGGCTATAAAGTTTTCAGATACACTATTTTTTATCTGAATTGGCTCTATGTAAATCCATTTGAATCATTTTATTTTGTGGTATGTTGCTAAATAGGATATTCACATTAAATAAAACTTTTAATTTTAATGTGACTTTAAAACCCACTTTTGGGGGGAAATCCTGGTCATCCTAATGTAATTAAAGTAGTTGTCTTTTAAAAATTACTTCACACTGAGAATTTTCATGTTATGTATAAATTTCCCCTTATATACTTGTGTATTATTAGCTTTAGTAAATTGCTTCTTAAAATTATCTTAGATGACTAAAAATAACATCACAAAACATGTTCGTTATATTCTTAATTGTTTTGACCATAGAATTAATTTTAAAGTCAAAATGGGCATTGCTTTTTCATCATTTCCAGTTCAGAATATTCAGCATGTCACAGATGTTCATGAATAATGTCCATTTAAAACTGTTGGCAAAGAGCGCTGGTGAGTTGGCTAGATGAATTAAATGTTGGGGGGATCTGACAGGCAGCACGCTGCTTTGTGATCATTCCAAAGTTCTAATAATCTCCCTCACCTTCTCTGCCTGCCACTAATGAAAGAGAATAGGTGATTGCACCTCCGGCTATGTTCTGCGCCTAATGACTCCTCCAAAGGCAGATTTATGAAGAAAAAATTAACTTTGAATGAGGATTGAATTGGCCCTGACAGTCTGATAGACTGTGACACAGATTCTGTGGCAAAACAGACGTAGCCCTAATTGATTATCAATATTTTAAGCAAAGTGATGAAAATAAGCATTAAGTGATGAGAAAGGCAGTCTTAATACAGTAGGCAGTAACCAGGACATAAGAGAGTCTTTGGGGAGGTTTGCCCTGATTGCTATTACTGAATTTTATCTGTCAATTTTTACCTTTGCTTCCCAGCAGCCATTGTCCCTCCTTCGTGTACTTTTTTTCCCCCTTAAAGATCTACGACTAGAATGTTAATCTTTCTGATAACACTGACAAAGCTATCGGCGGCCTCTTCCTCTAGAGAAGTTTGTTTAATATTTAACTCATTTTGAATTGAGATTAGCTTTCATGGTTTTACGGAACTGAGGCTTTTTGTGATGCTTTTAGGTTAACAATTTTTTTCACATACTGTTTCTAGATTTGTTGTTATTATCCATAAAATATGTACTAGCCTAAGATATGGCATATCACGTATTTCATAATATCAGGCATTATATCTTTTACATAATTTGCAGTAGTGACTTCAACCTTAATCTTAGGAATTAAATAAAAACATTTTCCTAAAAATAAAACACACACACACACACACACACACACACACACACACACACGAGTATGTATACACTATGGTTACTTAAAAATTGTTATTTTCAAAATAACAATAAAAATCCTGGATAATTATGTGCCCAGATGCTACTTCATAACTTCTGAAATTATTATATATCTTTATTCTTACAGGTTACATTTAGTCTTCTATATTCGAATCATAGGAGAAAAAAATCACCAAAAAAATCTGTAGCAATTTAATTTACTATTTAAATTGATTAGCCAAGAACATAGTATTTGACATAAATAATGACGTGTTTGTTGACTACTAATAGGTTGTAGATAAACTAGTTTATTTAATACAGGAACCCTACATGTTTTTCCCATGTGTTAAAATGCCCTCTTAATTATTAGTCATCGGTATTCATACTGTTTCGTGAAATCAGTTTCAACTAGAAATTGTGTAATTATTGAAAACTTTATGAGTTTCCAGGTTAACTGTAGAGAAAGTTTAAAGGAAACATTTTAACGTTACAGATAAAATGACGCTAAAACAAATACTGGAGGATAGTGCCTCTCGGTCTTTCTTATGCTGAGACATGCAGAAGGGTTTTGTCCAGTTGGCACACAAAGTTGGACTGATGAGGCCGCCCTTGTCCAGAGGCTACCCAACTGCCTCCACCTCAGACCCTGCCTGGCCGCCCTGAGGCTGAGGATCAGTATTTCAGCACATCTGTAACTTATTTGTGCCCCAGCAATTGGGAAGCTCTGAATGTGTCACATGTAAGCACTGCGTTTGTAAAACTTCGATTGTTTTAATAGTAGTTTGAAATTTAAATTATCTAAACTCTATCTAAATATTGAAAAGAGATTTTAAAAATTACCCTATCCCAGTGAGAACAAATATATCTCTAATTATAGTTTTGCTAGCTGGATTAATGATCTTAACCTTATTTGCTATCTTCTGCTGGCTCTAATACCTGTTAAGATTAACTATTTAGATTTTAATCTTTGGTTTGACCCTATTTAAGCAGGATATACTTTGTTTAAATTTTATTTTTAAGAAAAGGATTAAATAAAACAAAGTTATCTTCTGGCTTTAGTATTATCACTCATTCTTAGCGGGCCCCTTAGAATGATTTCTCTGAAATTTTAAAGGACTTAAAATGAATCAAACCCAACTCTTAGCAGCCTGGGAAACTGCAGCCCAAGTCACAGATTCAATCGTTGCTACGTGAGAACTAGAATCCATTTCTCCTGGTCCCTGGATTGTTCCCTTTCAGCTCTACTC
Source organism: Antrozous pallidus (assembly GCA_027563665.1). Taxonomy (NCBI): domain Eukaryota; kingdom Metazoa; phylum Chordata; class Mammalia; order Chiroptera; family Vespertilionidae; genus Antrozous; species Antrozous pallidus. The sequence continues at coordinate 23,571,109 of CM050514.1, forward strand.
TGGGGTCCTTAAAAATCTTATATGAGAACTTTTAAACTATTATGTGTTATAAAATTGCATATTATACATTCACAATTATAAGAAGTAATTCGCAGTTTTCACTGTTAAGCTAGATAATACTTTCATAGGAGGTTTTAATAAAGTAGTTCCATTTTATTTACTTACTTTTTACACAGTGCCTTCCCTAGAAGCTTGGCTGACATGATTCTAATGGTCAAAATAGCCAATGGGAAATTAAAAATCACTTATTATGCTAAAGTTTCCTTCAAGCTAAAAATTATTTTGATGTCAAAAAGGAGTTAAATTCCTGTGTAAGTGGTTAAAACTTTTCTAGCTTAGGTACGAATTCTACAAAACACGGATGTTGAGTACTTTGTCCTCTGTCATTCCATTTAACATTCCAACAGACTGTGGGAGAAAGAGAAAGATAAATTATTCTTGGTGCGCCACCTAGTGAAATTCGGGTGCTGTGTATTTACTATAGGACATTTAATTTGCAGAAGGCTGCACATTGACTCCCATTTGTTATGCCTATAATTTTGCCAAAAAGAAGTTCACAAAGGAAAAGAATCCAAAAATCTACATCCACAAAGGTTGATTTATTCTTTATGTTTTGGTTTAAAAATTTTTCAAGACTTAAATATTATTAGTAAAAATATAAATACTTTGTTCACTTAACCTCTGAAGGCATTGCCTTGAACAAAACACAGTAATTGGTAAAGTTTTTAAAATTATGCTCGTCCAGCTTAGATCTAAGATTTTAAAAGATTATATGTTCTAGAAAAAAGTTCAAAACACTGAAAATAAATGGTATAAAATCAGACTGAAGATTTTAGATAAAGCATTTTAAATGTCTCAAGTTATTTAGCCTTTTATGATAAAACATATTAATGTTTTTCTTTAATGAGATTGTGTTTATCATAAATCAAAAACATTTTCAAAATAATTTGTGCACATGTGCATTTGAAATGAAAATTGTATTCTTATATATAAAAATGCTGGGCCTACTGATTTGTAGTATGTAATAACACTATGTTGAAGAAACTATTTTTAAAATTTGTGTTTTAAGTGTTTGCTGTGAAAACTCTTGCATAGTTTACATGGAAGTTTTTTTTTGTAACACTACATAAGCATTTATCTGCTTCACTGGTAGGTGTTAATTTTTAATAATATCAGATTTCAAAATGCTAGCACATAGTAAGATAAAAATAATGTCATAGTTTTGTTGATATAATATTAAATTTATATTGTAAAAAATCAGGGAAGAACCTTCATTCAAATGGGAGAAAAATGTTTCCTATATATCTAAATTTGTTGTGTATGAGGAAGAGTATAGGACTTTTGGTGGCTATAACTATAGTTCTGAAGGTTTTTATTTAATTTGCCATTTACTACTATGAATATTCAAATTCATAATAATTGCTCTTAAATCTGTTATACAGAGAAATTCTAAAGTATAAGCCAAAATATTATATCATACCCTAAATGAATTTTTTGGTAAGAGAAGGGTTTCCCCTTAAAAATTTGTAGATAGGCATATTTATATGTGTGTACCAACATAAATAAACACACATCAAATTAATATCTTAAAATTAGAAGTTTTGAGAAGCTATGCCAAATTTTCTATTTGGAATATTAATATTCATATGTCTAGAATAGAATGTGCTAATTAATGTAATTTTCTGGATACTTACAAATCTCACAATATCTTTTTTGTCATAGATGCTTCTAAAATATTTAAGTAACATGAACAGAATTAAATCTTTAACCTATGACTGTACCTCATTATTTTACATGTTAATTTCAGCTTAACTCAATGAGCAGTTATTTAGGAACAGTTACATAGTACCACGTGTGATACTACACTGTCGTAAAGCCAGTGAGCTATCTGACCTCAAGGAGGTGGCAGTCTAGTGTGGAATAAAGTGACATGTCCAACTGGCTATACAAAACAAACATAGGCCTCTCAGACCTGAGAAGATGAACTCACGCTGACTAGGATAATAGGCTAATGCATCATGGAAGTGATGACATCACAGTTGAATAATTTGTAGCTCATACTACTATGAATGCAGATAGAGCAAATGGAATACAGAGCTAAATTTCTAAGTGAGACAGAGCATATCCAGGGACTTAAAAATATGTAATTCTCTCAGTGTAAAGTAGGTCCATTTTATATTCCGTACAATTTCCCAGAAATATTAGAAACTACATTACACATGCTTAGCGCATATTTCTCCAAATAAAATTTTGTTACAAGGAAAGGATTCACTACTAAAATTTTGTAAATAGGCCCTAGTTGGTTTTGCTCAGTGGATAGAGCATCAGCCAGTAGACTAAAGGGTCCCAGGTTCAATCGGCCAAGGGTACATGCCCGGGTTGCGGGCTCGATCCCCAGTGGGGGGTGTGCAGGCGGCAGCCAATCAATGATTCTCTCTCATCATTGTTGTTTCTCTCTCTACCTCTCTCTTCCTCTCTGAAATCAATAAAATAATATATTAAAAATGAATAAATTCATCAGTTAAAATTTTATAAATAGGTTAAAATATAGAAATTATATCATAAAGAGTAGAATACATGTAGTTTTATGCTAATAACTGCTCTAGGTAAATATTAATATCAATAAGAACCTATACATATAAAAGCCTAAGCAGCTGAGCTATGTATGACACATACTGACCACCATGGGACAGACGCTCAATGCAGGAGCTGGCCCCTAGTGATTAGTATGCTCCCACAGCCAACCTTCCCTTGTGATGGAGGTACTATTATCAATACTATTTTCAGATGAATTAATTGAGACAGAGAAGTTAATTAAGATGATTGCCTTAGGTCTCATTGCTAGGAATGGGTTGAGCCAAGATTCAAACCCAGGCATTCTGGCTTTAGAATCCATACCTTTAACCTCTCTGCTATAATACCTCAGTAATTCATTTTGCCCTGATTATAAACATTTTATTAATAGCTAATGCTATAGAAGATATCACAGTCTAATAAGTGTCTTCCATTTCTTTCATATATCCAAAGCTTTTGGATGGGGATCTGGTAAAATATATTATTATACAAAATTCCCAGGGTAGTGTGTAACAAGTAACCAGACATCAGTATAAATAAAAGCTATTTTGATATTTTGGAGCTATAAACATTTTCAGCTATTATACATCATTGTCTTACCAGTGTTTTCTTTCCTTTATTGAAATACTAAAAACAGATTGGTAAAGGTTAATGTAATAAGCACTCATTGGCACTGACCTGAGTTTTAAGGATGCAAAAGTGAACAAGAAACATATATCTATATATATAAAATAGAGAAATATGCTAATTAACAGGATGTGGTAACGGGTCGACTGGACAGGAGGGGGTTGCGCACAGCGTGGGGGGCGGGGGGGGCAGCAGGGGCCTCTGGGCACCTGCACTGGGGGAAGGCCTAATCAGCAGCAGCCGCAGCTGCTTCAAGGAACAGAGAATGAGGCAGGGCCGAACCGGAGACTTGAGTGTGGGCGGTCCCGCATGATTTTGAATCTTCCTCTGGGCTCCTAGTATTAAATAAATGATCCTATATAATAAAAGAGAAACATGTAAATTTGACCATACCTTTGCTATGCTACGAGCCAATCAGGAGTGGGGGGTGGGGCCGAGTGGCACAAGCACCCAGCCCCCGGGGCAGAGACGAGGCGGCGGCAGTGTGGCACTCCGGCCAGAGCAGAGAAGACTGGAGGCTCAGGCTGGAGTGAAGCCTCCAGCGGCCAAAGCAAAAACGAAGGCAACAGCCAGAGGGAAGGCCTGGGTCCGAGGTTCCAGAGGAAAACTGGTCCTGGCAGCCAGGGGAAGGAAAGCCTATTGCATGAATCTTCATGCAGCAGGCCTCTAGTTACAATATAATATGGTTAATGCCAAAATAGAGATACTGTAAGAGTGACTGTCTAAAGTTAGGAAGGGGGTTTTCATAAAGTATGGCATTCAAAGAGTGAGCAAAGCCTTCCAAACGTAGGGTACAAACAGTAAAAGCACAGAATTGTGAGAGAGTGGTATACTTAACTGAAATAAGTTCCTCGTGTTTAGAGAATAAAGACTAGGTGATGAAGTCATAGTGGGAAATGTAGGTTGGGGCCACTTGGTGAAGGATCTTGTTGGTCATGCTAAAGAAAATGAGGTTTTCCTTTTTAAAAAAAAAAAATCTTAGGAAAATGAGATTTTTCTGACCATTTTTTTGAGAGCTCTTTTTGAGGAAGATAATGGATTCCACTGAGCCCACATCACAAAGGTAATACTGTTCCAAAGTTAAATACCTCTCAGAAGAGTAGTCTGGATATCTTTGTTTAGTCCAATCCCCAGGGGAAATCTTAGACAAGGAGAAAGAAGTGGTTCAGGAGTGCCTTCACGAAACCAACCAAAATTGTCCGACTTAAGTCTTAATGATTAAACTGTCCTCTATAAAGCTCTACACTTCTGTGCTCGTCTAAATTTGGTTTCTGGGAAATATATTTATTTCTTGGCTTCTGGGCAATATTCATTGAGTCATGTTTTTATTGAGCATCTACCCTATAGCAAATGTATCGATTGCTGGAGTTAAAGTGATGAACTGGAGAGACAGTGTCCATTAAAAATATTTTAAAAGATCCATAACCTTATTTTGATGGAATAAAAATACATATTTTTATTATATATCCACCACATGCAATCCTTTTATATCTTGCCTAAAAAGAAGAGAAAAATTAGCAGTATTATCTGCATTTTGCAATTGGGGTTACTCAAGCACATCTTCAAATTTACTTAATTAGGACATTTGTTTAATCAGCATAAGAATGTGGCTTCTTGAACCCTAATTCAACATATTCCCCAGTTCAGCATATTCTTCAGTTGTTTCATAAAAATATATTTTCCATTTATGGATCATTTTGATTTGTTTTATTCCTTATGTTTTCTTCATTAAACTGTTTAGTACCTTCTCCAAGAGTATACTGGATCAGTATCTGGTACATCAGTTTTTTGTATCTGATTTGTGTGCATCTGATTACACTATTCCAAAACATATGAAGCAAATATTGACACAATTGCAAGAATAAGCTTTGAATTCTGCCACTATAATGGGAGATGTATTAAACAAAACAACAAGCCAACAGATTTGCTATGATGAACACATGTAAATTCAAGATTTAGGAAATATATATTCTTTTCAAGTACTGATTTAAAAACATTTACAAATTTGACCATAATTGGTTAGTAAATCATACCTAAACCTACCAAAAATTATCATATACTCTGTATTCTTTGACCAGAATGAAATTAAATTAGACCTCAGTGTAAATAAAGAACACCAAATAATTTGCAAATTTTGAAACATTCATCGAAGTGACTATGGATCCACACACACAAAAATCACACTCAGAAGAGTATGGGATAAAGTGAATTTAAAATTCTGTGTTTCTAAATAAAAATTATGTCGAGATTTAAAATTACACAATCTAGACCCTTATGGGGTCGGGAATCTGTAACAAGCTTTCCATGTGATACTTATATATGCTGAAATTTGAGAAGTATCACCTTAAAGGTACAGTAACTTAACCTACTTGAAAATAATTAGCAACAAAAATAGAGATTGTAAAATATTGGTGGTGGTTAACACTAGGACTGGAAAATCACTAGTGGTGTTTGTAGAATTGATGGGGCCTGCGTTACAGTTTTGAGGACAAATTCTCATCATTATAGCTTGATAGAGTGACTATAACTAAGATCTTCATTATATTATTTTCTTGGATTCCTCCTTCATACTGTGAATTGTTGGAAGTATTTTTCTTGTTTCAAAACTGCCATATGGAATTTAAATATATGCATTCTTCTGATATATTTACTTTGTGTTGCCTATAAAATATGTAGATTCAAATGTCTTTTTAATCGTCAAAATAACTTAAAGGATACTTAAAACACATATTTTATATATAGTATGCTATATTAATGAAGTACATGGTCTTGCTAATAAAAATTTGCCTATAATAGAAAGAGATGTTTTTGAAATTTCTTACATAGATCTTGAATTTCTTACATACGGGGAGGTGGGGGGTGTTAAAGTTGTTTTAAAGTTGTTCACATAGAAAACAACACAATAATTAATAAATAATGATATAAGAATAATCTGAGTTTCATATACTCACAACTGTAAACCTATTTTTGTTCCACCCTGTATTTCTTGCCTTTCTTATTCATTTCTAATCCAAGAAAGTTCTGGTTTATTATTTCTGTAATATTCAACTTATTTGTATTCAGTTATTTTTGCTTGGGACTGAATTCTGAGCATTGGTGTAGATCATGACTATGATTTTTAATGGATACCATTTTTTTCCTTATCTCTTCCACCTTAAGCTGCCACTGCTATTGTTTAATTCAACTATCATATGAGAGAAAAGAACATGCCTTTTCATTAATAGGCTGGTAAAAGGTCATACATTGGTCCAGTGTACAGTTCACCCTGGAGAGTAAATGCAAAAGTTTCATTATGTGCCTAATTTTCACAGATCTGGGGGAGTAGAAATCTCAAAGATCATTCCAAAACCAGGTCACACTTCCAGGGTGCTTCAAGTTGTCATCTAACAAGCTGGCTTTATTAATTTTGAATTGTATTTGCAGTACTCTTTAGCATAGTAGGGGCATTCCAGTTAGTAGGGCAATGATACAACTCCCTCTATCAGAATCTGGTATATAAAAGGTGCATTTAAAATATACTTTTAACAGGATTAAATCAGGACATGGCATAAAGCTCCTTTGAAGGAAATTTGTGGACTCAGCAGAGGAAGTCTGCATTTTCTCAGAGGTGTTAGCATTTTTAGTGTAGAGATGTATGTATTAAAGCACTGCAATCCAGCTATTGGCCTCAGACTTAAATGATGAGTCTCTCAAGTTCAGGCAACCAAAATCATGGCATGCACTTAAACACTGAGCATTTCATATTCCTGAAAGAAAACAACTTCAGAGTATTTATCAAGAGCATAGCAATTTCACACTAAATTATTTGCTTTCATACTTATTTTACAATAGCATTTCATACTTGACTTTTCTGACTTAATAATTAAACTTTGACTAAAAAAGGATAAATTATCTTTCACTTAGAAGCACTAGAATTAGATTTTTTATACAAGTTATTTCCACACTGTTTTTAAAAAGACATTGTAGTGTAATGAAAAGCGCATACACATGTGTTATAATTATTGACTCACCCATTTATTAGGTATTTAAACTTGAGCAAATTATTAAGCCTCTATTAAACTTTTGAAGATTATATGAAACTAGGGGCCCGGTGCACAAAATTCATGCACTGGAGGGGGGAGGGGGTCCCCTCAGCCCAGCCTGCCTCCTCTCACATACTGGGAGCCCTCAGGGGATGTCCTACTGATGGCTTAGGCCCGTTCCCCATGGGGAGCGGGCCTAAGCCACAGTCTGGCTTCCCTTTGTGGGAGGCGACTGGGCTAATCAGGGAAAGGCACCAGCCTCATCACCCCACTGCTGCAGCCACTGCCAGTCACCGCAGCCACCAAGGTGTTTTCATGAACTCAGACTCCGGTCCCTTCACCATAAAAAAATGACAACTTTCTTTAGGCATTTTTAAGATGTGTCTTTCATAGGATATAACATTTCTTTATTTTTCTTTCTTTATCCTCACCTGAGGATATGTTTCCATTGATTTTTAGAGAGAGTGGAAGAGAAAGGGAAAGACAGAGAGAAATATCAAAGTGAGAGGAACACTTTGATTGGTTACCTCTGGCATGAGCCCTGACCTGGGCCCTAGCCAGGGAGGAGCCTGCAACCTAGGTACATGCCCTTGATCAGAATATAACCTGGACCCTGCGGTTGGCACACCCAGGCATTTTCCACAGAGCCAAACTTGCCTAGGGAAAGGATATGATATTTCTTAGCCCTCCAGCAGCAGACCTTTGTTTTTATCTCCAGGAGTGTGGTGGAAGAACCCTCTATTACGTTTTTGGATTCTTATACCCAAGTTACTAAGAATATTACCAGTGGCTTACAGGGAGCTTAGCCAATGAGCAGTCAGAAAAGGTGTTTCCTCTACAGTTCACATCTATCTCCTCTGATTCCGGCTCCACCCCTGCCAAGGCCTAAAGCCTCTGGCCCTGGGTAGGGGACCCCCAGTTAGCTGCAATTGCCCTGCTCTGCCCCGGACCAAGGCCCCAAACCTCTAGCCAATGATCCAAGGCTCGGGTCTAGGGCAGGGGACCTCCAGCGCGCTTGATTGCTCTGCTCCGAAGATGGAACCCTGGGTGGTTGACCCCAGCATGCGAGATCACCCTGCTTCGCCCCCAGGCAAAGCCGCAAGCCTCTGTTTGAGGCTCGGGCCCTGGGTGGGGAACCCTCAGCCTATAGGATCGCCCTGCTCCGCCCAGGGCCAAGGCTGCAAGCCTCTGGCTGATGCTCTGAGGATGGGGCCCTGGGCCGTTGACCCCCAGCTAGCGCGATCGCCCTGCTGCCTCTGTTTGAGGCTCAGGCCCTGGGCGGTTGACCTCCAGCGAGGGCACGTGCCTGGCCGCCCCGCCTCCCGCTCCTGGTTGGCTGGTAGCATAGCAAAGGTACTGTAATTTGCATTTTTCTCTTTTATTAGATTAGATAGCTGTATCTTAAAATACTTAGCACAGTGACTGACACATAGTAGGTTTGCACAAGTTTTCATTTCCTTTTAGGAATTGAAACCATGAAAACAAAGATATAAATAAAAATATATAATTCTACTTTTTAAAAGAAACACTCTTTGTAAAATAAGAATATAATAAAAATTAAGGAAACAAATATAGCATAATTTATTTTATATGGAAAACTATTGCATCTCATCCTTGATTCTGACATACTGCAGTCAAACATCGCCATTTCTGGACTTGGTTCTTCTATTTAAAAGAATCACTTATCTTTAGTTACTCATTAAAAATATGAATAGATAGGGTGTTTGGAGTTTCTAAAAAGAATAAGCATTACAAATCACTTAGTAGAGTTTAGGATATGATTCCTTTCAAAGGGTATAATTCTGTAGCTCCAAACCCCGGAGTTTTTCTGAAATGCTGAAACATCTTTCTTGGAATGGGGGTTATAATGGTGGCCAGCTGACTTCAAACTGACATCCAGTTGATGGATGTGCAATAAGTCAAAGGAACACAGAATGATGAAGTTATTTTTATTTTCCTTATCAGCATTCTGTAAAAAGGAAAAAAAAAATCTAGTACTGCTTTTCATTGAGACTAGACATCACAGCAGTTCTGTATCTCCATGTCGTTATTATTGGATTGTTTTACATTGTTTTCAACTTTCCTTCTTAGATTTTAGCAAATGACATCCTAATTACTGTGGCTAAGCAGTTTATTCATGTTACAGAATGGGACGCTGGGTAAGCATCAGGCATCAACACAATTGGAGAAGAGAAATATAAGCTTGGTCAGAAGGCTACATACAGCACTTCATTTTTTAAAACAACTATTCACTCTCCACTTTTTCATCTTAAATGGTAATTAGACCTATTTGATTCCTTTCTTGTCATTGGAACCCTCATGGGATCCAGCAGGAGCACTGGGAATAAAAATGTCTCTTCCAGTGAAGAGCATTAGGGTAGTCTGCGTACAGCTGCATTAGACCAGCCTGTCTGCTGCCATACGTGTGTGTCAGTCAGCAATGACATTGATCACCACAGCTTTTCTAATACTGGTAAATGACAAAGTTTTCCAGCAGAATAAAAAGAAAGGGCACATAAAGTAAATCCTTGCAAATTTGAATAATCTTTGAGCCTACTTCAGGGATATAGAAATTAAGACAAAATCTAGACAATATGACAGAGGATATAGTGAAAGAAAAAGCTATTACTTTGGGAACTGCTACAGAGTATATAAAAGGTAATTTTATGTAAAAGCAGACAAAGGAAATTATTTAATATGTTTCAAATATTTATACTTCCCTATTGGTGCTTTAAAAAGTAGGACATAATTAAAAGATACCATATGGAGATGGGCAAAGGGGCGGGGGACATCTGTAAATAGTGTCAACAAACAACCAATGAACGCATAAATAAGTGGCAACAAAGTGATGTTTCTCTGTCTCTCTAAAATCAATTAAATAAAAAAATTTTAAAAATAGGTTAAAGAAAAGGTAATGTATCATTTTGTGGTTTTTCCATTTGTCATTCTCACAGAATCCACAATTTTCATCAAATGCACCATTTATTACTACTAGTATTAGTTTGCAGAAATAAATGTAAATGATCTTAAGAGTTATATATAACTTAAAGCATGAAATGCTACAAAAATATTTCTAGACTTCAGAATTGTGCCTTGGACGTGTAATAGTTCTTATCTTCAGATATCCAAATGGGAATATTTCTTTTTAAAGAAAAAAAATCAAATGATGAAATATCTTTATATCTCTTAGAATCCAAGTTAGGAAGAATATTAAAATAAGTTGGTGAAAGCATTAGACTAAATTAAAATGTCTCAAAGTGTATTCTTTCTTTATATTACAGGAAAAGACTGGTTCATTAGTAAACGGGAGGTTGGCTGGCTATGGGAGGTTGGCTGTGGGAGTGCACTGACCACCAGGGAGCAGCTCCTGCATTGAGCATCTTTCCCTGGTGGTTAGTGCATGTCATAGCAATCGGTAATTCGGTCACTTAGGCTTTTTATCTATAGATCATTTTTACTCACAGTCATTTTTTTTTAAGCATATGGCAACATTTAAACTGAGTAAACGTGTCACTCATGTAGGAAAGAATAAAATATCAGAAAATTTTCTCAAATGTATTTGGGGCTCAGGCCCTGGGCGGTTGACCTCCAGCGAGGGCACGTGCCTGGCCGCCCCGCCTCCCGCTCCTGATTGGCTGGTAGCATAGCAAAGGTACTGTAATTTGCATTTTTCTCAAATGAACTGCTGTGATGTCTAATCCAATGAAGTCCACACATATGTGAAGGACAGGATGGGCAGGGCTGGATTCAATACTAGTGTGCTGATTACAAATCATCCTGCTTTGTAGTCATTGCTTAAAATATTTTGACACAGCAATGCCTGTGAAATATCCAAGTATCTTGATCACTTTCTTAGTGTTAATGTGAAAAGCACTGTTACTATAATAAACTGAAATAAGGAGAAATATACATTTTGGCTAGATGTTTCTGTTTATAGTCTGTTAGAACGTTTTTCTAGGCTCCAACACTTATATTAGTGCATTATAAAACTTTAATATCTCAATAGAATGATTTCCTTAACTTTTTAGTTTTATTATTAGAGAATGTATATATATTTTTAATGAAGGTAATATAATAAAGCAGTGGTCAGCAAACTAATTCGTCAACAGAGCCAAATATCAACAGTACAACAATTGAAGTTTCTTTTGAGAGCCAAAATTTTTAAACTTAAACTTCTTTTAACACCACTATTTCTTCAAATAAATAGACTTGCCTAGGCCATGATATTTTGTGAAAGAGCCACACTCAAGGGACCAAAGAGCCGCATGTGGCTCGCGAGCCGCGGTTTGCCGACCACTGTAATAAAGTAAAGAGCACACCTGTTGGATTGAAATCTCTGCCCGTAGGCAGGTAAATTGGGACTTTTCCATATATATTTCCCGTTTGCTTCTTATGCATTTACATATGTGCTCATGTACTTACTTTTGTTTTCTTTAGCAAATGGGATCATGCTGTATGTTATTCAACCTGGGTTTTGTTTTTTTTACTTAATATTTGTGATGAAGATCCTTCCATATTACCAATATATACAAGTCTGTCTCATTCTTTAATGGCTTTATAGTATTTCACAGTATCTTCTGAGACAGATATTGGGACATATGAATCTTTCTTTTTGCTTCTAACGCAGTGATCTTGAAAAAGTTATTTTACTTCTGTGCTGCAGTTTCCTCATCTATAAAAATGGGGGATAGAGCCAATGTGAGAATTAAGTGAATTACACACACATGTACAAACATAAAGGCATATATAGTAGTAAGGTTTCAGTAAATGTTAACTTTAATCATGATGATGGTGATGATGATGATGATCTTGTCTCATAACTTTTTTCTTGTGAGTGAATCTCATTGTTCTTTTTCACTGTAGTCAGAGAAAATTCCTTGATAGCATTTAGTATTCAGCTCTATTTCCCCTGCTCTTGAGTTCATTTATGGAATTCTATGCTGATGATTGCAATTTAATTTTCAAGGTGCAATAATATCTTCTTAAATCACTTTAAAGGCATTTACACTGAGTCTAAAAAATTCTGTTTGCCTTATCGACACTCATTCCCCTGCTTTGTTGTTCTCGAGTGTTATTGTTTGTGTTTTTGTTTTGTCTCTCAGCGGGTTGGTTCGTGAATGTCTGGTAATTCTAGGTTGGCTGTTCATTTTCATACTTGACGGTCCCTGCAGTCCTGCCATTTCAGCTCATTATACCCATTTCGATTGATCGTGTCAGGAGACAAGGTGGGTTGCCAGTAAGGACACATTAGTAGCTTGTCGGCCCTGTAGGCATTTGTAGTGACCACTCCTTGCCTCACTGGGTTTAGTACCTACATGCACTGCTTTAACCTGTGTTCAAGTAATAGCCATACCCTATTCACCCTGCCTGGGAGGTGCCATTGTTCAGCTGCTCCATTCATAATTCCCTATTTAACATTTGCCCCAGGCAGGCCTACCTCCTGTGCTTGGTTTCTACTGACTCTAAAATGAAAGTGCCCTTGGAGTTTCTCTCATTTCTATGTAAGTCTTTCAAATATGATTGGGCTGTGATTTCCTCTAACCATTTTTCCATAGATTTGAACCCTTTTGCTTGCTATTTTTTAAGAATTCCTCAACATTTCTGGTCTATTCATGTTGGTACAATTTCAGAGGTTGGCCTACATATGGAAAAGAACTTCCAGATGAGATTTCCAAGGGGAGAAAAGTTAAACATTTATTAAAATATTTTCTCTGGGAATATTAATATAGTCCTTCCTGGAAGTAGGGGATGCATTGAATACCTTGTGAGTCTTTTTTTTTTTTTTCCAATTCTTGACTTAATTTATTTTCTCTCATAGGGCATGTAAAGTTCTTCCCCAAATTATTTAAAATCTGACTTAAGAGAACAGCCACAATAATCTAAAAATCCTATAACTGTGGATTGTGTGTGTGTGTGTGTGTGTGTGTGTGTGTGTGTGTGTGTGTGTATCGTTCCTGGAGGTACTGCAATACCGGGTCAATGCATGCAGTGGACGGAGCAAGTTCCTATTCCATCTCCCTGCTCCAAAAATACATTTAATATAATGTCTTCGGATAGAGGACGTATCAGATATTAAACTGATAAGAACAGATACTACACTATCTTAGCCAAAAGGCCGAGAAACGATAGCCATGGAATTTTTAAGTAAATTCAGTAGAGATGAGAATAAGTTCTCATAATATGCCCTTGACACCACATACTGAATAGTCCCCTACTTCATCCAAATCACCTCTACAGCTGGTCTAATCTCTATCATTCAAATGTAATGGCTATAGGGGACTTCTTTTCTGAAAGGAGACTTCACTTTAGAAGAAACAACATAATATTTGTGTTAACTTTCAAAGTCCTTTTTATTCACTTGCTTAGGAAATACTCATTGAACACTTACTGTTAACCCCCAAATTTCAGCATGTTAAGACAATAAAAAACATATTTTGTGTAAGACAAGTTATCAGGAAAGCATTTCTGTTCCTTGTAGAAATTCAGTGTCCCAGATTTCTTTTCTCTTGTGTTTCACCATCTGTAGGCCTCTGTTCAGCCAACGAATGGGGAAAGAAAATGAGGATTACATGTGAGTTTTTTATAAGCCATGTATGGAAACATGATACACATCACATATGTTCACATTTCCATTGGATTGAACTCAGTAAATGGCCACACTTAACTTCAAGGAGATAAGAACATGTCGTCTGGCTAACCACTCATGAAAAAGAGAATGCTAACAATTTCTGTCACTTACGCTAATGCGCTCAGCTCTCAAGGAGATGGCTATTTCTGTAATGAAGAAATAAAGTATAAACATTTCGTAAGGAAGGTATTGAAGTGCCTAGGCAGCAAGGAGGGAGCAGTTAGATCCACTTGGGGACAAAGGGCATTGATCAGCGAAGGTTTCAAAGAAGAGCGTGCCATTTCAACTACAACTTTGTGGTGAAATTTTCTCAGTGAAGAAGTGAGGTAGGGACCCCAGTAAGAACAAAGGCGTGATAATACAAACAAAAGGCAGTGTGACCCAGCAAGACCATGTATCCTTGAAGTAATGGAAGAAGAGTGGTGAGTGATGAAGCTGGAAGTTACATTGAGCTCAGACTGAGAGGGCTTTAGATGGTATTTAAAGAGTTTGGGTTTGATAAAGATGTCGCTGGTTAGCTGTTGTTTTTAAAGGAGAGACAGTAATAGGATAAAATGGAGGTCACTATTAAATTTGGCTATTGCAGAATTTTTAGGGCCAGGATTATATATTTATAATCCAAGCATAGACAAGAGTGAGAGAGTCTTAAGAGGCAGAAAGAACCCTAAAGGAAATGGAAAGGAATAGATTCTAAAGTACAGGAGAATGGGTTTACTTTCCATTCAAGGCAAAAAGAACTAAGGATTGATTAAAATATAGTGGTGAATGGGTGTGAGGCTGAGAAAAAAATAAGTGACTTGGGCGAGCTGGTATGAGGTTACTGGCACTTGTATAATAAAGAAAACATAAGTTGTAGGAAATGAGCACGTAAACCAACCACTGGTGCTGACTAAGGAGGAACAACAAGGAAGAATCCATGCTAATTTCTAAATCATTGATAAAACCAGTAACATTAACATACCATATTGTAGGCTGCAGCAAAAATTGGAAAAATTGGTCAGATGTATTAGTCACAGCTTGGCAAAACAACAAAGGGATCAGGAAAATAAGGGTGTTATGAGTATGGAACTGAACGGTTGCCTTGGGGTAGGGAAAGAAGCAAATCCCAGAGGGTACTGTTACCCTGGGGGTAAGTGGGGGTGGGTTGGAAGAGCCAGGGGATTGGAAGTTGTGAACAAGGTTAGTGGAAGATGTAAGTACTTTTGGTAAATGTAAAATCCAAAGGGGATGATCAGGAATCATAAAAATAAAAAAGGTAAGTCTTACCACTTTAGTATCATTTTTTTGGTTCATCTAATGAGAATTCAGTATCATCATTTATAAAATGGGATTACCGCCTTTTAGAGAATATTTTTAAATTACGATAAACTAAATTATGTATAAATGACCATACATTTGTCCCTAATCTTATTTAAATAATAATATAATAAAGCAGGCATAAAAAAAAGTTTCTTCCCAAGCCCCTTAATGATCAATGAGTTTATCCTAATGTCTCTATTTGAATAAATAAATTTTCCTCAAGTGAATTTATTTAGATTCTTTGTAGAAAACACGCTGATCATTAATAAAATTCCTAAATTAATTACCTGTGCAATTTTGATATAATCCAAAGTTTTTTATATAAACATACATATGCACATACTTGGGAATCTTGATTGACAGCATACAGTTCAATTACATAAAATATTTAACCTCAGCACAAGAGCCATTTGCAGTTTTAAAAAAAACATCTAAAACAATATTCCAATGAATTGTCCATGTATAACAACAAATCAGAAAGAAAGGACAAACGGCATAGTGAAATAGATAAATCAGATTTAGGCAGGGTAGTTTATTGAATTTAAATTGTGCCCAGTTGGCCCAAGAGCTATATATAAGCAATCCATCTTACATTGTTAATGGAGGTTCTTGAAATCCACCTGATGTTTGCATTATTAAATTTCAGTTTAATGAGCTCCGCTAATACATATTGAAGATGGTTGTAAGGAGTAGAATGTGAATCTGAGCGGGATAATTTGAAAGAAACATAAGCTGAGCATTTTACATGACTCAAGGGGTATATCTACAATTACACATATAACCAAAATTGAATTTAAATGGAATTTCTATTATCCTTGTCCTTCTACTAGGGAGAATAAAGTGTAAATGAAGTAAAAGTCTTTAGAGTTACTGGTGGTTTGTTTTTATTATCTAATTTAATAGATTCTTGCAGTGATACAGAGTGGCATAAAAGTTTTAATATTTCATGACTTTAAATGAAGCCTAAGTATGTATTAAAGCTTGTAAATGGAAACAGATGTCTGTGTAATTGGATATAGCACTTCACAACACCATTATATAAGTTTTATATTTTAAGAAAGTGTCAATATTAATGGTGAAGAGAAATAAACTTTGAAGAAAAATAGTTATGTATGTAATGTGTATTTTCTTTAAATTCCCCTTTTAAGCCAGGTTTTATACTTCTGAAGGATATGTTGATTTTGCATAGGAAAGATAAGCAGCAAAAACTAAAGAGCAAGTGTGTTTATTTTTTAAATCACAGTTTACATTACTGTTATTATTATAATAAAGGCTTATCCAAAGTTTAATGCTGGCACAGTTTGATTCTTTTTCTTTTGACAAGGCAATACTTTTTTAACTTAATATTTCATCAACTATAATGCTATTAGAGACTTATTTTCACTTAGTTCACTCATCAGCCAGTGAGACGGCAATAAAGGAGAATCGCTCCTTTGAGACGTTAATGCTTTGGAATAAATGATGTGCTAGAACAGAAATTTAATTAATTTACAGAGTATATTGATAGTCCCTTGTTACTGTGCTGTATATTTTTAATCTTCTTTAACATCTGTAGTAAAGTGTTTGAAAACCCCTGCAGTTGAGCAACTAGTAGATAATTAAGTAATAAGGGAAGAGGTTTCTAGAGGGAAAAAGATTCTTTTTACCAAATGCTGTCATAACATGAATAAAGAGCCGCTACTATGATATGCAATGGGAAAAAAATAATATGCTACCTAATTTGATACTGTTCCAAAGGTATTGTAAGCTTCTCATATTTAAAATGTGAACTGTAGCTTAAGAACTTTTCTCTGAAGTTTAAACAGATGCACTGTACTAACAAATCATATGACCAAAAGCTTTCCCCAGTTCATATGCCGTTGTTTAAACTTATGCTGCTTAAATTCATTTGCCTTTTTGTAAAGAAATTAGCTTGAACTAAGTTTCAAAGTTTTGAAATAAATATTCTAAAATTCTGAATAAGTATTGTAAATGGTATATTTCAGATTATTTGTTTTTTACTTCTGACAACTTCACAAAAAACATATAAGGAATTTCTTTTCCCTTTCCCCAATATTTTTACTTATGATACAGGCATAAAATAAGTGCAGAAATTTTATTGTTTTTATTTCAGCAAAAGCTGATGAAGCATTGAGAGCCAAAGAAAGAAATGAAGAAGAAGCAAAGAGAAGAAAGGAGGAAGGTAAAGACATATGTTCATTTTGTGTTAAGCATTCATTATAATGAGGGATCACTACTGGGCATGTTTTTCTTCATTTATTTAAGAACTAAGGGCCCAGTGCATGAAACTCGTGCACTGGGGAGAGTTCCCTCAGCCCAGCCTGCCCCCCCTCACATACTGGAAGCCCTCAGGGGATGTCCTACTGAAGGCTTAGGCCTCAGTCTGGCCTCCCTTTGCAGGAGGCAACCGGGCTGATCAGGGGAAGGTGGCAGCGCCATCATCCCATTGCTGCAGCCACTGCCAGCTGCTGCAGCTGCCAAGGTATTTTCATCAACATGGACTCCAGTCCCTTCACCGTGAAAAAATGACAACTTTCTTTAGGCATTTTCAAGATGTGTCTTTCATAGGATATGACATTTCTTTCTTTTTTGTATCCTCACCTGAAGAGATGTTTCCATTTATTTTTCCCCCTTCCCTCTGATCACAAGCTTGGCCCTGCCAATTGGAGGCTTTAGGCTTGGGCAGGGCCCTCCCCGCACACACACTGCCGATCACCAGGTTGGCCCCCACCCCTCTGATGGTCAGCTCAGAGTGACCTGGGTGCCAAGGATGTTCCCGGGACCCAGGTATGTCTGCAAATTAACCACCATCTTTATTGGGTTAATTTGCATACTCACTCTGATTGGCTTTGGGCATGGCAGAGGTATGATCAGTTTACATGTTTGTCTATTATTAGGTAAGATAAACCATAAAATTTAATGAAATTAGAGGGTACCTCGTGCTACTGCATGAGTCTCAACTATGACACGATATCACACTATACTCAATATCTTGGACACTAATTATTGTTTGTTAACATAAATGTTAGTTTACTAGCATCCTAATATATATTCTGAGGAAACTAGGAAGATAAAAAGTTATAAAGTAGAGCTGATGTTGGTTTGTTTCCTTCTGACTTTTATCCTTATTCTTAATAAATTATCATAACCAGTCATAGAAATGGATCAAACTTATCTGTACAATTTGATGTTTTGCCAGTGATGAAGAAAAGTCCCCATGACAAAAAACAAACAAACAAAAAACAGTTTAAATAAAAAAGCTCTTAAAAGGAAACACTAAACTATGAAATGACAGAAATAGTCATAGTTTAAATTAAGAAATTCATGTCATAGTTTTTTAGGTTAAATATTTTCTTTTAATTATATTGAAACCACCATTCAAAGATATTATGCAAAGAAATCTAACTCATTTTAATCTCCCCTAAAATTTTTATTTCCCCTTTAGTTTGCTGTGACTTATGTAAGTGAAAATGTTGTATTCTTTCCTTCACATAAGCTTTATAGATAACTGTTCTAAATTACAGTGCTTAAAGCAAGATCCAGGCAAAGCTTTCCCTGTGAGTTAAGTTGATTCACTTGGACTGCAATCATGTCTCTTTAGTGACTAATTAGCAGAGCAACTATTTCCTCTGTGAGCTTTCAAGAAGTTGAAACCTGATAATGTGTTCTGAATATTGGCTTTGAGTGCCCTTGTCTAAATCTGAAAATTGAAATTTTCACCATAATACATATCTTTCATGTATTATGCCAGAAACATTTTTTTAATTCCCAACTTTCAAATGTGAGCTGAGAATCAATAGAACCTAAATTGTTTGAGTATGATGGGTTAGAATGATTAAAAGCAGTATTCCATGAGAGCCATGCCCCAAAGCAAATCAACGAATCAAAAAAAGGAAGAAGATAACATAACCAACCTGTGTAGATTTAAGTGGCAGAACTCTACAAATAAGTAGATTCAAACTACATGTGCTCTAATATATATATATATATATAATATAAAACTAATATGAAAATAAATAAATGTGCTCCATAAGTCATAGCTTTATGTTCTTGTCCTAGAGCAACTAATTTTATGGTTTAGAAAACAAGTGAATTCCAATGGCAAAAATCCTATGTAGAAAACTCTTCTTTTGGCTTGCTGAGTGTACATTTTGGCACTGTTAATGGAAACAGTCTATCTGATTTCAGTTATGCTTATGTTCATCCATAAATAGATATAGCTATACAAATAGATATACTACTAAATGCAAAATAGTCTAAGAAAATTATAATATTTGAGTGTTCCAATGTTATGTGGTATTATGATCAGTGAAACTTACTAATAACATAATAGCCCTTATAAAACACTGTGGTACTGTAAATTACAAGTGTGGTACTTATTACCAACCAACATAGTGAATATATCTTGCAGTAGTTATTAGTCTAATCCCATTAATTCAAATCTTAACTGGAGTCATAATCAATTGGAAAAGGATGGTACTGTGATTGTTATTTTGAAATGTATATGAACACATGCCCTAGTGAAAGACATGTTTCAAACACTTCAAAATCCCTCATTTACGCAAAGAAATCTAATGAAGTTTTAATAGTGACATTGATATTTCTAATGGTCTCTTTTTTTTTCTTCATTAAATTGGTTCTAACTATCTTTAGAAAGATATTTTGTTAAGGCTTTCTTAAGTAACTGGAAATACTTGAATGTTGTATTTTAATTTTTTTGAAAGTATTTTTTCACTTAAACTTTCATGAAGTCATACAGACCTTGCACTTAGTCTGTGATCTGAGGGTTACTGAAAAAGCACGTCCTCCAGTCATAGCTATTTCAAGTCTGTTATCCTAACTAGTGTGGACTCTAGGATTATATAGGATTTAGTATCCACAGTGCCTAGCACATGGTAGGTACACAGTTTCTTGTTTATTGCATGAATGGATAAATGATCAGTTCACTCTTCATTCTTTAATCCATGCTTACATAAATTATCTTGAGCTTGTAGTTTATTCCAAATAACCTGGTTGAGAGTATAACCCAACTCTGTCATGTCCCTTTTCTAAGACAGGATCTCACTCGCTTAGTCTGTTCTCAAAAGAATTACAGCCATTCAAAAAGAATCCAATGAATTTCAAAATATTATTAATGTTTGCAAGTATGGATTTATCAAGTCTTTATCTGAGCTCACTGAATTTTCTGTGCATACAAAAAACATAAGAGAATTAGTACTACAAATGTTGAAGGAAATTCTGGTAAGATAACATAATGACAATAATTTTAAAAGATAAAACATGCGTTTCATTCAATAGTTTTCCTTTGCTTATACTTTGTAGGTAAAAGAAAAAGTAAATCACTGGCTACATTCTTTGTTGTTGTTTGCTTTCAACATTTTTTGTTATGGGTTGCCTAGAGACTTGAATGTTATCAAGTTGATCTTTCTGAAAATGATTAATGTATAAACTACACTTATTTTCCTTCTATAATTAACCTAGCTGCAGTTAAAATCTGAGCTAATTTATATGTGTATGTGTATATATTTCTGTATCTGAAGGAATAATAATCATTAATTTTCAGTCTATAAGCTAGTAATTCATGCTATCGTATCATTTATACAGTTCATCTCTTAATTTCTCAGTATGCTAATATACAATCAGGATTGAAAGCATTGTTAAAATGTAAATAGATGTTACCTACCCAGCTCAGTTAATCTACTCTCTGTTATCTCAAAAGAGCTACTATTTTAGTATAGCAAGATCTGTTCCTTTCAAATATAATCTATTATGCAACCCTTTTCTTTGAATGTTCTTTAATCAGTATCATAATTATATTTGTAAGTATTATATCCAAGATCAAAATCAGGCTAGTCACCAAAACTTGTCCAGGGTAACTACTTTGCCTTCTACCCCTTAAACAGTGGGTCCCCATTTAGAGTGCTCTTCATGGTCCTTGTACAGCTCAATAGATTGTCCACTTACTGAACATCACCGTACATTAGAATGGACCCTCTTTCTTGAACCATTTACTCTCTAACTCTTTTCATATCAGCTGTATTATGTAAAGAGTACATTACTTAGTAGTAAAAATCAACTGAATATTTAAAGTTTAGGTTTATGGTTTCTTTCTTTAAAACTAGACACTGTTTTCTAATTCTACATTACATTTTAGGAAAAATGAATAGTATTAAATCTTTCTTATTCTTTGACCTACTAAATACTTGAGTTCTACTTTCACTTTTTTCTCTTTATGTATTGGAAAATGTTCAGACTACATAAAATTAACAATCATTTCAACCCTTTTGTTTTTGTATTATAAATGCTTTAGCATAACTGTTTAGATTTTCTGTATTTTATTTTTATATTTAATATTGTATGTATTTAAGCATTCTAATTATGTTTTAAATCGTTATAAGCATAATATTTTTATTTTAATTTCTCATATGAACTTATATGTGCTATAAGTATAGTAGCTTTTTCATTCTTTCTTCCCTTGTGTTTATTCACAATAGCTCTGCCCATCTGTTAGTTTTCTATTTCAAATATTTTTGTTTCCAAAAGCATTAGGCAACCTATTCTAAATTATCAAGGCAACAGTGGACAGTGATAATAGGGACATAATATGAGGTAGTTCAAGTTTCATTTGTTTCCATTGAAATTCATTAATCCTTTTGCCACATCCTATCCACAGAGGGAAAATAGATTAGCCTTAATTTTATCTTTTTTATTGTTAATCTTTTGACAAAGGTGAAGGTAAAAATACCATTAGCTAAAAGGAAAAACAGGTGCCAGGCAAGGTTCTAAGTACTTTACATATTTTAACTCTCTTAATCCTCATGAACTCTATGAGGTTTGTGCTGTTATTGTCTTTGTAATACAGGGAGGATAGGAAACTAAGGCACAGAGTGCTTAATAACTTGCTATAAGTGGTGAAGCTAGTAAGTGGTGAAGCCAGTATCCAAACCCAGACAGCATGACTCCAATACTCGCCTTATGTAAACAACCTACACAAATCACAAACTTTACCATTAGTGTTCAAATGAATATGATTCAATTCAGTCTCCTCTATCCTTTGCCTTCCTCTCTGGATCTTGCCCTTTAGCTCTTACGTATTTGTTTCTTTTCTTGTCCTGAGATCTGTACCCACATTGGATTGCCTCACTTGGGTTTCTGGGGCACCCAACAAGTGAGGTACTACAGTAGATGCATTTTTCTTTTTTCATAATCTCTGTTTGCTTTTCTCCCTAGTGACTGGCCTGCCTGTGTAAGTCACTCACTTGTCAAATCCACACCAGCCTTCAGAGCCTGGACCAGAGCCAGAGCTGAGCATCAAGTTTCTCAAGTTTCTTTCTAGGAGGTCCCAGCTCTCCTAGTACTTGTAAAACACACTGAATACGACTTCTTAACCACATTCAGGAGAAAACTGGTACAACTTCCTTTTTTTCCTCCGCTGTAGTTCCCTACCGAAGCGAAGAAGGTGAATATTTGGGATTCTAAATACCCTTTATTCCTTCTGGAGACGCTTTGTAAGAAGGTTGGAGTGAAGTTAGTAGGGTAAAGTTCACAGGTGCAGTGTTATCATTTAGGACTCACTGTTTTAGTTGGCATGTTGACATAAGTAGATTAGATAGAGAAGTATCGTCCTTTTTGTCTTGTCCTGAATTGGCTACCCACTGTAATATTATCTTTATAATACTATTTCTTTATTAGATTTCAATATATGAAAATTTATCCCTACCCCTATCCCCTCTTCGTTTTACTATATTTGGTAGTTCTAGTCCAAGGTTTAAAATATCCCTTTAGGAAATTTGTGTTCCTGTGTGTCAGATTTAATAGTCCTACATTTTTCATAATGCATATTTTTTTGAATGACTGAATAGTGCCTTAACACATTGTTAAGAGCTGTTTTCTTTAAGTAAATTAATCAGCTTAGTTTGAATGCATTGCTTTAGTCCATATTTTTTCAAGTTCTTATTTACTCAAAAATCACTCCACAACAAATGCTCAGTTATTCAGCCTCGCCATCTGTCTTCCTCCCTCAGCAGTGATTTGTCCTTTACAGTTCTCTTGATTCCAAGTCTGCAAGAACTGACCATAAATAGTTTCAACTTTTCTTTCACATGTAGTTTCATCTGTGTCATATTTCATATCATTTATTCCTTACTTTTGAAGCTTGTGTACTAATAAATATGTACTAATTCATTTTTAGCTAACTTAAAAACCAAAGACTCCTTCCTTATTTTCCTAATAACTCATTGATAATGTTTTTGCTTCATATGCATTCATATGTACTCTGTATGGACTTGGAAGTCAGTTTAGATCACATTTTACTTATTTTCAATAAGATGTTCAAGATGTTCACGTATATTGACCAAAGATGCAATGATATCTATTTAACCCTTAATAGGCTTCCAGTGACCAACCATTGTGTATTTCTTTAACAGTGTAAATATTTTCTGTGCTCAACAAATTTCAGAGCAAACTCAGAGCTACAGCTTTCTTTTTAAATCATCTTTTTCTGAAATAAATTAAACACTAGGAAGGTGACATACATATTAAATACCCACAGGTGTACAATCCTGGGAGTAACCTAGGGAAGCCGTTGTACTCTGGTGGAAATAGCCTAGCTTCTTCTAGCTGAAGAAAATGAATGAGGTTCAGAATCCCAGCTCTGCCATTTACTGGCTCTGTGACAGAGTAAGTCCCTTCACTTCACTATGACTCCAAAGAAAGAAGATGATAAAAATATGCCTACGATTATTAAAAATAGAAATGGCATATAGTATTTAAAAATTATTTCAGAACTACACGGTACTGCATAACTCAGAATTACAACACAAAAGAATATCATGACCATCCTTTTAGCATGAATTTCTTTAGTAACTTTGATAAATGCAAAAAGTACATTCTGGGCACTGTTCTAAGCCATATGAATAGAGCAGTGAAAAGAAATTGAGGCCCCTGCACTCAAAGAGCTTACATTCTAGAGGGGGAAGACAGAAAATAAACATGAAAACAGAAGTACAGTATATTCAAATAGGGGTTAGTGTTTAATCCTCTGTGTGACCTTAAGGTGGACCCTTTAAACCCACTTTCCCCATTTATATTAATAAAAGGTAATATGCTAATTAGACCAGATAGACTGGTCATCATTCCTGACAAAACCGGGGCCCGGGCAAAGCTGCCCGGGGTTCTGGGTGCCTGCGACTGGCCAGAGGGAGGGAAGCCTGGGTCCTGATTGCCTGTGGCCAGCCAGTGGAGGGAAGTCTGGGTTCTATGTGCAGGGGCCAAGGCAGAGGCAGTTAGGGACAATCAGGCAGGCAGGCAGGGAGCGGTTAGGAGTCAGTGGTCCCGGATTGCAAGAGTGTGCAGGCCAGGCTAAGGGATATCCCACCCCCCAGTCATGAATTTTGTGCACTGGGCCTCTAGTCTTATTTATAAATAAGGATGATCTAACATTGAAGAACATAGTTGTGATAATAGTAGATTTGAAACCATTGTATAGACTTCATAAAATATCGGTTGTTGTTCTTTTGTTACTTATTTTAAAAATACTTCCACTGGCACTCCTCGGTATTTATAGGTAAAAAAGAAATCACGATGCAAAATATAAAGCCATATATCAAAATTTAATGGAAAGAAGATAATATGGTAGGACTAGCTTAATTGAACTTCTCCTCCTTCTCAGAACAGCTAGAAAGGCTGGCCAAAATGTTAAAACATTTGAAGGCATCAGAGAGTTACTAAAGCAGTGGAGAAGTATGTGTCCCATTTCTAGGAAACAAGGTGGAACTCAGTATTTGGAGCCAGTTTCCCCTTAAAGATGATTCCAGTGGTGACATCTCTCTGCCACTTTTTAAAATATTTTTATTAATTTAAACCAGGGAGAGAGAGATAGAAACATCAGTGATGAGAGAGAATTATTGATCGGCTGCCTCCTGCATGCCCACACTATGGATCAAGCCACAATCTGGGCATATGCCCTGACTGGGAATTGAACCGTGACCTCCTGGTTCGTAGGTCAGTGCTCAACCACTGAGCCAGCCAGGCTGTCGGCCATTGTTTTGAGAAGTTACTGAAAGGTTAGGAATCTGGGGAGACCTTTTGAGAGACTCCTGGAGCTCTGGGGACAAAATCTAGACTTCAGAGCCAGTCCAGGAAGGGAAAACTCTGATAAAACCACCAGGCTCTGGGTAGGATTCTTAACAGATTGCTCCCTAAAAGTAAGGATGAACCAGAATTAGGCCCCAATAGGGACTGGAGCCCAGCTTTGAATCTCCATTCCTGGTTGACTAAGATGATTTAAGCTTACTAGTACCCTAGTCAGTTATCAGAAAAGACATAAATTCTTTCTGGAAGAAGGTAGCATTTACATAAGCCTCAGAATATCTCTATAGTTGTTTCTGTCTGACATCAATTAAAAATAACCAGGCATGTGAGAAAACAAGACAAAATGAAAAGTCATGAAAAGCAAGAGGACAAGAAAAACAACAGTTAATAGAAATAGATATACAGAGGATCAAAATAATGGAGTTGTTAAATATGGATTTTAACATCACTCTGCTTAATTTGTTCATGAAAATAAAAGACAATTTCAGGTGAGAATTGGAAACTATTAAAAATAAAAAGTAAGTATTGAAAGTACTGGAAAATACATTAACTGAAATCAAGAACTTAATGAGAGCTTAAGTTTCAACCAGGTAGAACAGAAAAAATTAATGAAAAGAAAACATCTTGAATGAAGCATTGAAAAACTATAGCATAGAAAATACAGGAAGGAGCTAAAGAAACATAAAAGGTATGATGTAAGTTTTACATTGAATATAATTGTCGCCCCAGAAAAATACAGATTTTTAGGATAAGCAGTATTTGACAGGAAATGGTTGGAAATTACCCAAAACTTTCAAGACTTCAAGCTACAAACGAGTGAAGCATGACAAATTCTTATCGAGTATCTACAAAGAAAATTGCACTGAGCACATTACAATAAAAGTTATATAGTCCAAACACAAAGAGAAAATCTTAAAACAGCAGATAAAATAGATTCTAATTCAAAGGCATTATTCACAGTAGCCAAAAAGTAGAAACAAAATATCCATCAACAAGCTGTATTCTAATAGTAAAAACATAGTGCAAGGTTGAAGAAGCTAGACATGAAAGACTGTATCTTGTATGAAACATTTATACAAATGTCTATAGATGCAAACATACAGAAATCACACTAGAGGTAGGAATGGGGAGTGTTTACCAAGCTTCAGTTGGCCTCTTCCCATGTTCAAAAAAGAACGGGGTTTGGGAACTCCTCCTTTAGGGTCTTCACCTGTGCAACTCTCTATCCCTGGAAATTCTCCCTCTTTCCCTGGCTAATACATCCTAATACCTCAGCTGTCAGTTTAAATGTTATGTCTTCAGAGGAACTATATCCTTACCTCACAATTGAGTCAAATCTTATGATACTGCCGGGGTTCTTTTCCCAGCCTTACAAAGGGTTCAGCATTATGGAGAAGGGGCTGCGCGTAAATGATTAAAGAGTCCAGAGACGAAAGATAGTTTTGAAAGGCATTGGGGATCAGAGGATCTTCAGCTAAAGGAGCTAAAGACTCCTTCCTTGACTCAGGACCCTTCTTTTATTAACACAATTTGTCCTAGGACAAGGTGGAGATAATACACTTCAAAGGGTAAGGTTTCAAATGATATTTTTACCGAAGTATTGTCAGTTTGGGGAATAGCCTACAGCTGTTCAGGTGTTTGGCCAACAGGAGGCAATAAAATGCCCTGAGCTGTCTGGCAGCAGACAATCCTATTCAGGTTTGGGGGAAGTGCCTTTCCAGCGGTTTCCAACAGGTAAACTACATATGTGCCTCACCCTTGTTGAGCCACCCAAACTTCACCAACCTTTTGGTGAAACTCTTGTAATTATTACATGCTGGAATTGTTTCTCGGCATGATACTCTCTTCTAGCATCTCATGCTGTTTTCATAGTATTTATTGCAATTGGTAATCATTTATTATTCAACAAGTGCACTATTCCAGTCCTAGGCAAGAGGAGAAAACAAAACTTGGAGCACATTTTAGTGGAGAGAGATATATAATAAGTAAATAAGTAAATATAAAATAATGTTCTATTGATAAGGAAAACAATAGAACATGATGACAGGTAGGCTGAGGAGAGATGTTGTTTTTAGATAGTATCTTCAGGTAAGGTCTATAATAATATGATATTTGAGCAGAGTTGTGAATGAAGAATATACATTCTTTTCAAAATAATACATTCTTGGTTTCCTCTTTTGATAAATTGCACTCTTGTAAATCAATATTGATAAAATTTGAATTGTTTGGTATTGTGTCTATTTAATAATTCTTCAAAGAAAAAGATGCAATAATGTAACTAGTATAGTTATAAGGCTTACCTGTATAATAAAAGCCCAGTGGCCATTATGGTGGCATGAACAGAACAACCAGTTGCTATGACATATACTGACCACCAGGGGCAGACGCTTGATGCAGGAGCTAACCCCTGGTGGTCAGTGCACTCCCACAGTGGGAGCACCGCTCAGCCAGAAGCCAGGCTTAGGGCTGGCAAGCACAGCAGCAGTGGTGGGAGCCTCTCCCGCCTCTGCGGCAGCGCTAAGGAGCAGTGAACCAAGTGGTAAGGAGAGAGCAGACAGGCAATAAGGAGCAAGGGGTCCCGGATTGTGAGGGGATGTCTGACTGCCAGATTAGGCCTGATTGGGCCTAAATTGGCAGTCAAACAATCCGTGAGGGGTCCAGGATTGTGAATTGTAAGAGGGTGCAGGCTGGACTGAGAGACCCTCCTACCCAACCCCCCTCTCCCAAATTTCGTGCATCAGGCCTGTAGGATAGTTATAAGCCTTATAACTATACTATTTACAGCTAACATTTGTAAATTTGTATTACGTACCATCTTGTCACTCCAATCACTTTGGCAAGTGAAAAAATATTAGCATTTTCTTCAGAATCACTTTACATTATTACCAAATTCTGTCCCATATCTATGAACTTATAAAGACAAACAAAACAGTAGTAATTTCTTTTGTAGAGATGGCAGAGAGTCAGAAAAGAGTCTAATTTGATAAAACAAGAAAAATTTAAACTTTCACACATAATGAAATTGAAACTCTTAAACATCATACAAAAACACAGTTGTGATTACTTCTCTTTCCTTTCTACATTAAGTTACCGATCTACTCATTTTGATGTTCATCTTATATATCTGTAGAGAGGCATATGTTACCTATTGAGAATTATTTTTTACTGGTAAGGACAGTCTTGTGTATTTACAGAGAATATATCACTCCCTCTTCCCTTCTCACCAGACTTTTTTTTTTTTTCAGCAGTAGCTTAAATTAATAAGATCAAAACTGGGGTAAATTTCTGGAGTAAAGAAAAGCTAGTTAGTAGAAATGATTATGAACTACAAATCTGGTCTGTTTTATCCTAGAAATTATTTTCAGTTTTAATATATGACTCCTCAGTAGTTATTTTCAGAAAGAAATATATCTAGAAAAAGAGGTTAAAAATGCAGAATGCTATTGATTTCATTATTTAATATGTAGAAGATTGTTGAATAAAATATAAAAGGGAAAAATTAAGCTGAAGAAATATATTAACAAAAAGAAAACAAGTTTATGAAAGATAATCAGCATCATATGTCATTTTATCATTGTGTGTATCCTTATTTTGGAATTACTAATTATAATAAATTATATAAATCCATTGTATTAATGAGATAGTATCAACCAAAAAATAGAAGCAATTGCGTTGTGGGCACAGTCATCAGAATATCCTGAGAGCCTTTTAAATATAATATACAGATTCGCAGGCCTCTCCTCAGACCAAAAGAATCAGGACAGACCCAGTAGTTGTGATTTAATCAGCCAACCAACACCAAGCCGTCAGTGGGCATTTTTGAACCACTGCTCTAAACCATTCAATTTTGAGCTAAGAATTTGAGGAGATATATTATATTCTTTACATAGGAGATTGGCTTTAATGCATCCAAGTTATTTCTCCTTCAATGGAATGGGTTTTCAAGACATACAATGGACTAAGTCTTATGACTTTATAGCATCACACAATCTTGTTTTTGTTTTACTAAAAACAGCTTAAGCAACCTTGATATCCCACTTTTTTCACCAGATAAGATCCCAGATGCTTAACAATACTGACTGAAATATAATCCAGCTTCCAAAGATTGTTTGACAACATTTAGATTATTCAAAAGATTGTTTGGTAGGCTTTGAAAATCATATTGTGGTTGTGTGGAAAATCAAAGTATTAAAGCATTGTCTATTTCATTTAAATAAGTGATATTTAAGATATATACTTACGTGTTCTGGTTTGTTATGTTTTGTTTTTTCTAAAACCAACCACCTTATTTTAAATCTATCTCAGCAGAATTATAGAACCTTAAATACCAGAACCATGCAATTCATTCTGACTTTGTAATCTCAGGGTTGCACAGTACCTTACTCAGAATAGTCACTCTTAATGTTTGCTAATAATATTTTCCCATTAATGATGCCTCTACACTGAACTAACATGCCTTTTACCTGTGACATTTTGTAATAAACCACACTGACTTGTGGTTGGTGATATTGCTGGTAGCTGTAAAAGGACTTATTTAACTATTTAATTGATCCATCACACCCTTAACATTGGCCTTATTACTAACAGATTTTTGAGCCAATAGGTATCAAATGCTATTCTAGAAATCCTGATTACCCCTCATTTTCTCTTCATTTTTAAAATTACAGATCTTGTTTCAAAAAGCTTTCAATGTTTTTATTCAAAAGTATGTTTTCCTTAGCGTAAGTCAAGGGTATTTTGCAGCCTCAGGTTCATCTTTCACATGTATTTTCTTAGTGCTCACCTTTGGAGCCAGGCAGAATTCTCCTAGCATACAAAACTACATGGGGCCCTAACCAGTTTGGCTCAATGGATAGAGCGTCAGCTGTAGTCTGAAGGGTTCCTTTTCTGGTTCTACTCAAGGGCAGATACCTTGGTTGCAGGCTCAATTCTCAGTAGGGATAGGGCAGGAAGCAGCTGATGTTTCTCATCGGTGTTTCTAATTCTCTATCCTTCTCCCTTCCTCTCTGTAAATATTATATATATATATATATATATATATATATATATATATATATATATACACATATATAAAAGAATACATGAGAAGAAGAGATGAAAAATTATACAAATAGGAAATGAGATTTCCCTCCCTAAAAATTAATGTTGTTCATCTGTTAACATATATGGATGGAGTAAAATTCTAACTATAATTTTAAAAAAATCTGTCTTATTTTAGAAGCTGGACAATCAGTTTGGAAGGATAGAGATATATCATAAATAAATATAAATTACTTTGGATTTCTTTTGAAAGAATAAAAGATCTGAAGTTGAGGTCAACCAGCTGTACATGTTTAAAATACTCTAGTCTTGCCCTAACTGGCATGGTTCCGTGGTTAGAGCATCAGCCTGCACACCAGAGGATCTCAGGTTCAATTTCCGGTCAAGGGCACATACCTGGACTGCAGGTCTGATTCCCAGTCCCATGAGGGGCATACTGGAGGCAACAAACAACATGTCTCTCCCACAGTGATGTCTCCCGCTCTCTTCTCTCCCCCGTCCCCCTCCTTTTCACTCTAAATATCAATGAGTAGGGTGAGAATAAAGTATTCTATTCTCTCTAGATTAATTTAGTCTTTAATTAGCCTGGTCACTTAATTAATTTAGAATGTAATGTATTTAAAGTCAAAAATATATTTTAAAGACCTTCCTCTTATTACTGAAATTTGAAGAAAAAAATGTATGGATTTTTTGAATGAGAAATTGATGTGTTTTTTCCCTAATTTTTATATTATAGTCTCTTAGATGGAAATTAGGCAAATTATAAGTGACATTTGGGCATAACTATGTAGTGTATTGAAACTATATTATTAAA
Organism: Antrozous pallidus; assembly: GCA_027563665.1. NCBI lineage: Eukaryota > Metazoa > Chordata > Mammalia > Chiroptera > Vespertilionidae > Antrozous > Antrozous pallidus. The sequence continues at coordinate 23,602,205 of CM050514.1, forward strand.
TTTGTGAATTTTACATGCATTGGTCTTTGACCTATTTTATTGTGAATTCTGACTATCACAAAAACTGTAAATGCATGTGAATTTGGTTTTGGTTTTGGAAGAATACCACCTTAATTTCACTTCCAATGCAAAATAAAACAAAATTTATGTGTGCTTTTTAACACTCTCAGATTGCATTTAAAGTCTGTGACTGACTAGAGAGCTACTTTATCTAATAAAGAAGGAATATGCTAATTGACCATCACACCCTCACAAAAGATGGCGGCGCCGACAGCCAATAAGGAGGGAATATACTAATTGACTGCCATGCCCTCAACGATGGCAGTGCCCACAGCCACAACATGGCGGCACACAGTCCCCTCAGTCCCACAGGGCTGGCAAGCATGGCACAGCCAGGCCCGCCCCTAGGTGGGTCTGACCATTCCACGTACCAGTCCCCTCAGGCCCTCAGCCACCCAGGACCAGTCTGAGGCATAGGCAAAGCCTTGGATGGCGGCTACCCAACCGCCCAGGGCTGCCCAAGGCTTGTGCTGCCAGCAGTGACAGCAGCAGACGTGTGACCAGATCGCCAGGTCACCTCCCACCCCTGAGGGCTCCTGGACTATGAGAGAATGCAGGCCGGGCTGAGGGATCCCCCTCCAGTGCATGAATTTTCATGTATCAGGCCTTTAGTATGTTATAATGCTTTTAAACATGATTTAATTCATTATCGTGAAGTGTCCCTAACCAGTTTGGCTCAATGAATAGAGCATCAGCCTTCGGACTGAAGGGTCTCAGGCTCAGTTCCTTGCCCTGGTCGGGGTGCATGTGGGAGGCAACCAATTGATATGTCTCTCTAACATCAATTTTTGTCTCTCTGCCTCTTCCCCTCCCTTCCACTCTCTCTAAAAATCAATGGAAAAATATACTTAGTGAGGATTAACAAAAATTCATTATCATGAAGTGACTATTCAGGAATTTTGTAGTCTGTATAATCCATAGCATATTATCACGGCTATATTTACATAGGAACTTTGTGAATCTCTGAGAAAGTGAAATTAGAGATCCTTGAAACTGCTTATTTGAATCTTAACTCAACAAAATTAAGATTTTCATATACAAAATGTAGGAAGAAAGACAGCTCTGAATCCTTAGAAGCAGAAAGACACTTGCTATTTGAGGAAAGACACATTTGCATTTTATTCTGATAGGCTGCTAGGAAGAAGTGTCATTTATATTATCCTCTGACTCAGCCCCAGAGAAAGTTTTCAGTGTCCTTGATCATAGACTGCTCTTTGTTAAGCATATACTATCAAATAAAAGAGTAATATGCAAATTGACTGTATCTCTGCTACACCCACAAGCCACACCCACAAGCCAATCAGGAGTGGCTATGCCAATAAGCCCCAACCAAGATGGCTGCAGCCACTGAGAGCAGGAGGGAGGCTTAGATTTCCCCAGCAATGGAGGAAGCCAAGCTTTCCGCCTGCCCTTGCGAGTGTAGGCCTCCCCTCAATGCTACAAAGTTTCAATTCTAGAAGATACATAAATCACAACAGAAATGGCAGCAGCCATGGAACTGGCGAGAGCAGAGGCTAGGGTTGCCCCCGGCGATGGAGGAAGCCAAGCTTCTGCAGCCCTGTCTGGCCTAGGCCTCCACTCCAGGCTACAAAGTTTCAATTATAGAAGGTAAATAAAACACAACAGAAATGGCTGCTGCCACTGAGCAAGCAAAAGGCTTGACTCTGCTCTAGGCTACAAAGATTCAATTGTAGAAAATAAATAAATTCCAGATACCAGGGCCTCCACTTGGCTCTGAGGGACTTGGCTGGCCTGCAAACCACCACAGGCCCCCTGCCCAAGCCGCCCCATGCCCCAAGGGAACCCCCACCCTGATACAGGACACCCTTCAGGGCAAACCAGCTGGCCCCTACCCATGCATCAGGCCTCTATCCTATCTAATAAAAGAATAATATGAAGATTGACCATCACTTCAACACACAAGATGGCTGCCACCATGTGGTCAAAGATCCTGCCCCCATGTGGAGACAAGATGGCCACCACAAAATGGCTAGCAGGGGAGGGCAGTTGGGAGTGACCAGGCCTACAAGGGAGGGCAGTTGGGGGTGATCAAACCTATAGGGGAGGGCAATTAAGGGTGACCAGGCTGCCAGAGGAGGGAAGTTGAGAGTGATTGGGCCTGCAGGGAAGGGCAGTTCGGGAGGACTCAGACCTGCAGTGGAGTGCAGGTCAGGGGAACCAGGCCTGTAGTGAAGGGCAGTTAGGGATGACCAGGCCTGCAGGGATCCTAGATTGGAGAGGGTACAGGCTGGGCTGAGGGACAACCTCCCCCCCCCCCCCCGTTGTGCATGAATTTCATGCACCAGGCCTCTAGTCTAATCTAATGAAAGGGTAATATCCAAATTAACCATTGCTCCAACACAAATATTGTGGGACCCATAGTGGCCCGGGTGGGATGCGAAGGGAAGGAGGGCTGCAGACACAACTCAGGGCAGCTGGGCTGGGGGTGTGCTCCCAGTGGTGGCTCGGGGCATGCCCCCAGCCCAATGGATACAACGCAGGGGTCCTCTGCATATGAGCTGCAGAGGAAACACCTTTTCTGACTGCTGATTGGCTAAGCTCCCTGTATGCCGCCACTCGCAGTGTTTTTGGGAGCTTGGGTAATAAGAATCCAAGAAGGTGATCTAGGATTTTTCCACCACATTCCTGGAAGAAAAAACTAAGGTCCACTGCGAAAGGGGCTAAGAAATGTCATATCCTGCCCTAGCCGGTTTGGCTCAGTGGATAGAACCTTGGTCTGCTGACCACAGGGTCCAAGTTCAGTTCTGATCAAAGACATGTACCTAGGTTGCAGGCTCCTCCCTGGCCAGGGCCCAGGTCAGGGCTCATGCAGGAAGGAACCAATCAAAGTGTCCCTCTCACATTGATGTTTCTCTCTGTCTTTCCATCTCCAGAGCTCTCTCAAAATCAATGGAGACATATCCTCAGGTGAGGATAAAAAAAAAGGAAAGAAAAAAAGAAAGAAATGTTATATCCTATGAAAGACACATCTTGAAAATGCTAACGAAAGTTGTCATTTCTTCATGGTGAAGGAACTGGAATTCGTATTGATGAAAACACCTTGGCGGCTGCAGTGGCTGGCAGTGGCTGGCAGTGGCGGCAGCAGCAGGGTGATGGGGCTGGTGCCTTCCCCTGATCAGCCCAGTCACCTCCTGCAGAGGGAGGCCAGACTGTGGCTTAGGCCCACTCCCCATGGCCTAAGCCATCAGTAGGATACCCCCTGAGGGCTACCAGTCTGTGAGGGGGGACAGGCTGGGCTGAGGGACACCCCCTCCCCAGTGCACGAATTTTGTGCACCGGGCCTCTGTTATCTAAGTCTGCTACCTACAGGTTGAGAACCACTGCTGTAGGGCCTAAGACTATTGGAAAACAGAGATATTTATGTTACAATTCATAACAGTAAAATTATAGTTATGAAGTAGCAACGAAAATAATTTTATGGTTGGGGGTCACCACAACATGAGGAACTGTATTAAAGGGTCATGGCATTAGAAAGGTTGAGAACCACTGATCTAAGTAGTGTTAGGTGTCAAGTAAAGCTGTCTTATGGATCCCACCAGTTCCTAATACCCATTAAGCTAGAATTGGTGATTCTGTTCTGTGCATTCAGGTCTCCCTGTACTGTTCTGTTCACATCTCTAAGTACTAAAAAATGAATCATAGACACTCGTTAAAACTTACTCATTGAATAAATAAACTGTAATGATTTTCTAGTATAGCTCTCCCATCTTACACATTGGGAAATTGAGTCACATGTGGTTAAATTGTTTACACAAAAACATAGAAACTAAGTTATATGATTGGGGATGGCCTGAGTTTGGAATTCAAATGGGTCAATAACATTGAAGTTTGGGTTTGGGGTTTTTTTCCCCTTAACTATATCAGCTACATTGGAGTTGCCAATTCTAAGAGAGAGAGAGCAAAAGCAGTCCATGGAACTGCTATGTCACAAATTAAAGAAAGACAGGCATTAAGCAAAAGTAATTAAAAACAAACAAACAGGTTATTTTGAATGTGAACCTCTATACAAACAAATGTTGAAAGCTTCTTGAAATCAATAACAGTGTCTGTTTTTCTTTTCATACTCTTCTTTTTTAATTGGGTCAACTCTCCTTTTTATCACTTAAGTAATCCTCCTATCTACTAAAAGTAATATTCAAATTAACCATCACTCTAATACACAAGATGGCTGCCCCCATGTGGTCAAAGATGGCTGCCCCATGTGGACACGAGATGACCACCACAAGACAGCTAGCAGGGGAGGGCAGTTAGGGGTGAACAAGCTGGCAGAGGAGAGCAGTTGGAGATGACCAGTCCTGAAAGGAAGGGCAGTTGGGGGCAATCAGACCCGTAGGGGAGAGCAGTTAGGGGTGACCAGGCCTGCAGGGGAGGGCAGTTAGGGACAATCAGGCCAGCAGAGGAGAGCAGTTAGGCATCAGTCAGGATGGCAGGGGAGTGTTTAGGGAGTGATCAGGCTGGCAGGCAGAAGTGGTTAGGGGCAATCAAGCAAGCAGGCAAGCGAGGGGTTGGGAGCCAGTACTCCTGGATTATGAGAGGGATGTCCAACTGGCCATATAGGCCTAATCCCAGTGGGCAGTTGGACATCCCTCAAGGAGTTCCAGATTGGAAAGGGTGCTGGCTGGGCTGAGAGACACACAACCCTCCCCCACCCATGCACAAATTTCATGCACCAGGCCTCTAGTAATAATAATAAGTGCACCATCAAAATGTGATTTGCGAGAGTGAAGACCATGCTTGTGTATTGACACTGGGTATACGCAGCACCCAGGACAGGGCAGTTAGTGTAATAAGTAACAATAGTGGCTCCCCAGGAATTCTACCAACTCAGAGAGTAGAGTTATTTTAAAATATGTGACATTGGATCTTAATCGATCTAGAAAGTCAGCTTAAGAAAATCATTAGTGTTATATTTCTTATTTAATGTCTGAATGTGATTGTCTTTGTTTCTGTCCTTAGTTTTACTGAAATAAATTCTTTTTCAGTAGTGAGTTACAAATTAGTGAGACAAACTTCACATTTATAAAGAGAAAGCCACCACTCAGTAGAATAAAAAAGAAATAGGCTTATTTAGGTGCTAAGGATCTTATACCAAAAATAAAATAAAAGATTGAAACTATAAAATAAAAATGCATTTGCATTTCTGCATATTTTCATATAATTAATAAATGTAATACTCCTTATGTTTTACCTATGTAACATAAATCTTAATCCAGCAAATATTATTTTTAATTCAACTGTTAATGTAAACTTTATAATCAAGTCCATGATGTTATAAAGAAATTGAGTTTTTCAACTTCTAGTTTTCCATTTAATTATTCTCTTAACTAACATTAAGATGCAGTCTGTTCTCCTAAAGCAGCTCTTGGATTTTTCAACAGATGGACATTTATCTTAGATCAAAACAAAGCCTCTGTTTTAGTGTAGTGTTGCCTAAAGGCAGGAAAATGAACTACAAAACTTGTTAAAATCTCCTCCTTCCATTTCTCTATGTTTTGTTAGCACATCTCACTGCTTTTTAGTGTGCTAACTGGATGCAAACTATGTACCCATTAAGAAGACAGAAATTACACCTTTCTCATGAACGGTTACACACTGGAAAGCATTTTCACCTTTATTATTGAAAAGTTAGGCCGTAGGAATATAGTAAACAAATATAATACTTTAAATAAAATTATTGCTTCTCAGCCCATTGGAAAAGAAGTTCTTGTTCTCTATTTTACAGTTGCAATGTCCCTACATTTTTATTGTAATTGTATTGCCAAATCAGGTGTGAGATTAGGTGTTGAATGTTACATGTAATCTGCACAAAAATCAAATTATTTAACCTCTAAGCCCACAGTACCCCGTCCTACTGGTTTGCTGTTAAATATTCAGTATTTTCTTGTCATGAATACAAATGGAGGACAAATTAGAATCTACAGACAGCTGACCTGAGCTTCAGATTAGAGACTGGGGGGCTTGTGCTGTTTTAAATGTTTTAATTATCATAGTCCCAGTAGCCAGTTGAAGGACAAACATAAAATCATTTTTTAACAAAAGGAAAAGTAAAAGCTTCATCTTCCTTCCTCCTCCTAATGTGAATGTTTGAGGGTGATTACATTTGCACTTCCATTGGAACTATACTAATTTGCTGCATTAAATTAGGTCTATTAGTAGTAATAATTTTTAAACTACTAAACACTTATTGTAATATTGTCAGTTGATATGTGTTTTTCTTGTAGAAAAGGTGATATATATATATTTCTCATTTCATTTTCTAGATAATAGATGTATGTTTATTTGTCGAGCCTAATTTAGATAACAGATTTGTCTGGTAGTTCACATTCAATATGGCGAAAATATATGGAAATAAAAGACTAATTTAGATGTGATAGCATGTATTTGCATCAGCAAAGCATAGAGAATCCAAGTAAAATGATATAGAAAGACCATTCTGGGGGTTAAAAATATTTAATGTTTCCTTGTTTGAGATTTTATTTTTAAATGTTGCTGCTTAATTGAAAACTTTTACAATTCTGAGTTGAAAGGTTATGAAGTAATTAAAAATATTGTATTGGCTGATGAAATAAAAAAATTTTATTGGCATTTACCCAGCAAAGAAATAAACTTTAAATCTTAAAAAGACAAATTTAACTAAGTTTTTTTATTTTAAAAGTTACTTTACATTAATATTCATTCTGAAGAATATATTATTCTGATGCCTACAGTCTTGGATATGCATTTTTTGTTTCTTGTATATGTTTGCGTAATGTTGATTTGATTAGTTATGCCTGACTAGTAAGCAGTGAAACATTTTTATATACGCTTGGGAAATAAATTTGGCAGAAAATCAGCATGAGTAGATTTAATTATCACTCTGAGACCTTTTCCTTTTCTAGCTTAGTGATCCTGAAACTCCATGTGTCTCACTGAAATCTGTGTGGACGCTAAGCTTCGCTTCCCAATTTGTTCCTCCATGCAATGATAAGCCAAGCAATTACTGGTTTATTGATTTTTCATCATGGCAAATTTAAAGTTGATTTTTTCCTGAAAAGGACGGGGTGATTAAGTGTTTCCCCTCGGTTCAGTACAAGAGAGCTATGTGGCAGAATCTAATATCCTGAGGTCAACCTCTGCAGGCAGATAATACGGTGTCTTGGCCACGTGTTAAAGAGAGGAATCAGGGCTACAAATGTGATAGGATATATGTGGAGACAGTTTAATTTGCTCCATTTATATGAACAAGTCATGTGGCACAGGCTTGGAAAACATCATTTTGAATGAGCTTAGAAGTGAGACCCACGTGGGCAGAAAGAGTGAGTGAGTACAAACAAGAAAGATATTACTGGTTATTAAGAGAATTTCACTATCATTTTTAAATGAAAATAAATAAATAAATTGGTATAAAAATATGTTGAAAACAGGTTGAAATCCACATATACCATTATGAAGATTTGCTGGTCTTAAAATGTAAGAATAAATAACCTGTCACGTAAGAAAATCATGATTAAGCTGTGCATGCTAGCTTTAAAATGTCTACTTCTAATTTCTTCAGGCAGTTCTCTACCAGCAATGTATATTTGTGCTTTTCAAAGGCAGAAATTTTTGAATCAGATATTCAATGCTTGATTCTAAATAGTTGATAAAATACTTTAATCGATATTTGGAAATAATATTATTTCCCAGAAGTTACTAATTACTAGTTATAACTAGGAGTATAGATAAATAATTAGACATTGTTTGGGAAAGCTTTAAATCTAAGAATGGTAAGGAAGTTCATCAATAACATGGTTGAACTTTTATTGTAACCCATATATAAAGAGAATGTTCTAGTTTTCTCCAGTTACAACAAACGAATATATTTGCTAGAATATAAAACAGAAGACACAACTCTCTGTGTGGTAGTTTTTCTTAATCTATTATTTGAAAGCTAAATATTCTACCAAAATGTTGAACAAATTAAACCCAGTCCTAAATCTACAGAGCCTATTTTTCAACTGGTTTCATTATTTTTCTGTATGATTCCTCAATATTTATTCATTAGCAATCCATGTTATTGTACCTTTATCAATATGATTTAGAAAAATTCTAATTGTTTTTCCCTGGTAACCTAAAAATGAAGATTGTAGGCCGCTTCATGTATCTTGTTTACTAAAAAGTCCACTTGGTTGTGTCATCAGTCATTACCTGAAGATAATTGTAGGTTGTACTTTGGGAATATAATTCCATATTTTTAATATTCAAATGTTTTTTATTTCTAAAAAAAAGATAATCATTTAAATCCCATTAGAAACAATGGAGCTAAAAGCAAATATTTTATTACATACATTAAGCCAGCTTAGTTGTGATTCTAATATATCTTTTTAAACCTTCCACAAAGGATGGAATATGAATATATTAAGATCATTAATAGCATTTGTTCTCTCACTGAGCACCCAAGCAACCAGAGTCTGCCTCTAATCAAGCCTTTTCCTGTGAATTAAAGCCCATGTGTATAGAATGAGATTGAACTTTCCATTTAAGAACCCTTTTCCACTTCATCAGTGTATGAGCTCTGAAGTGTTGTGGGTTTTATTTTTTCTCACATCTGACAGTAACTATCTGGCTACTTTTTGCAACTGGTGACAGTACCACCACGAAGTTATGTTTAGAAAGATTTGTGAATTATTTTTTAATTATATGGTAGATTTACATGAGCTTATTATTTTCCAATACAGGCTCTTATAAATTAGATGGACATGATTTTCACTGACCTGAAGTTTTTATTCAAAGATGTTTTCCCCTAAAACAATAAAAAACTACAGAAAATCACTGTATCATACACCAGTAATTAATATAATATAGTATGTCAACTATAATTTAATGGCAGACAAATTTCTAACTTTAAGAGTTTCTGCCTAGGTTGATGTGTCATCCTCATGTATGATTCCCATTCAGTACTTTAAAGAAAGGTTTATTTAAAAGCATCAAAGAAAAGACTTAAATTCTGTTTCATCAGATATACTCACTTGATTATATAGCAGCCATACCAATTATTATTCCCTCATATGCTAAGGAATACTGTATCACATCCTCATCCTTTCCCCAAACATTACAGGTATTTTCAGACGAAGAAAATGCAAATATATTGCTCCTTCTTTAAATGTCTTTCCCCCACCAGCCTTTAAGTAAATCTGAGTTGATCTCATGAGTAATTGATAAATCACACTGTGATGCCCCTTACCTGACTTTTAGTGTTGACTGAGCAGTAGTGACCTCTTGCCGTAAATGGCGGTTTAAAGGGAGAGGTCAATATGGAAACTGGATCTCTGCCTTGCTCTTTCATTCATATCCTTCTGTTAGCAAAACCCATATCTGTTCAAAGGGCTGTGTTAAATGTGAGAGCTTTGCAGACATATTAGACAAAGTTCTTGTTCTAAAAAACTTTTCAACCTTTGGGGGGGGGGTGCAATATATAATGTGCATAAATAAGTATTAACAGAGTAAAAATAAGCTCCAATAAGGAAATACAGGTAGACTGCGTGTGAGACGGGGGGAGATTACTTGCAGCTGAGAGAATTGGGGAATGCCTTGAGGAAATTGCTTACATTTTTCAAATCTGTCAGTATGAACAAGCCTGGAGTAAACATGTAGGTGGTGGGGGAGGTGAGAGAGCATTTTTTTAGTCGGTATAGTGTTTTTACCAGTGCTGGTACCTAATCATAGATTTCCTAATTTCAGCCCCACAACAACCCTATGAATTACATATTCTCATTTTGTAAATAAGGCAACTCAACCATTTAAGTGACTTACTCAAGGTCATACAACCCGTCAGTGGTAGAGCTGGAACTGAAAATTTATGTTCTAATTTTATATTCAGAGCTCTTTTTACTATGTTACAGCTAACTAGCCCGCACAGCAATTGGACCTTGATCTAGACTTCCACAGCAACAGCTCTAAACCCTACTGGTACTTTCCAAACCTGGCATATATCAGCATCACCTGAGGGTGGTTTTTTAAATATTTACGTTCCAAACACCTTATAATTTTCAGAGTTTTGAGGGAGTCGACCCAGGAAGCTATATATTTTCTTAAAGTTTTTCCACTGATTTTGATTTTTAGCCAGCAGTGAGTGATGCACAGACAAGCATTTGGAAACCCAGCTCTAAGCAACTGAACTAGCCAGTTATAGTCGTGATTTATCGAAAGAATGAATACATAGTCATATATTCATATTTAATCATATTTCATCTTTTAACTAGTCACTGATAATTTATTCAGTGGTATGATTTTATAAGTGCCAAATTTTTTTATCAGACTTTGATTTTTTAAATTTCCAATCAAAACTTGCAGAACAAGTGTCAGTCAGTAACAGCAGAAAACCCTGGAGACGATATTGGAGCACCCCTTTAGGAAAGGTTGCCTCACTGTCTTGATGTAAAAGAGAACATTATCATCAGCAAAAACATGGACACCAACAGGCCTAAGTTGAAAGATTCAGAAAAGTCAGGTTTGAATCAGAAAAAAGTTTTAGAAATATCCTAGACAATTTGTTTTTCTTTAGTTTTATGCATAATAATGATATATAATTTTTAAAACTGGTTTTAATCTAAAAGAGCTATTTTAATGAGTTAAAATACTCTAAGTGATAAGAAAGCACCATGACTTATTTAGATTGACAGCTTTTTCTTTCTTACTGATGTATAAAAGAATTGTGTATTGCAACCAATGGCATCTTAGAGTCAATGAAGTACAATATTAGTACCTATATCACATTATTTTATTGTACTATTTTATCATTTAATTTCTCTGTTGTGACCAGCCATGTTCAGCTCAGATAAGCAATTCTCTTTGTGATGACTGACTAGAGGACTTTTCTCAGCCAATGCTAAACATATTTGAAATTTTAGACATTAAAGAGGAGGTGCTTAGATATCAGTTTATCAACATGTTACTAGAAACTTTAGAAGCTCTAGCAAAGTGTCTGTTATTGAAATAATATTCCCTGATAATTTTTAAAATAAAATTAATTTCCTTTTTGACAGGTGAAAGAGGCCATTCCCACATTAGCCTCTACTGTTAAATGAGTAGCTTATTTCTAACTAAGTTAAGCCAGGAGTTGAGTCTCTTTGTTTAACACTTCTTAAAGTAAAAGTTAACATCCTGCCTTTATCTAATTGCAATCAAAGACATTAGCCTATTTGGCTCTGGCATGATTCAATTGTATGAGGTCATGCAGCCTAGCTGTAATAACTTAAAGTGCTTCACTTGGTGATAAGAAAATATATTAAAATGCTCTCAGGTTCATTAGTTATTGCCTAAGGTCATGCTTTATGGTCGGTCCATTTACTAACCTGAACTCACATTTTTTAGTCTTTTGATATAAGAAACATAATAAGTCCTAGGAAATTACGTTTGTATTGTAATCCCCTTAAATAAAAATTATTTATTTTCATGTTTACCACCTGGTAGAGGAGTTGGAAATATATTTTATGTCATGTCACAAAAGTACACATAAAAGATTTTTTTCAGCCTTAATTTTGAAAACAAAATGTAAAACCTTTAACAAAAAACCCACACCACTTCTGCTATATACATGGGAAGCCTTGGATTTAATTTCATTTTTACTTTGATTTCAAATCCTTCTGTACACTTTCATAAATAACTAAATGAGAGCAGGTCCCTCCAAGTCCACCCTCTGCATCCCTCGTGACAATGTGTTGCTTCATTAGGCTGGCGCAACCACCTGGTGTGGAATCTTCCATCACCAGAGACTCTCTCAACATCTGGCATTAGCTGTGATCTTTGTATACATATGCTTAATCTTTTTATTGACATTTTATAAGGAAAAGAGTGTGGGACAGATTAGGAAGGTGTATAGAACAATATAAAATAAAGCTGTAGTGTATCTGAGATGCCATAGTATTTTACAGTATCTAGAAGAAACAAACCAGTAAAAAATTCTTTAAGTATGTCAAATTAATTTGCTTTAGAACTCAGTGTTTTGTATATGATATAAAAGACGTTTATTTTATCTGGAATATTGTCGGTTGAATTTTTGTTAATCTCGTGTCAAACTTCAATCATCCTTAAAAATAAATCACATATTTCTTCTTCTATTAAACTATTGTAGCTTTTTAGTATAATTTTAATAGATTAAAACATTTAGGATGATTTGATAGTAAACAGGAAAAGGGATTGGTATCTTATTAACTTTCTGAAAAATAATGTAGGAAATGTTTAGTTGATATATGAAAGTGTGTTTTTATCACACACAAAAAAAACAAAGAACATTATCCATTATGCTCTGAAAAAAAGTAAAAGTAGTTAGTGGGTAACTATAACTGGACTAGTTACAACAAAAACAAGAGTACTCTGGCTTCTTTTAATTGAATATCGATTTCTTTATCACCTTAAAAATTTTTTAAACAAATTGAAATTATTTTTATTGTGATTCTTTCAGTTATTCTGTGCATTTAAAATGAAGTTAAATGAGTACCTGTGCAGAAAATAGAAGCAATGTGTAGTGACACAAGTGCTATGCTTTTGTTTGTATGTTTATAGATATAGTCATTCCCTGTAATACTATTTAATATCTTTATTAGAAAAAAATTAAAAATGAATTCTCATATAAGGGATAGTGGTCATTTGTGTCTATTTAGTTTAGATAAAGTAGACATAATGTACATATTTACTTATGGTATGGCACAATGTTGAGATTGCATGTAATAGATCTGTAGGTATATTGAGAGAAATTTCAGCCTGAAGCCCAGGACATGGAGACTGACTCTGATTCTAATCTGCTGACCTGCTGAGTGATCTTGATTAGTGTTCATCTACATGTACAGCTAAGATTGTGATGATTGTGCTGCTATTAAATGCATTGCTTTTATAACTTAATGGGACAAAGATTAACAGCAGCATCGAGCACTAATTTAATATAACAGATTCACTAAGTATAATTTTAGCAGTTGAAGACAAACCTCTCTAATAATTTGTGCAGGAAGTGGAGACATCATTTATTATTCTGTTACTTAAGTGAGTTCAGTACGTTCAATTATATAAGACTTTGCTTTTCAATTATTACATTTTGCTGCCCTATTTTGAGGTCATCTGAAACTGGTAATTTTATCATGATTTTCCAAGTTATGTGATTTATATAATAGATAGCTTATGTCCTGTTGTCTGCTAAGATATAGGCCCAAAGAACTCTAAAATAAATAAAATAATAGCTATAACAGCACTTTCACTGAAAACTGTGTCCATTAAAGGCCATTTGTTTGTTTTTAATTTGACATATATATAAATGAGAAGTGTCTTTAATGTAAGTACCTACATTAAGTGGGTATATAATGTATAGGTGTATAGTACCCTATTTGTAGAAAGATGTAAACTTAAACTGGCTTTCACAGCCCGGTAATTCAGTCAATTTCAAAGTTATCCAGGATATTGGGAGCACCAGGTTTTCTGTCTTTGTTTTTAGTGGGTTTTGTGGGGTGTTTTTGGGGGGGATGGGGCTGGGAGGGGGAGGTTGCATGAGTAGGTGTAGCTCTATAGGTCCCAAATGAAGAAGGTTAATAGTTTTAATATAATTGACCTTGTTAAGATTCTGTATTTTTAACTGACAGGCAATTCCTTAAGGGGGACTTTAACTTAAATTTTTAGTTAGAATTGGTAAGCACTTTAACAATTGGATATTATTAAGCAACTACTGTCATCTTTGATTATCAAATTTTATGCCAAAATAGTAAAAGTGAAGGTAACTGTCATTTTCATGTATGATCACAGAACATACCAGCAGTGAAAACATTTAGTACTTTTGACACCTAGTAGTGTATGGGTTGGAGGCATCTCAGTAGAATGTTCTTATTTTCTTTATCCAGAAGTTTTGCCTTCTATGTAGAAATTAAGGATGAGGGCAATTTTCATATGTTGAAGATAATTTTTTTATATATCAGTATCATTTGTTTATGAGGGGTTTTCTTTTGTTCGTTTGTTAAACTTCTAAGTTGCATCCATTTTAATATAAGTCTTTCCTAACAGTATTAACAGTATTAACTAATAATTTAAGACAGTCATAATATATTTTCAGTTAAATAGTGCTCTCATTCTGAAATTGGATAATTTTGAACAAATCTGGCCAAAGCTACTCTTTAGGCTATTTTCATTACAGAATGCTCTCTAGCTAACTGCAGATGGAATAGGAAATTGATCTAAATGTGTTCTGCTCCAGGACATTCCCCAGAAGTAGGCTCAGGGGTGGTGAGGTTCCTTTGTTATTTTTCCTTTCCTTTTTTTCCTGTAAAGTAATTGCCAGTAAGTTCTGGTTAAATGACTTCTGTCTCAGATACTTTTTATTAAAATTTTATTTCTCTTCTAAGTTCCATTTTGTTTCCTCTCTTTCCCATTAGAAATAAGTAAAGTCATAAAATTAAAGATAATATGTAATCCAACTGTCCCAATGCTGTTCTTATAACTGAGAATTCATTTCCCCCCATATCCTCCACCCTCACCTCAACCCCACCCTGCCTCTCTACCCTTGAACCATCAGCAATGTGCAGTGCTAAAGGAGAAAAAGCAAAACCAGGTTTAGGAGAAGAGTGTTTCTAAGACTATGGTTCAGAGAAAGAAGCTCTAAATGTCACCTGCTTTTAAAAAAAAGTGGCCATTTCTATCAGGAAAATTCCTTCTGGAAGGACAAGCTTCATTACAGAAATAGGCAGAAAAAGGTAGTCTAGTATTTTATGTTAATTCACTCTACTCAGTGGTTCCTGACCTGACTCTGGGGGGTTTACAATCGTGTACACCTTCATTTATCTTCACCAGAGTCCGGGGATTCTGGGAAGCAGATTGAAGTAAAGTAAGAGTTGTTAAATCCCTTTTAACAAATGCTACAAGAAGCCCTAATCATCACCTACTGAGCTGAAGCAGTGGGTCATTGTTCACAACTAAGCAATTGCTGAGTGAGTACCTTGCATTGGAGGTGCCAGTAAACTCTCCCACCCCAGGAGTAGGAGCCTTTGAAGCAGTTTTAGTCAGGTTCTGCATTCATGCCTTGAGATTGACTTAATTTGTTTTCTGTTGGGGGCTGAAAATGGAAAGAGAAGTCTGAGCAGAGAATATAGGAAGTATTTTTTGCCCTATACCACCTTTTCAGAGGTGCTTCAAAACAACTCTTTCTTTTATAAGAAATCTTCCATACATGGACAAAACTAGAGGAAATAGATACTTTTATCTAGCCAAATCCATCATATTAATAAAGAATAAGATCAGGATGAAAATCATGCTTGAGGTATTAAAAAAAAAAGGAGGAGGGAGTGCTTAAAAGGTTTAGCAATGGAATGCTTGAAATTATGTTATCGGTCCACTTTTATAATATTCTGCCTTTATCCTGAATGCAGTTAGCAAAATATTGAAATCTTTTGTTGAATAATTTTCCTGTAGTCATATCAATATGACAAGAACTAGGATTCAAACTCAGCTTATATATCACAAACCCTTGATTTTTTAATGTTGTTTCCATACCTAAAAAAAAAAAACTTGGCTCTAAACAATTGACAAAGTAGACTATTTCTATTGTCACAGAGCCCACCAGTCATTAAAACAGCCGGTGTAAATGAATATTTATTAAGTAATAACACCTTATTAGGCACAAACAGGCACTTTAAGACCTTTCCCCTCAAAAAGCTTTAACTTTGAAATTTAATTTTGTGGATGCCTTTAAAGGAATATACATAACCTTAATTTATCACATTATCTGTATTTTATTCTTATAAAGCAATATCGCCAGTGTGAATTATTCATGAAACGTTTGGTTCCTGATTATGCATACGCAGCCCTCAGTCACTCAGGAAGCTCAGGTAATGGAAATGTGTTTTAATGACAGCTTAAATCAGGGGTCAGCACACTACAGCTGACCTGCCAAATCCAGCCCTCCACCCGGTTTTATAAATAAAGTACTGTTGGAACAAAAGCCACACTCATTGTTTACATATTGTCTGTGGCTGCTTTTGTGCTCCAACAGCAGAATCTATTAGTTACGACAGAGACTGTATGGCCTGCAGATCCTAACCTATTTACTGTCTGGCTCTTTATAGGAAAATTTTGCTGACTCTTGCTTAAATCAACATCGTAAGAAAGTAAGTCTTAATACCACGATATAATTACAAATATAATGCAAAATATAATTATACACATATATACACTATACATCTCCACACACGTAGATATCTTTAAAAATATAGGTTAGTGCGCCTCACTACCACCTGGAAATTGATAGCAGTGTCTGATTCAGTCGGGATGGGGACTGATAATTGCATTTATAACCAATTTCTAGGTAATGATGATGCTTTGGGCTAGGGACCACACTTTGGGAACCACTAGAATAGAGCTTGAAGGTGATGAATGGTTGCAGGAACTCATGAAAGCATTCTCTGAGATTAGCCTGCATCTTCTGTAAAGGTAGCATCCTCTCCTAGAGCTGGGCTGTGGCGTTAAGAGGATTTGTTAAATAGGGATGAGAAAAGCATGATACAAAGTGTAATGTATACATAAAAATCAGTAATGGCATAGTCAACAAATGAATGGTAATGCAGTGAAAAAATGTGTTAAAAGTGGGAAGGTGAAATGGTTCATTACTATTTTATATTATTTTTTAATTGAAAGACACATGTACACACTGACCTTTCTACTTCCTGGTTGAGTGACAGTGACCATAACACTTAATCACTCTGAACTTAGTTCTTCATGTAAAAATGAAAAAAACAGCCGAGACCGGTTTGGCTCAGTGGATAGAGCATCGGACTGCGGACTGAAGGGTCCCAGGTTCGATTCCGGCAAGGGCATGTACCTTGGCTGCGGGCACATCCCCGGTAGGGGGCGTGCAAGAGGCAGCTGATCGATGTCTCTCTCTCATCGATGTTTCTGACTTTCTATCCCTCTCCCTTCTGCTCTGTAAAAAATCAATAAAATATATTTTAAAAAAAAAATGAAAAAAACAATGCCTGTCTCACAGGTATTTATAAGAACTAACTATATAAAGCTACTTTGTAAAGTTTATCTAAGTGTGAGCTAGAAGCTGTAATTTCATAATGTTGGTGGAATGATCAACACTGACTTCACTGAGTTATAGAATGCATTAGTTCATTTGTTAGGTATTTCATTTACATTCTGAGGTTTTGCCCTCAAATTTTCATTCATTTGGACTGTTTAGACTTTTGAGGTTTTCATTTGTCAAAATTGTTCGCTCTTGGGTATTACTAACACAAATATTGATGTGTAGCTTTGGCCTCTTGGCTATCAATGGAAATCAGAAAATCAATAAACTTAATAGCTGTTCATTACATAGTTGATGCATTTGCAGTACTATGTTGAGTACTGTCAGTGAGTAATCAATTCAGTCAAAATCTATTACCAGATCACTGCCAGAAATTTTTTATAATATACTATTTTATTTATGACTTTATACAGCTGCTACAGCACTTTTTTATGAAGTAGTTCTTTGTCTTATGGTATTTATATTGCTTATAATTTGTGGTCTTTGCTCTCAATTAGAAGAACCTTCCACCTAGGAGGAATTATTCCTAGATTAGTCCTGTCTTGGTTTAAGTAGGGCTCTAGTTCTCAAATAAGCTATCAACCTAGAATTAATTTCATATAGTCCATTCATTCAACCAACTTGCAGTTACTGAATCCCTACTGAGTGCTAAATATTATGGAAGTACACATACCTTAGCTGTTTATAGTATGTCAGATAGTATGGGAGAAAACATATAAAACTATAATACAAGGAGAATAAAATAAATGCCATGTTGTGGTTCAAAAGAGACAATTAACTCTAATCAGCAATTCTATTCTTAGGTGTATACCCAAGATAAATGAATATATGTATCTGTACAAAAAAATTTTAGATGAATGTTCACGGCAGACAATAACAATTGGCAAGAAGACAAAGAACTTCAGTGTCCATCAAATGATGGATGGATAAATGAAATGTGGAAGATTCATACAATAGAGTATTATTCAGCCCTAAGAAGGAATGAAAAACTGACATACACTACAACATGGCTGAACCTTGAAAACATTGTTAGGTGAATGAAGCCAGCCACAAAACACTATATATAAATTGATTTCATGTATATGAAATGTCTAGAATAGGCAAATTGTACAGGCAGGAAGTAGACCGTGGTTGCCTAGAGCTTAGAGGTGAGAATGGGGTGAGAAATGGCAAATAGATAGATGGCTTCTTTTACCCTTTTTGCATCTGCACTAATGACTTGCTTGTGTAGATTTTCCTTTTTTGTACTATTATTAACTGGTTTGGAAAGCACATTTGTGCTAGTCTCATAAAATAAGTTAGGAAATCTTTGTATAATATCAAAATTATCTTTAACTTGAAGGTCTGCTAGAACTTTTCTGTGAAAATTCTTCTGAGCCAGTGTTTATTTAAAAAATGTTCAATTATAGTTTGCATTCATTATTATTTTATTAGTCCATAAAAACATTTTTTTTTTGCAAATGATCCTATATCTTTATGAGTTAGAGGACAACTAGGACTTATTCACTTCATTTTTTATATGTGTGGATTTCTTTATGTGATCTCAGCAATACATTTAATTTGATTTTTAAAAACATTTTATCCATCATTATTTGTTGTCGTAGTCACCAGAAGTATCATTTAGAGAATCTTACCCTCCATTATCTAGGAAACAGAAGTCTTCATTTAAATATCATCCCTCTCCAAAATGACCTACCATATTACTCCATTGAAACTGCTCTTTTTTCTTTTTTAAATTTTATTTCTATTATTGACACTATTACAGATGTCCCCATTACCCTCCCCACCTTTGTCACCCTCCCCCAACCTCACTATCACCACACTGTTGTCTGTGTCTATGTGTTATGCATATATGTTCTTTGGCTAATCCCTTCACCATCTTTCATCCAGTATCCCCTTCCCCCTCCCCTCTGACAGCTGTCAGTCTGTTCCATGTATCCATGCCTCTGTTTCTCTTTTGTTCATCAGTGTATTATAAGCCAGTGGGTGAAAGACAAAACTGCTCTTTTTAAAACAATCAATATTCTCTAATTTGTCAAATCTAGTGTGATTTCCCTCATCATATTAAACTTGGCAGCAGCATTCAACACAATTTATCATATCATTCTTTATGAAACATTCCCTTTTTCACTTTATAATAAGTATCAGATTTTCCTGCCAGCTCTGGTCAGCACCATCTCTTCTTTCTACCCAATATCCAAGTGTTGGCTTTCACTGGAACTTGGTTCTTTTCTATTGCTGTAATTTTTCTCCTGAGGTGAATTTATCATTTTCCCATTGGAGTAATTTCCTGTGTATCCATATTACTTCCAGATATATATCTTAACATACAAGCATCTCAATGTCATCATCATTAAAACTGAACTCTTAATTGAACCTCTAAGTTTTCTTCATCTTAGTAAATGACACTGCCTTTTATTTAGTTACTTGATCCAAAAAATTGAAAATCAGCTTGATTTCTCTCTTTCCTTCATCCTAAAGAAATTTCTTGTTAATTCTTCATTTAAAATATGTCTCCATTGTCTCTGGTACCCCCCATCTGGGTAGTCATCATCTCTTGCTAACACTCCTAATCGCTGCTCAGTTCACTGGTTACTCTTGTTGTACTGGAGAGTGACTGTGCTCTGGGAAGGCCTCCTGAGGGCCTGGCTTTTAAGCTAAATCTGAACACTAAGAAGGGTTCATGCAAAGAACATCTAGTTAGAGAGAACAGCTCCTACAAAGAACCTAAGGGCAAGCATGTTTAGAATGCTTGAGAACCATAAAGAAAGACAGTGTGACTAGGGCAAGGTTTAGAGATGATGTAGGGTTTTGTAAGTAAGAGTATGGAGTTTGAATTGTATCCTAAATGTGATAGGAAGCAAATGAAAAGTGATCGTTTAAATTTAGGGGATAAGAGGAACCAAGATGGCGGCATAGGTAAACACCTATACGGCTGCCCTGTACAACAATTTCGAAACTACAACTAAGGGACAGAACGGACAGTACTCAGAATCACCAGAAAGCTGGCTGGGTGGAAATTCCACAAATAGAAGGAAAGATAAAGGAACACTGTGACTCAGAGGAGCTGTGGAGGGCAGAGTTGCTGAGACCTGCGGAGAAGGAGGTTCGGAACTTCACTGGCTGGAGATCTGGCTGGTTTTCACAAACTTGGAGGGAGACAGAGGCATCCCACTGTACTGCCCCCCCACACACACACCTCCCCTCATTCTAGGCGAGTCTCGGGGAATCCAGACTCATATGGGATGAAACTGGACCTTAAGGAGGAAGCACACTGAGATTTGGGAGCTGCAGAGGCGCGCGACCTTATGGAGAGAGTGCATATGCCAGAGGTGCGTGAGCTAGCTGAGAGGACACGTGACTGGTTCTCTCGTTCAGGAGGAAAAAAAAAAAAAAGAAACCCACTGGACTGCATTATTTCCAGTTCTGGGTGAGAATTTGGGTGTACGATTCATTTGGAGAGAAACTGAACTATCTGGCAGCAGTCAGAGCTCTGGGGCAGATTTCTCTCCATTGCCGTGGGTCACAGAGACCCCACTGTCTGAAACTAAGGCTGTCTGCTCAGCCCCAAGACTCTGCCCCATCCAAGCTGAGCAAAGCCGCTCTACCAGCGTAAACACAGCTGATTCCCACAGTCAACCCTCCCAGTGAAACCAACAACAATCTAGGCTTAACTACAACAAGACTGTAACCCATAAAGGGCTGCACCAAGAGTATCCACCTCAGGTAACTAGGGAGGCTGAGCCACTGTTCCCTAGAGGATACCTACCACACAAAGCTAAGCAATCAACTTAGGGAAGTGCCAAAATGCAAAGAAAAGGTAACAAATCACATTTGAAAGAAATGGAGGAAAAAAAACAACTTGACATAGAGTTCAAAATCACGGTTATAAGGTTTTTCAAGAGGCTCCTAGAAAAGGCTGATAAAGTTAACAAGACCTTCGAGGATATGAGCAAGACCCTCGAGGATATGAAAAAGGACCAACTAGAAATTATGCATATACTGACTGAAATAAAAAATATTATACAGAGGCCTAAAAGCACTCTAGAGGACCGCAAGAATCAAGTCAAAGATTTGAAATACAAAGAAGCAAAATCCACTCAGCTGGAAAAGCAAGAAGCAAAAAGAATCCAAAAAACTGAAGATAGTGTAAGGAGCTTCTGGGACAACCTCAAGCATGCCAACATCCGAATTATGGGGATGCCAGAAAAAGAGAGAGAGCAAGATACTGAAACCCTATTTGAAGAAATAGTGACCAAAAACTTCCCCTCCTGATGAAAGAAATAGACTTAAAAGTCCAGGAAGCACACAGAACCCCAAACAAAAGGAATCCAAAGAGGAACACACCAAGACACATCATAATTAAAATGCCAAGAGCAAAAGACAAAGAGAGAAGATTAAAAGCAGCAAGAGAAAAACAGTTACCGGTAGTTACCTACAAGGGAGCACCCATACGATTGTCAACAGATATGTCAACAGAAAGTATGCAAGCCAGATGGGAGTGGCAAGAAATATTCAAAGTGATGAAGAACAATAACCTACAA
This sequence comes from Antrozous pallidus, assembly GCA_027563665.1. NCBI lineage: Eukaryota > Metazoa > Chordata > Mammalia > Chiroptera > Vespertilionidae > Antrozous > Antrozous pallidus. The sequence goes on from CM050514.1 coordinate 23,623,844, forward strand.
CCAAGATTACTCTACCCAGCAAAACTATCATTCAGAATTGAAGGTCAGATAAAGTGCTTCACAGATAAAAAAAAAAAAAAAAAGCTAAAAGAGTTCATCACCACCAAACCAGTATTATATGAAATGCTGAAAGGTATTCTTTAAGAAGAGGAAGAAGAAGAAGAAAAGGGTAAAGATAAAAATTATGAACAACAAGTACATGTCTATCAACAAGTGAATCTGAAAATCAAGTGAATTAAAAATCTGATGAACAGAATAAGCTGGTGAATTTAATGGAATCATGGGCGTAGAGAGGGAATGGACTGACAATTCTTGGGGAGGAAGGGGTTGGGAGGTTCGGGAAGAGACTGGACAAAAATCATACACCTATGGATGAGGACAGTGGGAGGGAGGTAAGGGCAGAGGGTGGGATTGGTGCCGGGTGGAGGGGAGCTATGGGAGGGCGGGGAGAGGAACATTGTAATTAATAACCTGAACAATAAAGATTTATTAAATTAAAAATAAGAAGAAGAAAATAAATTTAGGGGGTAAGAGAAAAATCAGAATCTAGAGTTTGGTAAAGATGTCAAAGACTAGACCTAAATATTTGAGGTTTAGCACCCTTTAGATGGTATTAATAGCTATGGGTCAAATAGAGAGAGATTAAAGACAGAGAAGAGGAGGAGCCCAGACTGAATGTTGGGAAAACCTAACATATAGACGGACCAGGATAGGAAAATGAGGAATTGTGACCAGTGAGAAGAAAGAAAATCGGGAGTGTATGGTATCATAAAAGCCAAGTGAAATTTTAAGAATGAGGAAGTGGCCACTTCTCTTGAGAAGAAATAGAAATACAACCCTGCTCCTATAAAGCTCATCATCTTTTAGTTCCAAGGACAGTGAAAGGTTCAAGTACTCTTAAGCAATTCTTGAGGGCAATAAACAATATCTGCCATAGTCCCAAAAAGAGAATCTTCAAGGAGTTTCCCTCCCCAACAAAGGAATGCCACATTCTTTAGCAGCAGTAGCCTATATTAAACCCATCACTCAACAAATGCCTACTGTATTTCTTGTGAATGCTAAGTATGATCCAAACACTACTTTCACTGGACTGTCACACATGTTTGGTTCCCTAATGCCTGCTGGTTTGGCCCACTGCTGTTTTGTAGAACTTTCAGATGGTTGATAGCTTTTTGAACCAAATCAGATTCTCTTCAAGCTTACAGCTTTGCAGCATCTCAGACCGGACAGTCACACAAAAATAAATACGTTCTCCCTGGCAATCAGTAAACTTGGCTTCTTTAGGAGAACAATCCTTTCAGTCATCACTTTTGAAACAAAGACTTTTTGCAGTGAGTAATTATTGTTTGAGGTAGTGACTGGCTTTATGAATGTATTTGCTAAATAAGATTTTTAGAAAGGGGTAGCAGGGAGATTCTGAAACTTATCTTCTGAATCAATTTTCGGACAATTTTGGTCCAATGGCTCTCTGACGTGTCTGACAGTAATTGCTTCCAGGGACTTACTTTGCTCTCTGACTAATCGCTGTCTCACTGATTCTGGATCATTGACCTCCTCTGTCCATCTAGCTGTCAGGACCAAGCCCTGAGTCAGTCTGTACAAACTCTACTTGAAATATTTAAAATTAACTGTGGATTTGCAGAGGTTTCATTTTCAAAGGTTTATTTTCAGTACTAATATTTTTATATGATATCAGTTTGGGTTTGTTAAATGAGTTTAAGTAGTGTGTGTGTGTGTGTGTAAAATTTATATTTGTAGTCAATCTAAGTGTTCATACATTAGAATTTTATTCGTATTTTTTTACATTTTTTATTCAAATTATATCCAATATAACTAATATTTCCTAGTTATTTTCATTATAGGTACTACACATTGGCAAATACACCTTAAGAGGATTATAAATTTCTCCACCTGTATAGATCTATTATAGATTTTTCTGCTCAGATTTTGAAATGCTACAAAATGATTGCCCTAGTACTGCCATCTCCCTATTCCCAAAGATCACAGTTCTTTAAAATACCAATCACATATTGGTAATTGATGTGGATCCATAAGAATTAAAATGTGTGAAGAATAGATTGCTCAGAAAGGATGTTCCTGTGGTTAGAAATGATGCCCTAGAGCCACTACCCTCCCCCACTGGGCTGTCACTGGCAGATCTGCCTAGATTCAGAACTGTTTTAACTGTTCTGTCACCATCTCACTTCCTTTTTTTTTTTTTTTTTTTTTTGGTACTGCCTCCTCTGCTCACATCTTCAGAACCCCTTGTCCTACCCTACTCCCAGAGTTTACTTCCCACACAATCCTAATCTTTCCATCATCAGTTCCTTATCTCCTGGATTTTTTTCTTCCTCTAATTTTATCGGTCCTAAAGGGCCCTGTTCTCTTCTTTGGAACAATAAGCTCATCTCTGCTAAAGTGCTTCTTCCATCCTTAGATGATATTTGCACTTTGGTAGATTCCAGGTCTAACTAAGAAATTAGAAATTTAATGGGAAGACTTGCTAATGATAGTATAGTTAGTTGTGAGGCTAAAACTTAAGAATAATAATCTTCAGTCACTTACTTTATCTATAATAGAGCTAGATTACCTATTATTTTACTTTATGACTTAAAGCATTGTGTGTGTCATGAAAAAAAACACTATTGGAAGCAAATGAATGGTTAGTATTACTTTGTTCTTAAAGCTGATTTCTCTCAAAGTCACAGAGGAATGGGCTAAAAAATTATGTATCTCATTTCCTATCTGTTAGTTCCTTTATTTCTTTGTTTATATTCTGCTCATCATCATAGCTGAATAGTTCTACTTATGTCTCAGTTTAATATGGTAAATGTAGGAATTGGGTATGATTTGCTTTATTGATATCTTAATGTAATGGAAACATGTAATGTAATGTAATGTAATGTAATGGCTAAAATATGGAAATATTCTGCATTTTTATAAGAGGTATGATCATTATTGATGTGAGATTTCCAACTTAAATTGGAAAAAAAATTTACAATTTTTTAAGTATAATTTAAAATATCAAATCATTGGGCTATCTCACCATAATATTTTAATTGAAAAAATTATATAGTTATGCATTATAATTCATAGCTATGACTATCATATAATTTTTATAACATTGTAGAGGCGATTTCAGGCCTGTCCAAAGTTAATCACAATAAATTAAACCAAATAATAGTGATATCAATTTCTCAATGCAGCTTGACCAACAATTTCAGCATACAGAAACACACAGAGCCTCACACTACTTTAACAGCATAGATACTGTGGCTTTTAGGGCTTTTTTTATTAAAAGCCAAGAGTCTATATTTTCATTTCTTGAAGAAAAAACTGTAATAAGGACAAAGTTTTGGCAAAGTGATTGACCAAATAGAGTAGGAATTATAATTTCAGACTGCAGAGTTGAAGTTAGGATGCACATGTATGTTGCTGCTTAAATAATAGTTGAGGAGTAGAGACTATTCTCCATTTGGTTTGGGATCTAAATGTCCCAGTTCTGTTTCCTGTGCAGCTAGAATTTCTCCAATTCAGACTCTTAAACATATACACTCACCCTGGCCGGTGTGTCTCAGTTGGTTAGAGCCTCGTCCCATGCACCAAAAGGTGGTGGGTTCAATCCCCATTCAGGGTGCATGTGGGAGGCAACCAATTGATGTTTCTTTCTATTCCCCTTCTCTCTAGAATCAATACACACACACACACACACACACACACACACACACACACACACACACACACGGTTGTTCTTGGTTCCTTATAATCCCTGAAAAATTGCTTCTTCTGTTAGTTTGTCATTCTTTATTCTCCCTTTTGGTTTTACTTTTATCAGCTACACCTGTAGTTTATATTTTGTAAATTATATTCATTGACAAAAACAAAACAAAATCTTGCCATCAACATTTTTTTGTCATTTAAAACATTATTATTTCATAATAATGAAGTAGCATAAATGTGGCTCAGTTTTTTATTTTAAAATGAGAAGAAGTAAAATGTAAAATAGCAGCATTTGTTTGTGATAAATAACTTTTTTACAATTTGATCAGTCCCAGAAACTATTTTTAAAGTTGATTTAATTATTTGGCAATGTTTTCTTTTCTAATTTTAAGTATTGTACCTAACAAACTAATATTTGGAGAGTATCTAATTTTAGTAATCATTTGTATCTCAACTTATCCCTGAAACTGAATTTTATTGTGTATTATACTTTGTATCGTAATGCTAAAATTCAATATACATTGTTAGGAGCAAAGTTCCTACAAAAAAAATGCAAATAATATAGAATAATCAAAGCAGTTTTTTAAAAGAACAAAGTCAGCCGAGACCGGTTTGGCTGAGTGGATAGAGCGTCGGACTGCGGACTGCAGGGTCCCGGGTTCGATTCCAGCAAGGGCATGTACCTTGGCTGCGGGCACATCCCCAGTAGGGGGCGTGCAAGAGGCAGCTGATCGATGTCTCTCTCTCATCAATGTTTCTGACTTTCTATCCCTCTCCCTTCCGCTCTGTAAAAAATCAATAAAATATAAAAAATAAACAATAAAAAAAATAAAAGAACAAAGTCAGATAATTTACACACTCTCTGATTTAAAACTTACCATACAACTAGAGTAATCAAGACTGGATTACTGTTAAGGATAGAATATAGATAAATGGAACAAACAAGAGAGACCAAAATCAACCCTCATATATATGAACAATTAATTTTCAGCAAAAACTACCAAGGCAGTTCAATGAGAAGAAGAAACCATTTTCAATAAATGGTACTTAAACACTGGATAGCCTTATGGGGGGAAATGAACATTAACACCACACAGAAGAATTAGCTTGAAATGTATTGTAGACCGAAATATAAAGGCTAAACCTGTATCTTCTGGAAGAAAATATATGAGAAAATCTTTGCAGCCTTGAGGTAGGCAAATATTCTTTTGATAGACACAGAAAGCACAAATTATTTTTTTAAATGATAAGTTGGACTTTTTTTAATTTAAAAAGATTTTGCTCTTTGATAGTCACCATTACAAACAAAAAGGCAAGTAACAAAATGGGAGAAAATATTGGCAATACATGTTATCAAAGGATGTATATTCATTATACACAAAGAGCTCAATAATAAAAAGACAACCTAATTAAATAGTGAACAAAAGATTCGAATACATTTTTATTTTTTTAAATACATTTTATTGATTTTTTACAGAGAGGAAGGGAGAGAGGAATAGAAAGTCAGAAACATCGATGAAAGAGAAACATCAATCAGCTGCCTCTTGCACACCCCCTACTGGGGATGTGCCCGCAACCAAGGTACATGCCCTTGACCAGAATCAAACCCGGGACTCTTCAGTCCACAGGCCAACGCTCTAATCACTGAGCCAAACCGGTTTTGGCTCGAATACATTTTTAAAAAGAAGTGAATGTTATATTCACCAGTTTATTCTGTTCATCAGATTTTTAATTCACTTGATTTTTATATTCATTTGTTGATAGATGTGTATTTCTTGTTCATAATTTTTATTTTCACCTTTTTCTTCTTCCTCTTCTTAAAGAATATCTTTCAGCATTTCATATAATATTGGTTTGGTGGTGATGAATTCCTTTAGCTTTTTCTTAGCTGCGAAGCACTTTATCTGACCTTCAATTCTGAATGATAACTTTGCTGGGTAGAGTAATCTTGGTTGTAGATTCTTGCTATTCATCACTTTGAATATTTCTTGCCACTCCTGTCTGGTGGGCATAGAGAGGGAATGGACTGACAATTCTTGGGGAGAAAAGAGGTGTGGGAGGTGCAGCAAGAGACTGGACAAAAATCATGCACCTATGGGAGAGGACAGTGGGAGGGAGGTGAGGGCAGAGGATGGGATGGGTACCCGGTGGTGGGGAACTATAGGGGAAAAAGGGGGAACAATGTAATTGATAAACTGAACAATAAAGATTAAAATATTTTAAAAATAAATAAAATAAAATAAAAAACAAAAAAAAAGAAGTGAATGGTCACTAGTACATTAACAAATGTTCAATATCTCTAGTAATCAGAGAAATGCAAACCTACCGTATAACCACCATTTCAGTAGTACATGTTTACCCAAAAGAAGTGAAAACGTATAGGCACAAAAAAACTTCTACAGCAATATTATAGCAACTGTATTCTCAAAAGCCATGAACTGGAAACAACCCAAATGCCCATCAACTTATGAATGGATAAACAGATTATGGATATCCTCCTATATAATAAAGGGCTAATGTGCAAGTTGTCCCCCCAGGAGTTCTAGCGACCCAGAGTTCAACCACTCGCTATGACATGTGCTGACCACCAGGGGGTAACACAGAACAAAGGAAGGACCCAGCCGGCAGCCGGGAGAAGGAAGGCCCAGGCCAGCAGTCAGAAGGCCCCGATTGGTCCTGGTCACCGGCCAAGCCTAGGGACCCTACCAGTGCTCTAATTTGAATTTTGTGCACTGGGCCTCTAGTTCGTATAATAAAATTCTACCAGTAATAGAAAGAACAAACAATAGATGTCCCTAACACCGTGGAGCTATCACAAAAATATCCTGCGTGAAAGACATCAGATGAGAAAGAGTATGCCATTTATATGAAATTCTAGAAAATGCAGAATAATACACACTGGCAGAAAGCAGATTTGTGATTGATTGTCTGGGATCAGGGTATACATATAGAGATTGACCATAGAGAGGCACAAATAAATTTTCTATATTCTATATCTGGGTTATGGAATTAGTGACATTGTGTCTACGTATGTCAAAATTTATTGAATTCGATGCTTTGAGTATTGTTATTACATATAAATAATACTCCAAGAGAGCTAATTTTTTTATGTTGCAATTTGAAATATATAGTGGTTTCTTCAAACCTTATACTCTGTTTTTAAGAATCAGAAATTAATACCTTTTATCATCCATTACCATTCTCCCTGCCTGGCCTGCTCTGTTTAAAAGATCAAAATTGTATAAATTTGATAAGCATTTAAAATTAGTAAAAGCACTCATAACTATTCATCATATTGCCTATCAGAGATTCAAAGGCTAAAGAGCACCTGGTGCAATGGGAAGCGTACAAAGACTTGGTTTGATATCCAAACTCTGCCTCTCATAGTGTCTCTTAAATTATCAGAGTATCAAATATTTGATTTGAAGAATGGGGTATCATTTTTTACCAAAAATCATGTCTGTTTCAGGATCTAGTGAAATAAAAGGTCCAAGAGCACTTGGTAAGCACAACAAATCCCTATTCTTACCAGCTTATAACTGCCTCCAAGTAAAAATTCTAAATGAAAGTGAGCTCCATTTTGCCCAGGGACTCTGTGAGGACAAAAAGCAAGTAATTTTTCACCAGAAATCACTAGCACCTAGTCTAGCACCTGGCATAAAAAGGCACTAAATATATGTTGGGTGAATTAACTTCAATTTTGATTTCTGAACCCCAACATTTTCATCAATTGATCAGGGAAATAAAGGCATGTGAAGCCATGGACTATTTTTTTTTAAGCTCCTGAGCCCAAACACAAAATGCATATAAGAAGAGGTATTAGAACTCACAAGTTTATACCAACAACTTAAATATTCAATACATGTATGGAGGTGCCTATTTTACTTCTGACATAATGAAGGAACGATCACAAAAGACTTGAGTTTAGGCTGTCTACTTATCCTGACATACAAGCCCCCTGGTTCAGAGATTCAAGTCTCTGTAAAATTAAGCCTCACTGCTTCTAACCCATGTATAACTTCCTATTAAAGGTGAAATCTAATAACTAGCCATGAAAGGAAACATAAGATAAGGCAAAATAATCATCACCTTCTTTATATCTTAACTAGAGGCCCAGTGCACGAAATTTTTGCACTGAAGGGGGTTCCTCAGCCCAGCCTGCACCCTCTCCAATCTGGGACCCATCAAGGAATGTCTGACTGTCAGTTTAGGGCACAGGGATAGGGCCTAAACCAGCAGTCGGACATCCTTCTCACAATCCAGGATGACTGGCTCTTGACCATTCGCCTGCCTGATTGCCCCTAACCCCTCTGCCTGTCAGCCTGATTGCCCCTACTTCCCCCACCCCCAGCCAGCCTGATCACCCCTACCTTGCCCCCTGCCTGCCTGATCGTCCCTAACTGCTCTCCCCTGCTGGCCTGATCACCCCTAACTGCCCTCCCCTGCTGGCCTGATCTTGCCCCCAACTGCCCTCCCCTGCCAGCCTGATTGCCCCTAACTGCCTCTGCCTTGGCCCCCACCACCATGGCTTTGTTCAGAAGGAAGTCGGACATCTGGAAGATGGCTGGTCGACTCAGTCTAATTAACGTATTACCCTTTTATTATTATAGGTAAACTATATAGGATAGGATTGCTTAAATGGGGGGGGGGGGGCATTTTCAGCAGGAGAAGATGCTCTTGGCAGACAAAAACACATAATCCCTATATCTGAACTGATAGCCAGCCATATGCACTATACTGCCAAACCGGTCATTAAAAAATTGAACTGCTTTCTTACACTTTACACCAAAGCGCTATTGCCCTTAAAACCCCACCTTAGCCCCACCTTAGGCCCTGCCTTCACAGTTCACCCAGATTTGGTTCTGATTAGTTGTTCTATGCCAGTCAGCATCTCTGGGCCTGATCATAGAGGTGGGGCTGATCAGGAGACGCCCCAGGCTGCTGACGGGCGGGCTGACTGCTGAACTCTAGGAGAGAGAGGGAGAGGGAGAGGGAAAGGAAGAGAGAGAGGGAGAGGGAGAGGGAGAGAGAGAGAGAGGCTTGGTTGCTGGTGAGGCCACTGCTGATCAGCTCCGTCGAGAGAGAGAGAGAGAGAGAGAGAGAGAGAGAGAGAGAGAGAGAGAGAGAGGTCATCACTTCAGCCCTCTCGCCTGCTGCACGCCCAGCCTTGGTGTTGGTTGGACCTTCATTTTGGATGTTCCGACCCTGGCTCTTTACATATATAGATAAGTTAATGGTTCAAAACCTTTTTCGGTTTTGAATAATTCCTCAATATATTCTCTACTCCCTACCCCTATCTGTAGTTTTAGGGGTAAACAACAGCTGTGTATCTCCAAAAGGTGACTGGGCTGGTACCAACACCAGCGCTGCTGACATTTCCCATTCAGTTTTATTTCATTAATCTTAGTGCCATATATGCAACCTTTCTCTTGCTAGGGGGAGGCCAGAACATAACCTGCAAACACATACTAAGGCATTAATGGGATAATACAAGAAGGGAGTTGTAGATTTTTATCTCCTCTGCATCCAGGAATTAGCATAATCAATGCTTTTGGGAGACTATGGAGAGTCCATCTTACCTACCTTTTCTTGGACGGAGGACTGAGTAGATGTTGCCTCTTGGTTCAGTATTTTTGTTTCTGGAATTCTGTCTTTGCATTCTACTGTTATCCTCTAATAAACTGATACATCCACTTTGTAAAATATAAGAATATGAAATTATTGTATGTGCTTAAAACATGTTTTTGGATAAATGGTTCCTTTTATTTTCCAGTACTCTTTATTTTCACATCATTAACTTTCAGGTTTCAACAGTTATTTTTTAAAGTAAGGTTTTAAATATAAAACAATAACCCTAGGTAAAGAACTAAAGAATTTTGATATTTCAAAATCGTTCTTTCTATTTTTAGTAGTTGTTTGACCCTACAAATGTTTATAATAGCCAGCCACTACTTCTATTTTATCTCTCTTTGTTATAAAAATTATAACTTTAATATAATACATTCATTTTAATGATAAGAAATCATAATGAAGTCTTTATATTTGAACATAAACTACAATATGAATTTGTGAAGTCCTATATTTATAATAGCACTTGTATTTTGTGATATATGTGGTATGCCTATGTGTGTGTATATAGTTGTACATACATTTGACTACATTTATATGTTCAGAGATTTATATGGAGGCATTAAAATAACAAACAGGCATAGTCATTCATGGGTGTTCATTATATATAAAGGTTATTGGGGATGCAAAGATATAAAAGATAGAAGAACCTAGTAATTGCCTTTAAGATCAGAGCACAAAGCATTAGTTTGGATTTTACAAGGCCAGCCGGCAACAAAAGAGCAGTAATTTATGAGCTCAGCGTAAAAGAATAGCATAATTGCATTAAAAATTAATGCTAATGAACACTAAAATGGGGAAGGTGGTTATGATGAAAGTTTGTATTCATCTTCTCTGGTTTGAATGATGGCTAGTGGCTTGATTAATGGCTTAATTTCTATCAATTAGCGGGGAAAAATCTCCTGCGAGACAAGGGTAAATTGAGCATTGAATTACATATCTTGCTTTTGTGTGCTAAGAAAAAAGAGCTGCGTATCTCTGATATTAGCCACAGTGACAAATGTGGTGTGCCCTGCGATGTCTGTGTTAGCTCTCCTGACAGGCGAGCTGTGTGTGGTTATGGGGTGTTTGGAGATGGCTGGCAGACAGCATTCACTGCAAGTTCCTTACAAACATACAGCGCTTCCATCTACAGAATTTTAATTAGAGTCAATAAGAATTGTAGAATTAAAATGGACAGCAAACGGCAACTCCAGAGTTTGTATTCTGCCCTATTAATCTTGTAGACCTCAAATTATATTTCTCCTATCCTATTAAAATGAAAAAACTTCCAGTAGCTCTAGCTTTGTTGGAATGATTATTTCTTACCACTGTATTGAAGTGGATTTGACTAACCGTGTTTATTACATTTGAAACAAGCATAAGGCAGTAGTCTCTGTAGTTGGGCTACATAATGATTATTGGTTTAACCAAATTTTCAAAAACTATTCTAGATTTTTGTAACACCAATCTTATGTCATAGATACAGAACAACTCTGAAGTGGTAATTTAGTCAGGTTGATTTCATGCTTAAGTGAAAGAATGCTAGATTGCCTAAAGATTTTATTTTTCTTATTTATTAATAAAGGTTTTTAGAATGTGACATATAATTTTTTAAAACTTTTTCCAATGTGAAAGATTCTGAAAATAGACATCTGTAATCTAGCTCAAGATAATGCCAGAAGACCAAGATAATTTATATGGCATCTTCTCTACAAATAAAACCATATTGCATTTTACTGAATGAATAGCATTAAAATGAAGAATAAGAACAAAAACAAGAACAGTTGCTATTTCTTGTAAATGGATGGGAAGGAGGAAAATGTAATTTATTGTTTAGCAGGTGTGGGTCAAGAATTTATTTCACCAGGAAATAGTGACTGGGTCACAATTCAGAGACCGGGTCTCATTTGTATGGCTAACTGGTCAAATGGCCCTGGCTTAAGTTACCTAGCCTCAGTCTCTCATCTGTACAATGGGATTGAAAATTGTTCTCTCTCCTGGTAGTTAAATGGCGGTAGTTTGTGTGAAGTGCTTAGCTCAGCAGACTGCCATAAATGTAAACTTTTGTTACGTCTGCTACCAGAATAACTCATCTGGCTTTTGTAACAGCCACTTAAATGAAAAATTAGCCTCTCTGACCTTACTCACTGGAAAGGCACTCCAAATACTGATGATCAAAACAAAGCGCCTGTCCGCCTGCGAACAGTAAACGAAAACATGTTTGTTGTATAACACAATGTCTACCATACAACTACCATTCGGGGCAGTTTGTGTTACTAGACATTTGTTAGGAAGTGACACGACCTCCCATCTCTTGAGTCACTGGAGCCGGGAGGCCATGCATCAGCAGAGCACTGCTTCCCCACTCACCCTGTGGCATTCGGTGAGTCAGGGTGGACTCCAGTGTCCTGGTGGGTGATGACATCCAGCTGGGCCTTTTGTGCCTCCTCAAAGATATGCACAGGCCTGTCCCCACTTCCTCGTCTGATCATTCCCACAGGCTGCCACACCACAAGTGATGCTGCAAGAAGGGTCAGCTAAAGCTAGTTACTACCACATGAAAAAAGGTTGCCATCTTCAAACCATATGGTCAGCAATGGAGTTTATATGCAACCTTTTAAGCCAATTTCCATGTCTGTAGTACAGATACTAAATTACCTTCCTTTGCCCTGTACTGAACCCAGGTGTCCCCTCCGTGATTTTCACAACTTGCTCCTTCACATGATCCTTTTTTCTGCTCTATCATCTTATCAGAGAATTCTTCCCTGGTGACCAATCTGAAATAGTCCCTTCCTCCTTTCTAGCCCTCTACCCTGCTCTATTTTCCTTGATATTATATTGTGTATTTACATGTTTATTATTTGTCTCCCTGATTAAAACATAAGCTCATAAGAGACAAAATTCTCGTTTCTAAACCCTAACATATCTGAGAATGCCTGGTACATTGAATGGGCTCATATACCTGAAAGAAGAGAGGAAGAGAGAGAGGGAGGGAGTAAACCTCTTGACTATCCTGTGATGTTTAGCTATTATCCCCAGGCCACATTGGAGAAAACAGAGACCAGTACAGCTTGAAGCACTTGCCCAAGGTCACATAGCTAGTAAGTAGCAGAGATAGGGTTTAACCCAGAATAAACCTATAGCTGTATAAATTAACCAGTTAAAGAAATTTAATTTTGTTCAATTACAGTTTATAGTCAATACTAGAGGCCCGGTGCATGAAATTTGTGCAAAGGGGGGCAGGGGGTGTCCTCAGCCCAGCCTGCACCTTCTCCAATCTGGGACCCCTCCAGGGATGTCCGACTTACAAAATTAAATTTAAGTTACAATTGTCAAATTGTTTTATTTGTTTATAGATTTTCATGAATAGCTTTGTTTATTTATTTATTCATTCATTCATTAAATAGCCAGTTTGATGCTGTTTGCTTTCTTCGTTCTTGAAAATGCTTCACATTTCAGTACCTGCACGTTTTGTGTTCATTATGTATATTTTACTCTGAAAAAGGAATTTCAAGGGTATTTTCATTCTTGATGAAAATTTAAGTCAGTTTAAACTGAAAAAATCCTTTTGTGTTATTCATGTATTTGTAACATTGCTATTAGTATATAATTTTTTTTTCCTAGAAGAGAAAAAAGTAGCATAAGTAACTTAATAACTATGAGGCCAACTAACCCAACTCTCTGTAACATAAAATGCATTTTAACTTTGGATAAATTCATAAAATATTCATATTCAAAAGAAGTCAGTTGAAGATGAGATTTTCATGTGTGAGAAATTCCCTGATTACATCTTGGGTAATAGTGCCATCTGCTGTGTTTAGCCTAGCACTGCTGCCAGTTTAGAGATCTGTTTATGTTTATTATCTATAAATGACATACAGATTGAAATTTTGTCTTCCAAATAAAAGGTTTATATTGGACTTTGTCATCTTGATTTACTAATTTTAAATGTGTATACCTTTTGATAACATTTTTTAAAGTTCTGTAAATGTTGTATCATGTAAAATTGTCAAATAGATAATGAAGTAGCAGGTGAGCCTAATTTTTATAATATAACATCAGTGGTAACTAATAAACAATTTGATTTTAATTTTTCATCACAAAAGGAACAAAATGATTTTCCACACAGTGAGTTGGTATTGATTGTGTTAGTCTACAGTGGCTTAGCTTTCTGACTCCGTTGTTATTTTATTACTATGAAGTATGTCTCCCTTCTACTGACATCTCACAGACAGCCTATGGAAGTCATTATATTTACCAATAGTATGTTTATCAAAAAAGTATCAAGTGCTAGATGTTTCCTCCATATTTACCACATTAATGTTTTTTAATCCTATACTTTTAATTCTCCCAGTAACTTTGTCACTTATTTTTACTTCATGGTTGATGAATGCAAGTTACTTTGTATGCTAGGCATTCATGCCAAGTATATAAACAATAACTAGTTTTCTCTCACATTTTTTTCATTCTTAAAATTGGCACATGATTTTAAAATGACAAATTGGCACATAAACCTTAACTTCAATTTAGAACAATTTAGTATATATTTTCAATGTGCTTTATTCTCCTTCCAAAAATGACAGGGTTATACCCAAGACATTCATTTGAGGACATTGATATTAGAATTTTGAGTATGAATCAATATAAACATTTTTATGCCTGTTGTTTTTAGACAGCATGGAGCTGAGCTGTTATAAGACTGAAAATGTAAATCTCCCACAAAACTCTTAAGCTGTAATTTAAATATCACTTTTACTCTTTAATTTAAATATCATACTCTTTAGTTTAAATACCACCCGTTAAATAGTTCCCACATGGAAAGGCAAAAAGCTTTGCCGGTTTATTTTCAGATGGTAAGTCAGGCAAACTGGCTTTCTCATTCTGCCTGTCATTGTTAGTCCTGGTTGATCACTGAAAAATACAGAGATCATGCTCTATTTTTCCTAGTCTTTCTCCTTCCTTTCTTTATAATTTCTCCAGTGCTATTTTGTTAAACATACTGGCTGGTTGTATGTCCCTATTTAAATCTATGAATACTATAAGCTTTATACATCAAGTACTGTTTGTGCACTCACCTCTGACATTTAATACTAATGATGTGCTTTGTAAATCTAAATGAGAGAATATGTTAAGGAAAATTCCAAAGGGTCAAACAGTTGATACATATGAGACATCCTGAAGTCAGAAATATTTGACTTCACTTGGGAATTACTCATTTTGAAATAATAGTGATCTAATTAAGACCTATACTGACAAATTGTTTTCATATTGGCAAATTAAAGTTGGATCATGTGGAATGGTATCCATTATCATTTTTGCCTGCTATATTAACACTAATAAACGTGTTATCCACATGGAATGGAATGTGTTAATATTAATAAATTAGCTGAGCAAAGAATCTTCTCTCATTTCACATGCTCAATTAGTACATTGCATAATTAAAATCCACAGGAGCTTTTATTCTAAAGCATGTGGAGCTATTAGCTCTTCCATGATACTCCAACAGTGCTTGCTTTTTATGTAGGAAAATATATTCTTCCAAAGATGGGAGTGTTGGCTCCGGCTGTCGCTGCAAAACAAAAGCTGAATGTTATTTTCACTTTTGCCTTTTCCATAAAAGTGAAATCCTCTTCAGATTTTTCAGTTAACAAAAGCATGCGCTAATGTGGATCTTTTGTAAAAGTGAAGTGGAGTGATGGAAACTTTCTAGAAGCAGAGGGAATGCTTGTATTTCCTATCCCACCCTCTGAAAAGGCTGAGAAGCAATGGCAATCCAGTCTCAGTGAGCAGCACCCCTGCTGCCCAGGCAGTTCTCTCTCAATACCGAGCCTCACTGAAAGGAGTCCAGGCTCTTTGGAGATATGGCTGCTTTCAACTCCTGGGTGGAAACTATAAAATGAGCCTGGAACATTTTTTTTAATATATCTTATTGATTTTTTACAAAGAGGAAGGGAGAGGGATAGAAAGTCAGAAACATCGATGAGAGAGAAACATCGCTCAGCTGCCTCTTGCACACCCCCTACTGGGGATGTGCCCGCAAGCCAAGGTACATGCCCTTGACCAGAATCGAATCAGGGACCCTGCAGTACACAGGCCAACGCTCTATCCACTGAGCCAAACTGGTTTTGGCCTGGAACATCTTTTCAAAGCTTAACTATTAGGGATCATATCGGAAGGATTCAGAAACCAACCTGAAGAAGGAGACTAATTTCAAATATGAAAACAAC
Organism: Antrozous pallidus; assembly: GCA_027563665.1. NCBI lineage: Eukaryota > Metazoa > Chordata > Mammalia > Chiroptera > Vespertilionidae > Antrozous > Antrozous pallidus. The sequence goes on from CM050514.1 coordinate 23,639,401, forward strand.
TACCATGGACTAAAATTCATTAAAAATACAAATATTAACTAATATTGGTCATCTTTCTACAAAAATTGATAGAGGAAATAATTGAAATATATTCTGCCTTTTGCTCTATAGACTACACTAATAAAAGAGTAAGATGCAAATTGACCATACCTTTGAAATGCCCATCAGCCAATCAGGAGTGAGTATGCAAATTAACCTCACAAAGGTGACAGGTTAATTTACGTATGCAGGCACTAAGCTAGGGGCGGGCAGGATGCTTGTGTTGTTGCCATTGCGACGACGCATGCATTCCATACTGCCCCAGCCACTCCAGGCCTCTGGGCAGCATGGGAAGGCAGGAAGGCGGCTCCAGGCCAGAGCGACAGTGATGCCAGCAGCCAGGGGAAGTAAGGCCCATTCTTGCACAAGTCTTCGTGCGTCAGGCCTCTAGTATTTTATAATCACCAATCATCAATCAGGTAAGTTCTTCATTATAGAGAAATTAGAGTTAATAAATGTAGGAAGGATAATAGAATCAGAAATCACGATTTTCAATCTCTAATGAAATGATAGATCTAAGCAACAAATATTAATATTTCCTAAAACCTTTAGGGAAGGGTCATGGAGAACTTCATAATAGAAGGGTCAAGCTGACAACACCTTGGACACACTGCTCAATCTTAGCCTTACTAAAAGTGGGAGAAGCACACATCTTGATATGATGTAATAGGATTAGACAGCACTATTTTTGATGTATTCTTGGTCAGAAGAAATTGAAACTGAATCTAGATCTAACTACTGGTTTACTACAAACTACAAAGGGTAAAAGAACGTGTTAAATGACACCAAGAAAATAAAAATTAGCCAAATCCAGAATGTGGAAATTGTAAAAGGATAAAGGACCCGGTTTCTTCAATAAATAAATGGCAATGAAAGGAAGGACAGTGGACAGGAAGTGATTAAAACAGATTTAAGATACTTATTGACCAAGTGTAATATGTAGACCCTTTTGGGATCCTGTTCAAAATAAGCCAACTATAAAAAGACATGTTTTTGGACATGAGAAAATTAACATGGACTGTGTCAGGTGATATTAAGAGAATTATCTATAATTATAAAAGTGTAATATGCAAATCAACCAAACAGCCAAACAGTGGAATGACCATCCGGACGACCTTCCAATGAAGCCGGGGCTGCCAAGGTCTACTCTTGCATGGATTTCATGCGTAGGGCCTCTAGTTGGTAACATTGTTGGATGGAAAGATAGTATTGTTATGCTGCTGTTTTTAATTTTTGTCTTAAGCTCTGCCTACTGAAATATTTAGTGGTAACATGGTATGATATCTGGGATTTACTTTAAATATTCCAGGTCTACCAACACACATATATACACACTGAAATGTGATGGATAGATTAATTAAGAATAATAGGAAGTTAATGATTATAGAAGCTGGATGGTGGGTACATGTGGATTTATTGTGCTCTTAACTTAGTTTAATATGTATTTTCAAAATAATGAGGTTGGTGTGTTTTTTTCACTTGTTTTTTTAAAGTTCTCCCACCAGATTAGCCCAGATTGGCTTAGATCATTATAGCAGTGCCTTCTCAGCAATGTTTTAGGATTTAGTGAGAGTCTAAGTATGTAGGGACATTATACTTGCAGATCTTAGAGGAAGAAAAGTTTCTTGCTGTAGCCTAACTATAACTATAACTTTTCATCCAGTTAAATTTTTCTTTTCATCCAGTTAAATTTTGTGAGTCAAAATTACTTCATAGAAAGAGAACTCTGCTTAGGTGTAGTGTCGTTAACAAGTTTATATGCCAAAATACACTGACAATTCCTCCCTCCCCCATTTTTTTTAGACCAAACCACCCTGGTAGAACAAGTAAAAAGAGTAAAAGAAATTGAAGCCATTGAAAGTGATTCTTTTGTTCAGCAGACATTCAGATCAAGTAAAGAAGTCAAAAAGGTAAGTTTTCATCCAGGTATTATGAATAAACCTTTAGATTCCAACTGAAGAGATGCTTTATTAATGGATTTCACTTAAATGTAAGAGCTTCTGCTAATAGACAGATGAAGCAGGGTGAGCGAGTGTCAGCATGTTTTTGAGAGAGAGAATGAACCAGTGAGAATCAGTTTAAGTTTAACCTGTCAAAAAATATGCTGTAAAAATGTGTCTGATGCCATCTTTATTTTAAAATTCGCTGAAAAGACCAAGTAAAATGTCAACACAGTTCTACAGCAATAATATGCATTTCATGAACATAATGCATGATTTTCTTTTCAAGCATATATACTGGTATCTACTTTTTGAATTCGCAAAGCTAGAGAAAGTTAGAAAAGGCCTTTAACAATGAAATTATACCCAAATACTAACATATATCTATATTCTTGCCAAATGGGTACTTGTAAAAGGGGTTTTGATTAGCATTTTATTTCTGTTGAATATTTTGTGTGTGCTTTCAATCATAATTAAGGCTACTTTTGGGAATATATTTCCTTTGGTAGGAAAAGACATTTTACTATGAAAATACATGTAATCTTTAGTAACATACATATGACAAGAACATGGTATACTTACCAATTACACAAAATTATTCTACATCTATAAGTAAGTTAATGACTGAGAGAAGCACGATGGAAAGAGGCCTCTGCCTCCATGAGGAACCTTTTTAAATCTATGTGAAGGAAACCCATCTTCTGTCTCAGCTATTTTTATAACAGTTTCCCTTCACAATGATCATACAAAGCAATAACATCAATTCTGGGAACCCTAGAAATAGCTAGTTTTAGGTTGGATAGTGGGTATGACAGAGAAGCAAAAATAGCCTAGAAATGTTATTAATTCAGCATTGTGAGTTGAGTCCATTAGAAATGTGTTTAGTTGAAATATTTTACCAGCATTTTTTTTCTTTCCTGCAAAAGCAAAATCAACTTGCAGACATCTTGGGTTTAGCAATTGGGAAGCAGTGTTCAAAAAGCATAAAATGTAGAGTCAGACAGACTTGGAAACACATTCTGATTCTGCTGCTTATTATTTACATCCTTAGGCTGTATAACCTTATTAAACCTTGGTTTTCTTATCTTCAAATGGGGATAATGCCCATGGCAGAGGTCTTTAAAAGATAAACAAGATACTGTACGTAGAACAGTTAGCCAAGTGCCTGACACACAGGAAGACTCTAGAAATGAAAGCCCATTCTTCTTCTGCTCCTGCCCCACCTCCTCCTCTTACTGTAATACATTGAGTGGCCAGATTATTATGATCTCTGAACACATAATAATCTGGCCACTCAGTGTATATCCTATGTAATAAAAGGCTAATATAAAAATTGTCCCTTTGACCAGCATACAGACTGGCCAACCACCCATGTCCCTGATGTCCCTGCCCCCTGGCCAGGCTGGCCGTACCCCACCCATGCAAGAATTCATGCACCAGGCCTCTAACATATATATATATGCATCAGGCCTCTAACATACTCACACACACACACACACACACACACACACTGAGTGGCCAGATTATTATGTGTTCAGAGATCATAATAATCTGGCCACTCAGTGTATTTGTTGATGGCTTCCTAAAGAGGAATTGTAGGTACAAGGATTCCCATTTTGGTTGGACCAGAGTTTGTTGTAATTTTTTATGGTTTCTACACCCTTAAGTTCTCCTTATTTGAGGCTTGGTGACCTATTGTATTGCTAGCAAATAGTTAAAAATTACTTCAGAGCTTTATATAGCTTTAAATTTTCTGGTTTCCAGTATAGGCATCACCTTTGAACCAACTTGTTTCAACAAAGCAATTTTAAAACATTAAAGCACTGAGCAAATTATGAGAAGCAATGTTGTATCCTAGCCCCTCTTTTTAAATTTAACTTAAATGGCTGCCATTAATACCAGGCATTTAACATATATAATTTATCTAATATCCCAATACCCCTTATTTATTGCTAAGGAAGCTGAAGCTCAGCAAATTTTCTAATCATGGTCAAACTGCTAGTAAATGACAAGAAGCAGCATCTAAACCGAAATTGCCCTACTCCAGAACCTCTTTTTCCTTCTACCAAATGTCTAGTAATTGTGAACTCAATGAGCCTTCCCTTTTGTAGTAAAAAGAAAGCATGCATTGAAATAGAGTAAGTGGCACCAATAGAGGAGTATGCTAAAAAGCCTCAGAAGATGGCATTTACCTTGGTGAATGTACAATAGGATTAGCCATCCAACACTGGACTTTTATTAGTCACTGCATTTCAAAATTATCAGAAAAGCAGTGACAGGCCAACAATGAATAAATTCACATTCGACTGCAATATAAAACAGAGTACCAATCTTAGTTTAGAAAGTGATATTCTATTTTTAGTTTCTAAAATGTCTGTGTCTACAGTATATGGTAGGAATTCAGGATGCCCACGAAGCTGAATTATTTATTAGGAGATTACTTAGCACACGGAGGTAAATTATCTTGAGTACTGTTTTCATCCAGATCATGGGAGAGGTGATGGGGTATCCCTGATGCATAGCAAAGACTCTCTTGAGGACTACATTACCCACAACCCAAGTTTCAACATCTTTCTCTCCTGGAAAGTTCTATACACTCATTGGTATAAAGGTTGCATCTCTGAAAAAGGCTTTTCTATACTATCTACCCTTTCCGTTGGTAGAGTCTTTAGCAATGTTAATTTCACTAATTAAGCTAGGGAGCCGTTTCCAGAAAAATGGATGATACTAATGACATGCTAGATACTGTGTCGTCCGCAACACTTATCGATTGGACTAGTTTACCTCTACAATCATGTTTCTCTTGTGAGTAATCTAATAGCTCCTGGTATATCATCAGCATCAGGGAAAAGATGCAGCTTGTTTTCAGGCTGCTGTCCATAATAATATTATTACCAATTATTCACCCCTTAAATTATCCACCTCTGTTTAAAAAGTGGGTAGTTTGTTCTTTAACTTGGAAGTACAAGTTGAAAACAATTTTTTCCAAACTGAACCACCAGGTGGCAGTACTATTCAAAGCCAGATGTTGAATAGTGGCCATGTTGAGGGTTTTTAATCATCAAATTTTCTTTATTTTTCTTTACTGAAATAAAGAAGCAGTTAATGATTATTTTCACACATTTTTTAATATATTTTATTGATTTTTTTACAGAGCAGAAGGGAGAGGGATAGAAAGTCAGAAACATCAATGAGAGAAAAACATCAATCAGCTGCCTCTTGCACGCCCCCCACTGGAGATGCGCCCGCAGCCAAGGTACATGCCCTTGACCAGAATCGAACCCACGACCCTTCAGTCTGCAGTCCGATGCTCTATCCACTGAGCCAAACCGGTCTCGGCTGTTTTCACACATTTTTAATTATGTATTATGATATAATAACTTTCATGTTCTGATTCAAACCTCTGAGAACTTCACTTAAAGAAATATGTACAGTGTAGATAAAAATAGAATTAGATTACATAGTTTTTATAATGAAATATTATCTCTGCCACACTTTTGGCAACTAGAATAACAGTATGTCACAATTTTTCAAGGCAGTTCCACACAGACAGCAAGTCTCTGAGTTAAGCCCTGTCAAAGAACGGCCAAGGTATGCAGAATGGCATGCTCTTCTCGTCTCTGCACAGCAACGTAGACTACCATACAGTGATGTCCTGCACCTCACTGGATTAGGACACTTCCCATTTTTCCCCTGGCAGAATATTGGGTTTAATCTATGTCTTCAGCTTTATAAAGAGTCAGTGTAATATCTTCTAAATAAGGACTGTGAGTCTTCTATGCCCAGTATGTTGGAGTCATAGAAATATTTGAGTCCTAGGGGTGGGGAAGTAAGTATTGGCTCCAAAATATAAGAATAAAACTTCCAACTCAAATTTAACAAATATTTCTTTAAATATTTTTATGTTGCTTATTATAATTTGTATTTCTATATGTACTAGAGGCCTAGTGCATGGAATTGCTTGGCCCCGCCCACCCACACATGCCCTGCCCACCCGCACACTTGGCCCCGCCCACCCACACATGCCCTGCCCACCCGCACACTGAGCTCCAGCATGCCTGGCCCTGTCCCCGATCACTCCGGCCTTCTCTGGCCACTTCAAGCTCCGCCAGTCACCTTGGGCTGGTCCCGCCTCCTCCAGGCGCCTCCTCGCTCCAGCCCATCTCCAGAGCAATGCAGCAGCTCCGCCCCGTCCTGGCGCCAGAGGAGAGCGTGGAAGCCTCGTGCCTGCTGCAGAGTTTCGAGCCCTGCTTCCTGGTGGTGTGCATGCTGCACTCCTTCTCCTGGCAAGTGGGCAGCAGGCGGCTGAGTGCGAGTGGTGAGTGGTGAAGGACTGGTGAGGGGGCTGCTATGAGCTCTCACTCCCACCGACCCCGCCACAGGATGGTCCTGCCTCCTCCAGGCACCTCCCCACTTATGCCCCATCTCCAGAGCAACTCTGCAGCTCCACTCTGCTGTGCATGCAGCCTCCTGCTGATGGGTCATTACGGCACAAGGGTGTAACAACCATTAGCACATTAGCTCTTTGTTATAGAGGACTGTTGTGTATTATTTGTTAGTAATTTGTCAGTCCCATTAGGAAAATGTAATCTCCAGTTGGGACAGGGAACATAACTATTTTATTACCTTTGTGTACTCAGTTGCTTAGCAGTTAGTAGTACTTAATAAATACTGGTTAAATAGATAGATTTTTAATTCTAAGATAAGTTATTCTAAGGATTAACTCATTCATGCCTATTTCATTGTTTTTCTATATGATTTTGTCAGTGAAATCTGTTTTTCCCTTCATTTAGAGAAGTGAGTGTTCAGAAGTAGACAGGTGAAAAAGAAGATCGAAATTGAAAAACAGTAGGTGTAGAACCAATAGGTATAGAAAAGGGGAGATTAATTTCCTAGTTGTCTTCATTTTTTATTTTAATTTCAACTTCTCATCTAATCCATTTCATATTATCCCTGAAACCTTGCCGCTAATCACTACTTCTCTGGCTTTCTCCTTTCTTAGGGAAGTAAATATTGGAACCAGCCCGGGTTAGCACCAAACTGCTGGCTCCTTCCTGGCAGGAATGATGATTTATTAGTCTTTTTGTCCCCAGCCCTTAACACAGTGCCTATATTATTCAGCAATAAAACTGAATGAAGTACTGATATGTGAATAACATGGATGAGCCTTGAAAAATTATGCTAAATGAAAGAAGCCAGTCACTAAAAAGCACATAGTGTATGATTTCTTATATATGAAATGTCCAGAATAGACAAATCCATAAAGACAGACAGATTAGTGGTTGCCAGGGGTTGGGGAGAAATGGGGAGCAGTGACTTCTAATGGGTATGGAGTTTTGGAAAGGATGATGAAATGTTTTAAAGTTGCTTGTGGTGATGACTACAAAACTCTCTAGGTATGCTAAAAGCTATGTGATTTTCAATATGTGAATTATATCTCAGTAAGACTATTATATTAAAATACATAAATAGGGCAAGAACCAAGATGGCAGCATAGGTAAACACCAATCTTGCTGCCCCACACAGCAATTTCAAAACTACAACTTAATGACAGAACAAACATCATCCAGAATCACCAGAAAGCTGGCTGAGTGAAAATTCCACAAATAAAAGTAAAGATAGGACACTGTGACTCAGAGGAGCGGTGGAGGGCAGTGATGAAGGTACACACGGAGTCAGAGGTTTGGAGCTCTGCACAAATGAGCGGAGAGGGCGGGCGGCTGCAAAGACAAAGGCGTCCCACTGCACTGATTCCCCAGTTCTGGGCAAGGTCCAGGGAACCCATACTTATACATTGTGAAACTGGACAGTAGGGAAGCACACTGAAACTCGGGTGCTGCAAAGGTCTGCGAGCTTGTGGAAAGGGCGAGCTAATGGAGAGTGCATGTAAACTTGGGAACTGCAGAAGCGTGCAAGCATGCAGAGAGGACTCGTGACTTGCTCTCTCATTCAGAAACCACCTGACTGCATTGTTTTACAACCCTGGGTGAGACTTTGGGTGTGCAGACTCATTTAGGGAGAGGCTGAATTGTCCGGCAGCGAGTAGAGCTCGGCGGCAGCTTTCTCTCAGAAGTGCTTGCAGCCATTACCACCTGGTACAGAGACCCAGGTGCTGCATAGGACAGAGCTGACGCTGCCTGCTCAGCCCGGAGACTCCGCCAATCCAATCTGAGCACAGCTGACTCTCCCAGCCAATTGGCCTGTAGGTCAAACCCTCCTAGTGCTAACAACAATAATCTAGGCTTAACTTCAAGACTGTGCAACCCATAAAGGGCTGCAGCAAGAGTATCCACCTCAGGTAACTGGGGAGGCTGAGCAACTGTCCCTTAGAGGACATCTACCACACAAAACTAATCAACCAACTCAGGAAAGCAGCCACCATGCAGAGACATGGAAAGAAATCAGATGTGAAAGAAATGGAGGGAAAAAAACGACTGGACATAGAGTTCAAAACCACGATTATAAGACTTTTCAAGAAGCTCCTAGAAAAAGCCGACGAATTTAATGAGACCTACAAGGAAATGAATGAGACCTACAAAGATATGAAAAAGGACCTACTATAAATTAAGCATACACTGACTGAAATAAAAAATATTATACAAAGACCTAAAAGCAATCCAGAGGACCACAAGAACCAAGTCAAAGATTTGAAATACAAAGAGGCAAAATCCACTCAGCCGGAAAAGCAAGAAGCCAATAGAATCCAAATAATTGAAGATAGTGTAAGGAGCCTCTGGGAAAACCTCAAGCATACCAACATCCGAATTATAGGGGTGCCAGAAAAAGAGAGAGAGCAAGATAATGAAAACCTATTTGAAGAAATAGTGACCAAAAACTTCCCCCACCTGGTGAAAGAAATTGACTTAAAAGTCCAAGAAGTGCACCAAACTCCAAACTATAGGAATCCAAAGAGGACCACACCAAGACACATCATGATTAAAATGCCAAGAGCAAAAGACAAAGAGAGAATATTAAAAGCAGCAAGAGAAAAGTAGTTAGTCACCTATAAGGGAGCACCCATATGATTGTCAGCAGATTTCTCAACAGAAACTATGCAGGCCAATTGGGAAGGGCAAGAAATATTCAAAGTGATGAATAGCAAGAATCTACAACCAAGATTACTATACCCAGCAAAGCTATCATTCAGAATTGAAGGTCAGATAAAGTGCTTCTCAGATAAGAAAAAGCTAAAGGAGTTCATCACCGCCAAACCAATATTATATGAAATGCTGAAAGATATTCTTTTTAAAAATATATATTTTATTGATTTTTCACAGAGAGGAAGGGAGAGGGACAGAGAGTCAGAAACATCGATGAGAAACCATTGATCAGCTGCCTCCTACACACCCCCTCCTGGGGATGTGCCCACAACCAAGGTACATGCCCTTGACCAGAATCAAAACCTGGGACCCTTCTGTCTGCAGGCCAATGCTCTATCCACTGAGCCAAACTGGTTTCAGCTGAAAGATATTCTTTAAGAAGAGGAAGAAGAAAAAGGTAAAGATAAAAATTATGAACAACAAATACATATCTATCACCAAATGAATATAAAAATCAAGTGAATTAAAAATCTGATGAACAGGATAAACTGGTGAAATAACAGAATCATGGACATAGAGAGGGAATGGACTGATAGTTCTTGGGGAGAAAAGGGGTGTGCGAGGTGCAGCAAGAGACTGGTCAAAAATTATGCACCTATGGAAGAGGACAGTGGGAGAGAGGTGAGGGCGGAGGCTGGGATGGGTACCAGGTGGAAGGGAGCTATAGGGGGAAAAAAGTGGTGATCAATGTTATAAATAAACTGAACAATAAAAACAAACAAACAAAAATCAACAAATGATAAGCAGAATGGGAAAAAAAAACATCCAAAGTAAGTAAGCAAATAAATAAATAAAATACATAAATAAATTAAGTAACATATGACTTTGCTTTTTATACCTAAAGAGGCCAACTGAATGCTGGAGATTTGTTGCAACCTTGTTTTGTAATAGAATTTACATATATAAAATAAATTTTTTTTAATAGTATGGGCTCAGAGTGCCAATTTCTTAAAATTATGCTGATCATAAGAAACTATAAGCATTTCCCCAATGTTCTTGTATTTGTTTGCTTGTTTGAGGAGTAATTATTTCTTTTTTAATAACCTAGGGCTTCTTCATGATGACTTTCATCTCAATAGAGACTATTGAGCAATTATTATTCAAAATCAAACATATTATTAAAGCAGAATTCTAATTGTATATTGTGACACAATTAATAGTATGTGTTTTATGTCAGGCAGGAGAAGCCAGTGAAGTGAAGCATGTACCTGCAGCATCAGGACCAGTGTCAGTAGCTGCTGATCTACCCAGTAATGAGAAGGAAATAGACCCGAGCAGCATCCCTACTGCTATCAAGTACCAAGATGACAATTCGCTGGCTCATCCAAATGTAAGACCCTTAAGCCTGAGACTGTCAGTTGAAGTCTAGTTGACTGAAATTAATTCAGATTGTTGCCCTTTTGTGTTGGTGACAAGAAGACCAGTGAAGGAAATGGATTCATATGTTCCAATTTGCTAAAAGTAGGCAATGACCCCCCCACACACACACACACACCAGTGCTTGGAGCTGTTACATGTATTTGACTATGATATGTCCAACTCATGTTGCCTAACTTGTAGAAGAAGTATTTCTATGACTAAGAAAAATAGGCAAAGAGAGGAGTTTTGTTGTGTTTTTAATCTGGCCGTAAGGATCTGGTTCAGGTTCAGCTTAGATGGCTCATTGACTATGAACTTGTCATGGACATACTTTGCTGTCTTCTGTGACATGCTGTCATTTCACTCAGTCTCTCAGGAAGATTGTAGGAAATAAACTTTACAAAATAAGGTATAAAATTGTTAACCAAATGATGTTGATAATAGTCCTTTTACTCCAAAACTATCTGATCATTATTAATTCCATATAGATGATCTCCAGTTAAGAAGTCATCCATAGTTAAACAGTATCCAAATCTTGTGCTGAAAGGTATATTTCATAAAGGTGCTTTGCATCATATGAGTTCAAACCCAAGGATTAGTACACAATAACATTTCTTTCTTTTTTCTTTTTTTTCAGTTATTTATTGAGAAAGCCGATGCTGAGGAGAAGTGGTACAAGAGATTAATTGCTCTTCGACAAGAAAGGCTAATGGGCAGTCCTGTGGCCTAAATAATGCATATGTTTGAATTAACAGTAACATTGGAAATTTAGGTTTTTATATCCCATTGTAACTTTTTACTCTTATAAAGAATTGACCCAATTATATAAAAAGGCAATCTAATTTAACTCATTTCTCATCTGGACTTGAATATTTGTTGATTTGAACTTAAACACTGTGAATATTAAAACTAGTGTAAAATTGAGGAATGCATGAAAATTCCTTCCGTTAATAAAGCTAATCCTAAAAATATAAATGTTAAATGACACACAGTATCATTTCTAAATACAATTTTTAAAATATCAAGCTGTCATTTAAAGACACAATTTGATCATACATATATAAGAGTCAATCTATATGCTATAAATATGAGATTTCATCTTCCATGTCTTTGAATTCTTTATTTTACCTTACTGGGAAATTTTAGGAACAATAAAAAGCATTCTTAACAATCTAAGCAGAATGATCATGCTAATTTTTTTTATTTTTTTATCTTTATTGTTCAGTTTATTAATTACATTGTTTCCCCTTTTTTATCCCCCTATAGCTCCCCTCCACCCTGTACCTATCCCACCCTTCACCCTCACCTCCCCCTCCCCACTGTCCTCTCCCATTGTTGCAAGATTTTTGTCCAGTCTCTTGCTGTACTTCCCACAACCCTTTTCTCCCCAAGAATTGTCAGTCCATTCCCTCTCTATGTCCATGTTTCTGTTATATTCACCAGTTTATCCTGTTCATCAGCCTATCAATTCATTTGATTTTTATGTTCATTTGTTGATAGATGTGTATTTGTTGTTCATAATTTATATTTTTACCTTTTTCTTCTTCCTCTTCTTAAAGAATATCTTTTAGCATTTCATATAATATTGGTTTGGTGGTGATGAACTCCTTTAGCTTTTTCTTATCTGCGAAGCACTTTACTTGATCTTCAATTCTGAATGATAGCTTTGCTGGATAGAGTAATCTTGGTTGTAGATTCTTGCTATTCATTATTTTGAATATGTCTTGCCATCTGCATCGTTTCTGTTGAGAAATCCGCTGACAATCGTATCGGTGTTCCCCTGTAGGTAACCAACTGTTTTTCTCTTGCTGCTTTTAATATTCTCTCTTTATCTTTTGCTCTTGGCATTTTAATTATGATATGTCTTGGTGTGGTCCTCTTTAGATTCCTATATTTTGGGGTTCTGTGTACTTCTTGGGCTTTTAAGTCAGTTTCCTTCACCAGGTGGGGGAAGTTTTCAGTCACTATTTCTTCAAGTAGGTTTTCATTAACTTGCTCTCTTTTTCTGGCACCCCAATAATTCGGATGTTGGCATGCTTGAGGTTGTCCCAGAGGCCCCTTACGCTATCTTCAATTATCTGAATTCTTTTTGTTTCTTGTTTTTCCAGCCGAGTGGATTTTGCTTCTTTGTATTTCAAATCTTTGACTTGGTTCTTGTGGCCCTCTGGACTGCTTTTAGGACTTTGTGTAATATTTTTTTATTTCAGTCTGTGTAAGCTTGATTTCTAGTTGGTCCTTTTTCATATCCGTGAGGGTCTCATTCATATCCTCAGAGGTCTTGTTCATTTCCTTGAGGGTCTCATTCATTTCCTTGTAAGTCTCATTCATTTCCTGGTTGGTCTTGTTTATTTCCTCATAGTTCTCATTAAGTTCATCGGCCTTTTCTAGGAGCCTCTTGAAAAGCCTTATAACTGTGGTTTTGAACTCTATGTCTAGTCATCTTTTTTCCTCCATTTCTTTCACACCTGATTTCTTTCCATATCTCTGCATGGTGGCTGCTTTATGTGGTAGATGTCCTCTAAGGGTCAGTGGCACAGCCTCCCCAGTTACCTGAGATGGGTACTCTTACTGCAATCCTTTATGGGTTGTACAGTATTTTTTAATTTAAACCCAGCTTGTTGTTGTTAGCCCTAGGAGGGTTTGACCTCCAGGCCAATTGGCTGTGAAGGGAGACTGTGTTCAGGTTGGATGGGCGGAGTCTCTGAGCTGAGCAGGCAGCCTCAGTGTCAGCTATGTCCTATGCAGCGCTCGCACGCGCGGGTTTCTGTTGGATGGGGATGGCTGCAGGTACCTCCAAGAGAAAGCCGCTAGTCTCTTTCCCTTGCCAGACAACTCTGCCTCTCCCCAAATGAGTCTGCACACCCAAAGTCTCACCCAGGGTCATAAAACAGGTGGTTTCCGGGACCAGGAGACAGGTTTCCAGGGAGCAAGTCCCGCGTCTGTGCTGTCGCACAGTTTACTTGTGCGTAAACTTCTTTTCCCAGCTACATGGTTTCTCCATAGACTAGGAGACCTCTGCCGTGCCCAGCTTCCAGGGTGCATCCCCCGGATCTCGGACCTCGCCTGGCGCTGGGGAATCCATGTAGTGGGACGTCTCCGCCCTCCCCATTGGAGAAATCCAGCCGGGGTTGCTGCTCCAGCCCTACAGCCCACGCGCGTGTCCAGGAGGGCTCCCAACCTGTTTCCATCTTCAAGGCTGTGCTCCTGCCGCTCTTCTGAGTCTCAGTGCCCCACCTTTACTTTTATTTATGGAGTTTTCACTCAGCCAGCTTTCTGGTGATTCTGGGTGATGTTTGTTTTGTTGTTATGTTGTAGTTTTTGAATTGTTGCGCGGGGCAGAACAATAGGTGTTTACCTATGCCGCCATCTTGGTTCTCTCGATCATGCTAATATTTAAAGAATAACGTATTTATTGAAAAAAATTCTTAAAGATTAAATAAATTGATGTCTTATTGCTTAGAGATCAGCTTTTACTAAGTGTTCCCTTTAAACATGTTAGCAGACCCCACTCTTTGTTTTAGAAATCACATGCTCATGCTAGACCTAACCACTTGGCCAAATGTCCATGACAGGGAAGTAATTTCCGAGGAAACAGGTAAGAACTCTCGCTTCAGTCTTACTCAACCATCTGCTGTTCCCTGTAGAGGAAGCCCATTGGTTGTGATGCAGAGAAGGCTCTGTCACTGTAGAATACCTTTCTCCAGTGGCTGAGTGGAAATCAACTATGCATTCCATACTGAACATGCCAGAGATAAGGACTTCTAGGCCTTGCCTTTAGTTTTCAACAGCTGACATAAATATTTCCCTTCCCTATTTTGTTCTGTTGTTTGGTTTCACTCTCATTTAGTCTCTATGAAGACTGTACCTCAGAATATAATATAAGCATGAATAGTATTGGGGATAAAATTACCAATTTATAGGACATCTAATGATTTTTTTTATTTTTCTGAAACTACTAAAATTCTAATCCTTGTTAAAAATGAAAAATAGCCCTGACTGAGCGTTGGCCTGTGGATTAAGGGGTCCCAGGTTCAATTCTGGCCAGGGGCATGTATTTTGGTTGCAGGTATATCCCCAGTAGGAGGTGTACAGAAGACAGCTAGTCGATGTTTCTTTCTCATCAGTGTTTCTGACTCTCTATCCCTCTCCCTTCCTCTCTGTAAAAAGAATCAATAACATATATTTTATAAATAAATAAATAAATAAGAAAAATATAATGCCCTGGCCAGTATTTCTCAGTAGTTAGAGTGATGGCCCATGCACTGAGGGATCTCAGGTTCAGTTACTGGTCAAGGCCATGTACATGGGTTTTGGGTTCACTCCCTGACCCCTGATTCAAGGCACATGTGGGAGGCAACAAGGTGATGTGTCTCTCACATCAATCTCTCTCTCTCTCTGTTTCTCTCTCTTTCTCTCTTTCTCCTCCCTCCCTCCCACTCTATCTGAAAAGCAATGGAAAAAATATCCTATGGTAAGGGTTAACCAAAAAAAAAAAGAAAAATATAAAGAGCTTACATTTCATTGCAAAAGCTATGAAAAAGAGACATGATAAATACGTGTTTTTATACAAACATGTTTTCACATTCTAAATAAATGTTAGTGTTCTTTTTCTTTAGCTGTCAGTGCCCAGTGTGAACTCGGGTTTGTATGGTTTTTAATCTAGATATCTAAAATTTTAGTGACTTTAAGAAAAAAATAACAGCTTTTGAAATATTTTTTATTTTATTCTTTGCATAACTTGTAAGTCGTAGAAGTATTATCACCCTTCTGAAAAGTGTACTGTAGTGGTCCAGGCAGGAGTATGGGTTGCCACTGGGCCTATAAGTGATTCTCCAAAGAACCTGAACTAGGTGTTTTTTCTCAGTATGACATTCCTCATCTATAAAATAGTGAAAATATTATGATCCACTCTAATTATGTGTAACTCTAGTGTTCCTCTGTGGTAAGTAGCTCAACTACAGAAACTAGAACTGCAAGAGGTTTGTATTTTAAAGCTACATTTTTTACAGGAATAGAGAATTGGTTATCTTTTAATTAATTAAATAACTTCAGTCCATGCAGGAACTCAATGATTACTCGCCCTTGCTGATTTCCAGTATGATTCATTTTAACGTATTACTCTGCTCACCTGTGTTCCTATTGAAGACTGCAATATTACCACATACACCAAATCAAATTTAATGAAAAAGACTCATAGAACACCATCAAACACATCACTGACCTCAGGCCTTCTTTACTATCCTAACATAATGAGTCTATAAAACAGAGCTCTACCTTTCATGTCACTTGAAAATGATAACAATTTGAACCTACATGAAACCTCAAAGTGTTTTTTGAAATGTTGATTTTGTGTAAAATGATGAGTACTGATAATACAAGTTGGATTTTCATTTCTAAGGTGAGTACATTCTCAGGGAAAATGGAATAAGAGAACTTTATTCTGGCACTCCTCAATTAGGAGGATGAGATACAGAAGGATATAAGGATGGGACACACTATAGTATCCGAGCCTGTAAAATGAGGATACCAATAGTGGACTTGCCTACTGTGATTTTTTTTTTCAGTAAAATTACCTAAAAGAAAGCTATTCATAGGAAAAATTTACCATTTATACCAATGTAACATTCTGGCATGGTAGGCATCTTAAAGAAATGAGCAAATGGTTGCATGAATAATGATTAAAAAGCTACATCCTAATTTCAATGTAGTGTACTGCCTCTGTTTGTATTTGAAACACTATGGCCAGTGGACCCATTCCAGCTCTCCCCAGTTTTCCCAGATTTTTCTCCCTGCCAAGACCACAAAAAACCCTACTTGCTGCACAGTTTCTGACCTAACTGACTTCTTCGGTCAGATTTACCCACTTTTTAAACTTGTTTTTAAATAGCTAGCTTGGGCCTGGCGCAGTAAGGGCAGTTGTGAAGCCCTGACATACATATGACATAAGAAATACAATATTTAGTAGCAGAAGAGAGGACATGGTTACAAAGAAGAGAGGAATTACTCCAAGTTATAAAATTAAGGAGGGCTTAATGGACCAATTCACAACTGGGCAAAGGTCTAAAAAGATAAGAAAGCTCCTGAAGCCACAAGAAATCACATCCTTCCACTTCCTTCCATCTGATAGCTGCTCTAGAAGCCTGGGAACTGCTGCAGCTCTAACCCAGGGAAGAGTCCCTTTCTTGAGAGACCCAAGTGGGCCTTCCCTCTCAATCATATTAAAAATTCAGGCACAATTTTAGGTTCCTGGTCACTCTGACCTCTGGCCATTCCTTCCTCCTGGTGGAAGGAGGAAGGAATTGGCTGGATAAGCTTACTCTTCAGCTGGCCCCTCGCATCAGCAGTTTTGCATCACCACTGCTTGTCAGCCAAGATGACCTGAGCCGAGATGGGCAATGCCACCTGAAAGGAAACTTTCACTACCTCTAGGAATGAACTACATCTGCCCGTGAGGCCTTGCCTGGCCCGGTGGACCACTGTGTGTTCCCTGACACTCTGTCTTTCTATGTGTGTTCTAGAAAGCATCGGTTTGGAGTAAAAGACACAGTTCACTTGCCTGAGGTTAGATCCTTCCACAAATTTCCTTTGGTTTTGGCAACAAGTGAAAAATCTTTCAGAGAGCAAACAAGAGAGAAACAAAAGCTAGAAATGAAACAAGACATGGAACATTTTTGGTCACTAAACTGGGTGAATTGATCTAGCATTCTTACAGCCATGTTACTCCTTTCCCCCCTTTCCCACCCCTAAAATTCCTTGTGCATGTTATTACAGAAGAGATTTTAAATCAGCTCTCAGCTGTTCCTCCATTGATACTGTGCTTGAATTACTTAGAAAATGTTTGAATGCCATCCTTTGGAACTCCCTTATGGAATAACAGAAAAACAAATCATCTTCATCTGAGTCTTGACAGCAGAACAGGAATAAAAGCGGAGGTAAGGAAGAACACTGAATTCTCAAATCATCTCCAACTTTTACCACAGGGATGAACATTGATCAATATATTCAGCTCTACTTGAAGGGGTGGTGGTGTTTTTTGCTAAATCAAAGAAAATGTTCTAATATATTTCTAAGTTATTTTTGCTATTATTGTATTCCCATGATCTAGTTCATGCCTGACACCAAAGAAGGCTTTCAATAAATGTTTTTGTGAAAGAAAAGTGGTTTTCTTCATGTCAAATGGGAAGTCTATTTAATAGTCTGGTTATTTAAATTACTCAAGCTATTTGGAGCCAGTGCAAAAATAAATAGGTGTCTGAGTACATATCTAAAATAATTACATTATGTTAAGTGAAATAATCCAGTTAAAAAAAGACAGATACTTTATGATTCCACTTATATAAGACTAGGGGCCCAGTGAATGAAATTTGTGCACTGGGGGTGGGTGATCCCTCAGCCCAACCTGACCCCTCACACACACTGGGAGCCCTCAGGGGATGTCCTACTGACCACTCACCTCCAGCCTGCCCAAGGCCTGCAATATGGCCAATGGCTGGCTCCGCCCCCTGGCCCTGGCCTTCCCCCCAGCCAGCTCGCGCCCAGGTAGCATGGGCCTAGGGCTCCCCGCTCCCAGCCCATGCCTTCTCCCTGACCAGTGTGTGCTGGCCACCTTGACCCCTCCCATCCCAGCCCTGGTCACCTCGGCCCTGGCCCTGGCTGCCTCAGCCCCGCCCCCCACTGCCCTGGCCTCCTTGGCCCTGCTCCCTGGCCCAGGCCACGGGCTCACTGGCTGGCTCCGCCCCAGCTCCTGATTGGCTGGTGGGTGTGGCTTGTGGGTGTGGTGAAGGCACGGTCAATTTGCATATTACTCTCTTATTAGATAGGATTCTTTAAGTAGTCAGAATCATAAAGTATAATGGTGACAGTTTAATGGAAGAAAAGGTGAATTTAAAGTTTCGGTTTTACAAGATGAAAACAGTTAAGGGAATGGATGGTATAATGGCTGCACAATAATCTAAATATATTTAAAACCTCGAACTATACACTTAAAAATAACTTTTGGTCAAGAATATGTTTGTATATTTTCAGAAAACAACTCCAAGACCATATAGGTTCCTGCAACAATGAGGAACTGACAGGTCTGTTCCAACCGTGAAGACAGTCAAGAGATGGAAGACGCTGATGACACCTTGCCATTCTAACAGTCACCAGCTGTGCATTGCTGCAGGTGGCCCAGGACCAAACCAGAGAGGGTGGAACCTGCATTGCCACCATATGTCCACCATCCAGATACCATTGCTGACATGTACACATAAGGAACTATTTGACATTGAAACTGGGACACAGAACAGTTGGACATTGAAACTGAGACTCACACATTTTTTTTTCTTATACATTTATTTCCAGTATGCAGACGCAAGATCTTTTTAAAGAAAAGAAACAGGGGGAAAAGGTTGATCTAGAGGCAGAGAAGCATTGAACAGATTGTCAAACTACAGGGGGAAGGCTGGGGAGGAAGGGGGGCGGGGGCTGTAAGAGATCAACCTAAGGACTTGTATGCATGCATATAAGCATAACCAATGGATACAAAACACTGGGGTAGGGGGGGCAGATAAGGACATGTGCTGGGGGGAGGACACTGTGGGGGAAAAGGAAAACATATGTACTACTATTTGTAATACTTTAAAGAATAAAAAAAAAGATTAACATGGTAACTTTCATGTGTATTTTTCCACAGTAAATATATGTAAATATGCATACATGTATCCTATCTAATAAAAGAGTAATATGCAAATTTGACTGTACCTACACCACACCCACAAGCCATGCCCACCAGCCAATCAGGAGCAGATTATGCAAATAAACCCCAACCAAGATGGCTATCGCCACTGAGAGCAGGAGGAAGGCTTGGGTTTCCCTGGCAACAGAGGAAGCCAAGCTTTCCGCCTGCTGTTGTGGGCCTAGGCCTCCACTCAATGTTACAACATTTCAGTTATAAAAGATACAGAAATGGCGGCAGCCACTGACCTGGAGAGACGAGAGGCTTGGAAGAAGCCAAGCTTTCAGCCTGCCATTGCCGGCCTAGGCCTCCAATCTAGGTTACAAAGTTTCAAACAGAAATGGCCGCCAGCCAGAGCAAGCAGAAGGCTTGACTGACTGCTACAAAGTTTCAATTGTAAATATAGATTAAACCCAGATCCCAGGGCCTCCACTTGAGTCACTTGGGGGCGTGGCCAGCTGCAAACCTCCACAGGCCCCTCTCCCAGGCCGCCCCTCACCCCAAGGGAACCCCCACCCTGATCTGGGACACTTCAGGGCAAACCAGCTGGCCCCCAACCATGCACCAGGCCTCTATCCTATCTAATAAAAGAGTAATTAGCAGATTGACCATAACTCCAACACACAGGATGGTTGCCCCCATGTGGTCAAGGATCCTGCCCCCATGTGGACACAAAATGGCCACTACAAGATGGCCAGCAGGGAAGGGCCATTGGGAAGTTCCAGGGTCTGCAAAGGAGGGAAGTTGGGGGCGATCAGGCTGGCAGATGAGGGAAGTTGGGGGCAAACAGGCTGGCAGGGGATCAGTTAGACATTAATTAGGCTGGCAAGGTAGTAATTAGCGGGTGATCAGGTTGGCAGGCTGAAGCAGTTAGGGGCAATCAGGGAGGCATGCAGGTGAGCAGTTTGGAGCCAGCAGTCCTGGATTGTGAGAAGGATACCTAGTAGGATCGGGCCTAAATAGGCAATCAGACATCCCTCGAGGGGTCCCAGATTGGAGAGGGTGCAGGCTGGGCTGAGGGACATCCCCCGCCCCCCCCCATGCATGAATTTTGTGCACCAGGCCTCTAAGATAAATAAATAGATGAGATTTATAACCCAACTAGAGGCCCGATGTACAAATTTGTTCACCAGTGGGGTCCCTCAGCCTGGCCTATGGAATCAGGCCAAAACTGGCTCTCTGACATCCTCTGAGGTGTCCTGGATTGCAAGAGGGCACAGGCCAGGCCAAGGGACCCCACAGGTGCACGAAAGGGGCTGGGGAGGGACGCAGGAGGTTGGCCAGCTGGAGAGGGACTACGGGGGGGGGGGGTGGAGGGGGGCGCATCTCGATCAGTCCCAATTGGCCAGACCCCAGCAGCAAGCTAA
The DNA here is from genome assembly GCA_027563665.1 of Antrozous pallidus. NCBI lineage: Eukaryota > Metazoa > Chordata > Mammalia > Chiroptera > Vespertilionidae > Antrozous > Antrozous pallidus. The sequence goes on from CM050514.1 coordinate 23,659,922, forward strand.
GCTACCAGTCGGAGCATCTGCCCCCTGGTGGTCAGTGCATGTCACAGTGAGCAGTTGAGTAGCCTTAGCATATTGACCAGACACTTAGCATATTAGGCTTTTGTTATATAGGATTAGTTTGGTTTCTCTGATTTATGTCTCCAAATGTCTCTGAGCTGACAGAGGCCTTTGGGAGGGCACAGAGCACATAGGGACTAATGGGAGGCTAGACTCTAAGCAAGAATCTGACTGGTCCTATCCTTTTCCAAACTTTCTTTTTGGTTTAATTTTTTTATTGTATAAATAAAACTTTTAAGTGATGTGGATGTGATCATTCAGGGTCCCCCTAATATCTCCTGTGGCTGCTCTCCATGTAAGCTACAGGTCAGTTTTCAAGGAATAAAGGCTACCAACAGTATAAAACAACACTTTAAACTCAACAGTGTCCCATTTTATTTTTAGGTCTCGAAAAGGAATGGCAAAATGATCCTGCTGCAGTTCTCAGAATGGTGAACTGACTTGACCCTCTCATATTCGCATCTTGTAACATGGTCCTCAGGCTTAAATACCACAGTGAAAAAGCTTGTGTACTGCAGGCTCCCTTTGTAATCTGAACACCTAAAATCCCATGTCTTCAAAGTCCATAACGACAGTGTATCTACCTGTGCATGTTCCTCAAGAATGATAAACGTAAAATAGAATTTAAAACATAAATATCTGAGAAATAAATGTTTTCCAAATACCAGCACAATAGATTGAATGACTATATTAAAAATTGAGTAGATTTTTTAAAGCATATTCTGTAACTGGATTATTTAGTCTCATTGTGGCTTTTCTCTGTCCTCCTTCTACTACAGTTAGTCTAGTTGACCTGGAGAAGATAACTCATGCTAACTTATTTATTAATAGTTTGAGAGAAAATGCTTCTTTTGAATAGCTGTGTATAAGTAAAAATAGAAAGTCATCCAAAATCATAATCACTGACAGAATTTTCTCCATGTTGAAATATTTCATTTTTATAAATTTTATACCCTACCATAGAGCATAATTAGCATCCAAAGTCATCTTTGGATGTTACTTAATAGTCATTGGATCAAAAGCCCTTGAACCTTCAAAGAGAAAACCATTCTAATATTAACGGTTGTTCTCCAACAGCCACACTTGCACTTCTAAGATGATGTGGGCTGTTTTCAGCAAAGGTGCTCAGAGACTTTTAACTCACCTTTAAAATTAACTAGAAGCCCAATGCATGAAATTTGTGCAAGAGCAGGCCTTTCTTTTCCCTGCTGCCGGCACCGGCTTCCCTCTGGCCCCCAGGACCTGGGCTTCCCTCTGGCCGTCATCCCGTACCTGGGCTTCCCTCACAGCCCTGGTTTCATCTGGAAGACAGAAGAACATCCAAAAAGATGTCTGGTCTAATTAGCATATTACTCTTTTATTGTATAGCTAGAGGCCTGGTGCACAAAATTTGTGCATGGGGGTGGGGTTGTAGAGGGGATGGTGTCCCTTAGCCCAGCCTGCAAAGACACCAGCATCCTTCACCTTGGCCTCTAGCCAGGGGTTCCTCTCCTCCTTCCGCACAGCCTCTGGGGAGATGCTTTTCCTGGGGCCTCCTCAGGGCCCCCGGCACACCACGCCCTGTTGGGTACTCAGGGGCTTGGGCTTTCAGGTCTGGCTTCCCCGCCTGGCATGGTGCGCATTTGCTGCCATGGGAGCAGCACCTCAGGAGTTGCCCCCTGGAACCATACTACTTGCGAGTGTGTGTGGGGGGGGGGCTTCTATGGCAGTGATTGGATGCCTGTAGTGTGTCCACCAGATACCCCCCTGCCACAGGCCATGCTGGTCACGTCTGGACTGCTGGCTGCGACTGGGGGCTGCAGGTGGAAGAGCCCAGCACCCATAGGGCTCCATCAGCATGAGGCACTGGAAAGACCCATTTTTCTGGTTCTTCCCCTCCCTCTGCACAGCTGGCCCATTCCCTCTCTCCACACCCATTCGGCCTGGCGGGCCAGCCAGGGCACAGACGCTGTCTTCGGGCCCCGGCCGGCCTGTTCTCTCCATGGCCACAGCCATCTTGGTTGGGGTTTATTTGCTCCTGATTGGCTGGTAGGTGTGGCTTGTGGGCGTGGCTTGATCGGAGGTGTGGTCAATTTGCATATTACTCTTTTATTAGATAGGATTAGATAGGATAAAAGTGTAACATGCACATTTACCCTAACAGCAGAACAACCGCTAGACCAGTCACTATGAGGTGCACTGATCACCTCTGATCCCTTTCCCCGGCTGGCCAGCTCCGATCTCCTGATGGCCACCCACAGCTGGGCAGGGCCAGCAAGCAGGCAGGAACAGCCGACCTCCCAGTCCCTTCGCCCAGCCATCAGGCACCAATCACCCCATGGCGAACGGGGAACCAGGGGTGGGGTGGGGCCAGCTGCTGGCAGCTGGGGAAGATGGCCCTGATCGCAGGCCAGGCCTAGGGACTGTACCCACACATGAATTTCATGCGCCGGGCCTCTAATTATAGACAAGAGGTGACAAGTGATTGGTAAATAGGTTAGCATTCACCACAGCCTAGAAAATACCAGAGGCTTGATCCCTATTTGAGGTTCTTAACTCAGCCTTACACTTTCTAAGGAATTTTATCTTGCTAATAGTGGCCCAATGCATGGAAATTGTGCAAGAGTAGGCCTTTCTTCCCCTGGTTGCCGGCACTGACTTTCCTCTGGCACCTGGGACCCGGGCTTCCCTTGCAGACCCGGCTTCATAGGGAAGGCTGTCCTGTCTAATTAGCATGTTACACTTTTATTATCTTGCTATAATAACTGTGCATGATAATTCCCAAGAGACATTGTTAATTAATTCTAAATCCCTTTGAAAGGCATTTACAGAGACCTTCGAACACTTCAAAGAAGTTATAAAAATATTGTGCTTTTTCTCTTATTTTTGGAAAAACCTGTGTTAGAATTCCCACAACCTATAACAAATACCTGTTCTTTTACTAACAAAGGCTGCGTGGATTTGAAATGTATTCTTAACTTTTTTAGGGTGGAAAAAAAAAAAGCAAAAGCAATGTAATTTAAACATCAGTGAGGGGGGTTGAATATTGCATTTCAGTTCAGATGTGCAACTTTTAAATTAAACATAAATGAACACCACTTTACTTAACTAATGCCCTTTCTGCTCATTACTTCAACCTGTTTTTAATATTCATTTATATGTTTTCTCAAAATTGTATAATTTAAACATTACAGCAAATGATCATGTATAATTTGTTAAATCTGCTCACTTACTAACCTCGAATAAATACATGCAACCTGATAAAAGGATACACAAAATAAAAGTTACATCACGAATTCAGCTTTTTACGTGATGGTTTCCATGATTTTGTGATTTGGGTTTAATGTTCTCATTGGAAAAGGAAAGTTAATTCCTCATATGCAACCAGTTTGTAAACAAAGAAATGCCTGCCTCTCCGTTCTGTGGCTGCTTTGTCCTTGCCTGGTGACACCGTCCTTCCCCACCTTTCCCTGTTTCAACAACTATATCTCCGGACATAGTGAGCATGGCTCTGTTCAGACCATGAGAACACATTGATCTGCCATTAACTCTTTCCCTAAATGTATGCCTTGGATAATTTTCCAAATGGTACTTTATTCTTTTTCGTGGCTGTATAGATTCCTAAAAGTGGAAGTGCTGGGCTGCAGAATATGTACCTTTCACACATAAACTAGTCAATAGCAGCAACCAGAAGTAAACTTTCAAATAGGTGATTTCATGCAACAGAGACAGAGAAGCATTGATCAGATGCTCAGACCTCAGAGGGAAGGTAGAGGAGGGTGGGGAAAGAGGGAGCGATCAACCAAAGGACTTGTATGCATGAATATAAGCCTAACCAATGGACACGGACACCAGGGGGTGAGGGCATAAACGAGGGAGGGGGGGGGAGAGGCAATGGGGGTATAAGGATACATTTGTAATACCTTAATCAATAAAAATAAATAAATGATTGTACCAATCTCTTCAAAGTACTTAAAAACAAAAAAGTTGTTTTATGATTAGAGTATATTGTATGTAGCTAGTTCTCGCCATCATCCTTTCAGAATAATTCTTCACTCTTTTTTTTTCTCTGCAGTGTTCTAGGAGTCTGACCTTTAAGCTGGCATCACCCAGTTTTCCTTGACCTCTGCTTCTGGTTAGGTTCAGCTAATGGGAGGCGCTGGTGGGAAAGCAAAAAGAAGAAGGAGAGAAAATGGGTGTCTGTACCCCTGCTGGGCCACATGTTCCTTGTGGCTGCTTTCTCAAGGCTACAACTCTGATAGGCAAGCCCCTCTCCCAAGGACACAGCTCTCACTCCTCCTCCTTCTGCCCCTCAGATCTGAAGGCAGTTTCCGGTAGCTACTAGCCCTGATTGGTTCCCCTGGCCCTGCTCACAGCCCTGTAAGTAACGCCTTCATTAACCTTTTGAGTATGTAATGTGGTGTATCAATTGGGATTAATTAAGAACACCAATTAGTTTTTCCTAAACAGTGACAAAAGCAACAGCAGTGATCAGTGGCTTAACAAGAAAAGTGTTTATTTCCCTCTCAAGAAAAAGTCCTTTAAAGACAGGTCTAGTGGGTTCATACATCTGGGACCCAGGTCCCTGATTCAGCATTCTTAGTAGGTGGCTTCCATGCGTGGGGCAGTGTGGCTGCTGAGGCTGAAGCCCTCGCACTCACCTTCCACATGCCTGCCTTCCAGGCAGCAAGAAGGGTGCACTCCCTTTTAAGAAGACTCTGTCCAGCCTGCATAGTTCAGTGGTTGGACATTGACTTATGAACCTGGTGAGTCATGGTTCGACTCCTGGTCAGGGCACATGTCCTGGTTTCTGGCTCAGTCCCCAGTGTGGAGCACGCAGAAGGCAGTCGATCAATGATTCTCTCTCATCATTGATGTTTCTGTAGCTCTCTCCTTCTCCCTTCCCTCCTGAAATCAATAAAAATGTGTTTTTCAAAAAAAGAAGACTCACATTAAAATTGAAGGGTACTTGGAAATCTATACCTCATTAACTAGAACTTAGTCAAATGACTTTCTCCCCCTGTCCCACCCCTGTTGCAAGAGAGATTGGGAAATAGAGTATTTCAGTTCATCATAGCAGAAAATATTCTGATAATTATGAATGATAAGATAGTATTTCCTTTAAAAAAATAAAGCAAAATCCTGAAGAAACCTAGCTATATTGCATATCTCCCCATTCAATGTTCATAATTTCTTAAAGCTATGGTTCTGGGTGGCATATTCCCTCTCTCAGCTCCCAGTGGCTACCAGACAAGGACCTTTGCATGAGGTTATATTAAGCAGTAACAATAGCTGTGTGTGCACACATTTCCGGTGGAGTAAGTAGTATTTAGTCCCTCAGAATCCTAATCACCATTGCTGCTCAGCTCTGTTCCAAGCCCATACTGATCAGTTAAGAGTGGTTCTCTGACCCTGAATACTAGTATACATAACCTAGAGAGATCTGGCATGAATGTTTCAGCTTACCTTTAAGTAATAAAGGAATGATATCTTGGGGTAAGGGTCCAGGGGGAAAGAGGCAACAAGTCATCAATTTAACTCCAGTGCCTCATCATCTTCTCTTTCATTTAAGTAGTTTCCGTGTCTTTATTCAATGTTTCATCCTTTAGAGATTTTTTAAAAAACCACCGTTCATTGATCTTCTATTGTAAGCACATGGAAAATGCTCAATTCTATTCTAATTCTACATTTGTCAACCAGCCTTTGATCAATGATTTCTGTCTCCACCAGCAGGGTTTTCCTGTCAGCAAGTATTTTCATTTACGAAAGATTGATTTAACCAAGTGCATGATCTTACATCAGTGAAGCAATGCATTTGAATTTTCCCAGCCTGATCTTGCTCCCGAAAAGCCAAGAGAAAGCATCTCAGGTGAATGACAGGCATATTCTGGCTCTCTCCTGCTCTAGAAGAAAAGGTTGAAAAAGCCAATTTTTTAGGTAACAGATCAGCTAGAAATTAAGAGCAGTTGCCCCAACTAATAGAGGCACATTTGCCTGGAGCAGGCTTATATTTCTGGGAAGCAAGTGAGCTGGCAGGAAGGGGCAGGGTCCAACAAGGGACAAAAATAAGAACCCCAACTCCAACATATAAGCTACAAGTAGCAATATGGAGTTACCCATTTGGATGGCTTTAAAACATATCTGCAAATTCTTTGATATTTCTCACATTGAGAAGTGGGGTCTATGTCCCCTTCCTTGAATCTGGAATATTCTTAGTGACTTGCTTGTAACCAACAGAATTCACCAGTGGCACATCATAACTTCCAAGGCTAGTTCAGAGACATCCACCCCCGGAGCCCTAAGCTGCCATGTAAGACGACTACTCGGGCTGCCCAATTGTACTAGTAAGAAAACCGAGGCACTGTGGAGAGTCTGCACATTGGTGTTCGGGCTGACAGTCCCAACTGAGGATCCAGTTACCAATCAGCCTGGGAGTGAAGACTCCTCCAGCAAGAGTCGCCCAAGCTGAGGCCCTTAGAGATATGCCATCTTCATTTCCCTGTGAACCTATGAGCATAATTAAATGGTTCTTTTATTATTATTATTATTATTATTATTATTATTATTATTATTATTATTATACCTCACTCCCGGAAAATTTTCCATTGATTTTCAGAGAGTGCAAGGGAGGGAGAGACAGAGAGAAACATCGATGTGAGAGAGAGACATCAATTTGTTGCCTCTGGCACATGCCCAGACCAGGGCCAGGGACTGAGCCTAGAACCAAAGTACATGCCCTTTACTGGAATGGAACCCAGGTCCCTTCAGGCCATGGGCTGATGCTCTATCCGCTGAGGCAAACCAACTAGGGCTCAAATGGTTCTTTTATACAAAGTTTTGGGTGCAATAGTGACCAGAACACCAATCCTATTGAGTCACTGGAAACCTGTTTGAACCACATACTGATAAATACTGATGTTTGTTGGAGTTCTACTGAAAGCTGGGTGATGGCCACAGCTGGTAGAGAGGCTGCATGACATTATGCTGTTAATATTAGCTATAGAGTTGATCTTCTGACCTCTGTCCTATGACCTAGTAAACAGGAACGGGAATCCTTCTCTTGAGAGGTCCTTTGTGGATTAGAGTTAATGTGCCTAAAACACTCAGCATAGTGCCTAGCAAAGGACCAGAATCAGTGTTGGGTTTTTTTTTTTTAACTTAAAAACAGTAAAGCTATAATTTCTGGATTTCACATTTCCTGTCATTTCACTTAGAATTAAAATTACAGTCTTATTAGCAATCTTATTTTATAAAACCAATTCCTCAAATGCACATAAGTTGGACAGACAAGTCTGTAAAAGTGTTTGGGTTAAATGACAGATATAATTAAAAAGTCAGAGCACCATGTAAAAACAAATACAGAGTCATTTAGCGCCTTTAGCTCAACATCAGCCCGTCCTATAGAGCTGACTGCCATGAGTGAGAATGAATGAGCTGTAATCATCAAAATGACAGAATTAAGAAAGAAAATTAATTCCTAAAGGAAATCACTGTAGACCTCATTAGTTTAGGAATAACCCACCTTAGGACTTTAATTAAAAATAATATTTATTCCAAATAAATGAGTGCTGGCAGGTTTCTGTGGAATCCGTAAATCTCTTCCTATATTAAGGCAGACATCATTAATCTCATGTGAGATGCCCTCCGGTCTGACAGCCCGCGCAGCACCGGGGCGATTCTTGCTGCAGCCTTTTTATCTTCACAAAAGAGTTATAACTCATGCAGATACCTCATGTAAAAAGGTCCAGGCAATTAGAGACATCACTCTGAGATCCACACTGGCATTTTATCCTGTTAGAATGCATCTCATAATTAGTTTGGTATCAAATGGAGGCCAACATATCAACACTACCATCAAATTAGCAGTGATATTTTATTGCTTTACTTATTTCTGCCATTCTTTGTCCCAGAAAAGTATCAAATGTTTTATAAACACATATTCATAGAGTGTAGCCAAATAAAGGAGATTTCAACCAGTCATTGAAGAACATAGGGCAAAGGAGAGAGTGAGAATGGAAAAGGTAGGAAGAAGTTGCAAGGAATGAGGTTAGTATCCAAAGTGCATAATGTAAAGTAATGAAATACTGTAACGTTAACACACTTTCTAGCTTGGCATCTGATTGCTGGCTTATGTAATGATTAATTTAGAAAGTTTGATTCTGTCCCTATTCTTACTATTTATGTATCTATATAAAAATCTAAGCAACCTTTAAGACTGAACAACCTAAATGACTGGTTGACTGCTGCCCCCTGGTGATCAGTGAATTCCCACAACCAACCTTCCCCCCATACTCCCACCTCCCACCCCCCAAACCCCCACCAGCCAACTTCCCATGGCCCCCTGTCTCGCAGCTAACCTCCACAGCCCTTCCTCTCGAGCTGGCCAATCTCCCGTGGCCCCTCCTCCATGCTGGCTGGCCCCCCTGATAGGCTCTGATTGCTGGCCAGGCTGAGAGACCCTACCCGTGCACGAATTCATGCACCAGGCCTCTAGTAAGTTCCTAAAAGATGTTTGTACTGTGTTGAATAGTGCAGTCCCATGTCTCCCAGGAACCTGGGAGTGTGACCTTATTTGAAAGGACCTTACAGATGGAATCTAGTTAAGATGAGGTCATACTGGATTAGAGTGGCCCCAAATCCAGGGACTGGTGTCTTTATGAGAGAGGGAGATTTGGATTCAGACATCAGACACACAGGGGAGAAAGCCACTTGATGACTGATAACAGAGGGATAGAGGGACAAGCCAGTGAACACCAAAGCTTGTCAGATAGGAAGAGACAAGGACAAATTCTTCCCTAGAGCCTTCAGGGGAAGCATGGTCCTGCCCACAGCTTGACTTCTAACCTCCAGAAATGTGAGAGAATAGATTTCTACTGTTAAAGCCACCCAGTTTGTGGTGCTCTTATGACAGCCTTAAGAAATGAATATGACACTTAAATATTTTTTCCTAAGAACCTGCAGTACCTGCCCAGGATAAATATAAAGGTTTGAAGGGGAAACAGGGAAGGGAAAGGAATGAAATTCTAAAAATGTGGCCTAATAACTTTTTGTTTAAAATCTATGGCTCTCTTGTACATGCTGGCTGGTGACAAAATGAGTAATCAGTAAATTCATGTCTAATAAATAGTAAGAGAATAAACTATCTGAGAAGCCTCAGTCACATGGAGTTTAGCAGATTGATTTTATATGGATAAACAGGCTTTACTGCATACATTAGAGGCTAATATTTCCAAAGCTATACAGGGGGGACAATGTTCAACAAATACAAAATGGGAATGCAAGCATTTTAGAGCACAGGCAAGATGATTCCAAATCCACTTTAAGACTGGACAGAATTAGAGAGGTAAGGTGATACGCAGAACCGGATAAACTTGTGCAACACTTCTGCCGATCAGATAGATGAAAACAATAGTTTGTCATCTCAATGTCCCACAAAAGTGCAACTGCTGCCGAACAGCCCTGATGTTTTAAGATATGGATAGCCAGCGACGAGGCAGTGTTGGTATCCCCTCACAAAAGCTTCTGCCGGGAGCCGGGAGCCGGTGCACTTCCCAACTCTCACAACACGGGCTTCTCCATCAACACGGTTTCGCATTACACTCCGAAGCCCATCGTGGCTGTTGCTGGGTTCAGGTGTCCTTTCAGGCCATGAAAACACACTCTCAGTAACTGGATCACAGGCACGAAGCCTGTGGGCCAGATTCAGCCCAGAGGCTGGTTTCGTTTGGCCTGCTCGGGTATTTTGTTTTTAAGTAATTGCTAACTTTAAAATACTGGGGGTTGCCCTGTAAAATTCCATATTACCAGTGGGCATGAATTTCTGCAGGACAACCACCTGGGGCTGAATAGCTGAGATCAAGCCTCCTCCAGGGTCTCTGGGTCCCAGGCCCTCACGGTGCCCCTGGCTGTACAGACAGCACAGGGGTACAAACCGGCTCTTGGTCTGACTCCAGCAGGTTTGACCTTGAGCAAGGTCTCTTCTCTGAACTTGATTGACTTCCTCTCTTGTCAAATGGACATAATTATACTGTCTATTTTCTTAGATTGTTTGGGGGGGATTAAGGTAATTAAAACACAAAGCACTTGGAGCAGTGCCTGTCACACGGAAACTCGATACATATTTGTTTTTATTTTGATGATTAGTAATTCTTATCATCTTACCTATCCCATTTCTTTCACCTTTATCACTGATGTACCTCTCACTGATGTTTATGCTTTTGACTCCAGCTCTAAGTAAAACCTCACCCTCAAGGGGAGGGAGAGGAGACATTTAGTCTGCGCTCAGTGGGGCAGCAGGGTGACACTGGGGTATTAATTAAGAGCCCAGATTCTGCAGCCTGACTTCCAATCCCAACTCTTCTACTTCCCAACAGTATGGCCTTAGACAAATCATTTAACTCTCTAAAACCTGGGTTTACCTCTGTGACAGAGTAATGGTACTGCTCTGAATCACTGTGCCTAGCACACAGCACGCTTTAGCTTTTATTATGGAGAACTCGCAGCAGGCCACAGCGTTCTGCCAACCGGCAACCTCGTGCCTGGCTGCCTCCATTTCCCCAACAGGCTGCCAGCACCATTCAGCAGCATGAGCTTGGTTCGAGGCTGTATCCAGGGGGTTTCCAGATCCAAAGGGGAAATGAATTAGAAGGAAACCAGGTGAAGCTTGGAGCCATTCATTATTTTCTCCATTGCCCCTTTGTCACCTTAAAATGTAAGCCCCAGATTGTATTAAAACTTGCATGCCCTTGAAATTAAGAACAACGCTTCTAAAATGGAAGCAGATTTCCCCCTACCATTTCAAATGGTAAAAGCATCTAAGCATGATGACAAAGAGATGAAGGCATTCAAAGTTCTTGGTGTTTTCCAAAATAATTTTCTCGTTCCCTAGACTTCTCAAATGATTGCCTTCTCAGTGGGACATCCACCCACAGTTTGAATTCCTTCCAAATCTTATCAGAGACTTAAAAATAACTCTTAAAATAATGCTTTAGACAGTCACATCAAACAGTTCCTGAGGTAGATGACCTCCACAGTATTTCTTAAAGAACGCTTTCTACTATTCAACTTGTTTTAGGCTCTATGGTTCTAAAATGACTCATTTTCTTAAAGAAGTAGCAATGTATTTCTTCTATTCCATACACAAAAGAAATAGACAGTCACAAACATCAAAGTGTTGACTCGGTAAGAAAATCCTCCTTCTGAAATTATCTACAGAAAAAAGGGTTTTCAAATCTCACTGGCAATAAAGATTTTAAAATAGCTGAATGTTAGATTGGCTTTAAAAACTAATCAAGACACGCACAAGAACGGTCTGGAGCTTTGGTCTTAAAAGCAAAAAAGAAAGAAATCATCCAAAAATCTATCAATAGTAGATGGGCAAATTACCTGTGGTAAATTCATACAATAAGATGATACGCAGAAACAAAAAAGAATAAACTACCACTAAATACAACAATATGAATGAATTTCGCAGACATAGTTTAAGTATAAGAAGCAAGTTTCAGAATACTCGTCACCTTTGAAAGAGACGGACTGAGGAAGCGCGAGGGGCTTTTCTGGTGATTTTGGAAATGCTTAATAACTTCAACTGGGGCGCACTGAACTAAGTTTATTGGTCTGTAAAAATGCATTGAGCTGTACACTTTAGTGGACTTCTCCATTTATAAGTTATACCCCAATTTAAAAATAAATTTAAAAAATTAATCAGGCTTTAACTGTGGATTGTCATCAGCCACACATGACTCCATTATGGGCTCTGTGGAAAGTTTGAGTTTTGTTGCTAAATGAAAGTTGGTATAACATATTTGTATTTTACATTGTCCTTCAAATGCTTTGTCTTTGGAGTCATAGCCTTGATTTTATTCATTAAAGAGCATTTTGTTGTTTGTTTATCAAGAAGATTCAAAAACCTCATGTAATTAAACACAACAATCTATGTCAAAATGTGGACAGTCCTGACAACTTCGGGTCTATGTAATTTCGCACCATCGAATCCTTCTTCGTTATAGCAGCTTTCTGTGGGTGCAGTGAGACGAAGATGGCTTTGACATGGTCATACCTGGATCCGAATCTCTGTTCTACCAGTTGCCAACTAGAGGAACCTGGTCACCAAATTGCTCCATCTCCCTGAATCTCTGTGTTCTCACCTGCAAGATGGAGCTGATGCCTCCCTCATGGGGTTATTGGGAGGATTAATTAGGATAACATTTGTAAAAATCTTGGTAGACGCCTTTGAAATGGAAACTAGCGCTAAATGGACATGAACACTTTTCTATGCCTTTATTTTTAAAAAGATTATGACACAGACTCCAAAGTATCCAAGCCTCAAAGATTTACATTTAAGAAATATGGAAAAGGCCAAAACTTTTGTCCTTGTTATCAACAATAATAGAATCTTTGGCTCAGTCCTGCCCTTACTGTGGGTCCTCACTTCCTTTCCAGGTTTCCCTACATATCCATCCTCTCTGGCCTCCCATCATCAGAACAGAACATTCCCCTGCTTCCCTCTTACCAGCTCCCTCTCTGCCACCTGAACCTTAGGACCCCACCCCAGGGACTGAGGCCTCGGCTTCTGCCCCAAGAGGCCACCTAGAACATCTTTCCACACAGGCAGATATCTTGTTACCAACACCCCAGAAGGTGACATTTTCTGACATTTTCCCAAATAAAATATGACCCAGTTAGAATGTATGCAGAATAAACTCCCAGCCATGAATATGGACATCCACAGAGAAAGTGAGCTGTAAAAGTCAACACAACTGAAAAAGTCCACTCCTTGTTCGCAGTTTGGTATGAACAAGACTCCTGGCCCCCATCTCCATAGCAGGCACCAAAAAGGAGAATTTAACATTGGGACATTCCCTCGGTGAACTCAAATTTGCTTTATATTTTTACTTCCCTGGAGGAAAACCGTCCTCTGGAGAGTGTGCTTCTCACCGGAAAAGGGTGCTGGTGACTTAGGACAAGACGATTCTTCTCTGTGGCCACCTGCACCCTACACTGGGAGATGCTCAGCAGCTGAAACTATAAAGCATTCCCAAAAAACAGCCAACCAACTACACCTTGACGTTTTCTCCTGGAGGAAAGAGGGTGTCACTCCCCATGGGATGGGAGCCCAGAATATAAATTAAGTTTATTTGCAGAAAAATAAAACTACATTTTTTGCACATGAGTTTGCGGATGGAGTTTGGCATTCAGACACTCCTGTTGGTGAAAAGGTCTTGGGCTTGGGAGCGGGGCTGCCATAGACCAGTGTGCAATGCCTAAGTGGGGCCCAGGCATACCAAACACCTTACTGATGTGTATACGTATTAAACAATGCTTCCCATTAATGAAAGTACCTTTAAAACAAGCACCTGTTCCTATTTGAATAAAGATGCCATATGGCCTAGAGGCAGCCCTGATGGGAGTAAGTATAAAGACCTTGGGACCTATGCTCTTACTAGTTAAGTCAGTGGTCTGCAAACCGAGGCTCGCGAGCCACATGGAGCTCTTTGGCCCCTTGAGTGTGTCTCGGCATTAGAACCACTTCTTCAAACTAGACTCGCCAAGGCCAAAAACTGACTTCTGCACGTGGGCCGTGAAGTTTCAATCACACTGTATGTGTGTGCCCGCACGTGGTATTTTGTGGAAGAGCCACACTCAAGGGGCCAAAGAGGTGCATGTGGCTCGCAAGCCACGGTTTGCCAACCACTGAGTTAAGCCATTTAATTGCCATGCACCGTTCCCCATCTTTCATAGGGAATAATGCAGCTCCCTTAGAGGACTGCTAAGACAGCAGGCTGGAAAATGAATTCAGAGAAAATGAATTCAGAATGCAATTTTAAATTTTAACAAATAAATTTGAAAATGAGAAAGGTTGGGAGGTTAGATAGGGGTCCCCAAACTGTAAGTGCTTTGGTAATATTTTCACTGTGCCCCACAGGGCCAAAGAAACACTGAATAGTTCTATTTATTATGTAGGAAGGTCAAGCAAACTTAAGTATTTATGTGCTAAGTACTCAGTAGATTTATAGAAAATAATACACATAAGTCAAAAGGGAAAAAATTGTATCATCCTTAAGTAATCACGCTTACTACGGGTGTGTGCTGGTCTAGCACAGCTGAACTTCTCGGATTTTGGAAACAGACTGCATTCTGCCACCAGCGTTTCCTATTCCACATTGATTTCCACAAGGTACTTCCTTTTCATCATGTCAATTTTTTAAATTGATTTCAGAGAAGGAAAAAGAAAACACTGATTTGTTGTTATTTATGTATTCATTGGTTGAGGCTAGTACAAGCATGTCAAACTCAAAGGCTAACATGGGCCAAATAAACAAGGTTTGTTTATATGGGCTACAAAAAAAAAAACTTCAATTTTCTTTTTTTTTTTTTCACATGCAACGTGTTTGCCATTTTTATTTTTATTTTTTATCTTTATTGTTCAGTTTATTAATTACATTGTTTCCCCTTTTTTATCCCCCTATATCTCCCCTCCACCCTGTACCTATTCCACCCTCCACCCTCACCTCCCCCTCCCCACTGTCCTCTCCCACATTCTTTCTCCTTTTTTATCCCCCTATATCTCCCCTCCACCCTGTACCTATCCCACCCTCCACCCTCACCTCCCCTCCCCACTGTCCTCTCCCATTGTTGCAAGATTTTTGTCCAGTTTCTTGCTGTACTTCCCACAACCCTTTTCTCCCCAAGAATTGTCAGTCCATTCCCTCTCTATGTCCATGTTTCTGTTACATTCACCAGTTTATCCTGTTCATCAGCCTATCAATTCACTTGATTTTTATGTTCATTTGTTGATAGATGTGTATTTGTTGTTCATAATTTATATTTTTACCTTTTTCTTCTTCCTCTTCTTAAAGAATATCTTTCAGCATTTCATATAATATTGGTTTGGTGGTGATGAACTCCTTTAGCTTTTTCTTATCTGCGAAGCACTTTATTTGATCTTCAATTCTGAATGATAGCTTTGCTGGATAAAGTAATCTTGGTTGTAGATTCTTGCTATTCATCATTTTGAATATTTCTTGCCACTCCCATCTGGTCTGCATCGTTTCTGTTGAGAAATCCGCTGACAATCATATGGGTGCTCCCTTATAGGTAACCAACTGTTTTTCTCTTGCTGCTTTTAATATTCTCTCTTTATCTTTTGCTCTTGGCATTTTAATTATGATATGTCTTGGTGTGGTCCTCTTTAGATTCCTATATTTTGGGGTTCTGTGTACTTCTTGGGCTTTTAAGTCAGTTTCCTTCACCAGGTGGGGGAAGTTTTCAGTCACTATTTCTTCAAGTAGGTTTTCATTAACTTGCTCTCTCTCTTTTTCTGGCACCCCTATAATTCGGATGTTGGCATGCTTGAGGTTGTCCCAGAGGCCCCTTACGCTATCTTCAATTATCTGAAATCTTTTTGTTTCTTGCTTTTCCAGCCGAGTGGATTTTGCTTCTTTGTATTTCAAATCTTTGACTTGGTTCTTGTGGCCCTCTGGACTGCTTTTAGGACTTTGTGTAATATTTTTTATTTCAGTCTGTGTATGCTTGATTTCTAGTTGGTCCTTTTTCATATCCGTGAGGGTCTCGTTCATATCCTCAGAGGTCTTGTTAATTTCCTTGAAGGTCTCATTCATTTCCTTGTAAGTCTCATTCATTTCCTGGTTGGTCTTGTTAATTTCCTCAAAAACTTCAATTTTCATAGAAACATAGGTTTATTTCAATAGAGACATGCTGAATACAAAGGGCTGAAATAAATGAGTAATTGTTAACATAAAATAATGGAACATTTCAATAAAATTAATATTTTTCCTTGAAGATTAACTTTCCAGACACTATATAACTGCACAAATTAATAAGTGTAATGTGAATAAACCTATTTTTCTTGTTCTCAGAAAGCAAAATATTTCCTGTTGCATACAAGGAAATCCAAGACTAATGACATGGCAATCAGCTGCTAAAATATTCGCTGCTAGTATTAGTGGAGAGAAATGGTGCGCCTGCGCATAAGGCCCATAAGGGAAATGAATGCAACACGATTATAGTAATCAGTCATTAGCGAACATTGTAGTTCGTTATTAATAACTAGTGGCCTGGTGCATGAAATTCGTGCAGCCTGCACCGGCCCAGCCTGCACCGGCTCCAATCAGGGACCCCTTTGGGGATGTGTGACCCCTAACCACCTCTGCCTACCTGCCTGATCACCCCTAAGTGCTCCCCTGCTGGTCTGATTGCTCCTAACTGCCTCTGTCTTGCCCCACACCTGGAGCCCAGGCTTCCCTCCCTCTGGCCAGCTATAGGCAGCTAGGACCTGGGCCAGCTTCACTCAGGCCGGCCACAGCCACAGGCACCCACAGGCACCCAGGACCACGGGGAATGCTACCTAACCCCAAGGCCAGAAAGGGCCCCAGCCCCTCTATGTGCCTGCCTGGCCGAGTCCCACTACTCTGACTGCCATGGCTTAAAGAACTTTGCCATATTTGTTCTCCCCAGCCTCCTGGGGAGAGGGCATGAGCTGAGAAACTGGAGATGCTGCAGCCCGGCTGAAGGCGCGCCTTCCTCAGCATCTCCAGAAGCCGGAGCACCTGGTTGGAAGGCTCTCAGCTCCGATCCTGGTCTGAGGAGGCGGGGAGCCACGGAGTGTGCGTGGTGCTTGGGGAAAGGGTGACCTTACTGGACTCACACACACTGCCACTGACAACGGCATGAGGTCATGGAGACTGAAGGAGCAGAGAAATGCATCCAGAACTGGGGGATCCTGCGCCAACCCAGCAGGTAGGCACCTCTCTGACAGCACACCTTGCAGACAGCGTGCCCTGCAGCCCCAGGCAGGCCTCCCGCAGCCATCCCACCTCTCCGAGGGGCCCTGGCCTGGGGAGCGCATGCTGCACCATGGCCATGCCCCCACAGGCCTCGCTGGCCTCGCCTCCCATCCTGCTGGCATGCCCCCTGCTCCTGATTGGCTGGTAGCATAACCAATCAGGAGCCAAGGTATGGTCAAATTTGCATGTTACTCTTTTATTAGATAGGACTAGAGTCCCGGTGCACAAAATTTGTGCATGGGGGGCAGGGGATGTTCCTTAGCCCAGCCTGTACCCTCTCCAATCTGGGACTCCTTGAGGGATGTCCAACTGCACGTTTAGGCCTGGTCCCAGTAGGATTGGGCCTAAACGAGCAGTCGGACATATTTCTCACAATCCAGGACTGCTGGCTCCAAACTGCTCACCTGCCTGCCTCCCTGATTGCCCCTAACCCATCCTGCCTGCCAGCCTGATCACCCCCTAACCACTACCCTGCCAGTCTAATTGATGTCTGCCTGCTCCCCTCCCAGCCTGGTTGCCCTCAACTTCCCTCCTCTGCCAGCCTGGTCACCCCTAACTGCCCTCCCCTGCAGGCTTGATCACCCCCAACTGCCCTCCCTTGCAGGCCTGGTCCCTCCCAACTGCCCTCTCCTGCTGGCCTGATGGCCCACAACTGCCCTCCCTTGCAGGCCTGGAACCTCCCAACGGTCCTCCCCTGCTGGCCATCTTGTGTTCACATAGGGGAAGGATCTTTGACCACGTGGGGGCAGCCATCTTGTGTGTTGGAGTGATGGTCAATCTGCAAATTACTCTTTTATTAGATATAATAGAGGCCTGGTACATGGGAGGGCGAGAGCTGGTTTGCCCTGAAGTGTCCCAGATCAGGGTGGGGGGGGGGGTCCCTTGGGATGAGGGGCAGCCTGGGTGAGGGGCCTGTGGAGGTTTTCAGGCAAGCCACGCCCCCCAGTGACTTAAGTGGAGGCCCTGGTATCTGGGATTAATCTATGTCTACAATTGAAACTTTGTAGCCTGGAGCAGAGCCAAGCCTTCTGCTCGCTCGGGGTGGCAGCCATTTCTGTTTGAAACATTGTAGCCTAGAGTGGAGGCCTAGGCCAGCAATGGCAAGCTGAAAGCTTGGCTTCCTCCATTGCCAGGAAAACCCAGCTCAGTGGCTGCAGCCATTTCTGTATCTTTTATAATTGAAACTTTGTAACATTGATTGGAGGCCTAGGGAGGCAGAAAGCCTGGCTTCCTCTGTTGCTGGGAAAACCCAAGCCTTCCTCCTGCTCTCAGTGGCGGAGTTTGGGGTTTATTTGCATAATTTGTTCCTGATTGGCTGGTGGGCTTGGCTGTGAGTGTGGCTTGTGGGTGTGGCAGAGATATGGTCAAATTTGCATATTACTCTTTTATTAGATAGGATTATGTATAACAGGATATTGTAAAAAGTAAGTTATGAAATTTTTATTAAAAGTTTCATACACCAGCCCTCCTGATCCGCAGCTGCCCACTATTATGTTGGCTAAGCCGCAAAAATATTCATTGTGGGCCACATGCAGCCTGTGGGCTGCGAGTGTGACCTGCTTCTTCTAGTGTATGTCCTGACAGGGAACTGAACCCACAACTTTGGCATATCCAGACGATGCACTAACCAACTGAGCTTCTGGGCCAGATTTTCATAAAAATTATTAAAAACCTAGCTTTCTACGCTGAAACTGGTTTGGCTCAGTGGATAGAGCATCTGCTTTCAGATTGAAAGGTCCCTGGTTTCCGGTCAAGGGCATGTACCTTGGTTGCAGGCACATTCCCAGTGCGGGGTGTGCAGGAGGCAGCTGATCGATGTTTTTCCTCATTAATGTTTCTGACTTTCTATCCCTCTCTCTTCCTCTCTGTAAAAAATCAATAATATATATATATATTTTTAAAAACCTAGCTTTCCAAAGATAGCATTTAAAGGAATGTAGCACAATCTAATATTAAAATATGTGAACTAGTATGTCAAGCTAGTAGTTTATACAATGTCCAACAAATGTCAAGTTTCTGTTTCTCACAAAAATTTTAAATGCCCCATGGCACCGCCCTGTGAATTCACTGTAATGTCTCACTTCCAGGCCACCTCTGTTCACAGTTTAAGACAAAGGGACAGGGACAATGAAACCCTAGACACAGACACGTTGAAATGAACTGAAGTAAAGGTGTTTATAATGGGCTAACACCCACGGCTTAGGGAGCTATAATTAAGTCTGAAAGTCCAGCACTGAGGAGCCTGTTTATTTCTTCTTGGGCACTTGAGATAATGTCTTCAAAAGCATTTGGAAAATTCCAAAGTGCTATAACAAGGGTGATCGCAGAATTGGCTGGTGAAAGAGCTATGCACTAGAAGGTAAGCGCCAAGAGGCCAGAGAGCTTTATATCCTCGATGCCTACAAAACATGCCTGGGAAATAATTGGGCCTTAAGAAATATTTGTTGAATTAACGGATAAAGAAAAGAGGACTCACTGGCATTTGGAACTCAATGTTTTTAATAGAGTTGTAGGGTTGGCTTGGCTTTCATCCTTTTCTCTGTTCTCTCACCGTGGTCAATAAAGTTCCAAATAAACCATACGTACTAGTGTAGTTATAGATTACATATCTACAAGTGCCTGGTACATAGAGGTGCTCAGGAAGTGGTTAATTTTTTGAGGATGGCAAAGTTGGATGGTGGAAAGAATATACATTTTGGAATAGGACTAATCTGCATTTGAACTGACTTTTTATTTTATTTTATTGTTTAAGGCAGGGGTTGGCAAACTAATTAGTCAACAGAGTGGCAAACCGAGGCTCACCAGCACAGTTTGCCAACCACTGGTTTAAGGTATCTCATATCATAAAAGGCTAATATGCAAATCAACGAAATGGCGGAATGACCAGTTGCTATACTGTGCACTGACCATCAGGGAGCAGACGCTCAACGCAGGAGCTGCCCCCTGGTGGTCAGTGTGTTCCCACAGGGGGAGTGCCAATCAGCCAGAAACTGGGTTCACCGCTGGCGAGTGTAGCAGTGGTGGCGGGAGCTTCTCCTGCCTCTGCAGCAGCTCTAAGGATGTATGAGGGCTCTCAGACTGAGAGAGGGCGCAGGCTGGGCTGAGGGACCCCCCACCCGAGTGCACAAACTTTGTACACCAGGCTTCTAGTTATAAATAGTAGTACATATTTCTCTCTTTTTTTTCCCCATTGACCTCCCGGGCCTCCCCTACTCCCTGACACTTGCCCTCATCCCCTCACCCCCAGGGTCTTGCATCTGCTGCTTGTGCTTATATGCATGCATACAAGTCCTTCGGCTGATCTCTTATCCCCCAACCCTCCCCTACCTTCCCGCTGTAGTTTGACAGTCTGTTCAATTGAATTTGAATGGGCAATCACGAAATTTCTCTGGGTCTCAGTTTTTTCACATGTAATGTTGGCGTAAACATCTTATAATATACAGGTTGTTACGAGAATTTCATGAGAAACTCTCTGTAGAGCACTTAATGCAATGCCTGGAACAAGGATGTATAAGCAGGAGCTATCCTAATATGTAATTTTCTGTCTCCTTGGTTTATCTCATTTGCCTGAAGGTAAGTTTCAGAACATATGAATAGACTGCACATTAAACACACCAGCGATATGCCACCTCCAGGCCTTTGCACTGGCATGGAATGCTCTTCTGATAGATGTCCACTTCCTTCTAGGAAGTTTGCTCAAATTCACCTTCTTAATGAGGCCTACACAAACTCCCTGCTTATAATTGCACACCTCCATCTCCCTGACCCCGCTCAGATTTTTCTCCTTTTAACTCACTACTTTCTATGTCCTTTGTTTTCATCCTGCCCTCACATGAATACAAACTACAGGAACAGGGATTTTTGTTTCTTTGGTGCATCAGTGCCACAGTGACTGGGTCAGTGCCCGAACAGGTTAGGGCCAGTGGTCGGCAAGCTCATTCGTCAGCAGAGCCAAATATCAACAGTACGACGATTGAAATTGCTTTTGAGAACCAAATTTTTTAAACTTAAACTTCTTCTAATGCCACTTCTTTAAAATAGACTCGCCCAGGCCGTGGTATTTTGTGGAAGAGCCACACTCAAGGGGCCAAAGAGCTGCATGTGGCTCGCGAGCCGCAGTTTGCCGACCACGGGGTTAGGCACTCAGTATTTGTGAAATTGATTTGAATATATGCTCACTGAATTTCATACTTTTTAAGTTTGAAATTATTTAGTTTGTCAGCATGATTTTGAGAACTGATTGCCTGCTTTCATACTGAATCTGTAAGTGTGACCCATCAAGCCCATTCCCTGCAAACAATTCCCTGGAGTTCTCGGACAACTCCAGGCACCCAGCCCAGTTCAGTCACTATCTGGGTGAACCTTGGCAATGTACTTAGCCCCTGTGTGTTGGTTGCATCATCTGTAACTGGGGGTAAACACCATCTCTCCTCCACACATATCTTGTGAGGATTCCATGACTTACACATGAAGTGCCTACAACAGAGCCTGGCACACATTCAATAATTACTAGCGATTGTGATTCTGTTTATAGACAAGTCCGGAATCCTCTCCCCTCTAATCTAGCTCTGTATTTCCGTTCTCCCTTGCTTACTCATCCTCTCCCGACTGACTCCTTCTTTGATTTCCCACTTCTTACCCATCAGATCTGAAATGATTGAGGTCTCTTTAGCTTCAACTCTATTTCCTCAATATTTGTTAAAGCAATTGTCATTAGGCCAAAACTGCTTTTAGAAGCTCTAGGTAACTCCCAACACGATTTTAACCATGTGAGTCTAAGAAAAATCCCTATGGGAACAACAGGGGAAATTTTCTCACAAGTTGCTTTATTAGACCTTAAGCCAGAACTATTTTAATATTACATGTGAAAAAACTGAAACCCAGAGAAATTTGGTGATTGCCCATTCAAATTCAATTCCCAAGCATGGCCTCCTTAACATCTTGGGTCATATTATTTTAAAGAGAAAATAATTCAGGTCTTCTAAAACTTTTTTTTTTTTTTGCCTTGAGACTAATTTATGTCCCAATATGTATATACCTTCTGAGCTTCCTTCTGAGGCCAGAGGAGAAAAGCTACACTAACTTCTCGCAGGCGGTGAAGTCTGACCCACCTCATGCCACCTGTCTCAGAAAAAGGAGGCCACCAGAGAACTTGGCTAAAGGTAGGGAGGTAAAAAGTCCAAAGGATTAAATTTCCAGCTCCCAAAATAACCCGCGTACTCCTGCCACCTCCAAATCAGGCTCTGCACGCTTCTGCAGGCTGGCTGAGTGCCACTTCTCCGGCTCCATCCAGGAAGCCCTGTGGAGCCACAGAGGACCCTCTGTCTCCACAGAAAATCACCTTGGAGAGGTTGGGGAGTCCGGTAAACTAAAGGCAGGTATGCAAGGTGCATCTTTCCATCTTCTTAGAGTCTTATCGTTCTTTCTTTAATGTCCTCTCTTCTGTCTCCTCCTCCATCTGCCTCTAGGGCCTGGAAGATCTCAGGACAGTGTTTTGCAAAATATGAGTACCATTGTCATAATGTCTCTCCCACCATGTTCGAATTCCACCTGTACTGTTTCTTTAAATTATCTCACTCTTTACTTAAATTGTTAAAGACTAGCTATTAATGTGTGCTTTAAATTCATTTTTAATTATTTTTATTTTTTAAATTTATCTTTATTGTTGAAAATATTTCAGATGTCCCCCATTTTTCCCCTCCAGCCTGCACCCCTCTCTCTGCCCCCAGGCAAATGTGTGCTTTAAATTTAAAACCAGTGTCATTTGCCTTTTGAAAAAAAGATTCCCATCTCCATCTTCATAATAAAAGGCTAGGGACTGTCACAACCTAAATGACCAGCCAGACTGACCAGTCACCAAGTGCATGGGCCACCTCTCAGTTCCTCCTCTGTGGTCCACAGGCTCCTATCACAGCAAGGCTGGTGGCCAGCAGGTGGGCGGGGCAGCTGTGGATCAGGCCCAGAAAAAGGCCCAGAGAGAGAGGCAGGGCCTAACTTGCAGCCACAGTGGTTGCTAGCGAGGCCCAGAAAGAGAAAGAGGTGGGGCCTGATCCACAGCTGCTGTGAAGGCTGTGGATCAGGCTCGGAGATAGGCCCGGAGACACTGACTGGCATGGAAACCAACCACTCAGAACCAAATTTGGGTGATTTGCAAGGAGCCATTGGCTGCCTAGGAGGCGGAGCTTTTAATACTGACTGGCACAGAAACTGACCAATCAAAACCTAATCTGGGTGAACTGCAAAGGCAAAACCTAACATAGGGGCTGAAGAGGGGTTTTAAGGCCAACAGCTGTTTGGTGTAAGTTGTAAGAAAGTGGTTCAACTTTTTTAATAACCGTTTTGGCAGTATAGTGCATATGGCTGGTTATCAGTCCAGATATGGGGATTTTGAATTTTTGTCTACCAAGAGCATCTCCTTCCTACTGAAAAAGGCTTCCCCCCACTCCCATTTAAGCAATCCTATCCTATATAATCTATCTGTACTACTAAAAGGGTAATATGCTAATTAGACTGAGTCAACTGGCCATCTTCTGGATGTCCGACTTCCTTCCAGACAAAGCCATGGTGGTAGGGGCTGAGGCAGAGGCAGTTAGGAGAAATCAGGCCTGCAGGGGAGGGCAGTTGGGAATGACCAGGCTGGCAGGGGAGGGCCATTAGGAGTGATCAGGTCAGCAGGGGAAAGCAGTGGGGGCAATCAGGCCACAGGGGAGCAGTGAGGGGTGATCATGCAGGCAGGCAGAGAGGTTTGGGGCGATCAAGAAGGCAGGCAGGGGGGTTAGGGGCAATCAGGCAGGCAGAGTGGTCAGGGGTAATCAGGCAGGCAGTTGAGCGGTTAGGAGCCTGTGGTCCCAAATCATAAAAGGGATGTCCGACGGCTGGCTTAAGGCCAATCTGGACATCCCTCAAGGGGTCCCTGATTGGAGAGGGTGCAGGCTGGGCTGAGGGAACCCCCATCCCCATTCATGAATTTTGTGCACTAGGCCTCTAGTCCTATATAATAAAAGCCTAACATGCTAAGTGTCCAGTCAGCTGGTCGTCCTTTCAACCAATCAAAGCATAATATACTAATGATATGCTAAGGCTGCTCAACCACTCTCTGTGACATGCACTGACCACCAGGGGACAGACGCTCCAACCACGTAGATTAGCTTATTGCTGGGGTCCACTGGACTGACCAAGATGGGCCAAAAATGTCCTGCAGCCCTCCTGTGGCCCCTCCCCAGCTGGCCAACCTCCTGGGTCCCTCCCCAGCACTGATTGTGCTTCATGGGGTCCCTAAGTCTGACCTGAGCCCTCTCACAATCTTGGGGGATGTTGGAGAGCTGGTTTCAGCCCAATCCTGCAGGTCAGGGCAAGAGACCCCACTGGTGCAAGAATTTGGGCACCAGGCCTCTAGTATAATATAATTAAAACAAAAATATATATATAATGGAATTTTAGTTAGATGGGGTTGCTTGCTGCAAGCTTTGTGCCTGAGTCCTGCAGTTAGGAATGGTGGAGCAATGATGAAGACCTGCCATCATTAAAGTGACACTTGTTCCTTAAAATAGAGACTGGAAAGAGGATTGAAAAGAAAGCAACTTTTTCTTCCTCATTTTAAATCCCATGTGTATTTACAAATCAAGCATTTCCCACTTTGGTATATATTGCTTTGGGCTTTAGACTTAAAAAGACAAGTAAGTTTGTTGAACTTTGATAGGCCCTATCCATCCCGTTACCTTCAAGCGCCAAGAACACTAGTGTATTTACTACCTGGACCAAAAAACGTTTGCACTTTTTTTTTTTCTCATTATTTGTGCACGGCTTGGACCAACCACCACAGATTACTTCAGTTATAAGGCTCTCTCGCGTGGGTCACAAAACGTGGTCCTCGGATGGGTCTTTGGATACCACCTGGCCCCAACCTTGACCCATCTCCACTTTCCTGAAAAGAGACTTGGAGTTCGAGGCCAAGGGCCATTTGCCCAAGGTCAAGCAGAGGGCGGTCTCGTTCTTGTGTGCGGGCAGGCCTAAGAAAGAGGCTGGAGACGGTTGCCGGGCCAGCACCGCTCCGAACTCCTACCTCCGTGTTGATCCCAGTTGTCATGGCAGCGGCGCATTGTCCCCGCCTCGTCTCTGTGACGTCAGGGGCCAGCATCCAATGGGAAAGCAGTTCTGCGTCCGGCTCCGCCTTCTCGCGCGGCCACCACCTACGCGGCTAAGCGAGAAGCGAGACGGAGCGGGGCAGACCGGGTCCAGCCGCGGCCGCGGGAGTTACATCGTGCTCGGCCTGTCCGCTCCGCCCGCCGCGGCCGACACCGCCAGCATGTTCAGGATGCTCAGCAGCGGCTTCGAGGACGATCCCTTCTTCTCGTGAGTGTCGGCGGCCGGGATTTTTCTAGGGAACTGTTCAGGGATTTTTCCAGGGAACTGTTTTTTTTTGTTTTTTTTTTAAGAAGAGAGCGAGTTTGAGAGGGCGAAAGGGGGGCCCCGGGAGGCAGTTTGAGGAAGAGGAGGACTGGGGGGGGGGGGGGCGTGAGAAAGAAGGGAGAAGGGGACTTAGGGGTGAACGAGGGAGGGGAGAGGAGATTGGGGGGGTGCGGAGAAAGAAGCAAGAGAGTTTGGGTCCGTGAGGTGAAGGGAGAAGTTTGGGGAGCCGGGGTGGGAAAGGACTTGGAGAGGAGAGAAGGACTGGGGGCGTGAGGAGAGCCGAGGTCTGAGCAGCCAGCCCTCCCCTGCATCCCGCTCCCGGGGAGAGAGCAGCTCTCCGCTGGGCCAGACGTCAGGTGCGCCCACCCCGCCCTCTGCTCTCCTCCTCCGGGAGTGAGGCCCTGCAGGGGCGGTAACTGCCTCCGGGTAACGGCCACCCACCGGTGGAACTACTGGGGAGAAGGGTGCATGCTCTGGGGAGCTCCCCGCACCTGGGTCAACTCCAGCTGAGGGGCGGGGAGAGTCTTGGATGGCAGCTCTTTGAAAAGGGAAACGTTTCCTAAAACAGCCCTTTTAACCGCGTGCTGATAGAGCACAGCGAAGTTGGAGAAGTCGTGCTGCCTCTCGCCTCCGGGGCTGGCAGTTGCCCGGTGCAGTGTTTGTTTTCCTGGCTCGCTTTGCTGCAGAGCTGGCCTTGTTTGGGAGGGGGCTCTGCTTGGGTCAGAAGGACAGCGAGGACAGGGAAGCAGGGAGAGGGTGCATCTAACACCCCGGGAACAGGTGCCACCCTGTGGACCGGGCCAAGTGGAATCAATGTGACGCCTTCGGAAGATGATCCAGAAATGAGTTAGTTGTCCCATTAGGATCTAGTTTTCTGGTTTAAAAAAAAAAATTCTCCTTTTGGTGATTATATAAAGACATGATCTAATGTCATTACATCCCTGAACAGGAAGATTTGTGATCCTTTTTTCCCCAAGTGTTTTTGCCAATTTGAATTTTGACTTGGTGTCCTTAATTTAATTAAATCGCTTAAATCTTTCTCTAGGCAACTTAGGGATCCCCATCCCCCCTTTTTTTTTCAAGATTAAAATGTTAACAATTTACTTTTCATGTAGATTTTCTTAAAGGAAAACGTTGACTTAAAAGTTTAAAACCACATAACATCAAAGTAATAATTGAGAGAATAATTAACAGTGAAATGGTTACACTCACATTTAAGGAATCAAAACGAATGCAGCAAAGAGGACTATAGGAAATGTAATTAATCCCTTCAGGAGACTTTAATTTCTAGTGTGACCAGGAAAGCTCTGTTTTACCAACTCCCCTGAAGGTTATTCATTAAACAGCAAATTCATTGTGCTGTTTTAGTTCACTTGTTTAGAAACTATTGGGACGATTTGCAACCAGTGCCATTTTAAAACAAATTTCAACGTTTGTATTATGATCTGCTCTTTTGAAAGCCTCTGAGAGTAGGGACTAAATATATCCATAGATTAGTGGAGCTGTTGAAGTGGTTCTAATGAAATGTGACATCAGTCCAATGGGTTAAGAAGATTACGATACACAACTGGTCTGTTGTATTATGTCCTTGATTGTGTCAAAAAGAGCAATGGCCTTAACTAAACTGTGAACGTATAATTAGTGCCTTCTTTAAGATGTCTAGCAAAAGTGTAATTTAAACCCTCGGGTGACTCTTTTGAGCAAAGGCAATGAACCCAAGGGTCAGGATCAGAAATAGTAACAGACCACAAATAGTAGGCATGCCTCAAAGAACTCCCTTCCCTGTGCTTAGGGTGGAAAAGACCATCAGTTACATGGCAGTAGGTCTTTCAGTCATCACCTTCTTTAAAGGTAGGAAACTATCATAAAAATGTAGGAGAAAATCATTGTCATTAACTTTATAAAACGGATTCATGCTTGTAATTCCTTTGCTCCATAACTAACTATATAGAGAGTAAACATACTTTGGAGATGTTATAGAAAAGAGAAAAACCTGTGAGTTTACATTTATTTCAGGTAACGTCAGTTGACCTACGCATTTTACCCCAAACTCAAATGAAATGAATATCCATCCTATCTAATAAAAGAGCAATATGCAAATTGACCATAACTCCGATCAAGCCATGCCCACAGCCATGCCTATCAGCCAACCAGGAGCAAATTATGCAAATAACCCCCAACCAAGATGGCTGTGGCCACTGAGAGCAAGAGAGAGGCTTGGGTTTCCCTTGCAATGGAGGAAGCCAAGCTTTCCAACTGCCGTTGCCGGCCTAAGCCTCCACTCAATGTTCAAAGTTTCAATTATAGAAGATACATAATCCCAGCAGAAATGGCGGCAGCCATGGAGCTGGAGAGAACAGAGACTAGGGTTGCCCGGGTGATGGAGGAAGTCAAACTTCTGCAGCCCTAGCACCTAGCCCTCCATTCTAGGCTACGAAGTTTCAATTATAGAATTTAAATAAAACCAAACAATAATGGCTGTCGCCTCAGAGCAAGCAGAAGGCTTGGCTCCGCTCCAGGCTACAAAGTTTCAATTGTAGAACATATATTAACCCCAGATCCCAGGGCATCCACTTGGGTCGCTGGGGGGTATGGCCAGCCTGCAAACCACCACAGGCCCCTCTCCCAGGCCACCCCATTCCCCAAGGGAACCCCCATCCTGATCCCGGACAACCTCAGGACAAACCAGCCGGCCCCTACCCATGCACCAGGTCTCTATCCTATCTAATAAAAGTAATACGCAGATTTACCATGACTCCACACGAGAGGGCTGCCCCATGTGGTCAAAGATCCTGCCCCCATGTGGATACAACGTAGTCACCACAAGATGGCCAGCAGGGGAGGGCCCTTGGGAGGTTCCAGGCCTGCAAGAGAGGGCAGTTGTGGGCCATCAGGCCAGCAGGGGAGGGCAGTTGGGGGCAATTAGCCTGAAGTGGAGGGCAGTTAGGGGTGACTAGGCCAGCAGAGGAGGGAAGTTGGGGGCAAACAAGCTGGCAGGGGAGCAGTTAGATATCAGGCTGGCAGGGTAGTGGTTAGCGGGTGATCAGGCTGGCAGGCAGAAGTGGTTAGGGGCAATCAGGGAGGCAGGCAGGTGAGCAGTTTAGAGCCATCAGTCCTGGATTGTGAGGAGGATGTTTGACTGCCCGGACATCGAGGGCAGTCAGACATCCCTCGAGGGGTCCCAGACTGGAGAGGGTGCAGGCTGGGCTGAGGGACATCCCCCACCCCACCCCTGTGCACGAATTTCATGCACCGGGCCTCTAGTTAATTAATATAAGTCAAACATAAGGAATTCATGGATGAATGTTAGCCATGGCTAACATTATGTGTCTGGTCACTGGGTTCCCTGTGGGTAGTTTGATATCTGACATGTAGAAAGTTTTCAGTAAATATTGTGTAATGATAATCTGGTTTCCTTTACTCTTTGTCTTGTCCGTTACTCTGGTTTTCTTGCTGAAAGAATTATTTGCATTCAACAAAAGCCTTTGTTGATGTGGCACTTTCTAATTTGAACAGTACCATTTCCTAAATAATCCCTCAGTTCAGAATCAGGATATCAATATAAGCACACTTTGTTACTTCACTAATTATTTAAGAGTAAGAAGATTAAAAATATATACTTCTTGGATATAAAATTATAATTATTAAGTATTTTGAGACTGGTAAAATACTGGGATCAAATTGTCAAATGCTTAAAATGTCTGAATAAAAACAAAATTAAAATATGTGGTTTTAAGTTCAAATATATTCATTTTAAATGTTTACCTTCACATAATAGCACATATTAAAATTCAACAGAAAATTAAAAGGAAACTTTAAAAGTGATTTCTTTGTTGTATATATTTGGGATTTTTTTATATTGGTATCTTCTTATGTTGCTGAGCTGAAGTTAGTTCAATGAAAATGGACTTAGGGCATACCTTCATATATACCTTGTAAATAAATAAATGATACTTGTAATTTGATAAAAATGATGGTACTTTCTGGCATGCAGTTTGCTCTCAAAGATGCTACTTTCCCTTCCCATTTTTATTTGCTAAAGAAGAAATAAAAATATGTATGTTTGGGCAGGAAAACTAATTTGAGGTTAAAGTTATTTTGTTATCTATCCTATACCCTAAAAGCGTGATCATTTACTATAAAAGTATATATCTAGTACAATCCGAAAATTTCTACTTTGTACAGAAACATGAGTCTTCCGATCTACGGAAATGGATTTCTGATCGTGCAAGTCTAACAAAGAATATCTATGTTAGCACTTATAAGCTATTAGATATTAAAGGCTCAGAAGCAGGTTGACATATCTATCAGCCTTATTTTTAATCAAATTGTTAGCATTTCCTTAAGGCGCCCAACTCTTCATATGGGCACCATATGTGTCTTTGGTCAAAGAACTGCATTTATTCACAGGATGTTGTTTTTCCATCTCCTTGATCTTCACAGAAGCTGAAACTTACATTTTTATAATCTCTACTTAAATTTTTTTTAAATTTCCTTTTACAATTTGGAGATAATTGGAGGACACTTCTTTTGGCATATTCATTGACAGTTGAAAGTAAATGTATTTCAGATACAAGAAAGATATTGACTGATATTTTCTTTTCTTAATATGTTCTGACCGATTATTTTAGAGAGCAAGAGGGATAGAGAAACATTGATGAGAGAGAAACGTTATCAATCGGCTGCCTCCTACTGGGCATCAAGCCCACACCCAAGCGTGTGCCCTGACAGGGAGTCACACCGCGACCTCTCGGCTCATGGGTCCAGGCTCAGCCACTGAGTCAGTGGCGGACTGGGCTGATCCTTTCTTGACTGAGAACACTGTCACGGCAGGAAGTGAACAGTACCTCACTAGGTAAACTTTCCTGAGCAGTGTTTGAGGTTACATATTTGTTTTCATACATGTAGTTTGAGGTAAGGTCTTCATTAAGATGACGTAGTTAGTGCTAAACAGTGTTCTAATTCTAGTCATTTAGTAAGGTTAGCTTTAGAGCACTCAGCTAAAATCTAAAGTTTTTTTTTTTTTTTCAGGATCCCATTTTAAGACTCCTAACAGCTATTATGAGTTTTAGCACTTAAAAATTTATGCTCTCAGAGATATTTTTATAAGGATATTTTTTATAATTTAATTGTACATATTTTAGGATATCGTATTTATAGAACGAGGTGCTATAAACCCTAAAATGAAAGAATTTTTAAGGCAGACTTAATTTGGTGCATATTTTGGTTCATTGGGTAATTAAGGAGTATAACACATTTATAATATTTGGCTGGGTCAAGAAATGCCATTTGATAGCATCTAATCATATCTTAATGCTTAGTTTAATCAATAAACATTGTAGCCCAGCTGGTGTGGCTTAATGGTTGAGCATGAGCCTATGAACAGGATTCGATTCCCTGTCAGGGCACATGCCAGGCTTGCAGCTCAGTCCCTAGTAGAGGACCTGCAGGAAGCAGCTGATCAATGATTCTCTCTCATTATTGATGTTTCTATCTCTCTATCCCTCACTCTTCCTCTCCAAAATTGATTCAAAAACATATCTATAATAATAAAAGCATAATATGCTAATTAGACCAGATGTTCTTCTGGATGACCTTCTGGCCAAAGCTGGGGCTGCGAGGGGAACCCGGGTCCTGGGTGCCAGAGGGAAGCCAGTGCTGGCTGCTGGGGGAAGGAAGACCTACTTTTATACAAATTTCGTGCATCAGGCCTCTAGTACTTAAAAATAAAAGTAAACATCCTATCTAATAAAAAGAGTGATATGCAAATTAACCATCACTCCACCATACCCACCAGCCATGTCTACCAGCCAATCAGAAGCAAGTATGCAAATTAACCTCAACCAAGATGGCTCCAGCCACAGCGAGCAAGAGGGAGGCTTGGTTTTCCCAGTGATGAAGGAAGCCAAGCTTTCCACACACCCTGGCTGGGCCCAGGCCTCCACTCAAGGCTACAAAGTTTCAATTATGGAAGATACATAAGTCCCAACAGAAAAGGCTGCTGCCATGGAGCAAACAGAAGGCTTGGCTCCACTCCAGGCTACAAAGTTTCAATTGTAGAACCTAAATTAATCCCTGATACCAGGGCCTCCACTAGGGTCGCCAGGGTGCATGGCCGGCCTGCAAACCATCACAGGCTCCTTGCCCAGGCTGCCCCACACCACAAGGGAAGCCCCCACCGTGACCCAGGATACCCTTCAGGGCAAACCAGCTGGGCCCCACCCATGTACCAGGCCACTATCCTATCTAATAAAAGAGTAATTTGCAGATTGACCATCACTCCAACACACAAGATGGCTGCTCCCATGTGGTCAAAGATCCTGTCCCCATGTGGATACAAGATGGCCAGCATGGAAGGGCAGGTGGGAGGGACCAGGCCTGCAAGGGAGGGAAGTTGGGGGTGACCAGGCCTGCAGGGAAGGGCAGTTGGGGGGGACCCAGG
This sequence comes from Antrozous pallidus, assembly GCA_027563665.1. Classification (NCBI taxonomy): domain Eukaryota; kingdom Metazoa; phylum Chordata; class Mammalia; order Chiroptera; family Vespertilionidae; genus Antrozous; species Antrozous pallidus. The sequence continues at coordinate 23,691,614 of CM050514.1, forward strand.
CCTGCAGGTGAGAACAGTTGTGGGGGACTAGGCCTGCAAGGGAGGGCAGTTAGGGCTGACCAGGTCTGCAGGGGAGGGCAGGTAGAGGCAAACAGGCTGGTAGGGGAGCAGTTAGGCATCAATCAGGCTGGCAGGGGAGTGGTTAGGGGGTGATCAGGCTGGCAGGCAGAAGCAGTTAGAGGCAATCAGGAAGGCAGGAAGGCAGGCAGGCGAGCATTTGGGAGCCAGCAGTCCTGGATTATGTGAGGGATGACCCAGATTGGAGAGGTTGCATGCTGGGCTGAGAGACACCCCCCGAAACACACACACACACACACACACACACACACGAATTTCATTCACCGGGCCTCTAGTTATAAATATTCATGCAAAAGTAGGAGAGTACTTATAGGATGGGAGGGGTCATAGTCATTCCTACAAATCACTTAGTATCAAAGGTTTATGCCATACTATCAGTTTAAACTGTGCTTCTAATTATTGGGAAAATAGATTGCCTGTAGCTACGTAATTCATTCTTCAAGTATTTCTTGGGTTTCTACTATATGCTCAGCCCTCTGGACTCTACCATAAATTTGTAGAAGTTATGGCCCATGCCCTTAAGATTTTCTTATGAATGTTACATGTATTATTTCTAGCTTTAAATTTTGGATCACCTGATGTGTTTTCTTTATGTACCCATACACCTCATTGAAACCCAGGAACATTTTTCTTTATTATTAAGAGAATTATAACAATCTGCTGGCTAAATAAGTTTTTGCTACTAGTACGTATAGTGGAAGGAAAGAAGGAATTTCCCTTGATGAATGGAACTGCCATATCAATCTGAGACCCTTATGTAACAAATAATGTAATGGTTTTTAATTAGAAATATAAATACCTATATTCTTATACAGACTAAATAAAATTAGAAGCTGTGCCCCCAGTTATATATGTGCATGTGAATATATACATATGTATATTTGTATTTGAGCCTTAAAGCAGGACTTAACCTGAAGTGAAACTATACCAGCCCTTAAAAAAAAAAAAGCCACCTTTTATGCCCTGTCCAGTGTGGCTCAGTTAGTTGGGCCTCACTCCAAGTACCATACAGCTGCTGGTTTGATTCCCAGTCTAGGCATATGCAGGGGTTGCAGGCTTGGTCCCCTGTAGGGGGTGTTCAGGAGGCAATCAATCTACACTTGGCTCTCGCATCAATGTTTCTCTTTCTTTCTCCCTTCTTCTATCTCTAGAAGAATAAAATAAAATTTAAAAAACAGGCTTATGTTGAAATTATTTCATACAGGCCCAGAATCAATTTAAGAGTTAAAATTTGGGTGGATGGGAGTAACAATTTATTTTTTCCTAGCTTGTGATAGATTAATAACATGGAGTAGAAAAACCACATTTAGTACCAAATGTCACTATGCTTGGTTGTGGTTTCTGTCAGTGATCTTAAAATAGGCAGAATGGCCATCATCCTATCTAATAAAATTGACTGTACCTTTGCTACACCCACAAGCCACGCCCACAAGCCAATCAGAGCGAGTATGCAAATTAATCCAACCAAGATGGTGATTCATTTGCATATCTGTGCAAAAGATGTCATAGAAGGAAGCCAAGCACTGCAGGAGGCAGCAAAGCTGTGGAGAAGTAAGCAAGTGGGGCAGAGGAGAAGGGAGGGAGCGGGGCAGCAGAGATGGCAGTGGGCAAGACAGCAGAGACAGGAGAGAGAGAGGTAGTGGAGAAGGGAACGAGGCAGCAGAGATGGGAGAGGTGAGGTAGTGGAGAAGGGAGCGAGGCAGCAGAGAAGGGAGGGAGCTTTGCTCAGGTTGCAGGAAGCTCTATTCTTGCAGGAATCTTCCTGCAACGGGTCTCTAGTAATAGTATAAGTAAAATTTTCCTGAAAGAGTGAAACATTAATTTCAAAGGAGAACAATGTGAACAAATAGAAATATATAAAAACTATTAACGTCTCACCTGATAAACTCTGCATTAGGTTAATTTAAAAGTGTGTTAAAACAGTTATTGACTACTGCAAGAGATTTTTGGCTTGAACAAGGGAAATCTTGAAGTCTTATCTGCAAGCAGTTGCCTTCTGGGCAGACATGGGTTGCACTCCCTGCAGGGTCCAGCCAGATTTCTTCCTGAGAGGTCCGGACAGGTGCAGCAGCCAGGCTGCAAGCCCACTTTCATCCTACTGCGTTTTCCAACAGGCAGCCTTTTGTTCTTGTCACTCAAAAAATAAAGATTTCCTTTTTAGCATTTGCCCTACATATAAATATACCTACTCCTATTTAAATAAAGAGAACCCTGGGCAACATTTTAAATTAGCCACATTTAGTTGCTGAATTTCTAACCCAATTGTATGTAATGCAATCAGAAAAATAAGACTCACTAAATTGCATGTTTCTACAGGAAAATAAACTATTTCATAATCATTTGTCCCCGCCCACACACATGCACCTGAGGTCCCCTGTCAATCCCTGCCAGGCAGAGGGCCACAGCCTGAGGTCCCCTGGCCCGGTGCTGGGGCAGGGGGCATAGCCAGAGGTTCCTTGTCAAGCCCCGCTGGGTGGGGTTGCAGTTTGAGGTCCCCTGGCCTGGTGCCAGGGCAGGCACATGGCCTGACGTCCTCTGACAAGCCCCACGGGGGCAGGGGAGGAGGTGGGCATAGCCTCAGGTCCCTGCTGTTTTCTTGTTATGGCTCCTTATGGGAACTTGGCCTCAACTGTGGGTCCAGCCATGTTTGTGACAGAGTGATGGCCAATTAGCATATTCCCTCTTTGTTAGGTAGGATTCTAAGCTCTCAATATGTAGTGAATATAAAACTCTAAATAAATGGGCTCTCTTTTGAATCATTCATCTTAAAATATCAGGTGGTATGAAATCTTTTAACATTACGTAGTTCTATTTTTTATTCTTTAAAGATATTTTTATTATGAACTATTTTAAATGTATACTACAAAAGTGTATGTCCATACTGTGTGCCCAATACTCAGGATTTCAGAATTGGCTCCTGCTGTGTTTATCTCTGTAACTGCTGCTGCCTCCGAAGTGTTTTAAGAGCAGATTCCAGACTTCCTGTTATCTTACCTCACGCATTTCCCAGTACATTAATCTGTGAAAAATGTGGTTGTCTTCTTACATAACCACAATACCATATTCACATAAAACAAAACTAACAAAAATGAGATTTCTTGGTATCATTGGGCATTATCATTGAGATAGGAAATACTGTATTAATCCTGACTAGAATTTATGGTGTTGACTGCCCAAGGTGACCCCTACCTGGTAGCAGAATTTTCCAGTCTTCTTTTTGCCATTTTCTCTGATAGCTTAAGCTATCAGAGATGTGTAACTTTGTGTTTAACATTTTTATATCATAAAGGATAAAGATATATTTTATTATTCATAAGTGAATTATAGTGAATAATAAGAACAGTTCTGTATTTGTGAATAGTAGGTATTTATGAGATAGCTATTCTCTATACATTGTATTTATGGATAATGGATTTTTATGGGACAACTAGGGCCCAGTGCATGAAATTCGTGCATGGGTAGGCTGGCAATCAGGGCCGATCTGTGGGGTGACGGGAACAATCGGGGCACCCCCCCAGCTGGCACCCACCTTGGCCGGCATGGCACCGCCTACTCACTGGCCACACCCCCTGCTGCCGCCTGTCACCTCCCTCTGCAAGTTGACCAGTGAGGCAATGGGGTGAGGAGGGGGGAGCCCTGCTGGCACCCACCTTAGTCGGCCTGGGTCCTGTGAGCTGGGGCAGCTCCTGCATTGGGCATCTGCCCCCTGGTGGTCAGTGTGCATCATAGCAACCAGTCTTTCTACCTATTGTTCTGCTGTTCAGTCGATTTGCATATTAGGCTTTTATTGTATAGGATTCTATTCTAAAGTGTTCTTTTGTCACTTTAACAAAACATATTAGCTCAAAATACTTCATTGTGGTATTTATCTGCCTATTATTTAAATTCCAACACTTATTCTTATGTGATTATATGATTTTCAACAGTGATTCTTTTCATGCACACCGAGACAGTATGCGACAGATGATGAGAAGTTTTTCTGAACCTTTCGGAAGAGACTTGCTTAGCATCTCTGATGGCAGAAGAAGAGCTCGTAATTCAGGACGTGATGATGGGGAAAATTTTTTGGCTGTAAGTTCTTCATTTTAAAGTTAGTGGGAATTTGAAGAAAGGTATTATTTGAAGAATGTACCTATCATGTCAGGCTATGACTAATACTTATGTTATGGAAATTACTACTCTATAATGGGAAGGACTTTTAGGATCATATGGTTATATATCATAAGCCAAACTTAAAGCATTGTTTTTTATATGTATATGTATGATTTGTTCTCACCTTAGAAATACCTTTCATGTCTTAAATTAGAACAGGCAAGGACATATATTTCTTGTCCCATACAATTTTCTTTGCCACTTCAAAATAGCAGCCAAAGCTATAGCATAATTACCACTGTTGAACCAGGAAGAGCCAAGCTTCTTCATAGTCAATTGACTTCTTCAAAGCCAATCTAAAGTTTTAGATCTTCAGATTTTATATTAACTTTTAACTGTACTTAAAAGTCTGGCATAATTGCAGTATATTTTCATAGATCTTGTCTGAGAGCAAAGCTAAGTTGCAAATTTAATGGTTGAGCATTGACCCGTGAACCAGGAGGTCACATGACTCCTGTTCAGGGCACATGCCTGGATTGTGGGATCAATCCCCAGTGGGAGGCGTGCAGGAGTCAGCCAGTCCATGATTCTCTCTTATCATTGATGTTTCTCTCCCTCTCTCTTCCTCTCTCTGAAATAAAAACAAATTTAAAAAAGAATCTCAGGGTACTTATATATCTTTGTTGTTTTCTTTTCTGTTTATTTCTGTTGCTCTTTCAGTCTTAGGAATGGCATGTCTAGAATAACAAATCCACAGAAGTTTCTGTGAAGATGAATTTCTGCAATTTGAATGTAGATATTTGGAACTCAGTGAACATTAAATTGGTCAATTAGAAAACTAATTGTTTTAGATAAAACAAAAACACCCTTTCATATTTTCTGTTTTTAATCATCTTAAATAGAGCAAAATATTTTAAATGTTTCTAAGAAGTTTAATGGACAGAATTACATTTACCATACACACACACACACACACACACACACACACACACACACACACACATACTAGGGCTACATGCAGCTCGCAAGCTGTGGTTTGCTGCTCTGTTGACTAATGAGTTTGCCGACCACTGGACTAGACTAAATGTTACCGTGTAGTTGGAAGCTGTGAGGATTAGGAATTGTGGCATAATTGTTGGCAAACTCACGAGCCGCAATTCGCCAACACTGTACTAGGGGCCCATTGCACCAATTTGTGCATCTTGAAAGGAACTGTGGGCTGCAAGGCTGTGGTGAGCACAGGGGTGGGTCTCGGCCCACCCTCTGCTCCCCTGCCAGGCCCCTCCTGCCACAACCTTGGGTCCCCTGTCTGCCAGCAGCCCCGTTCCCACCGCCACCACTCCCACATGCTGGCGGGCCCAGTGATTCAGGCCAGTGCCAGCAGCAGGTGCAAGTGGGACCGGTGCAGGCAGTGGGTGCAAGTGCTGGGCAGGACCACAGTGCATGGGAGCAAGGAATTTTCAGTAACCACCAGAGGCTCACCCTGATGACAGCTACTGGTGCTCCACCCTGGTCTGGTACCCTGCTCACCTGCTTCACCATCCCAGCACAGCTGACACCCACCATGTTCCATGCCTGCCCCCTGGTGGCAGCACACATCATAGCGACGGGTTTTTCAGTTGTTCCACCATTTGGTATATTTGTATATTAACCTTTTATTGTATTAGCCATATATATATATATATATATATATATATATATATATATATATATCTTTTATCAATTTCTATAAAAGTCTAATATTAAGATCAAAGGATAAATTGTCAAAGAGGGCAGAGAAATCAAATGTGACATTCTAAAATTTTATCTTTCACATGACCTTTGAAATATTTTGTATTCTGCTATAACCATAGCAAGGAAAGAATATAGTGCTTTGTATTATGTCCTAAATGAGCTATTCATAGGTGTTTGTGAAAGAAGCAAGAAGTGACAATTTTATCCCCTTGTAAGTATAGAATGGGGATGTGTTTGTAATTCAGCTGTAAAGTTCTTACTGAGGCTGCCTGTTCACATCAATGTAAGCTGCTGGTCATTCACTGGAAATGGAACTTAATCTTTCTTTCCTGGGTATTTGGGCTTAAAACAAAAATTAGAAATTGACTGCAGAAGATGAAAAAGAGTAGTGCTAAGTTTGAAAGAGCACACCCCCCCCCCCCAAAAAAAAATAGGCTTTTTGAGCATGCTAGCGGGACTTTTCATACAAAGCTTCCCTCTTTGTGAAGTTAAGTTTCAAAACGAGTGTTTGGTGGAGCAGGAAACTATTATGCTGATGCTTTTAAATAGGCACCTTGATCCTTTTTTTTTCTTTTTTGGGGGCCCATTTATTGACATTTGTCATCTGCACCAACCATATGATGAGGGAAAACAGAGATTTCTACAAAAGTAAGAGAAGCATCAGCTACGCCATTTCCGTGGGTTTTAATGTTAGCATTTTCTTCAGTTCATGATTTCTTTATGGGGCTATTTTTAAGCCAGTTGTCCATCTTGAGAAGATTAATTTTATTTGAAACTAGATAATTTAATCTTTAAATCTATTTAATTAGGCAATTCATCATTCAAGATGTGACATGTGAGCATCTGACATTTAGATGGAGTGTTGGTACCAGAGTCGATAAAAAGAAATAAAAAGAGGAATTCTTTTTCTTTCAGTGACAAGAAATAGAAGAATTTTATTGGTGCATCCAAGACACTTTGTAGATTACTGTTGTAGATATACAGTAATAAGTATATATCATTTTATATACAATTTTTAATGTAAACACAGTTTTTTCTATTTTTCAACATAAGTTAAAGAGGGGGAAATCACTGACTATATATATAGCTTTTTGTTTTCAACATTTGAAACTCTCAAGTAATGAAAGTTTTTCATTTGTATACATGTGTCTAAAATTTTCTTTTTATTCGTCTTTACCTATTGAGGTGTATAACTTTTGAACTATAAATTTTTATTATTCTATCTATTATACTTAACATTTTTTTTGCCTATTTAATGCCTTAAATACTTTTAAATCTCTGTGTGTGATCCTTTCTGAAGTCTGTATTTTTTATTTCATAAATTAGTTCTTAGACATATTTATTAAAATTTTAGTCCAATATCTCTACTAATCTTTTGAGATGTTATTAATGTGGATAGATTTTTTTTACTTTTAATCAGTTACAGGCAAGATTAACTGATCTTTGAAAAATATGGGATAGCTGAGCAAAGGAAAGATGATATAATCTTAATCATTGTACATTATGTTTTAATTAATTTTGGTGTGAATTTGCTTTCCCTTTGAGATAGGTGTATATTAAGCCATAGCAAATACTTTTTAACTGCCTTCAATAAATACTAGAGTAGTCATACTTAAAAGTGATACATGGTGTCTCCTGGCCTGCCAGACTCCTGTCAGGCTATACAATGAATAACAAGCAGGAATTTTAAAAATATATGCTGAGTTCTGTTTGATTAAAAGCTTCTGTAATTTTACTAGCACTGAACTATGGGAGTATATAGTGCATTTTTTTTCTTTTCCTGGGATTATCATATAAATACCATAACCAAAGTTAACTGGCTTTTTTCTAGGCAGTGAATTCTCTGGTGCCTTTTGGCAGTTTTGGTGGTATGGTTCGTATCATGAGACACAAGCCATTTTAGCATTATTTCCTAACACATTTATGTTTCATTAACTCCAGCAAATTGAATTGGCATGCAGCTTTACTTTTATAGTAGTGCCTCGTTAGTATTTGTACTGAAAACCTGCTTCATGAATTAAGTTTATTTTAGAGTGTGTTGGCATGTGTTTTCTGAAGTAAGTCCTATCCCCATATATAAAATCAGTCTTCGGAAATAAAAAGCACATTTTAATAGACGAATGCGCGTTCAGTTGATTTCCGAAAGGGATTACAAGTTGGAGACATGCTGCTGATGGCGTTCCAACAGGCAGAAAAGCCAGCCCTCAGGTAGACGAGCATGTTTGGCCAAGCTCAGACCGCCGCTCTCTCCAGGCCTCTGCTGGCAGCTCGCGCTGCTTGCCCTTCCCCGCGTCCACATGTGCCTGCGCTGCACCCAGCTTTTCTCCCCGCGTTTCTCCGGGCGTGTGTCCCGTCTTCTGGAAAGCTAGGTTCTAACACATTGGAAGGCAGTCTGAGGAGTAGCAGAGAATAGCATGACTTTGGAACATTTCCTTTGGATGCATCTATACTCTCATGAACAAGCTTTTTTATGTGTTTTTTTTTTTTTTTAATTCTCTTGTGCTCGACGTCAACCATTTGTATCCTTAAAGTTAACCTTCCTGATCAAACTTTTCAGTGGGACAAGTGACAAAGAAAAGAAGCATTTATAGCAGAGTTATCAGTAAAATGATCGGAAGTTTAACATGCCATGGGAGCGCAGATAGGAAAAAGCCTGTGACCCTTTGGCGATAGGGGGATAGAGGTCAATCAGAGAAGACTTCAGGGACCTTAAGGATTAGTAGGAGTTATCCGGGAAAACAGCGAGGGGAGAAGAGTCCCCAACACAGAGGAAGCAGCACCTGCAAAGGCCTGGGGCTGAGGAGCGCAAAAACATTGAGGATCACTTGGCACCAAAGTATGAGTTCAAGAGTCAACTTAGAGAGTAGGATGGAGAGGTAACCAAGGACTTCTTTCACCCTGGTAAGGACTGTGGACATGATCATAAGAGCAGAGGAAGCAGTTGTTCAATCTTCATCAAAACAGGAATAGAATCAGTAATTTAAACAGATCATTGTTCTCGAAGGGGATGGAGAAATTAGAAGGACCACAGTGGAGGCAGGGTGGTCATGAGGCTGTTACAGTGTTGTGAGTAGCATTCACGATCACTTCTACTGGTGTGAAGGCTGTGGTGACAACGAGAAATAATCTCATCTGAGAGAATCAAAGAGGTGAATAGATAGAACTTGGTGACTGATCGGGTTACGGGAGCAGAGGAGAAAAAGAATCCCACTGAGATAAGAAGCGGAGCATTGATATGTTGTAGATACGAGGGCAGAAATGGCCAAAAGAATTTCACTTTGGGGTCGTTTGTATTTGAGGCGTTTGCGGGCTGTCCGGGTAGATTTACCTATCTGACAAATGGTTGGATATAGGGGTTTGAGCTGAGCTAGAGAGAATTTGTTCATTCATTCAGCAAGTATTTATTGAGCCTTCCTATATGCCAGGAGGTGTTTCTAAAGTATTGGGAGTATAGTAGTAAACAAGACATCCCTACCTTCTCAGAGGTTCTTTTATAGAGTAGGAAAACAGACAGTAAGCAATAGCACGATTTCAGATGGTCCAAGTACTTCCAAGCACTCTGAAGGAGATGACGCAGGGTGATGAGACAGTGAGGGGGGAGGGTGATGAGACAGTGAGGGGGAGGGTGATGAGACAGTGAGGGGGGAGGGTGATGAGACAGTGAGGGGGGAGGGTGATGAGACAGTGAGGGGGAGGGTGATGAGACAGTGAGGGGGGGAGGGTGATGAGACAGGGGTGAGGGTGATGAGACAGTGAGGGGGAGGGTGATGAGACAGTGAGGGGGAGGGTGATGAGACAGTGAGGGGGAGGGTGATGAGACAGTGAGGGGGAGGGTGATGAGACAGTGAGGGGGAGGGTGATGAGACAGTGAGGGGGAGGGTGATGAGACAGTGAGGGGGGAGGGTGATGAGACAGTGAGGGGGGAGGGTGATGAGACAGTGAGGGAGGTGAGCGGAGATTCGTTTAGATAGTGGGCCTTTCTAAGAAGCCGGTACTCGAATGCTGAGCAGAAACTATGCTGAGTCAGGGGCGAGCATTCTAGGCAGAGAGGGAAGCATGTGTACAAAGTTCCTGAAGGCCCTGTGAGCCCACTGGAATCTCAGCTGTAATTTGTACCCCTACTTTTTGTCAGGTAAGGTGTTGGGCCACGCAGGTACAAATATATCTTTCGATGGCTGATTTGACAGTGAATTGAGAACAAGGCAGAACATACCCAAATATCTGATCTTCTCTTCTTTCTTCTCCCTCTTCTCCTACCTATTCCTTGGCCCAGCTCCCTTTCAGCTCTTTAAGAATTGTGTCTCTCATACAGCCTGGTTATTCAAAATACTAGAGGCCTGGTGCATGAAAATTGATGCACTGGAGGAGGGGCCCCTTAACCCGGCCTGCCCCCTCTCACAGTCCGGGAACCCTCAGGGGCAGGAGACAACCTGGTGAGGGGAAGGCAATGCCCTCATCACACCTCTGCTGCTGCCACTGCTGGCAGCGCAAGCTTTGACCAGCCCTGGTTACCTGAGCTTTGGGCAGCTGCCATCTGAGGCTTGCCTGTGCCTCGGGCTAGGCCTGGGTGGCTAGGGGGTTGAGGGGACTGGGGGACTCTGGAAGCAAGCGTGCAGCAGGGCTGAGGGGACTAGGTGCCACTGTCATTGAGGACGTGACAGTCAATTAGCATAGTCCCTCCTCATTGACTGTGGGCACCACCACTTTTGTGATGGCGTGAGGGTCAAGTAGCAGATTCCTTATTCCTTCTTTATTAGATAGGATTTCCTGAATTTCTGAAATGCGGATTAATTACATTGCAGTCCAAGGATGTATCAGTATCTCCTCAATGTGCATTTGTGTTCTGTACTGTGTTAAGTGCATGTTCTAGATATTAACAAAATTTTGGGGATTTGGTTTTCCCATCCATTTTTTAACTAGCAATAAAAACCCAGCAGAAGGCAAAACCATAAATAGGACAATGATAATTTTTAGGTGAGTCCTAGCTTGGCACACAGCAAAAGGACCTGCAGCAGGGCTGAAATGTCGGCATTGAATCGCAGGGCCTAACAGGATTCGAAAGACTCCTCCTGTTGAGTGACATGAACCAAACAGTCTCTGTTTAACAGTAGTGGACAGTGCATTGGGTGGCACATTAGAATGTGCGCTTTACTTTTTAATTTCTGCTGAATATTCCAATGATAAAACCGAAGATTATTATAGATTTTTCTAGAGTAGTTTCTCAGATGTGACACCGCTGACACTTTGGGCTGATAATTCTTTTTGTTTTTTAGTAATTATAAAGTCAGTGTGTTTTTTTACTCTTTGTTGTTGAAAGTATAACAGAGGTCCCCTTTTCCCTCATTGACCTCTCTCACCCTGCCCTACCCCGCCCCTAAACCCAGGCCTTCACCACCCTATGGTCTGTGTCCATGAGTTATGCATATATACATATGAGTTCATTGGTTGATATCTTCCCACCCACCCACTCTCCCCTGTCTTCCCTCTGAGGTTTTTCAGTCTGTTCGATGCTTCTGTGTCTCTGGGTCTATTTTTGTTCATCAGTTTATCTTGTTCATTAGATTCTACATATGAGTGAGATCATGTGATACTTATCTTTCTCTGACTGGATTTATTTTGCGTAGCATAATGCTCTCCAGCTGGGGGCTGCCCCATGCTTTGTAAGATGTTTAGCAATATTCCTAGCCTCTACACACTATATGCCAGTCATACAGCCTCCTCAGTTTTGACAAACAAACCAGGACTTTCCTGGAGAATCCCCTGGAGTCACAGTCTCTCTTGGTTGAGGAATTGCTGTTATGGAGGAATTCTCAGCTCGCCTCCTAAAGGAGCATGCGTCAGGCTTCAAGGGGATGCCCTATGAGCCTTCAGTGGTAGGCGGCAAATTAGTTGAATGAGTGAACTTCTATCACCTGGACCCCACAATGATGAAAAGAAGGGCTGGCTCAACTGTCAGCCATGTGGTACTGGCAGGGGTGACACAGGTATCTTATGCCCAAGTTTTATTTATTTGTGTGGTGGGGTATTAAGAGAGCGAAGAAAGAAAGAAGGAAAGATTTGAAGACTAGTCTGTGCTAGCACTATCCCAGCCCAGAATATATCAGTGTTTATATATTAGCTAAATATTTTTTATGAAAGTTGATGAATGATACTGTATATATATTTATATGTTCTTGCTTGTACAGGGTGGGGCAAAAGTAGGTTTTCAGTTGTTCATATGGAAAATAATACAATAATCTCTCTATATAAAAGCCTAAGTGATCAGCCGGCGAGCCAGCTGGCTGGCTGGTAGCTATGATGTGCCCTGACCACCAGGGGGAAGATGCTCAATGCAGAAGTGGAAACCACAGATATGGAAACATGAAACAGACATGTAGAGGGCGGGAAGACATTAACCAAAGGTCTTATATGCATACCAGAGGCCCCGTGCACAGATTCATGCACCAGTGGGGTCCCTCAGCCTGGCCTGTGGGGACTGAGCCAAAACCAGTTCTCTGACATCCCCTGAGGGGTCCTGGATTGCAAGAGGGTGCAGGCCAGGCGAAGGTACCCCACCGGTGCACCAATCCATGCACCGGGCCTCTAGTTAATAAATAATAATACAAGAATAATCTCTGTGTTTTGTTTACTTACAACTGTACACCTGCTTTTGCTCTACCCTCTGTATCATCTGTGTGTGTGTGCGTTTGTGTGTGTGTACACACATGTATCTGTGCATGTATTTATAGTGTGATGGCTCCCTAATCATTTCTTGTTGGCTATTTAGGATTTTGTGTATGCTTTAATTATTTTCTTTGACAAATCATTTTCAGTGTATAGCCTTTCAATTATCTTTACTTGGTCAATTACTGCATGAGATCCCACTGCATAAATCAAGAAAAAGAGTTTCAGCTGTTTTGGAATGGTTGATTTGTTTCCTTTGTGTTATACTTATAGTTAATAACATACTTCCTAATATCCTGTAGCATACAGATGTCAGCCCTTTTCAGGCAATGGACCGAATGATGTTAAATATGCGAAACAGTATGCAGGAATTACAAAGAAACTTTGTAAGTACTAAAACATTGATGAGAACATTATTTTCAGTTATTGGTACCCGATATTATTGTGGCTATCAAACTCTTTTTAACCATGATACACAGTAGTTAAAAAATATGTCTTATCCATAGCATCTATCTTTGATAGTGATGTGATAAAATGACACTTTCACATACACAAAAAAAAAACCACTATATGTATGTCCTATGTCATGGTACAGTACACAATACTGTGTACTAAATAAATGTACCTGAAAAAGAGTTTAAGAAAATGATCATACTATTTACAATATGTGCTGATATATTCTATTTTATTTCAGATTTTTTAAAAATCCTGGTCACAGTCCACAAAATTGATTTCCAACCAACAAGTTTGAAGAAAATAGCATTAATTAACTTTCAAAGTTAAAAAAAAAAATCAACCTCAAAAGCATTTGTTCTACTGAAGGTCACTATTGTAAATGAACATTTTATAAGAATTTAGATTTTTAAATTATTTTATAACTTGTCTAGTTAAAAGCAATTGTGTCATCTAAGAAATTAAGTTTTAGTGTTTAAAGAAATTCTGAAAATTTTAGAATGATGTTTACACACTGAGTTAGATTTATGTCATCCAAATACTTATACAGTAGTCCTATACTCTTACTTTTCTACTCAATATTCACATTCAAACAATAACTTGATTCAATCTGAAGAAGTCCCATGTTGTTTAGTCTTCTCATTTGAAATCTAGGGGTCATTTCAGAATGATTTTAGTAATCAGCAATCTGGTACCCACAGGAAGTATAAAACTCTTGGTGTATGGTTAATTGGCTCAATGTTGGCAGACTAGCACACAAGCATCAACCACTGACTAGAATCACAGCATCTATAGTGAAGTCGAAGCCATAGGTCTTTGATTCTAAAGACTTAAGGATCTTTGAGTGGCTCGCCTGTATTCCTCACTAGGAGGTGGGAATTCGTGGCTAAAGAGGAAGTGACAACCTTCCTGGTGGTGCCATTTGGATACACCATACTGACAGCATAGGAACCTTAGTAGAACTTCTGGTTGTGTTATTACTTATTTGAGTTCTCTGACATCAGTTCTGCATATTTGACTAAACTTTCTGAATTTACAATTTATATCTGTAGGGTAACCTTTCAATGGATCCAAACGGACATTCGTTTACTTCTTCCTCAGTTATGACTTATTCCAAAGTAGGAGATGAACCGCCCAGGGTTTTCCAGGCCTCCACTCAAACCCGTCAGGCTCCGGGCGGAGTAAGTATTTTCTAAGCATTCTTGGAGCTTTATAGAGTTGTGGGAGGACTGCCTCTATCAAAGGTTAAGTATTCAAATTTGACCTGGTTCTGTGGGGGGTGGGTTGGGGGGAGGAGGGGATGTGGAGGAGAGAAGACCCCTGTTACTATGAAAAACAATAAAGTATTTTTTATCTCCCCACCCAACCTTTATTTATGTAAATATCTATTGATGTTTATTAACTTTACATGTTGGCAGCTACATAGATACTAAAAGAAGTCTTTGTTTCATGAAACAAATGCCCACTTTTAACTTATATTTGAAGTAAATGAATTTTTTAATTCATGGGCTATTTCAAGTATACAGGAAGGATATAAAGAATAATATAAATATTCATATGTCTTAAGTCACAACATTTTTCTCTGTTTAACTTGTCTCTTTTTTTTTTTTTAGCAAAAAAACTTTGCAGATGTAGTTAAAGCTTCCATCGCCTTCCTCCCTCCTTTGTCCCTTTTCCTTTTCTCCCTCCCCCAAAGAGCATCGTTTTCCTATATCTGGAATTTGTCATTCTCATGCATGTCTTTATAATTTTGTTTCTCATGTATGCTTCATAAATAATATAATGAATTATTTTCAAATTTCTAAACTTTATATAATGGCATCATGTTGCAGTGTCCTCTACAACTTCACTTTACTCAATAATATGCCTCAGATTTTTTTTTTTTTTTTGGTATAGCAAAAGTGGAGATTTATTGAAGAACAAGTACAGACTCCCACATGGGAGAGGGAAAGAGTCCCACAGAATGGACTCTCACGTGGGGAGGGAGAGAGGGTCTCCTGCCTCAGATTTATTCAAGTTGATATGTATGTAGCTCTGGTTTCTTTAACTTCTTGATAATATCCCAAATATGATTGATTACATAGCAGTTTTTAAATCTACTTTTCTACTGATAAACATTTGTGTATTTCTAATTTTTCATTCATATTTACAAAAGTCTCCTGTGCAAAGGATCTAGGAAATGGCTGGGTGTAGAAGGTGTGTATCATTTTCATTAGAAATTACCAAGTTACTATCACACAGTGATTGAAACAGTCAGCTTCCACAAACTCTGGTATAAAAGTTCACATTTCTCCATTTCTTTGTTAGTAATTATAGTAAAAAAAAAAAAAGTTAGGTTTGCCTATCTAATGGGTGTGAGTGGTTAATTTATTTAGTTCTTACATATTATATCTTTTAATGATGCTTTTGCAATAGTGCAGCTAATTCACCTCAGACATTTTAATTTTAACTTGCTGTAAATGACATGCATCATAAATGTAAACAGAATATAAATGTGGATGTTCCATAGAGAACCATGTTAATAGCTTTGGCTATCATAGATAGTCTAATAACCCATAGAGTTCATAGGTAGGAGTCATGAGATTCAATATCATCAACATGACTGCTGAATAATTAGCTGCTCTTACTTATAGGAATGCTAACATGTATTACTATTACATTGTCAAGGGCAGTATTGAAGGCACTAAGTTTTCTATAATTAAGTTATTCTTTGATTTAACATTGATTACAATTTTGAAAAAGATTAAATTGTATTGTTTCTATTTATCCTAGGCATTTTAATTTCAAGCAGTTCAGGAAATATCAGAGAATTATTACCATAATTTTACTGCAAGTTGGTAGTGGAACTAAGTGCCCATTATTTTTAGAAGAGTAGATTGATGGTCTAATCTCTGTAGTAAACAGGCCATGAGAAGTTTAGAATTAAATACATTGAATATATCCTCCTATATAATAAAAGGCTAATATGCAAATGTCCTCTTGAATGGGGGTTTGAC
Organism: Antrozous pallidus; assembly: GCA_027563665.1. Classification (NCBI taxonomy): domain Eukaryota; kingdom Metazoa; phylum Chordata; class Mammalia; order Chiroptera; family Vespertilionidae; genus Antrozous; species Antrozous pallidus. The sequence continues at coordinate 23,707,630 of CM050514.1, forward strand.
CAGGAGTTCGGCCAGGAAGTGGGGCCAGCTGGCAAACTGCCCACGGCCAGCCTCACCCCTGATCAGGGCAGACTAGACCCCACCTGTGCATGAATTCATGCACCAGGCCTCTATGAGGAGTTTAGAATTAAATGCATTGAATATATCTATATGCAAAGTGTGCCCTTGGGAGTTCAACCAGGAGAACAATAGTTCAATTGCTCACTAGGATGTGCACTGACCACCAGGGGGTGGCACGGAACATAGTGGGGGACCAGCAGTGGAGGTGGGGCACTGAGGGAGTGAGGGAAGGAGGAGAAGGCAGGAAGGTGGGGGAAGCTGCACCATGGTGGTGCGAAGGCAGCAAGGGAAAGAGGCGGTAGGGAGGCAGGGAACCTGATCAGCCTTGATCGCTGGCGAGGCCTAGGGACCCTACCCATGCATGAACTTTGTGCACCAGGCCTCTAGTGCTTAAATAATAGCTCATGTTTATTTTCTTTACTTTTACAGATAAAGGAAACTAGGAAAGCATTGAGAGATTCTGACAGCGGAGTAGAAAAAATGGCTGTTGGTCATCATCTCCATGACAGAGCTCATGTTATCAAAAAATTGAAGAACAACAAGACTGGAGATGAAGAAGTGAACCAGGAGTTCATCAATATGGATGAAAGTAAGTGTTTGCAGAAAATAGCATTCTTCCTAGTAAAGGCAAAATCGCCCTGCACTGGTGGAACTTGAATATTTTTTGTAGAAACATTTCATAAGAAGTAGTTTTGAGGTAGTTTATGAATGTGTAGGAAATATCAAAGTAATAACATTGTGGTTTCATAATTTCATAGTACACCTGTTTTTATAGTAATTTTTGGTAATGCTGAGTACCATTTTATGTTTTCTATTTGGGAAATGAATTATTTAGTAAGATTCAGTAGGCAAAATGAGTTTTAATATTTCTGATTTTCAAAGAAGTACATTTGAGAAATGTAAAAAAGTATGAAGAAGAAAATTATCTGAAATTTCAACCCAAAATAACTACTATTAATGTTTTGGTATATTTCTTCCTAATAATTTTATATATATATCAACATATATACTTTTTTAAAGTTAATATTTTAGTGTTTATATGATTTATATAGTGCTTATTTTAATTCTCCATTATAATTGTGAACAGTCATCTATAATATTTTTCAAAAACATTTTTAAGTGGTTACCTAAAAGTTTTATCTTGAATAGGCCATAATTTATTTAAATGATTTGGTATTTTGGATATTTAGGCTTTTATATCAATAAGATTTTAATTTCTGGTATTGTTAGAAATAGATATAATGTAATATATTACATATCATGTATATATCAAGTAAATTTTTTCATTTTCTAGATTTTACATTTATTTTGAAATGAATTTGTCTTTCCCGTATCCTAATTCTTCTGGTTGTAGTTTTAAAGTTATATTCATCTCCTATTTTCAGAAAGTATCCTGAACAAAAATATTTTAATACCATAAAGAGTCTGAATTATTATATAATTTTAGAAAGAGAATTTCTCTTAAGGTTGGAGTTAAACTTATTCTTATGCAATGAAATGGAAGCCACAACATCTTAACCTTTTGTTACTTTTAACCTTTATAATTTTGTCAAACTGAAATATAATTAACATACTAAAGAAAGTTTTAGGGAAGGAATACATTGTTATAAAGGCAGTCTGAAAGAACAAGTATTGCCATTTATCTGTTGTTATTATGGAAGTGAGGTTACCTACTTCATAACAACATAAGTTGGCAGTCAAAGTGAGAAACCTGTCCTAGGAAATTGACAACCGAAGCTTGTGAGGCCAAATTACACAGGAAAATGGTGAGGGTAATAGGAATGCAGCCACCGGACGAGTGCCCAGCTACAGAGAAAAAGGATGATCACTACGGGGTGACACGGGAAGGAAGACTAAAAGTCAGTTTAATTGGGTCAAGGGGTCCCTTGGGTAGAATAATGTGATATCCAGGCAGGTGTGTGAAAAACCAGATCACCAGGGACAAAATTATCAATAGGAGTAGGAGAAGAACAAACAGAAAAGGAAACATTACCCTGAGCCAGAGACCTTTGTGTCTGAAGCAGTGCCCTGCCTCTCTCTCGAGGTTAGATTGATGGAAACATGGGGCTAGAATGAAGTTTGTGGGGAGCAAGACATTTACTGACCCTTAATATTACTTCTTTGTTTCGCTGTTTAATGTAGGTGATGCTCATGCTTTTGATGATGAGTGGCAAAATGAGATTTTAAAGTACAAACAAGGGAGACAGTGGAGCAATCTAGAAAACTCCAGAATGCCCCGAAGTGTTGGGCATGAGAATTCAGGAGCCCGAGAACTTAAAAGAAGGTAAGGGTTATTTCTAAAATAGATTGTGTTGTTTAAAGAATAATTAGAAAAAAAAGTTTCATAACTTTACCTCTGTTATTAAGAAGTTCTCATGAACATCCAAGTTGTTTTCATCAACAATATCGTTTGAGAAAGATGCGATTTACATTATATCTGAGTATTCCACGCAAATTTAATTTTATACCTAAAAAACAATAATATTTCGGGATTACATGATTAGTAACTCACTAGCAAATTATGCTTCAGAAGATAAGGGCCAAATCCTCCTAAGGAACATGCTATAATGTAGTTATTCACGTGAAACAGATTTTAATGTATATATCAGAAGCCTCGTGCAGAATTTCATGTACTAGCATATTTTATTGTTAAAATACCTGTTTGGGGTTTAGAGCACTATTTCCTATAGGAAATCTGCTCCCATATTAATTTTAGATAGTATTTGTCTCACTTTGAAAAGTTTATTGATGAAAGCCTACCGTGGTAATAGTAACTATGAAATCCAAGTCCCGGTGAAAGAAAGCATGTTCTTTATAAATGATCTATAATTTATGGTTCTATCGGACAATTCCTGTAAACTAGCACCATGTGATGGAACTTTCTGAAGTGATGTTCCTCAGTGATGAAAATGTTCTGTATCTGTACTGTCCAAAAATGTAGCCACTAGCCACATGTTGCTATGGAATCACACACCCTTGGTGGCTGGTGCAAATGAGGAACTGAATTTCATCATTAACATATAAATGACATTGCTAGTGTAATATATTACATGTCATGTATGTATCAAGTAGATTGTTGGGCAGCATGGTTAAACCATGCATAGTTAAATCTATCTCAGGAAAGCAGCCGCTGCTTTCTTAAACGTCAAGGGAAATCGTCTGACACATGTTTTTCAAAGCTATTGAGATACTGTTAAGGTAAAATCTTGCTTAAATCACAGTAATATTTAACATGTTTGTATTGATTTGTAAAGCATTGGCCATTTTTAAAAATATTAATTTTTGTATGCATATTTCTCAGGGAGAAATCTCATCAATACCCAGGCATTGAACGTGGAAGAAGATCAAATGTTTTCGTGGACAAACTCAACATCAAAGGATCACCTGTGAAAATGAACAAAAAATAAACAGCCTTGCATTTGATATGCTCAGTTTGGGTTGTTTCACAGAGAGAGTGATGGTGCTGGGAAATACACATAAGACCAACCTCCTGTTGTTAAATCAGTACTGTACTTAGCAACTTTCTTCTGATATCTCAGTGTTCATGTAAGGGCTAGCGTTATGTTGTCCCTACTTTAGAAATAAAACTTTGATTTTCAGCAGTGTGGCAAAGTTGTTAAATATTTAACCAAACTCTTCACTTTAAAGCATACTAATTTTCAAAACTCTCACGCTGATTTTGCTTTCCCAGTTATTTTCCTGTTGGCTGTGTGTTCTTTTATACAAGACTGAATGTGGCGCTAGTTCTATATAATTCGTTTTAAGAAAGTTAAATGTTTAAAAAATTGTCTCAATTTTCATTTAACACAACTCTAAGGTCATGTTAATAAGGCTAAAATCATTTACTTCAGATTTCACAGTGTTTTATGTAGCCAGCTAGCTAAAGATTTTTTAAAAATAAAGCAGAACTATACTAGTACTGTCTTGTGAGAAATTTATCATTTTAATAAAATAAAGAGTAATCAAACAGTTCATTTTCAAAGAAATAATTTAAACTGCTAATATACCTGAGTTTTCTTCTTGTAGTGTCTTTATACAGTGCATTTTTTTGTTCTATATTGCATTCTTAACATTTATCAGACTTTACACTGACCTTTCTGTGTAATGTCTTCAGGTATTTCCACTCTCCTTTCCCACAAAGACTTAATCTGTCTCCACGGTTAACATTCTGAAGTTGGAGTGTCCTTGGAGAAACTGCTCAGCCTTCCTGTGACATTTAGAAAAATGCATTTGGTATTCTGCAAACCTGAGTGATTGATTGTCTCAAAATTTCTTAGACAGGTGATGTGTGTGTTTGATTTAATAAGTCAATTGGTCCTTTTTTAATTATACCATTTATAAAATCATCTCTAGCATTTTTATTCTAGAATCAAAGCATTAATTTTTATAAAACTCAGGCTTGAACTCTCTTAGAATATAAAATCTTATCTCTTAAGTCTTTGTTGTTTCAAGGGGGAAAATAGAACAAAAAAAATCCACTATCTTCCTTTTTAAACTTTGGAAGTAGAATTACATGATGGTGCTTATGCTCTTCTAGTTTTCTGTATCATATCCTGTTCATTTTACTAGTTGGTATTTCATGCCTTTAATGAATCACTAAGATAAGGAGCATTTGCACCATTTAATTTTTATAATGGAAAGTGATTTAGCATGTATGAGTTAAAGATGTTAGAATTTTTCTTTTCCATATACTTTAGTGTACTAGTAACATAACATATTGAGTAGTTGTCAAAAGGCATAAATTTCAAAGAACACTTTTGCATAAATTCACTTGACAGCAAAATCTCAAGAGTAGATACTGTCATTACTCTCCTTTTATTTAAATCATTATACTGATAACTGGAATCACTATATTCAAATGTGAAAACACCTTGTAAATAATTGTTCTTAAAACAGTTTAACTTCTGTGCATCATATAGCCATTAGATAATTCATGGATACATTTTTCTTCCAATTTATTTACCATGGAAATTAAGAAAAAATGAATTATATATATAATTGTTTTTGTGGACAAACTCAACATCAAAGGGTATATACACACACATACACACACACACACACACACACATACACACATACACACACACACACACACGCCATGGAGATTAAGAAAAAATGAAGTATATATTTCTTATCCCAGAGTACTTCCTAAGGGGCCACTAGACAAATCTTTATGTTCAAATGATGCTGAAAATGAGGTTTTTCAGAACTTATTTTTACCATAATGCTGAAGTCAACCATATAAAAAAGAAGGCTCTCTGTAGCCTGTAGCTCACATAGGATTTTTTTCTTAACGGACAGTATTGATCTCTCTGGAATCCTGGGTCTTAGGGGAATGTAAGGATATGAACAATTCAGCGAATGCGGCCTTGGTAATAAGGCCCAAGCTGCATGGTTCACCTGCCACTTTGGAGGTTTTCCTGGTGCTGGCAGTCTCAGCCAGAAGCTTTCCTTACCTTCCTGACCCCATTGTCCTTCCTGTCACAGGGCAGTGCCTGAGCTCATCGGAATCAGATGGTGCCTGCAAGGGCAATGTGTTGGTAGCTGGAGATGGGGCTGTTGGGTGTGATTAGGTCATGGGGGTGGAGCCCTCATGAATAGAAGTGGTGACTTTATAAGAGACTCAGAGAACTTCCTTGTCCTTTCTTCCATGTGAGCACAGAGTGATGTTGACTACCTTTGAAGGAGGGAGTATTTTCTCACCAGACACGGAATCTTCTGTCCTTGCTCTTGGACTTCCCAGCCTCAGGAACTACATGAAATTTCTATTGTTTATAAGCCAACCAGCCCATGGTCTTTTTGTTTCAGCAGCTGGATGACCTAAAATAGTGGTCTTAGGCTGATCAGGCTGGGACAATTTGGAGATTCTACTAAGGCTCAACCTAGACCCTTACTGCAATGAGTAGGACCTTCTGTTTGGTAATTATGTACATATCTGAGATGCTCTGACCCTGATTACATAGGTTTTGCAGTAAACTGCCTTCTGATTATCTTTGGCCCTAACGTCATGCGAGAGTTGGAGGTTCTGATGAGACTTTGGTGTCCTCTGGTGAATTTGGCTATAAACACATTTATCTTCTGTTTTCCCACCATTTTATATTATTTGTCCATGAAAACTTACCTCAGTCTTGCCTTTGCAGGAGAAGTTTGCTTTGGGAGAATACTTCTGCCAACCACATGATTCTCAGGTCAGTGGTCAGCCTGAGACAGATGTAAGAATACTTCCCATTTGAGAGCCCATCAGGCCATTTTGAATGGGTTTCTCAGCTAATAGACAAACCTCTGGCACATCTTGAGCAAGGAACTGCAGTAACCACTTTGGGGAACTGTGACATGTTGAAGACATTCCACTTGATAGGCACCCTCAAAGACAGTACCCCAAACAGTTGAGCCTTTGTGTTATATGTCTAAAGAAACCATGTTATTTATATAAAAGGCCAGACATTTTTATTATCGGGGCTTTTAATGATATGGCTTATACTTAAACTCCTCTCTTCTTGAATAGGGAAGGCAATTAGCCTTTTACAGAAATACTGTCATATTTGTACTGCTAAATTAATTAAACAAGGAGTCCATTAGTTTGAGGTGGCTTTAATGCCTTCGTAGTCCCTGAGAGCAAAGCAAAACCTGAGCCTGCAATGCCTTAAGGTTAAGAAATTGAACCCTAAACACAAACAGGCTTTCCCGAGTAAGACAACTGCTTAAGCTAAAGCCAGTCAGTGAACATCCTTGCTTTGCTTGTGCCTCCTCTTTTAGCCTTTCCCCTAGCTGATGGAGTGCTCTGAAATACTTCCAGAGTGACACTGCCCTATTGGAATTAATTTTGCTCAAACAAAATTCTCGCTATGCCTCAGTTTATCTTTTAACAGTATACAGATGGCTTTAGCTAAATTTTACCTAGAGCTTTAGTTTTTCAAATATTCATTTAGCTTTTCAAAACGTTAAAAATGTTAAATTGATCTTTAGATATCTGGACAATTTCTAAGTAAAAGTGATACAAAGTTTGGCTACTAAAGATAGTTTCAATTTATCTTTATTTTTATACATTATAAAATGAATTAACACAACGTTTAAATATTTTGGAATACACACACACACACGTACACACACATACATATCACTTTAAAACCTGACAGAGACAATTAGGTGTATTCATAAAAATTGAGCTAAATAGTGCTTATTTTTCTTTCGGTTTTCTATGTAAACAAACAAAGTTGATTACCTTGGCTACAAGTGTTATTAATAAAAATAATTAAGAATATACTTGGTTTAATTACAGAAAAATAATATATATATACACACAAGATAATGAGTATGCATTTTTACTGAAGGAAATTTTGTTAAAGTAGTAACAGGTACACTTTTATTTAACACTGGTGGCCTGGTACATGAATTTGTGCACAATGAAAGGAAATTAAGTAGAAGAAATATTTTAAAATTGCTTTTTGCCCTTTATAACTGAAGTGTCAACCAAACTCACAATTGACAATATTAGATCGAAACACGTGTGTGATTGGCACCAGCGAGAGCTTTATATGTATCGCACATGTGTGAGTCATCTTAGCCTTTTATAGATATAAATAAACTTACTTAACTAGACCTGCTATCTGATGTAGCTAAACTTTTCCAGCCCAGTGAAGCACCCCAACTTCTCTTTCAGGTAATTGTCAGCAACACAGCAGTAAATATCAACATGAAGTAGATGATTATTGTAGATCACACAGGGAGAACAAAGAATAGCATATTTAACTGCAGCAGTGTTTGACTATATTCTGCACAGTGAGAAAACCTGAAGTCATTTTCAAGGTCCACCATTACCTCTTTTCAGTTGGGTCATTTCTAAACTTTCTAAATCTCCATTTTCCATCTACTGAAAAAGAAGAGAGGATTCCACCAAGTCTCTGATCTATCTACTCCAGGACTTCTGTGAGGATCAAATGAGATGAAGCATGGGAAAACGCTTCACATATTTGGTTAAAGTCTAAAATGTTTGCACCTGGCAAGTCATGTTCCCGGGCTGAAGAAACTCCAAGGAGCCTCGTTGCTAGGGAGAGGAAGCTGGGCATTGCTACGTGACATCTTTACCCAGCGCCCACAGTGGCTGTTTCTGGGCTGAGCTGGGCTGAGGGCCACATTTTGTGCCATGGGGTCTCGGCAGCATCAGCTGTAACTTGGTGGGCTGTTGCTATGGGGTGGTGGTGGGGCCTGTGTCTCACTTGGGGGAAGCCAAGTATTGCTTTGTGGGCACCAGGTGCCATTTCTTTGTAAATGGCCTGTGTGTATCATGGAAGCTCTTGCGTTGAGTGTCTGCCCCCTGGTGGTCAGAAAGACACTTAGCATATTAGCCTTTTATATACAGAGAAGAAATAATTATCTTAAAGTAAAAAACCTTAATTTTATTACCACTTACAAAATTATATATGTTAATATATATTTTAGCCAAATACATATAAAAGCTTATAAAGACTAAATTTTTAAAATCTATAAGTGAAAAAGTTTATTTAAAGATACATTCAATTTTAAATAAATTTATCGAAGCAGCTTACAAATCATTTATTGTAAATTAATATATGAATGATATGCAAAAAGTAGGTTCAAAATCCATCATTGAGTCTGATTTTTTTGTCCTTGTAATTTATTTCTATTTACTTTTTCTGATTCATTTATTTTAACAAATACTGAACATCTAGTACATACAGGGTTACAGCAGTTAACAAAACCAAGTCATTGAGGCCAAGGTGCCTGGAGCAGCCGGGCCAGGGGAGCGGAGTTGCGGTGGGAGCGATTCCAATCATTCCAGGCTGCTGTTCCTCGCGATGAAGCCCTCAAGCAGGGCAGTAGGTGCGTACTCTGACAGGCAGGAGATGCCATTACTTACACTTTTTTAAAGTATTAGGAAAAATTTCAAATCTGCACAGAAGTAAAATAACAGCAACGATGAATTCACTGATGGAGTGTTTGCAGCAGGACCTGACAGGACCTAGCTGGTTACTGCCTGAGAATAGACAGCTTTCTCCTGCAGTTTTCCTGTCGAGGTGGCCGTGCTGGAGAGCGGGGGAGAAGGGGCAGCTTCGGATCTGTTTGAGAAGGCACTGCCTATAGCGTATGTTGACAGATTAAGGGTGTCAAAGAGTGGTGTCAGGTGACCGACATTTGTGATACGGGCCACTCAGCGGAGTTTCCACTGGTACAATGAAGACTGCGGAAGGGTTTGGGAGGAAGATCAGGAGCTCCGTTTTGGGCACTAAGTCTGAGATGCCGCTAAGGGATTCACGTGGAATCTTCAAGGATACTGTGTTCCTTGGACTGGACGTATAACATTGTTTAGTTAACAACAAACAATGACGTGCCACGATGTGTCCACCATCTGGATACCATTGCTGACATGTACACATAAAGAACTATTTGACACTGAAACTGGGACTCAGAACAGTTGGCCATTGAAACTGAGACTGAAACATTTTTTGTTCTTATACATTTATTTCTAGTATGCAGAGGCAAGATATTTTTGAAGAAAAGAAACAGGGGAGAGTGATTGATATAGAGGCAGGGAGGCATTGAACAGGCTGTCAAGCTACAGGAGGAAGGCTGGGGTGGATGGGAGGTGGATGCTGGGGAGATCAACCGAAGGACTTGTATGCATACATATGAGCATAACCAATGAATGAAGGACACTGGGGGGAGGGGGCAGGTGAGGACATGTGCTGGGGGGTAAGGGAGTCTGGGGGGAGGTCAATGGGAAGGGGGGAAAGGAAAACATGTACTACTATTAAATATAAGTTATTCTGCAAAAAATCAATAAAAAAACAATGACGGAACATCTTGAAATGAGAAAATGCACAAATAATTGATAGTTTTTATCTTCCCTTGTTCCCTTCAGGTCATGTTCTTCAGATAATTATTTTTTGTATTTGTTATAACATCGATAGGAAGTTTGCATCTTTTTCACTTAATTTCCGTTATAAACAGTTCTCCACATTGCTATATGGAGAAGGCTTGCTGCATCTTTCCGGGAATAGCGCAAAAGCTTGATTAGAGCCGCAAAGCGATTGCACTTTCTCTTCCAACCCGGCAGAGGGCGCCAGGTCAGGGTAGGGCGCTGCTCCGCTCTGAGGTCCGGAAGCCCCTCCCCTCTTTCCCTTCGGTGCCCCCTCGCGTCCTTCGCCCCGGAAGTGCTCCTCCGGCCCTGGCCGCCGGCGTGACTTTGAGCGCTCCGGTTTCTCTGCGGGTTGCGGAGCGGACCCAGAGCCGCTCGGGGCCTCGTTCTTATTCTGTGTCCGCCATGAGGCTGCTGGGCGCAGCCTTCGCCACGGCTGTGGGCCGCGGGCCGCTCCCGCGGGGCCCGGCCGCCCTGGGCTGGCGGGGGAAGCAGGTATCAGTGCCCGGCGAGGCGAGACAGAACAGGGGAACGTCCCTGGGACCTTGCGGCCCTCCGGGGCCGGTGGGTGCTCACACCCCTTCCCTCGTGGCGCCTCCTTACCGACTGTGCTGACAGCTGCTTGTGCCCGGGGAGGGTGGGCGTGCCTCCGATGTGTGATTGAGCCTCATGTTTTTGCTGTACCTTAAAGAGGAGAAGTGACTGGAGGGGAGGGCAAGGCAGCTGCACAATTGAGTGGGTTCAAGGCTCGAACAACCCAGGGCATCCGACTCTTCTATCAAGTGCTCTTTTCGCTCGGGTGTGGCTGGTCCGACTGCCCCCTCTCACTCAGCCTGCCCCGGGTGGTTTGATGAGGCGCGCGAGCCTCCGGGCACCTCCCTGTATTCTGGTTTCTGCCTTCTGCTGGGGCCGCAGAATGAAGTTGGATTCGACAGGAGTTGAGCCCTTCCCGTCTTGCAGACCTCCTCTGCTTGGCTCGCTGGTGTCCCTGGGGTTGACTCAACCACGCGCCTCCCACCCAGATTCCATCTAATACTTGACCCACCTTCCCCAAGGCCTTCTGCTCTCCTTTTCCCCAAAGGCGGCCGTAGTGCATTGTGGATGTACAGTCCTGTAGGAGGAGGTTAATACTGTGTCTTGGTTTCATAAATGCAAGATTGGACCCCCTTCCCCGATTAATATAAAGTGGGATGTTTTTTGTTTTAATGTCATTGTTTTGGGGTAGAAGGAATTGGAAACTTTTTGTAGGCTGCTTTGGAGCTCTAGGCATCAGTGCATAGAGCACATAAGCCCTCGAACATTCTTGCTTGCTGTGAATCACAATACAGGTGGGGTGGGGCATCTCAAAGTAAAATTTAAACTAAAAGCTGTTTCCTAGTAAATGAGCTGTTGGGAGCTGTCTTTCTGATTTTACCAGCCCCAGTGCATATTTGCAAACCTGTAACATTCCCTAGAAGTGTCTGCTCCTTTTGTTTAATTAATTTATTTTAATACATTTTTTTAATTTAATTCTTTTAAAGCACATATATTTCCTGTCCTTTCTTGCAGTTTCTCTTTTGATTACCAGAGTTGCAGGTTGAGACATTTACTCTTCTTTTCCTGATTATCTCAGATGATGTTTTGTGTTCATTGAGATTCCTCAGAGGAAAGGTGTCCACCAACCCATTTTAATTGCCTCTTATTACCTTGTAAAATGTGCAATGGATTGGATTTTTTTCTCCAGGTTAATTGGAAGGTCTGCAGATGGTGTTCATCAGGGAAGATTCCTAATGAAAGGATAAGAAATATTGGTATCTCAGCTCACATTGATTCTGGGAAGACGACATTAACAGAACGAGTGCTGTACTACACAGGCAGAATTGCAAAGATGCATGAGGTATGTGGCTTGTGTTGATTCCGATGAGTTAGAGCTTGGTTTTCATTGTTTTTGCGGTTATGATGTAACAAACTTTACAAAACCTGGAAGGTGTAAAGAGTGGTGGCAGTGGAGCTTTAAGCAAAATCCTGTTACACAGTGTGTTGCTCAAGTAGGCTTGACATATTGCTCTGAGGAATCCATCTAGTGATCATCATTGTAGGTATACTGAGCAGGTGGTCTTTTTGAGAGTGTTAAATTACATAAGGTGTTGTATCCTTAAGCAGCCATCAAAATAGTACTTACGTAATTTTTTTTAATGTTATGGAGAGATGTTTTTAATGTTAAGTGGAAAAAAAGATTTAAAATGATGCATAGTATGAGCTTCATACAAACAGTCCTTGGGTTACGTGGGACTTGACATACGTTGTTTTGTGGTTATGCTGCCATCTCCCATTTATTTATAAAAAAAAAGTTCCATTATTTTGATGTATGTACATATGTGCTTTATGTTTATTATTTATTTACCACAAGTAAAGGTCAGGAATTGTTATCTTTCTCTTAAGTTTTTTTGCTGTTTCACTTTATTACTGCTGTGTACGTGTTCCCTGTGAGAGACGTAGGTGCTTATGTAGGTGGGTTCCGACTTCCTGCGAAAATGGAGTTTCATCGTGCAGTAGGATCGGATCTCCGACGTAACCAGAGGACCTACTGTAGTTTAAAAAATATCTATAAGGAAAAAAACTTTTAAAGAAAATCTCGAAACTCTCCTGGAGAAATTACATATCAATGAGTAACTTAACTCTCCATGCAAAAATATTTCTTGAGATGAAGATCATCTTCTTAAATCAAATACTTTAAATGCTGAATCCACCCCTCCCGGGCCTCAAAATCCACATATAACAAAGCAGGCAAAGCCGTTCTCTGAAAACCTCCACACAGAGCAGCAGAGCACTCGCTGGCGGGCAGGAGGAGCAGGGCCGAAGGAGCAAGGATGGCTGGCTCTGAGACTGGGTGACTGCTCAATGGCAGTAGTTGCTGAGAACAGATGAAAAAAGGGTTAGGCAGGCAATGGAGGACAAAATCTGGATCAGCTTTCTATTTCATGAGATGATGTGGTTTGACAAATGAGACTTCTCTGCTAATTGCGTCATTTAACTACCTGTGCTCTGGTTCCATCTCTGTGAAAATGTCTTTGCTTCTTGGAATGCAGGGACAGAGAACTCTGAATTGTTGTCCTTGTGTTTAGGTAAAAGGTAAAGATGGAGTTGGTGCTGTCATGGACTCGATGGAACTAGAGAGACAAAGGGGAATCACTATTCAGTCAGCAGCCACCTATACCATGTGGAAAGATGTCAACATCAACATTATAGACACTCCTGGTGAGATTTCTGTTTTATTGCAGCTTGTTTGGGCAGAAGCACAGTGAGCTCTTTCCTCTACTGTGACACAGCTTGTATTTGAGTATCAAATAACTAGAGGTGCAGTGCACAAAATTCATACACGGGTGTGTGTGGCCCTCAGCCCAGCCTGCACCCTCTCCAATCTGGGACATCCCTTTCACAATCCAGGACTGCTGGCTCCCAATTGCTCACCTGCCTGCCTTCCTGATTGCTCCTAACCACTCCCCTGCCAGCCTGATTGATGCCTAACTGCTCCCCTGCTAGCCTGTTTGTCCCCAACCTCCCTCTGCCGGCCTGGTCACCCCTAACTGCTCTCCCCTGCAGGCTTGATTGCCCTCAACTGCTCTTCCCTGTAGGCCTACCCCCTCCCCCAACTGCCCTCCCCTGCAGGCCTGGTCCCCCCCAACTGCCCTCCCCTGCAAGCCTGTGTCCCTCACAACTGTCCTTCCCCTGCAGGCCCAGTCACCCCTGTCACACACACACACTAATGCCCTCAACTTCCCTCCTCTGCTGGCCTGGTCACCCCTAACTGCCTTCCCCTGCAGGCTTGATCGCCCCCAACTGCCCTCCCTTGCAGGCCTGGTCCCTCTCAATTGCCCTCCCCTGCTGGCCATCTTGTGGTGGCCATCTTGTGTCGACATGGGGACAGCCATCTTTGACCAAATGGGGGTAGCCATCTTGTGCGTTGGAGTGATGGTCAATTTGCATATTACTCTTTTATTAGATAGTATACTCAGAAGTGTGACTGAGTCTCTGTTAGAGAAGTTTGACTTGGAGCCTAGAGTGCCTCCCTCATCCTTTTGTGGTTTCCCTGAAAAATAGTGCTAATAAATGGTGAGTTGGAAGGTTCGTGCCTTTGGCATGTTGTAGCTGATTCCCAAGGTTCCCATACCCATGTATCTTTTTGAAGTGATTTTGTTGGTCTCCTGGACCTTATGGTGAGTGAATGGTATTGGTGATTTTAAAAATTTACGTTCTAATTAGAAGCCTTATGTGATGAGCAGAGATACAGAAACGTTTAATAGTGCATGTTATAAAACTTCAGGCTGCTCTTTAAGACCCTACACACTTGTCTCATTTAGGGCATGTGGACTTCACGATAGAAGTCGAAAGGGCCCTGAGGGTGTTGGACGGCGCGATCCTTGTTGTCTGTGCGGTCGGAGGGGTACAGTGCCAGACCATGACTGTGAATCGGCAGATGAAGCGCTACAACGTTCCCTTTCTCACTTTCATTAACAAACTGGACCGACTGGGCTCCAACCCCACCAGGGCGCTGCAGCAGATGAGGTACTGATTCTTAGAAGACAAAGGGGTGTGATGATCTGCCTGACAAACTCGATATCCGGAACAGTTAGTGTCATTAAGCTTTTTCCTTACACCCCCCCCCCCCCCCTTTATTTAATTTACTGAGTGATTTAGTGAATGGAGCATTGAAGTCAGTAGTTTGGTTTGGGTTTATGGTGTGGTCTCATCCACTGCCTTCTTTCTAAAATGGGGAAAATATTACTTGAGTTGTAGGGATGTTGAAGGTGAAGTCAGGAAATAATCTGGTATTTTAAACTGCTTTGCTATAATTAGAGAAGCTGTAATCTAAAGTAGATTCTAAAAGTTTTATTTCGAAAAATCTAGAGGCGCTCCTTTAGTTTAACCTTTACTTGAGGAATTTCATTAATGTCCTGAAGTAGCATGCTGTACTTCCTTGCTCTCATGGTCAAATACCTGCTAAGACAACGGGAATACTTCCGCTCTGTACCTGGGGAAACCCAGAGGTAAGGGTAGTGTGCTGCATTGCACATCATGTATTTCAGATAGCCTTTGAAAAGAGTCAGCCTCACTCTTCACCTCTTGTAGATGTGTAAGCAGAGCTCATTTCACAAGAGAGAGCTGATAGGCACAAGAGAGACATAAGCAACAAAGTTCGTGATGAGGGAAAGACTAAGAGTGAGGTGTCTGATGACAAAGGATCTGGTGTTGAGGAACTTTAAGTGATTGTGTTGCTGTGTGCACTTTGATAAAAGTGATATATTTGTGAATATAAGAGTGAAATTTGTCCTTTGTTGGATACCTGTAAAATTTTCTTGGTAAAATGAAACATTTTTACTTCTCATCTTTATTACTTATTATATTTTAATTGTGGTTGGCAATATAGGGACTCTTTCTGCTAGGTTTTTTCTGAATTTTAGGAATATTTTCTTTTAGCATCTATTTGGCTAGTTTGGTTTGCCCCACTCCCTTTTTACCTGTCTTCATTTTGTAACTCCCATTAAACAGATTTTGAAACTTCTGCATCTGGTCTCTGCCATACTTTCTGTCTCTATTTTGGACTGGGCAGTGAGCTAATTCTGGACGTCAGTCTTCTAGTTCACTAATCTGCTATTCATCTGCATTCCTTCAGTTATTTAGCCTGTTTATTCTTTTTAATTTCAGCAATTATATATAGTTAATTTCCATAAACTTTCTCGTTTATTGGAATATTTTTATTAATAGAGATAATTACTTTTCAGACCTTTACATTTTATTTTCTTCTAGTATCTCTCTCCTTGGAAGTTAGTACTATTTCTTGAACTTATACCTCTCTTTCAAGATATTGGTTTCCTTCAAATATTTGGTGATTCCTAGTTATCTAGCCATAATCATAGATGGGGACATAGAATCTAGGTAGCTAGAACATATTTCTCCTTAAGTGAGAATTCCTATCTATGAGTGTAATTTTTATTCAGTAGATGTGGCTGGTGGAGTTACAGGCTGCTAATAAGGGTCTGATTTTAACACCTGCTCTGAGAGTTTTCTTCCAAGAACTTCTCTTCAGATAGCTATACTCTATTTCGCTAGAGGCAGCTGATTCAAAAGTGAGATGTGGACATATGTTATCCTACTATCCTTTTAGGGTTCTTTTTATTGCCTAAATAGGGTTGTAGCTTCGTGAGCATGATGAGTTTGGCTGTCAGTCTGTTCTCAGCTGCTTTATAACTTCTGTTCTGACTGCTGATGACACGCCTCCCAGAGCTACAGCATCTACCATTGATTTCTTCTTACTTTTTCTTTCTTTTTTTTTTTGTAATTTCAAAGGGATTTGGGGAGAAAAAAGGAGGTAAGCATATGTATTTTTATTTTTCAGGTCTAAACTGAATCATAATGCAGCATTTGTGCAGATACCTATTGGTTTGGAGGGTGACTTTAAAGGTATTATAGATCTTATTGAGGAACGAGCCGTCTACTTTGATGGAGACTTTGGGTAAGTGTTAAAAATATACCGTTAAGTAACCCTTACATTTTAAAAAATATTGAGGAGAAGGAAAAGGATGTATTTAAATACATAACTTTTTGAAATGTGGCTGGAAGAATATCCTTTAGGATGACTTTGTTTTAGTGCCTTTAATCCTAGTTGCTTCCCATTTTGCTTAGTATTCATTCCAGGGAGAATATGTTACTTATTAGGTAATATATTTGCATCATATTATGACCTGCATGATGTGGTGGAAGGAGTCCTTCAGCTCGAGCTGGTAATGTAATGTTGCATTCATTCATCCATTCATTCATTCTGCAGACTTTTAGGGGAGCAACTACATCCTGGATATTGTGATAAAAACTAGGAAGAAAATAGGCTTCATAAATATTCCCCCTACCTACTTCATGGCATTGCAAAGATAAAAAGATTAATATGTAAAAAGCAGTTAAAGATTGTACAGATGTGGTTTAGGCAATACAAGAAACAAATTGGTAAGTGATATGGCATTTGGTTCATCAGTCAACTTTTGAGTGACTTTCACCTGCAAATCACTATAGTTTCTCAGTGATTATCAAACCATAGCATTCAGGAAAATCACCTGGAGAGCTTTAACAAACATATTCTTGTGTCCACCTCCAGAGATTCTGATTCAGCAGATCTTAGGGTGGGGCCTGCAATGTGCATTCTGGAAAGCTCCCAAAGACTCTGATGTTGCAGGTCTACAGACTACTTGAGTGGCACTGATCTAGACAATGTGGGGGAGTCATAAATGATCCTTTGTTCTGCGGAGTGGCCTCAGCAGCCCGGCAGTTTTTCCAAAGGTGCTTCCTGAGGGGTTTCCTTCCTTTGCTATGGAACTAGGATTGCTGATCTGGCAGATAGGTAAAGGGTGTCGTGATCAGTTAAATACAGAATTTATCTTGATCAGCCATCTTGTGGGCAGGAAAAAGATGGGATCTGTCCAGCAAATGAAGTGTTTCTCACGCTTCTTGTGTGACAACAGTAATGGCTATAAGTTTGCCTGTTCCTTACAATGTGAGGCCCAAGAGCACGGGGATTTTCATCAACTTTATTCATTGCTATTTTCCCCAGTCCTAGAGGTGTCTGGTACATAATCAGGACTCAGAAAATGTTGGTAAATACACAAACAAATCCACTTCCCCAGAATTACCAGGGCACAAGTTTCTCTCTTCTAAATTATAGGCTTTTAAACTTGTTGTACATCAGAACCACAGGTGCAACTTCTTAATATACCTGCCCCCTTTCCCAGCCCTGGACCACTGGGTTTGTATATTTTTATTCTGACATAAAAGTCTAAGCACTAAAGAGCTTAACAGAAAGGAAGAAATTAAGTTCTAAAGATTATGAAGAACATTCTTTAGGAGTATTTATAATTGGCTTTTGCTTTTTTATTTAGGTACATGTTTTCTGAAAATATCACTATTTTTTGACATTAGTTTCAATTTTAAAGCTACTTTGAAAACTTTCATACTAATAATTCTAAATATCAAATATATTCACTTCTTGGTTGTATATATTTTATATGTGCCTCTTACCTATGTGGCCTCTACTAAGAAATGGAAAACTGGGGCTAAGGTTAAAGAGTCTGTCGTATTTAGTAAACTTTTTTCTTTTTTTTTTTAGTATTTTTTTTCCCTTTATTGATTAAGCTATTACATATGGGTCCACACACACACACTAATGCCCTCAACCCCACTGGTGTCTGTGTCCATGGGTTAGGCTTACATGCATGCACACAGTCCTTTGGTTGATTTCTTCCCCTCACCCCTGCCCTCCCCTACCTTCCCTCTGAGGTTTGATGGTCTGATGGATGCTTCTGTCTCTGGATCTGTTTTTGTTCATCAGTTTATGTTGTTCATTATATTCCACAAATGAGTGAGATCATGTGATATTTATCTTTCTCTGACTGGCTTATTTCGCTTAGCATAATGATCTCCAGTTCCATCCAAATGGTAAGAATTCCTTCTTTTTTACTGCAGTGTAGTATTCCATTGTGTAACTGTGCCACAGTTTTCTAATCCACTCTCATCTGCTGATGGGCACTCAGGCTGTTTCCACATCTTAGCTATGGTGAATTGTGCTGCTGTCAACATAGGAGTGCAAATATCCTTTCTGATTGGTATTTCCAGTTTCTTGGGATATATTCCTAGAAGTGGGATCACTGGGTCAAATGGGAGTTCCATTTTTAATTTTTTGAGGAAACTCCATACTGTTCTCCATAGTGACTGCACCAGTCTGCATTCCCAATAGCAGTGCAAGAGGATTCCTTTTTCTCCACATCCTCTCCAGCACTAGTCCTTTGTTGACAGGTCTGAGATGGTACCTCATTGTTGTTTTGATTTGCATCTCTCGGATGATTAGTGACTTTGAGCATGTTTTCATATGTCTCTTGGCCTTCCTTATGTCCTCTTTCGAAAAGTATCTATTTAGGTCCGTTGCCCATATTTTGATTGGGTTGTTTAGCTTTCTTTTATTAAATTGAATGAGTTCCCTGTAAATGTTGGAGATTAAACCCTTATCGGAGATAACATTGATAAATATGTTCTCCCATGCAGTGGGCTTTCTTGTTGTTTTGTTGATGGTTTCTTTTGCTGTGCAAAAGCCTTTTATTTTGATGTAGTCCCATTTGTTTGTTTTCTCTTTAGTTTCCATTGCCCTAGAAGCTGTATCAGTGAAGATACTGCTTTGGCACATGTCTGAGATTTTGCTGCCTATGGATTCCTCTTAATATTTTTGTGTGCTCTCATCTTATGTTTAAGTCCTTTATATCCATTTTGAGTTTATTTTTATGTATGATGTAAGTTGGTGGTCTAGTTTCATTTTTTTGCATGTATCTGTCCAATTTTTCCAACACCATTTATTGAAGAGATTGTCTTGACTCCATTGTATGTTCTTGCCTCCTTTGTCTACATTAATAAACCTTTTTTTTTTTTTTTTTTACTACAAAATTGAGTATTCTGTGTTGAAATGGTGTGATTGGGTTTGTTTCTTTGGGAAGGTGTAACTGGGTCTCTGATCCTGCCTGTAAGAGGCTGGATTTGGAGTAATCTGGTTAATAGAATTTTCAGGTGCTCACATGGAGCCAGGTTGGCTCTGCCTCTGGGCTCTTCCGTTTACTAATCGTACAATCTGGAGCAATTTGCTTTGCCTGTTTTGCCCATTATCTGTCTGAATTTTAAAAATATCCATTAGTAGTATTTGCCATATTAATACAAATATATCATAGCTCTTTCTCACTAAGAAGATATTTTAGCTATTAGTTTAACATTTTCATTGGTGTTTTATATATTTAATTATACATCCTTAAAGTACCAAATAAACATTTCTTAGTCAGATTGTTCGCTATGGGGAAATTCCAGCGGAATTCAGGGCTGCAGCAGCTGACCACCGCCAGGAGCTGATTGAAAGTATTGCTAATTCAGATGAGCAGCTTGGTGAGATGTTCCTGGAAGAAAAGATCCCCTCAATTTCTGATTTAAAGGCAAGTGCTCTCAAAATAAGTAGTGTGTGTGTGTGTGTGTTTTCCTTTTGAGTAATTCTTACTCAATATTTTCCTATTGATTTTTAGAGAGAGTGGAAGGAATAGGGAGAGACAAGAGAGAGAAACATTGTATGTGAGGGAGATACATCAATTTGTTGCCTCCTGCAGGCGCCCTTACCAGGGCCAGGACATGTCCTTGACCTCATGCACCCCAACTAGAGCTTAAACCCGCAACTGGAACATGTGCCCTAAACGGAATTCTAATCCAGTGACCTTTCAGTGCATGGGATGATGCTCAGCTCCAAGTCACACCAGCTAGCAGTGTGTGTGTGTGTGTGTGTGTGTGTGTGTGTGTGCACTTTTTTTTACCAAATTAAAAATTAGTGACATTTTAAGAGTGTTAAAGGCAGCTTCCTAGGCCTGAAAAAGGAATGTTTGTTTTTTCTCCTTTCTTTTGAATTTTGACCTTAAGTTATAGGGGACCTATCTGATCCTAATCTCCACTAAAGCCAATATTCCAAAGAATATTCATTCATTTGTTGGTTTGTAATTGATCTGAAACACAGATGTAATTTTTAAGATTAATCTTTGCTTTTTTTTTCTTTTGTAGCTTGCAATCCGCAGAGCTACTTTAAGCAGGTCATTTACTCCTGTCCTTTTGGGAAGTGCCTTGAAGAACAAAGGCGTTCAGCCTCTTTTGGATGCTGTTTTAGACTACCTCCCAAATCCATCTGAAGTCCAGAATTATGCTATCCTCAAGCAGGAGGAGTAAGTCTTGGAAATTGGTTCTTAGTTTATGCAGAAATACTTTAACATGGTGCACTATGTAAGAATGATTATTCTAGTTATGTTGTATTTGTGTTATTTTTCATAATTTACAAAAACAATCATTTGGGTAACAATTTTGGCATATACAAAAATGTTTATTATACCGCTTCCCATATTATATTTTCTTTGTGAGTTAGAAGTGTGATATATTATCCCTCAAAATGTAAATCTTTGAAAATCCTCTACCAGACCATTACTGTGTGTTTTTTTCCCCCATTTCCTCTGATCCTATCACAGTGTAGTAACTTGGTGTTCTTTTTCTCAGATAATACTCTGATGAAACAAATTGATATAAAAGAAATATCAATTGCTACATCTCACAGTTATATTTCTTTTATTTTAAGTGACTCAAAAGAGAAAACCAAAATCTTAATGAACTCCAACAGAGACAATTCCCACTCATTTGTAGGCCTGGCTTTTAAGCTGGAGGTAAGTTGCTTGCTAATGTATTTAACTGCTATATGTAGAAATTTTCTTTTAGGCTTTTATTCCTATTACTGAATGACTCTTCTGACAGATTTGGCTATAAGTTTTTCCACTATTACTCTTTTTCCTCCCCTTTCCATACTGACTTTTTAGAAGGAAGTTACTATGCACATCTCATGCTCTACCTTCTTGAGGGAACAGAATCTACTTCTTTGATACTAGAGGCTTGATGCATGAATTCATGCACCAGTGGGGTCCCTCAGCCTGATGAGTGGGATCGGGCAGAAACTAACTTCCCAACATCCCCCAAGGGGTCCCGGATTGCAGGAGGGTGTAGGCCAGGTTGAGGGACCCCACTGGTGCACAATTGGGGCTGGGGACAGACATGGGAGGTTGGCCAGCCAGGAAGGGACTGTGGGAGGACTCCAGGGCATGTCCGGCCCATCTCGCCCAGTCCCGATCAGCCGGACCCCAGCAGCAAGCTAACCTACTGGTTGGAGCATCTTCCCCTGGTGACCAGTGTGCATTATAGCTATCAGTTGAATGGTTGAATAGCCACTTAGCCTTTTATATATATAGATATTGGTATAGATACCAATATTTATTTTTTACTTTGAGTTATAGTCAAATAGTATGTTACTTATTTTGGTGCCTACATTGACTGATTTGGCCATTGCAGCTCTTCGACTTGGCTCCTGAGTCTCTGATTCTCCAGCATTTGTTTTCTGACTACTTTTTCACTTCTTTGGCACTGCAGGATGCTCCAGGCTTATCTGATATATTCCCTGCACCAGCCCTAGAACCAGCCATTTCTTTAGGGGTCCTGGTTCCTTTTAAGAAAGAATGGTTTTAGAAACCAAGATTTGATCACTGGGTGTGCTTTTGTTGGGGTATTGTTGCTTCTGTTCATAATATTTTATGTGAGAAAAAGGCAGAAAAGTTGGAAGTACTAACAGTGGTGTAGATGGAATTATATTTTGGGGGCTTTTCCCTGGATTTTTATTTTTAAATTTTTACAATATACCCTCTAAAATGAGGAAAAAATTATTTTAGTAAGTACCAGTAACATTGCAGTGACAATTGTGCATAAAACTTTAAAAAATGTATTTAGGAATATTTTCTTAGGATCCCTAGAATAGTGATTATAGAATTAAAGATATAGGAGATATATTAATATCTAATAATTTGTATTGCCACATTGTTTTCATACTTTACAGAATTAATGTATTGAATTATTTCAGTGAATCTTTATTAGCAATGAATATTATTTATTAAAAGTTATTACTGACTTCATAAATGAAAATATTTCATCTTAATTCCTAATGATAGAGATTATTTTTTCATATACTGTTTTTATTATGCAGTTGCGTTTTCTCTTTTGTAATTGTCTATTTCTTTTTCTAAAATGAGGATCAAAGTATTTTATTTGTATGAACTTTCTCTAATAAACAGTTGTTAAAAACAACTTGAACTTTAACATTTATATAGTTAAGTCTATCAGTCTTTGTCCTTAGTCATTCTCTTATTCTTAACCTTAGAAACCCTATTTTTTAAAATATATTTAATATAAATATTTATTGTTCTTTTCTACTTTTTTATGGTGGGATTTTTTTTTCATTGTTAATCTAACTGGAATTTGATTTGCTGTGCGCTGTGAAGCAGGATACAAATGTTTCTCCAACCCAGTTACCAGTACTTTTCCATTGACTGTCATGCTTGCTTTATCATTATTGATAAATGAATTAAACATTTTAGACATTTGTACTATATTCTATGGGTTGTTTAGTCTAATTTGTGCTAGTTCTATACTTTTCAAGTTTTGGAGTATTTAATATATTTTTAGATCAGTCTTAGTTTCTTTTCATTACCATAGTTTTTCAAAACTTATTTTTATCCATTCTTCTAAGTGACTTTTAAAATCACGAATTAAATGTTTATAATTTTATCTTGGGATTTTGATTACTGTTGTATTAAATTAATATGAGAGACATTGGCAACTTTTAAATACATACCTTGTTATTCAGGAGAAATTGATCCTTAATTATTCATTTTATATTCAGTCATTTTACAAAACCCTTAATTGTATAGCTTCCCAGGTGATTATCAAAGTATTTTAAATGTCTTGCCATTTCTGATGATGTCTTTGTTGTCTTTACAGTCATTATACATTATTTTTATATCTGTTAAACTGAACTTACAAAATAGTATTCAAAGGCAAAAGATAATTCCCTACATAAGTAATTTTAAAATTTTTTCTAATAACTTTTATTTCAGAGGAAGCACAAGTAGTATCTTGGATTGTGATACCCAAAAGAATAACATAATCGTTCAACTTACCTATGTTGAAAACTTCTAAAATTGATAAGGGAATATTTGGAGATAGTTGTGAAGTTTTCCTCCTGATTTTGGTTTCTTTTTTATTCTTTCTGCCCTTACCCAATCTTGACTTGTAGGCAGGTCGATTTGGACAATTAACTTATATTCGCAATTACCAAGGAGAGTTGAAGAAGGGGGACACCATCTGCAACACGAGAACAGGAAAGAAAGTGCGGGTGCAGCGGCTGGTTCGCATGCATGCTGACATGATGGAGGCAAGTGCCTGGTCACTGAGAGGTCAGACGCTCTCTAGCGCAGGTGAAATAGATCTGCCGTCTTGGTATTCTGAGTCCCACAAGAAAACCGCTTCTAGTTGAATGTGTCTTCCTAGCTGCTTCCTTTTTAGTTAGGTGTGCTGCAGTTTTGATTAGCATTTTAGTATAGGCTAAATTAGTAGATGTTAAGAACATAGTTTATATCACTATTTGTGAGTTAGCTGTATTTCCTCAATGGCCAAGGTTAAGGAGAAAGGGCAGTTAGTTCCCTATGACTCAGAACCACAAATTCAACATTTTTCTCAAGAGCCGTCATTTCAAAGAGGATAATTGGTTTCTGGACAGTAGAACTGTGCTTCTCGAAGGTAAGTGAGAGTAGTAAACTCATATAATTTCATACATTGTTCAGTGAATTTACTTTCTAAAATATGGCAGGTCTGAAAGTTCTGTTTAACGCTAAAGCTTTATGTTTGTAGAACCAATCCCAACAAGGGCCATAATGGTGTTAGACTCCATCCGAAGATTTAAAACCTCCCAAGATCTGGTCTGGAGATAATTTTGGCTTAAATTCTTGAATTGGCTCTGAATCTGTCCTAGCTTTCTGTGGTCCTCAGGGTGATTAGGTCTTGTGGGAACACTGGGTGTGCAAGGTTGTCTCCTATCTCACCCTTCCCAAATTCAGCTCTGTGTTACTGGGAAATTTGTTAATCTGAGCAGAATGTTAGTAATTTTGGGGGGGCCATAACCTCTGTATCTCCTGGAAGATGAATAGGCAGTCTTTTAAAATTGGACAGAATTACTGTTTTGAGAGGTGGGCAGCGAGAGGCAGCCAGAGGGATTAGAGATTGTCACAGCTGTTATGTGGGCCAGAAGCTAGGAGAATTGTACAGCTGTATAACCATTAAAGTACGACACACACATACTTGCTCATTCACAGCCACAGCTGTTATGAATTAACTGTTCATATAAAAGACAAAAACAAGGAAGTTTAGAGGTACAATGCTTTGTTCTTCGATTTCCTGTTTTTTTTGTGTGTGTGTTTTTTTTTTTAAGTAAAATGGGCTCCATTCTCCTGCCTTTGTTTTTTAAAACTTCCTTTGTAGGTTTTCCTTGTACACCTTTGTCATACACATCTTATTGTTGGACTGTGGTAACATACAGTACATGCTTTTTTTAAAAAATATTTTTTTAATTTCAGAGAGGAAGGGAAGAGGGAGAGAAACATCAGTGATGAGAGAGTCATTTATCGGCTGTCTCCTGCATGCCCCCAACTGAGGATTGAGCCTGCAACCTGGGCATGTGCCCTGACTGGGAATCAAACCATGACCTCTTGGTTCATAGGTCAATGCTCCACCACTTATTCACACTAGTTGGGCTATAGTGCATGCTTTTTAATTCCATAGGAATAACTTTAGGATTGTGAGACTGTTCTGCAAATACTGCAGATATTCCGAGTAATGATGCCATAACTCTGAGTTTCCATTTATGATAAAATCTTGTCTATTGAGATGTAGCTTAAATAAGGGCCCAGTTTAAGATCTGTCTTGCTGTAGTTGATTGTTGATGTTGCATTGGTGTGGCTAATTCATTCTTTATAAAATCCATGGTAAGATTCTATTTATGTGCAATGTGTTTATTGTCAATTACTCTTTAGTAACCCTGTTCTGAATTGTATTACTTGTATCATTTTTGTGTTATTTATTTATTTAGGATGTTGAGGAAGTATTTGCTGGAGACATCTGTGCATTATTTGGCATTGACTGTGCTAGTGGAGACACATTCACAAACAAAGATAATAGTGAACTTTCTATGGTAAGTCATTTAATTTCAAAGCTGTGTTTCACTCGAGTCTCAGAGTGTGTGTTTTTTTATGATACATTTAACATTTCAGAAAAACAACCACAAAGGTTTTCATCATTAGATTGGTTGTGGCCCTTTAAATGTCAGGTGAACAAGTGTTCTGTGTAAACTAACTCTTCTGGGTGTTTTTTAGTGAAGTCATTCCATGATTCTTCAACATTAGTGTGGAGGGAAAATCTCCACGAGATGCACCTGACCGTGTCGATCTGACTCTCCCCTGAGATCTTTTACAGTTGTGGGCACTTTTCTAATTTCTGTCACCACCGTTAGGCTGGTCCCATGAGATGTTCCTTCCTTCGTAATTCAGCAGCCAGAGTAGACCACTCCCTCAAGAATTGTAAGGCTAGACTAACATTTAGGCAGGTTTGGGGATCACATAACAGAAGGGCACCAAATGCAAGTAGACAGTCTGACTTACCGCAAACAACCTGCTCTGTGGAACTCATAGGTCCCTTTTCATCACTGAGGGACCCTGAAGGGAAGAGCATGCTTTTAATACACGTTGACCCTAGGAAAAGCCCTGACAGTGAAAATCTACCTCTGTAAATGGAGAGCAGAGAAAAACTGAAGAAAGAGGCAGGCCACTCCATTCTGGAAACTAAGAGAGTTCCTTAAGGGAACCTTACATAGGAGGCACTTCTTGTGCAGCTGCAAGATGAAGTGAACAGTCTCCACTCTCCTGATAGGAGCCAGAAAATTATCATATGGGGTCAGAAGGGGGGAATAGTCACAGTTAGTAGTACATGAATGTTACCTGGTATGGAAATTACTTAACATGCATGACCAGGTCAGGACAGCAGCCTGTTTCGGGAACCAGCTCATTGCTTATTTATGTCAGAGACAACATTAATTACCATCAGATAGTCTCTAAGGGGGGTTTGCGGTCAAGCAATCTCCGTTCGGCCCAGTTCAGCATGTGGTCCAGACAGTGGTCACATGGAATAATCTGTCCTCCACACGTGCTTAAGCAGTTCTTGCCTTTGAATTCCCTCACTTTCAATTTGTTCTCCTTTAGGAAAGCAGGCTGTGTGCTACAGTAAGACCCTCTACTGAATTCAGTAAAGAAAGAATATACTGAATGAGTACTTAGGGGATAGGTAACTTGCAGTGAACAAATTCACAATGGGTCATTTATGTAAGAACAGGTACACACTATAATGTTTCCTAAATTATATGACATGACAAATCCATAATTTTATAATTTAGTGTTTTTGCATAAAATACTATCTAATGTCTGGTTTTAATGTTGATTTAAGACACTACAGAAGTCATAAATCTATACAGGTTTTTCGGGGTTGTACATAAGAGGAATGCTTTATGAGTATGATTATAAGGTTGTCATGAGCAATCATAAGGGACTGGAGGCTGTGGGAAGTACTGAGGTTTTGAAGCAAGTAGACCCTGGATAGAGTCTCATCTCTGCTCTATATTACCCACTAGCCATTGGTCACATTACTTTATATTCTTTCCATGCCTTTAATATTTTATTTGTATAGTGGAAGTAATATCTGCCTCTCAGAGTTGTGGTTGATTAAATGAGGTATCACATATAAACAGTCTAGTGCCCTTTCTCTCTTTCTCTTATCAGTGATGTTAATAAATTTGATTAAATAACTTATCAGAGGAGACCAACAGTAAATGTAGCTGCCAGCTGATAAGAATTCCACATTCAGCATTTGGATTTATTCAGTGATTATGTTAACCTGAAAGTGTCAATAAACTTTAAGGGTCTTAAACAGTTAAGTAAATAAATGAATACTTTATGTTCGTTGTTTTGGGAGGGAGGAGATCATATAAGTGGACACCTTTATTAAAATATATTAATATACTCATTTACTTAATGCAGAGAGACCAAGATATATATTGTCTACCTAAAGATATTTAGTGCTTTTGTTCTTTGTAAAGTAGAACATTAAAATTAATCCATCCCTAACCCTGACCCAGAGAGTGCTATATTTGAGTTCTCTTTTTTTTAAACAATATTTTAGGAGTCAATTCATGTTCCTGATCCTGTCATTTCAATAGCAATGAAGCCTTCTAACAAGGTAGGAGTTTGATTTAACACTCAGTATATCACAATAAAGACTTGAGCTCTTTTTCATCTGTCTCCACAATGCACATGGTACCTTGTGATAACCAGCAATCTTGTGGTCTCTATTTCCTCTTTTGGTTTGGGGAAGCATGGGACTTGATTAGAAAGTCTGTAAGGGGGATTTTCCAAAAGGTGGTGGGCTTCTGGGGGGACCTTGCTGAAGGCGGCAGCCTCTACTTTGACTTTTCCAAATGAGTCCGAGCCCCCGGCTGTTTTGCTGGAATCTCTATGTTTAGTCTTTAAGACCTGACCTTGTAGAAGCATGAGCTTGCTCAAGGATACTCACCCTGCTGATTGTATCTAGAGGTTAATTTTAGTTCAAACTGTTGTTACAATAAAAGTCTAATGAGGCAGGCATTCAGGGCTGTTTTGGTTACTGAAATCCAACAAGCCCCTTAGCCTTCTCTTCCACAGAAACGAGTGTCAGAGTAATCTGTTCACCTGTCGCTCAGGGTCTGCTGGTCAGCTCCGGCATTTTGGTATTGAGATTACCTTTTATGTAAAATTTACCAGTCAGTCAGTAGTAATTACTCCTTAGTATTTTGAAGAATTAATGGTATTAAAGTATTCACCAGACTGTGCTTAATAACACTTTACTAAGTAAAGGTATAACATTTATCCCAGAATGGTAAGTTAACTTCCTAGATTCAGATCATAAAGGGAGGGAAGAGGGGAAATGGACATTTGACCTAAGTTGTAGAAAAACTTCACTTTAAATTACTTTAGAATATTGCATAGATTAACTGTCTCATGGATTATAATGTATCTCTAAATTTGTGGTAGTTTTTAATAAATGCCTGATTATAACATGGAGAGCCTGCAAATAAGACTGTTTTTCTCACTTTCATAACAAGTTTATGATTGAATTTGATGTCATTTAGCTTTTTACAAAGCCAATATTGCTTGAGTAAGTTCTGTATTCCCATTAGCTTGCCCTTAGAATTAGTCCTTATCTTGAACTGTAATCATTTAGTTCTTAATGAATGGTTTCGATATGTCTTAGTTTTGACATTTATAGCAGTCATGTTAATATAGTGTATTGAAATAAACTCATTCATGCATTGAGTGAACATTTATGACCTCTTGTCATCTGGGAAATGTCATTTACAGAACATACTCTAGTTTTTCTTATGGATGCATTTACAGCTTCTACTTTTATTTTGAGGAACTTGAGGTTTTACAGACCCTTTTCATTGTAGAAAGGAGAATGTTGAGGTGGCAAGAAACATTAAATTACTCCATCTCAGAAATCTGAGGAAAGGCAAGTCTTATACCTGATGCTACAGTTTGTTCTGAGTGTTTTGTTAAATTGTTTTATTTTCCCTTCAGAATATACAGGGCTAGAAGGTAAAGATGTAATGCTCTTCGTTCCTAAATTCAGAATTTTTATGAGACTTTTGTCTTGATAATTATAATGATGGAGGGAAATCAAATGTATCAATATCCAAAAGGTGGTTTTGGTTTGTTTGGTTGACTTTTTTTTGGTGTTTCAGGATTATCTGCTTGCTGGAGTAAATTAAGTTAAATGAAGGAATCATTGCACAAATTCGTGAATCTCAGTAGTGGAGACAGGGATGATCTAGTAAGTTGAGAGTGCCTAGAGGCAAGTGCAGGGGAAAAGGAAAAGGACTTTTGGAGGTAGACTAACCCAGGATTCATTCTCAGCTTTGCCATGCACTGTCTGTGTAGCCTTGAGGAAGTCAGTTATCTGTACCTAGTTTCCTCACCTGTAAAATGTGGATAATTCTATCTTGCAGCATTGTGGTTAGAATCTGAGGTAACATATACAAAATACATGACTTACAGCTCCAGGCACATGTAATATCTATTGATGCTGGTGATTCAAGGGTGTTAGTTTTCTATTGCTGCTGTAAAAAATTACCACAAACTTAGTGGCTTACAACATCACAACTGTGTTTTAGTTGTGTAGGTGAGAAATCTGGTACAGTTCTTAATGGGCTAAAATCAAGATTTTGGCAGGGTTCCTTTCTGCAGGCTCTAGGGGACAATTTATTTCCTTGTTTACTCAGGTTGCGGGAAGAATTCAGCTCCTTGTGGCTGCAGGGCTGGGGTTCCCATTCCTTGCTATCACCTGAGGCTGTTCCTCGCTCCTAGAGACTGCCCCCCCCCCCCCCTTGTGCTTCAGATATTTCCTGCCTTTTCCCCTCTTGACATCTCTTTCACCTACCCTTCTGCATTCCTCTTCATTTTTTAAAAAGCTGATGTGATTACATTGGGCCCACCCAAATTATTCATGTCTGTGACCTCAATCACATCTGCAAAGTCCCCTTTACTAAGTAAAGTAGCATTCACAGGTTTGGGAGGGATTAGGGCATATCCTTAGAGGGCCATTATTCTGCTTACCACATGAGGAGATTACATCTAAGGAGAATAAAGATGCATGAAACCACATCCAAGCAGATTGTTTTGAAAGTCTCAATGCAGCATTTGCCTTACTGTTGGTCTTAACTGTCCTCTTGAGTCTACAATAGAATCTTGGTAAACATACTGATTCCTTTGATTATGTAACAGTAACAAATTCTGCTTTCTACTCTATGGGCAATTTTCCACAAAGGGACAGTTTTTGTCAATATAATAGGAAAGGGCATAGAGTTTAAGTCTTGGATTCTTCTATCTTGATATGGAAAGAAAATGCTATCAGCTAGCCATATCCTCCCTGTTCACTGTGTGTTGTCCCAGCTCACATGTTCAGAGGGTATGGCCTAGGAACTAGATGGAAAGTATCTTTACTTCTTCACTACTTTTGTATTTAATTTCACTCAGGACAGTTCTTTCAGCAATCTCATTGCATATCACAATGAGTAAAATATGTAATGACTTTCTTTTTTAAAGAATGATCTGGAGAAATTTTCAAAAGGTATTGGCAGGTTTACAAGAGAAGATCCCACATTTAAAGTCCACTTTGACACCGAGAGCAAAGAGACAATTGTATCTGGAATGGGAGAATTACATCTGGAAATCTATGCTCAGGTAATGAATAGCATGGAAGTTAAGTTCACTTTATGTCTGTGCTTTGCTAAGAACAAAAGTCAATAATTCTAATGTCCATAACTAATAGCGGTTGTTCAAGCTCACTTTTGTTTATATCCAGATGTGGTATACTGCTTCCTCCAGCAAGAATTGCAAATTAAGTATTTTTGATCTCTAAATTTTTTTATTTGTAAGACATGGCAGACTTCCAGAATCAAGGGGTAGGGGTCTTGCGGTTACATCATCCATCCATCTCTAGGTCATGGTTAGTTCGGTTAAGTATATCCTGGTCCCAGCCTTAGGAAGACAACCTATAGGAAGAAACTTGCTGAGAATGTTGACCCACCAATTGCCACTCTCCAGGACATTTCTTGTTTGTTTTATTCTCTAAGTCAATACTTGGAAATTATAATGTAGCGAAAAGAATGGATAGATGGGGCATGTACTTTCCTAGGAATGATCTGTATATCTGAATGAAAACAAGATGTATGACTTAAGATTAAAAATTCTGGTTGTGATCATACCTTTGAAATTGAGAGAGTACAAAATTCTGACAACAGATTCATACACTACTCCAGTGTTTATGTAATAAGATAAAACAAAGCTTTAGTGGATATATTAGTTGGGTAAATATGTAAATTAATCAGTCTAAGTTAGAATTCACTTATATAGTAGTTTGTATTCTTTAATATCATGAATCTAATTTTTATAAGATACTTGAATGATAGAAGATTGATCATTTGCTTACCTATTATATTTAAATGAATGCTTCTAATAAATAAGATTCTTAGGATTTTTCTTGTTTCTGTTTATTTTTTAAATTTAAGTATACCAAAGAAATTATTTCTCCTGCTATTTTTAGAGGATGGAAAGAGAATATGGCTGCCCTTGTGTCACAGGAAAGCCAAAAGTTGCTTTCAGAGAGACCATTACTGCCCCTGTCCCGTGAGTATGCAACACAGTCAAACCTATTATGAGGGTGAAATTGAAGCTTTTTATTGTGGGATATACATGGTACTATTACTGTTATTAAGACACTTGTACATCATGACACTCTATTATGGAAGCTATACAGTTCTGTGCTGTAGCTAAGACATTTATACAGAGTGAAGTTAGGGATTTGTTTGGCCCCTTCGGCTAGATATCAGTGAAGGTGACATACACATCATTAGTAAGCATACTGACACTTCATCCAACGTTGGGGGTCTTCTTTCATTCCAGTTGTGCTTCCTTTGGCAGACGGCTATTATGTTTTACTTTAGTGCCATATTGTGGATGCCAGAGAACTTGCATTTGCCAAGGAATAATCTCCTGCAAGTAAAGGAAACTAATGCTAGGGTAAAATTCAAAAGACCCTTAAGAAAACAGTGTTGGGTTTATGTCTTGTTAGGAATAAAATAGTCCCCATAAAGAAGAGCACAAAAGTTAAATTGCAAATATACTTTATCCTGGTGCCTACTAAATTTACATAAATTCTGATTTACAGTCAAATTTAATACAATGCACTGTGGTTATAAAACAGGTCTCGGTTTTCAAAGTGGCATCAAATAAAAGTAAGTAGATGGTACTTTACCTGAGACACAATGTCATGAAGTAGAATGGTGTAGTCTAACTCAATGAAGTCATCGTTTCTTTGCTATAATAAATTAAAAACCTGGTGTATAAAACAATATCATTGGCAAAACAATATTTTAATTTCAAAAATCGTGTTTCGTTAGATGATTATAATACTCCCACTTAAGTAAAAATAAAAATTGAATGCCATAATTTAGCCTGTCAGAAAAACTTTCTCTTACAAATGTTTTCTTCAAACTACAATTTAAAATTATGACGTTTCATTTGTTACTCTACTTTCTGTTTTTAGTTTCCTAGTTGTGGTAGCTGCTTAAGAGTATTACAGTCCATAGTTGGTCATTTAAAATGCCTTAATGTTTACATTGTTCAGAAAAGCACGATTGAAGGGATAGACTACTGAAATGAGTGTTTACATGCATGGAAACCAATTTTATTATAGAAATTCTCTTTAAAAAACTGAAAATAACCCTGGCTGGACGGTTCAGTTAGTTGGAGTGTTGTCATATACACCAAAAGGTTCCAGGTTGGATCCTGGTCAGGGCACATGTGGGAGGCAACTAATCGATGTTTCCCCTCTCACATCAATGTTTCTCTCCCTTTCCCTTCTTTTCTCTCTAAAATCAAGAAAAACATCCTCAGGTAAGGATGAAAAACAAACACACACAGAAAACCCTGAAAATAGTAAAATGTAGTGAATGTAGTTATCTGATTTTGTAATTAAATCTTTAATCTGTGCTTATTGCGTTATGCATCTAAAGTATTTATACCATCAGCAACACAAATATTGCATCTACATAGTTAAAACCACTATCACTAGAGACAGGACTCTTTAGGGCTTACATAATCAGTTTATTGAAATAAGCCCTGGACTCCAAGCAGCACAAGCTCCTGTAGCCCCTTTGGTGAACAGTGATTATAAATGTGGCCCCCGGGTCAAATAAAAGCATACAATTCTCTCCTTATAGTATCCTGAAGTAATTCTTTCTTTGAGTATATCAGCAAAGAATGTCCTTTAAAAGATATGGTAAAAATCAGTATTAAGTTTTCTTACATGTTGGGTCTTAATAGGTAAGATATCCTCCTATCCTATATAATAAAAGGTAATATGCAAATCAACCAAATGATGGAATGACCAGTCGCTATGACACACACTGATCACCAGGGGGCAGATGCTTAATGCAGGAGCTGCCTCCTGGTGGTCAGTGCCCTCCCACAGGAGGAGCACCGCTCAGCCACAAGCCAGGCTGAGGGCTGGTGAGCACATCAGCCCACCTCTGTGACAACTGCCAGTGCTTAGGTCCATTGGGAGCGGGCCTAAGCAACACAGTCATTCAAGGACTCCTGGACTGCCTAAGGGAGTACCCCCCCCCCCCCCGCCCCATTCCCGCACGAATGTTGTGCACTGGGCCTCTAATATAATATATATAGCCTGAAGCACTGGTTAAACTCTTCAGTTGAGATTTTTATTAATGCTTTAAAACTACATTTGGTGAAGTCATAGTTTTCTTTCATAAAAACTACTAGCCCAGTCTTTGTTCACATTTTGCTATTAAGACATGGTGACTTGAAAAACTATGATTATGTAGCCTGTCTAACCCGGACCAGTTATGCAGTTATTTGAGGCCTCAGGGGACCCCGACAGGAGTGTTATCAGGACTGAGGTCTACAAAAATGCACTAGAAACGGGCACTGTTTCTTAAAACGTTGTTCTAATATTTATGTTAGGTATTTGACACCACACTCTGAGTACTGTAATAGGGTATCCTGCTCTCCAGTGCCTGTAGGTGTCTAGTAACTAGTGGCAGAGAAGCTTTTGGAGTAAGGGTGCTCCAAGTGCTGCCTGCAGTTAACAAGCTGGAAAGTCTGTCCTTTCTGGAGCCGACTGAAACTGTTGTGGTGGTTTCTTTGCACACTGTCTTCCTTCTTTCCATTAGATACCACAAGTTGACTTTTTTTTCTTCTTCTTAACCCCTTAATAAAGCTAAAATCAAAAAAATTATTTTTATCTCTTTAAGGTCTAAAAAAAGGCAGTTCAGAATAGTCAGACTTAAAAAAACACAAGGCTAGCAACAAGTAAGATAAGAGGTTATAAACTATGACTCATTGAGTTATAAAATAAAATTACATACAGCAAGCTCCACAAAGCCTAAGATGCTAAATATTTTTGGTCAGGCTGATCCCCAGGAGAGAAAACGGCAGCCATGTTTCCAATAGCTCTGGTACTACCATTTCAGTAGAAGAAAACAGCAGAGGTAGTTTCAATATTGCATGGCTAGTAATTTGTATACAAAACTCAGGTTGCCAAATGAAATAATCTATATTAAGTTGAGCACAGAACCTGGATGCCAAATTATTTATAACAACACTTCATTCTCTTGAAACTGCAGCTTCACTTTCTCTGGCCTTGACTGTAACCGACCTCTCCTTCAAAATACCTGGTACACTAGTTTAAATCAAAATTACTAATGGGGCACTAATGATCTAATAATGAATCAGAGCCCTTTCGGTAAACATTAACCCTATTATGGGTGAATTTTATAGACATTACTTACCACTTGCTTGACAGTTTCAATTTTTACCATTTTATACCATGTGTTTTCAGTAGAATTCTGCCATATTATATAACCACAGGCAACCCAGGCTAGATGTCGGATTGGCTTCATTGCTGGAGATATATTTCCAAAACTGTCTGGAGAGGGAAGTATGATAAATGGAATTACTTTATATTTACAATATTAACCATTTACAAAATCTAAATTCTAAATCATGTCTTAGTTTCCTTCAAATGTGTTTAGAAAATAATTTAATTAGGCCATGGGTCTATAAAGTTTCAAGAGATTTTGTTGTTGTTGAATTAGATCGGTAAAGGATATTTTTGCAAAAGCCAATGTTTCCAACATAATAATAACATCTAATAATTTTGAGCATAGAACACTGATATTCATCTTAAAGTTGAAAAAATATTTCCCCATGCCATATTTACATACCTGGAATATTTTGTGCTTCTAGTGGTTCCTTCATGGACTTGAGTTTTTGATAAAGTGTGTTATCTTCTTCATCTGGGTTCTTTCCAATTTCTCCTTCAAATGTGAAGTTGACTTCTGGTGCAGTATCTTGTCCCATTGGAGGGTAAAGAACTTCAGCTGTGCAGTTCACTGTCACTTGCTGTTTGAGACATTTTGCAAAAGATCCATTACTATTTCTCTGAGATATAACATTTAAAGCATATGCCTCTAACAGTGTTGTTTCAGTCTTGACTTCAGAGTGCCTACTCCAGAGGTAATCTAATTAGGGCTGGCTTAGTAATTTTCTTAGATATATCTAAAATACATCTAAATGTGGTCTCATTATCTTTTAAATTTGTCTTAAAACTGGGAATATATTTCAGTATTAATGAGGTGTTCATTCTCAATGTTAGATTTTAGTCTGACTATATCCCAGCTCCAATCTCTGGTTACTTTTGTTGTTGTTGTTAATTCTCACCAGGGCATATTTTTCCATTGATTTTTAGAGAGTGGAAGGGAGAGATGGAGAGAGGGAAACATGGATGTGAGAGAGACACACTGATTGATTGGTTGCCTTACACATGTGGGTCAACCAGCTCCAGGGATCAAGCCTGTAACTGAGGTATGTGTCCTTGTCTAGACTAGAACCTAGGATGCTTCAGGCTGATGCTCTGTCCACTGAGCCAAACTGCCTACAGCTCTGGTTACTTTTTAATTCTTTCCATTACTATTACTCTCTGCTCCAGGAGTAACAGTAATTTTCTCAAACTCAGATACAGCAATCTGCATCTAGATGTAAAATGAGAAGATTGCAACATTGGTTCTGCTTTGTAAAGATGGTTGTCTAGCAGCTCAGATGCCTTTTAATGAATCTCCTTATGTTAACCTGTATCTCTTCTCTTCTGAATATGCTCAACAAAAGGGCAAGCTTTTTTAAATTTCAAGATGGTTATGGTACAAACTGCCAGTCCTTCCTTTTAAATTTGTCTCATTAATAATTTGAGAAGTATATAAAAATTTCCCTTCCCCATTACTGAAAGATTCCCATGTGAACATGACAATTACAGTTGGCCATTATATTGCTCATAAATATCTAAAAACACTTGCTTTCTTTAATTACAAGAAATTAAAAGCAGAATGAGAAAAAAGGCAAAGAGGTGATGATTGGAGAGTAATTTACTTCACTTTTTAATATTTGGCATGAGATCAGATTGCCCTTTGAGTACATAACATTTTAAAGGGAATTTATTTGAACTGAAGTATATAGAGTCTACTTTTTAAAAAACTGAATAGAATTACTTAATGTATCTCAGAATACACAAAAAGAGTAAAAACTGACCTTTGTATGTATTTTATTTTTTTCAAGGCAGGGTTTCACAACTTACAAATTTAACTGCTTACAAAATACAAATTAATCCTATGATTTGATCAGCCAAGGTGATCTGGATTATTTAGAATGAAATTTTAATAATAAAGGACATTTCACTTACTTTTTGGATAATTTCTTCCACAGAAAGCTTAAGGCAATACTTATGTCCTCTTCCTGGAATATCCTAAAATTAAGAAAATATGATGAGTTATTATAACAATAACTCAATTTTCTGCATTGTTAAAAGAACCCATTCTTGTTTGACTGGTGGGGGGTTATTTTGGATGCGAACAAAAGGGTGGGATAAAAGCACGTATAAATAAAATGGGTTTCAATTCACTTTCAGTCAACCTTTGAATAGGTGATCCTAAATCTCTATAGAAGAAATTTTGAAACAGCTTTTAAGTTTAAAGATGCAAACAGGATCACATCATTGAAGAGATTTTTCACAAAGTCCTATGGGTACTTTATGACCAAACAGTGTTCAGTGACGGTGAATTCCATTTTGAGGCAGATTACTGCAAAGTGATCAGATATGTTAAGTCCTGTTTTTACCTGTCTATTACTGGGCCAGAAAAATGAGACTTCAGTAAATTTTATAACAGTAAGATGTTTAGGTATTTCACTTTTGAATCAAGATACAATCAGGCCCTTATACCTAATTATGTTATCTAGTGCAGTTAACTCTACTCCCTGTCAGTTCTTAAAGACTGTTAGTTAAACTAATGTCAGATAAATAATGAAAAATCTCAAACCCATTAGATTTTGGTGAAATGGAAACAAGACTAGTGATTGCTGAGGTACTCTGCATTTAATTTAACCCTTCAGCCAGAGGGCAAGCACATCACTTAGGCTGGCTGTGCTCGTGTGTTGGGTGGTGAAAGCGAAGCTTCTCACCACAATGATACAGGCTGTCAGTTCCTCTTGCTCTTCGTTTCCCCCATCATTTTTGTAGGAGGGTCTCATAAGAATTGATCGTAAAATGAAGAATCGTTTGCAAGATAGGAGCTCTTGTTGATCCAGATCGGGTAGTAGGTGAGCAATGTCATAGCATTTTTAAGATTCTTATGAATGGTTGCTGCAGGTTTCACTCGGAGGAAGGAAAAATGCTGCCTCTCATTGGGAACATTTTCCCCCATTTCCCTGTAACAGTGCCCATAAAAACATCGTGTCTCTGCCTTCGCTTGAAAACAAACCGGCCCCAGGCCATCCCCGGAGACCACACAGTCGACTGTTCCCCAGAAATGTTAACCCCTGTGGACCTGACGCCGGCAGCCAATCCGAAAACGAAGAGGGAGGGAGGGGACCCTGGGGAGTATTGAGAGCCGGGGTCGGCGCCGCTAGACTCACCTCCATGCTGGCCTGTTGGACAGTCTGCACCAGGAACACCTTGTTGGGGGTCCCCTGCTGGTAGTTGATGCAGTTCTCCACCACCGAGGCCGCCCTCGAGGCTGGGTAGTGGGTCGGTGGGATTTCCATTGCGAGCGGCAGCTGGGAGAGCACGGGTCTGTCCGCACGAGTGCGCCGCCTTCGCCTGCCAGCCCACAGCGGTTGCCGGGGAGGAGGCAGAGGAGTCGGCTGGCCCCGCTGGGCTGGGCGGGGGCGGGCTCGCTAGCTTCTTCCCTCCTTCCTTCCTTCCCTCCTTCCGGTTCAGGAAGCTGCGCCAGGGCGCCGGCTGCCGGACTGGCAGCTCCTGCGCCCCGCCCTGCTCTGCGTGCTTCTACTCTCTGTTTCCCCCGCCTGGGGAGCCCCTGCATCTGTCGGGGCGGGCCCAGCGTTGGGAGGGGCCGGTCGGCCCAGACCTCATCCTTGACAGAAGGGTGGGAGGGGCTCTTTGGCTTTTACCTTTATGGAGCCTCTAAATTCCTCTCCATGCAAAGACAGTTGTGCAGGCTGGAGCACAACTTCCTTATGCACCACCCAAGTGTCACACAGGACAAAGTGCAGAGGAGCTTGCTGCAGTGAATAGATGTGGATTCCTTCTTAATCCCTCCCATTGTGAGTCCAGGAACAGGCTTGCTCTTACCCAGCTTTTGTGGGGTTGGGCCAGTTCTGCCCAAATCAGGGTATGAGAGACTGCAAACTATAGCATTCACTTGGAGGGTTATGTAATTTAGGTCAGGGGAAGTTTAAAAAATGCACTTGCATCTCTGTCTCCCTTCACTTAGATAAGATTTTGATATAACACTGCTTCCAACTTCCTCTAGTCACTGAAAATTTAACTTTAAGGATTAAAGCACACTTAAAGACTGAACTTAGAAGCTTCTTTAGTGTTCTGGGGTTTTTAAAGCTCCTTTATCAAAGCAAGCCCAAACTTTCAGTAGTCAGTGCATTTTCGCTCTAGATTTTTTAATTGCCTTCTTGGGTCACCTTTAAAGAGGCTATAATTTAAGCTATTTGGGTTTTCTGTAGGTCAGAAAGCTAAGGTTTCTTTTCGTCAGATGTATGGTCAAACCTGCACTTTAGCTTGCTGGCTTGGAAATAAAGATTTGATATTTTTTTCAAAAGTAGGTTTTTTAAGGGGTTTATTTTTTTTGTTTGTTTGTTTTGTTTTGCCAGGCATGTTGTGATGGTACTTTAAAAAGTGAAAAGTGTATTTGTAGTGTGTTGTCTTCCTCAAATACCCTTTTCAGCTTACTTATAGTCTTTCTTTGGAGTAAATGGATTTTTTAAAAATAGGAAGCAGTAAGGCATTTCCAGTTTTTTAGTAATATTAGCCAACAATTGTCAAATAACTGGAGGACAAAGAGGTTAGCTTCTCCTCAAGACTTTTTCTACAAAATTGAAGGTTGTTTTTCTTTTGAGGGGAAAGGGTATGAGTCATTCATCTATCAGCCAACCTCTTAGGGTGTGTGTGTGTGTGTGTGTGTGTGTGTGTGTGTGAATTGTTTGAATTGTGTGCTCCGTTGATAGTGTCCAGGAAAGAGTGACTATGACCCTTTGATGATGCAGAAAGAGCTTTTTCCTGAAAATGAACTTTAAAGTTTCACAAATAGCTAGTTAATATCTGTTAGATAAGGTCACCATTTGAGAGTTTTATGAATACAATTGCCATCTCTGTATAGGTTAATGGTATAGGTTGTGATGTAACCAGCATTTGTTAAAAGTATACATGTCAATTTTTGAGTTTTTAAAAATATAATTATTGCATTAAAAATTAACTGCCTGTTTAAATGTTAAACTGCATTAAGAAAATCTCTTTATATAATTTCTATATTTGAGTCCTTGAAATCTTACTAAAGCTTCATGGATGGTTAATCAAAAGATCATTATCCTCAAATAATGTATGGGTTATCTTGAAAGGAACAAAATTATTATTGGTCAGATAAATTAAACTGATTTTGTATAACTATATAAACATAAAACTACGTAAAAAACACCTATATGGCTTACAACTTTGGTCCGCCTATAAAGTCCAAATGAATCTATAAAGTAGAAATAAACAATAAAACCAGCACAATTCTAACTAACATTAATTTTAATGTGAGACGTGATTGTTTGCCAAAACCAAATTGCCTTTCGTAGCGTGTGGGTGAGCTGAGCACAGGCGCCTGGGTTCTTTCACTCTCAGCAGGCCTCCACTCTCCCACCTGTTCTCTGATCGAACCAGTGCACGACCTGTGTGTGCAGCGCCCTCTGACGGCTCGTCAAGTGAATGCCTCACTTGCAGATTAAATCAGTTTATATTCTTTTCTTATTAGCTTTCTAGAAAAATGTTTGACTAAGAGCATTGGATTTTGTACAATTCCTGGCTCTGCCACGCAATAGCTATGTCACGTTTGGCAAGTTACATACCTCTGTGACCCTTAGGTTTCTCATCTGTAAAATGGTGATAAAAACAGTACCTGTTTCATCAGTTTGTGGGATAGAACAAGTTAAGGGCTTGGCACAAACCTGGCACACAGGTGTATGTTATTTGGCATCCACTTGATTTTAAATTCACGTGGTCCCAGAAGCTGCATGGGTGACTTGTGTATGCGGTTGTCTTCCACAGCAGTTTTGCCATAGAGCTTTGAGCAGTGATGGAATTGTTCTGTCTTGGTGTTCTGTTCAGTAGACGTTCTCCACATGTGACTGTTGCCCACTTGAAATGTGACTTATGTATCTGAGAAACTGAATTTTACATTTTGTTTAATTTCAATTAATGTAAACATAAATATCAGTGGTCATGGATCACCATATAGACAGCACAGATCTAGGTTATATTGTGTAGATGTTATATTATTATCAAATTGAAAACAAAATGTAAAATGTCTCAAAAACTCAGGCATGCCCGAGAATGTCAGTGGACCAGTTTTGGAACCTTCAGTAAACCTGTAGTGACTTGGCAGTTGTTTCTCTTCTGCTTTCCTTCTTCTTCGCTCTGGTGGCTGTTTACATCCCTCCCAGGAATTAACCTTTTAGCGTTTTGTTTATCCCAGGCCATCCTGAAGCTCTTGACCACTGAAAGATTATTTCAAGGCATTTTTCATCAGACACAGTTGGGGCCTCCTTATGAAATCTCCTTATTCTAAGCTAGCATCTCCTACCAAAATTAATATTTACATCTTCCAAACCACTCAAAGATATATATGCAGGAACACACACTCATGTCCGCCACTCTACAGTCATCTACAGATGATTTTGAAAGGAGCTCATCTCCTACCTGATGTCTTGAGGCAGGTTTCATTTTAAAGATAAGAAATGCCTTGTAGACAGTAGATACTCAGGAAATGTTTTTTAAATGAAATAGTAGCCTATGTAAATATGCCCTAGCTGGTTTCGCTCAGTGCATATGCTTAGTTTGTAAAATGCTTACTTTGTTCTATTTATATTGCTCTTAGTGGTTTAAAGTAGAACCAACCTGTGTTTATATACATGTCTCTTTGAATGACTTATGTTTAGTCATTCTCTTTTTGCTGTTAATCATTTTGGAGTGTTATTTCACCCGAAACTCCCTTCTCCTGTATTG
This sequence comes from Antrozous pallidus, assembly GCA_027563665.1. Lineage (NCBI taxonomy): Eukaryota > Metazoa > Chordata > Mammalia > Chiroptera > Vespertilionidae > Antrozous > Antrozous pallidus. Next base: position 23,749,244 of record CM050514.1, read on the forward strand.
CATCAGTCCATAATGTCCAAGTAATAAAACCAGAGAGGGACTATTTGAATAAATTAATTGCTGAGCTTCCATTTTCAAATAACTGTCCTTGGTTGAGGAGACTTAAGGAGAGAACACTCTCCCAGAAAGGGAGGCATTCCAAAGAAATGGGTAAGCTCTTCGGAACGTCAGTTACTAGAACAAGAACCGTAGACTGACTTATTATTTTCTTTTCTTCTTTTTTTAATCCTCACTGGAGGATGTTTTTCCCATTGAATTTTTCAGGGAGAGTAAAAGGAGGAGGCAAGAGAGAGAGAAATATCAATGTAAGAGAGACGCATCGATTGGCTGCCTCCTGCATGCGCCCCAACCAGGGCTGGGAATGGGAATCAAACCAAAGGTTCTTCGATCTGCAGGCCAGCCAGAGCGCTAACCACTGAGAACTCCCAGCCAGGGCCTGACTTACTATTTTAACTACTTGACTTTTACTTTTGTACTTGGGGAATAAATTCAGAATTGGTGGAATTTAGGCCATGGATTATTTTGATGGAATATCCTATCCTCACTTCACAGAAAGGATTCCTTTTTAAATAAATTCTATAATAAAATTTATTGCAAGGCCATCATATTCAAAGAAAAAAGTAGAAATACTGAAATGTGGTTTTTCATTTAAATCGGTTTGAGTGATTTAATTTGGTAAGTACACAGTGCTATGTTGATTTTTTTTTCTCCTAAATCTCTCTTAGGTTTGAGTTTACACATAAAAAGCAATCGGGTGGTGCAGGCCAGTTTGGAAAAGTGATAGGTGTCCTGGAGCCTCTGGAGCCAGAGAACTACACCAAGTTGGAGTTTTCAGATGAAACATTTGGGTCGAATGTTCCCAAACAATTTGTGCCTGCTGTAGAAAAGGTGAGAGAAAAAGAAAAAACACAGGTAAAAATAAAAAGCCTGAGTTTATTAGGTATCAACTAATATTTCTATCACATTGTCTTCCCTGGTTCATTTTAAAGTACTGCTTCTTAATCTAATTGCTAAGCTTTCCAATTTTGAATCTTCAATTCATTAAGTTCAAGAGCTATAAATGTATGTATAACAATGAAGGGGAATCATTTTGTTTCTTAATCATGATTATTTCTCTTGTTAAATTGATACAGTTATATGTTTTTCTTGAGAAGTTGAACCTACTCCATTTATTGTAATCAGCGAATGAAATTTGAAGCAGTCATTAGGGATTTATGAAGATTTTAGGCGACTTTGTAGAATGATCACTCATTAAGGTTCCCAACACCTGCTGCTGTTACATCTGCTCCGGTACTGTGCTCTTTGGTACATCACAGTGTTCAGAGCTAATTTCCTTATCTGCAAAGTGAGAGTGAAATACTTACACTTGAACCCCTCACAAAACTGAGGATTAGATAAGACTGTGACATTTCTTTGCCAGTTGCGAAGTGGTTAGTGTTTTGTTTGCTTTCTAGGTCACTGGCTTTAAGAGAGCTGTAAACTTTTAACCACTATCTATTCTTATAGATTGAGGTTTCTCGTTGCTGTTTTTAACTTTGTAACTTGCATATCTTTATTAACAGATTTTAAAATTTTGCTATCAGTAGTGATAGCATTTTTTTTTTTTGTGATTGGTGTGTTTTATTCATTATACTTTATTTCAAGACAAATATTTTGTCATTCACACACTTTTCACATTATCTTCTATTCCTCAAGATTAATGTAGATGAACAAGAGCTAAATTGTTTTTTAACATACAGAGTTTACAGTTTTTAAATAGCAGAGAAATATATTGTAGTGTATGTGCAGTCATGTGATTGTTTTGCCAAGAAAAACTAACGAATTGTAGGAGCTCTACAAACATATTTTAAGTGGTTGGATGAAAAAGAACTGTGAACGTTATCAATTGTGCTCTTTAAATATGTATAGTTTATTGTATGTCATTTATACCTCAAGTGAAGCTACTTTTTTAAAAGAAGAATTGCAGCTGTTGAATAAATGCCAGTTTTGGTGGGGGTTTTCTTTTGGGGAGTTCCTTTGATTTGCATTTTATCTGTTTCCTCCCTATAAAATTAAGATCGTGTTGTCTCTATCGTGGGTTATGTAATTCCCGAAAATGAGGTTTTGAGAAAGTGATTGTTACTCTCAGCATCACTTTCAAACCAACTCACACCTTTAACTAATACTCTTTTCCAAGGGATAATTCATCTAGGTGCCACAATAATTAAGCAAGCTGTTCAACTTTTTAAAACTTTTTATATGAGGCATGAAATACAGCTTACATAAAAATATTAAGCTTCTGAATACTAAAATGTTTGGGGGCTCTTGGTAACGCATCTGCAAGGGAAATCCACTCACTCCAGAGTGGTGTTCACTCATTCACAGGGGTTTTTGGATGCCTGCGAGAAGGGCCCTCTGTCCGGTCACAAACTTTCTGGGCTCCGGTTTGTCCTGCAAGATGGAGCGCATCACATGGTTGATTCCAATGAGATCTCTTTCATCCGCGCGGGAGAAGGGGCGCTCAAGCAAGGTATGCTGTGACCTAGCACTCGCTGGCCACTTGCTGTTTTCGCTTGCTGGCTTGGTCTTCCCTTCCCAGAGCACTGGGTGGCACACCAGAGAACCTGGCTAGTCCTGAGCAAATATTCCTACAACAAAAGTGAGGCTAGAGTACTATGTGAAATTAAAAGCCTACTCTGTTCTCCGAAATTACCTGTTAATTTTTATATGTTTAAAATCACAAATAATCTATATGTTGTTTTTCATAGAAAAGACATATTCAGAATTCTAATAAATTTTAAAAGACACAGGATTATTTTTGTGTGATTTGATCAGAGATCAGGAACTGCATAAATTTATAAATAATTGTTTCTTGTAGGACATTAAAGGTTTTTAGGCATTTTGAGGATGGCGCGGTATTTTGAAAGAATTCAGTAAACCTTATTTGCATTGCAGACTTCTTGCTAAACTGCTAAAATTGCCAGTCTTTCTCACACAGAATAATATGTATATCAAAACCCATATGAAACAGCCCTATGCAATTGCAAACATATCTGATTCATTGTTTTTAAGAGAGAAAAGCAAATGACAACCCAGCAGTTTGGCTTCAGGGATATTTAACCAAGAAACTTCAAAGGTGTGCCCTGAAATCAGATGGAGGATAATGGTTGGAAAAGGTTGCTCATACTTTGACTAGGTTGCTAATTTCTTATTTTACTGGAACTATTGGAAGACATTAGTCATTTGTGTTTTTGTTTCTCAGTTGTGAGAGAATCTTCCCATTTTCTTTATGCCAGCTGTCTATTAAAATTGCAGTTGAAATCTGTGATCTAGAAATCCTGTCAACCTGAAGATTATGTTAAACTAGAGACCTGGTGCGTGCACCAGTGGGGTCCTTCAGCCTGGCCTCTGGATCAGGCTGAAAGTGGCTCTCTGCCATCCCCTGAGGGGTCCGGAGGGTGCAGGCCAGGCTGAGGGACCCCACTGGTGCACTATGGATCAGGGCCTGGGGGGGGGGGGGGGCAGCTTGAGAGGATGGCCAGCTGGAAAGGGACCACGGGAGGGCTCCAGGGCATGTTCAGCTTGCCTCGTCCAGTCCTATTGGCTGGACCCCAGCAGCAAGCTAACATACCATTTGGAGCTTCTGCCCCCTGGTGGCCAGTGCACGTCATAACAAGTGGTTGAGTGGTCTTAGCATGTCATTAGCATATTACACTTTGATTGGTTGAACAAACAACTGGACACTTAGCATATTAGGCTTTTATTATATAGAAAGAATAGGAAAAGGAAAATAAAGTTACAAAGAAAATAAGACTTTTTAACTATGGTTGAGATTAAAACACCTGCCTCTTGTCCTCTAACTTCCTTCCACTTTAATCTTAAGCTGGTAGCTTAGTTGGATTAATTTAATATTCTTTTCAGCTTTATTGGAGTATAATTGACAAAATTGTAAGATATTTAAAGTGTGTAACATGATGATTTGGTAAATGTATGCCTTGTGATACTTTTTAAAAGTACAGTTGAACCAAATTAGAAATCACCAATAGTTCTATGCTGGTTCTCAACTGGAAATTGGTAGCTTTCATGGAGATAGAAGTTAGAGGTTACATAAAGCAAGATAATTGGTATGGTTATCAATTAGCAAAGCCTTCTGTTTTTTAATTGTTCCTATTTGAAATATAAATAGATATAGATATATATGCCTATAATATACATATACACATCCATGAGAAAAGCCTGTATATCTATGAATATTAACTAAAAGTTGAATATGTACTATTTATTTTTTAATTATTTAAGTGTATAAATATGGTTAAGTATAGATATGCAAAGGAAAAGCAATAGATGATAATTGAATTGAGAAATTTGAGAGGGGTTGTTTGCCAGATAAACGTGCAAATAGGCAGGGTGTTAGCATGAAAAATTAATTACTTTGCTGTTTCTTTATTTAATTCTTATTTCTTTATGAAAGACAGAAATATAAAGGATAAAATTAAGTTTTTGCCAAGCTCAGTAAGAAAATCAGCTTTTAAGCATATATCTCCATTGAATGCCATCTGAGAATTTTAGGGTGAACATTTTGGGTTACCAAACTTCTCAATTCAATTATCATCTGTTGCTTACCAACAAGAAAGAATTGGCTTACCTTCGTCAAAGACTTAACAGTTAGTGTCTAAACTCCTGTAGATTTTCAGAGAGAATAAATAACTCTCAACTGCATGATTGAAATGGTAAGGGACTTTAATGTGGTTGTAAGACCTCTGTAGCATAATGATTTTTAAGGTTAAAAATACAGCAATGGAAATACTAAAACTTAGCTTTGTCTTATTGAAATTTCTATTTAGAAGAGTGACTGTTATTGATATCAGAAAAATGAGACCAGGTTAAATAATTTAACCTTGTCATTTCTGTGTGTACCTTTGGGAGAGTACCTTCTATCTCCCTTTTTGCATATCTGGATAGAAAAGTGTTCCAGTTTGTTTAAATATTAATAAACTTTTTTTTTTTTCAAATCCAGCCTTGGCAAATGCAACATTATGTATTCTTGAACCCATTATGTCCGTGGAAGTTGTGGCCCCGAATGAATTTCAGGGAGCAGTGATTGCAGGAATTAACCGGCGCCATGGGATAATCACCGGACAAGATGGAGTTGAGGACTATTTGACACTGTATGCAGATGTAAGTATTGTTGGTCACTGCCAGTCTTGCTTTTATTAACCACAACAGGAAATTCGAGTTAGCTTTTGTTTTGGGAAATTGTAGAATGAATTGACACATTTCCCTGGCTATTTGAGTGTTGAATTTGTGGCATATATATATATATCTATATATATATATATATATATATATACACACACACACACACACATATATATATATATCTATATATATATATATATAGATATATAGAGATATATATAGCAATTTCTATAATTCGCTGTTAGAGCCACTCTTAAGTGCAAAAGCTGAAAATACAGTTCATTTCATGTAGGCCTTTTGTGAATATGTTCTTTTCTTAGATATTTAATTATCTTTCTTATTATAGCTTTATTTGCAAAGGTGCTTTATTTATGTTCTTTCTAATTTATTGGGCTAATATTGAATTTCCTTTCTTGACTTAAATCTCCTGGGAGAAAGTCTTTTATCACGTTCCATAAGGCTTCCTAGAAGGCAGCATGTCATCAAGGTGTCCCAAGTAAAGTTGTTTGAACAGTTTCACAGAGGAAACACTTTGGAGTGCTGAGCTGGCCAGAGAGTGGAGTGGGGATGGGGGAAGGTTGTCAGTAATGGCCACTCTGTGCAACTGAAACATTTGGTCTCTAGTTGTGACTGTCAGATGAAATTATATATTCAAATAGGATTTCTACTTGCAGTAAAACAAAAATGAGTTTCTCTTTGGCTAAAGTCCTTTTAAAACAAGAGCTGTTAGTAGAAACCCAAATCTAAAGGAATTAAATGGCTATTCTCTGTTTTGTTCTCAAATATATTCAATAAGCACTGCTAAAATATCTATGTTTGTTTCTAGGTCCCTCTAAATGATATGTTTGGCTATTCCACTGAGCTTAGGTCATGTACAGAGGTAAGCAAGTGTTTAAATTTTACTTTAGTGCCCTTTAATAGACTACTCTACAAAAGGATCGAATTCATGAAATCTTGTCTTTGCATGACTTTACCTGATAGTAATAAAAAATTTTTTTTTAATCTCTGCTTTTTTTTTTTTTTTTTTTAACTCCCAGGGGAAGGGAGAGTACACAATGGAGTACTCCAGATACCAGCCATGTTTGCCAGCCACACAAGAGGACCTCATTAATAAGTATTTGGAAGCTACAGGTCAACTTCCTGTAAAAAAAGGAAAAGCCAAGAACTAACTTGACTCATTTCCATTAGCTAACTCGACCCGAGTCCACAGGCTCGGGTATTTTAGTGGCTCCTAGTGGAATGAGTTCAGGCAGAAACAAGAAATTTCAGAAGCCCTTTCTATTATATTCAGGAGCTCCTATCATATCAAAGTTAATTCTATGTATATATTAACTCTATTGAATGGTTTTATAGTTCACTAAAAACTCAAATAAAATATGATTATTACTGATATATATTTTATATTTATTTTAAGCGGGAAGAGACGTATCAGTTACATGTCAAGGCTTAGGATGTGTGTAAACCTTCCTTTCCAAATTTTTATCATGAGAATTTTTAACAAAGCAAAACTAAAAGAACAACCATATTCCTTCCATTTAGTCTCAACAATGAGCAGTTTTGTTAATAATTTGTTAATCTGATAATTTGTTTTGCAATATTTGTTTTATCTGTTTTCTCTACCTCTCATACTTTTATATTTTTAATTTTTTTTTAATTATTGTTTTGCTAAACACTTGGAAGTGAATTGCACATATCATGATACTTCTTCAAGTGTCATCTTTAACAGGCATGCTTTTTTATTTAAGAGTAGGTTCCATATGGTCTTCATAGAGTCCGTTTTTCAGATTCTTCATTGGTATATTAAACTGCCAGCTAAATTTCTAGCTGTTTTATGGGAGCTGATTGCTTTCATTTGTGGGCTCTGAAAATGTGCAGCCGCCTTCTTTTAGGAATGTTGATGTTTCTTTCTTCTGTGGACCAGTGAGGTAAAAAATAGGCCCATGCACATGCGAATCTCATTTGTGTTCACCTGAAGGTTTCTGCAGCTCTAAATAATGAAATACACGTTTCAGAGTTCCTGCCTAGTCAGTTCATTCACCTACTAAATGCTAGTTGGATTTGGAATTTATCATGTTATATTCATTGAGAACATGAAGGAACAAATGTTAAGCTTTTGTTTTTGAAATAAGTTGGATTTTCCTGGCAATTCTACCATATTGTTCCGAATCACTTCATCCACAAATCATGTGATGTAACAGACATATCCAAATTATTTTCCTTAGTGAATAATAGAAATAAAACAATGTTTAAATTCCTTTGTTTCTCTTGATTTATAGATTTGGTTTTATAACTTAAGGTTTCGAGAAATAAAGATTTTTTTACAAGTATTGAGCAATATTTTTAGGGCATTTGCTAAAGGCTTTAAATCCATTATCTAATTTAGTTTTCACTCCCCTTTAAATGCATTATCTAATTTAGTTTTCACTCCCCTGTGAAAGGTGGTACTATTGTGTCCATTTTGTAATTGAGGAAGCAGAAGTGCAGAGAAGGTAAATCACTTGTCTAAGACCATGCAGTTCGGTCAGTTTTCAATTGATAACTTAAACTGATTACTCATCATCTCAGGTGCATTTTCCCCATGATATGGCTGTTGCTACAATACCATCAAGGCTGAAAAATGTTGCATTTCATCAGCATCTCATGCCATTCAAAATCACACAGCATCTTGTTCCTGAGGAAGAAATGCTTTCATGGAATTTAGCACAGTTCTTCTGGCTATTGCCAGCAGTCATAAAAATTAGAACTAAGATGGGCAAATGTTGATGTTTTTAACTTGTTAAACATTCTGGTCATAAAGATAGAGTGTGAGGAAACAGCATAGTTATCTAATCCAACACCAGCATTTCATAGGCAACGACACAGGTCCAGCTGGCGGAGTAACTAGAATAGGATTTCATAGGGACAAATCCAGGACTAGAACCCAAATTTCTTGTTAACTCATTAGGTTATAGTTGATTAAAGACTACTTCTCAGCCAAAGTCTGTAACGAGAAAGAAATCAATGGGAACTTTTTTTTAATACTACAGTTGTGAAGGATAATTGTTGGTTAATTTAAAGAAAGACCGTATGGCTTGTATTGAAGAATGGTAGCAGCACAATCAGTATTGTCCTGATTCCTGTCCCTACCACTCTTCAAAAGTCACCTGGAGAGCTTTGAAAGAAACACCCAGGCCAACCCCAGGTGGTCTGATTCTCTGGATTATGATCAAAAGTTCCCCAAGGGATTACAGTAGCAGGTAAGATTAAAGACCACTGCAGTGTTGCCTGCACCTTCAAGATGTGAAATAGAAGATTGATTCAGATGTGTCCTATAACTAATATTCTTTTGTGTGATGTTAGTGCTTGGGCTAATTCTTAGTTTGATAACTTTCCCTTGAAAGAAATACAGGTCATTTTCTGTCACTACTTTCTTCCTTGCTCACTCTCGGATTGTTTGGTTTTGAAATTTTGTTAATTCTTAAGTTTTATTTTAATACTTTTGAAATATGGATGAGTCTTAAAATTTATGTCAATGAAATTAGGCAGCGATGAGGCAGTGGTAAATTATGACATGATGGAATACATCTCTTAGTAGAAGACAGCTCTTTGCATTGCTATAAGTTGTTGAATTTGAGCTTTAATTGCTGCTTAAACTGTTTTCAAATAAATAACATTGGAATGCATCATTGAAACAGTTAATTATATTCAAGCCAATTTATTGTGAACATTTATTCAAGTAAGTGCCAGGGAACATTTATTCAAATAAGTTAGGTAACTGTAGCACTCTGAAAGCCAATGACGGTCACAGAATAGGTTCTAAGCTGAGAAGAAATTGATGTAATAAACTTATGTCATGAAGGACTATCATTCAAGGGCAACTATAGAAACTTCTAGCTGACTCTCAAATGAACTTATTTAACTTATAACAATTTATAATTCAGGTAAGGAAAAATGAAACTGAGTAGAATCAATCTCTTTGGTACTGTTTGGTGTGTTTTAAAGTTCTGAAAGAGGCTGAGAAAATGAGAGTGATGCTGTATATAACTGTCATTGGCTCAGAGTGATTCAGAATTTAGACTTAATGAAAGAGGGCTTGGGGGATTTAGAGTTCAGAAGTAATTTTCCTCTGCAGTAAGCTAGCAAATTCAGTATTACTAAAATCAAATCAGCAATTTTTAGAGCTTTTGTTAAAAAGGTATTCTAATGTAATAGTGAGAAGTTTTTAGGTTTAAGTTTTTGTGGGTTTTGTCAATTTACAAATTAGGTAATTGTGTTTGTATGTTGTCTCTGTGTGTATAATTCCTCTTCATAATCAATTACACTGAAATAAACCTGTTAAAGGGTTACCTTAGAGTTCTTACCTGCTTGAATGATGGTTATACTTGAGTGTAATCTCACTAATTAAAAATGCCTTTATTGAGTGTGAGGTGAGACCCTGGAAAGCTGATACCCGCCAGCCCCTAAGCTAAAGATCACAGGGCATTGAATCTGCCATTCCAATGCTCTGGCACTATTTTTTAACATTATGTAGGGAACTTCAGTTAGAGGAGTTTATCCTTTGGTTTTGGCATGATTTAATCATTATAGATTACTATTTTAGAAAAATATTTTCTCGGCGTTAGGACTCAGGAGGGGAATCTGATGTTTTCTTTAAATGACTGTCTCCCAGTGCTTCAGAATACTTACTGTTCTTTTAAGTTGCGTGGATGTTGGAAGATGAATGTAAAGGGTTGGGGTTTTAAACAGAAAAATATATAAACTAGATCTACTGAAAAGTAACAGGTATCGTCCATCTTTCATTTTGTAAGAATCCATGACTTTAAATTGTTCTCTTCTGTGTGTGAACTTTTCCAATTTTCTAACAGTGCAGATTTAAAACAAATGATTTGGTATATTTTAAGGCTGATGCTTCCTAACCAATTTACTAGCCAAGGAATCTGGCTACTGGTTTTCACACACAAATGTAAGTGTTCCATTTAATGATACTAATTTTGAGAGGCAAGTGGTGGCTACATTTCCTGGAACAATTCTGCCTAACTGTGGGGAAGTAGGTGCTCCACTGAATCAGATTATGTACATATTGTGTCTGTTGTACATTTCCCCCACTTTTTAAAATTTTATTGTTGAAAGTATTATAGATGTCTCCTTTCTGTTTGTTGTTTTTTTCCCATCGACTCCCTCTTTTCCACACCCACCCTTTGCTACCCTTTGGTCTGTGTCCATGAGCTATGCACTTATATGCATATAAGTTCCCCGGCTAATCTCCCCCCCTAGCCCAACCCCTGTTGTTGTAAATTACTTAGGCCAACACTGGGTCCAAGTTGTCCTTAAAAGTGAAAATTGTGAATACTTTCTATACTTACAGTTACATCACTGCCCCATTTCATACATATTTGCAAATACTAGGCTTTATCTGTGAGATGCTCTAATTTTATTTGTGAAATACAAATAAAACAATATTAAGAGTTCATTTAAATCTGTTAGCACAGAATTTGACTTCAAATCTCTACAAATAGACTCAACACAGTTTATTTAGAAATGCAAACATTTATTTAGAAGTAGATATAAAGTTATAAAAGAATACTTGCTTAAGATCATAAAAATAGTACAATTCCTTTTAAACAGTTAATATTTTCCCTACAATTGGCTTTCATTGAAATATATTTTTAAAACCCAGCATCTTTTCATTGTTGAGCATCTCAGGCTTTCTGAATTATTAGGATATCCTTAGACATTGGCTATTTTACTAGAATAATGACTTGGGCTACTTTGTACAGTCATTGTGTTTAGAATTTGGATAAGCAGATCTTTTTCTTTCTTTTCTTTTCAGTAATTGCCAGGTCCCATCGCTGCCACCGCTGACCCTTCTTCAGTTCCAGAGGCCTCCTCCGGCCCCTGACAGTGATACTTCACTGTGAGGGGTTTGCTCGGGTGCCAGACCAAGTGAATACGACAGGGAATGATTTCCTAGGAAACAGGGTTTTAAAACATTAAGAGCTGCAAAAAATTCTGGTAAAAACAAGTCTATATATAATGTTGTGTTTTACCTGTGTTGAGAATTCATGAAGTAGGACCGTATAGTCAAAATCAATTGCATCCTCATCTGTTTTCTAGAGGAAGTAAAAAAGAGTTAGTGTAACAAACAGGTAGGTAGAGATTAGCTCGGAATTTGGAAGGCTTATCTTAGAAATCGGGTGGCTGCCTGAACTCTGTCTCTTGGATTTGAGCCTTGTTTCCCTTGGGTAGGATTTTTGTATCAACATATGGAAGTCATGGATTCTTATTGTTTGGTCATTGAGTTCTATGAAAATCTATTGACTTTCTATAGCTTTTTCTCTAATATTTACCGTTTTTTGATGGAGGCTGAGGTCGGCGGGGATAGGAAGAATCTTTTGGCAACCGTAGGAATTAGGCATGTGCATGCACCTCAAGCTGATATGATAGCCCTGATGTGCCAGGCAATAAGACATGGGGAGGGCAGCAGTCCTTCGAGGCTGCCACGTGGGCCAGGTTCTGTGCTAAGCACTGGAGTCATGTTTTCCTGTCATTCTGACCGCCTCACAAGAGTATGTGTTATGAGCCTGATTTTACAAGGGAGATAGCTTGAGGCTGCAGCTAGTAAGTGGCCAATGGGGATTCAAACCCAGATCTGTTCACTCCACTGTCCGCACTGTCTCTGCTTGTTTGTAGAGCAGCAGGCAGTCTTCCTCACCTCTTATTCACTTGATTTCTATACATTTTACTAGTAACTAAACCAATTTCCTATTTTATTTTTGACACTCCTTGGTTTTTTGGGTTGTGGTTTTTTGTTTGTTTGTTTTTATGGTGGGGGAGTGGAAGCTAGGGTCCTTACCATAAAAATGGAAGTGAAGAAAATAAATTTAACTTGGATTATAATTTTTTAAAATATGTTTTCATTAATTTCGAAGAGTAAGGGGGAGGGAGAAAGAGATAGAAACATCTATGATAAGAGAGAATCATTGGTTGGCTGCCTCCTGCACACCCCCCACTGAGGATCGAGCTCGCAGCCCGGGCATGTGTCCTGACTAGAATCGAATCCTGACCTGGTTCATAGGTCCACACTCAACCACTGAGGCCACTGGCTGGGCCATAGTTTTAATTTTATAATTATAAAATTTGAGGAGGTTTTTATTGAGACTAGTAAAGAATGTAAAAAAGCAAAGTCAAACAAAAGGACTTGATAATAAATTTTGCTTAAAATGATGGGGATTTTTAGAAACCATGAAATTTCCCACAGGCGGGGTGGGTTGCTAGAAGGAGAGGAAACGAGAGGGCCTGGTTTGGTCAGAAATGGACTCTTTCTGTGTGTCTGCATCATGGCTAGGTTTCCTTCCCTCCTGCCTGGCGGTGAACATGCGAATATTCAAAGCAAGCATCTGAGGCACAGGCTGTGAAGTCAGAGAACTCATGAGAGAATGCTCTGTCTCTTATAAAGAAACAGTTTCTGGAGACCCCAGTGGTCAGCTGGGCATTGTTGGGTCTGAGGGTGTAGGTAGCCTTGCTTGACCTTCATCTGGTAACTATCTTTACCTTGGAAGGAAATGGTGGCCTCAAGATGGCCCATGCCAGCAGGCCACTGCGTTGTATGACTTGTTTCAAGCTTCTGTGCTGCCTGCACTATTTCTCAAGGCCTCACTATTAACCATTTATTCTATCATAAAAATTGGTTTTACTTATAAACTTCACGTGTTTTTCAGGTCAATGCCTTCTTATTCTGTTTCTGCAAATAGCATTTCTGAAGGAAATCATGGCCGTCTTCAGCTTTGAGGCAAAAACAAAACAAAAAAAAAACCAGGCAAGGCTGGAAACTGGGATTCCAACTCCATTTGACAGACTCTTCCGCTACAGTGTTACCCTTTTTCATTCAGAAACTGGATTATTATAATGCTTGGAAACCAGGTACCATTTCATGAAGTCCCTCCTCTGTGAGGTCACAGAAACAGACCTTTGCATTTCTGTTTTATGGGTTGTTCCTCCTCCAGGTGGAAACACCCTTAAACCAAACCAAACAGCAGGGCTTATTACAGAACTACAGGGGGGACAGTGTACACCCCAGCTGACAAGGCATTCCAGGGCTAGACTGTCCTCGCCGAATGGAGCTCTGCCAAGAAGTCATTATTTTTAATATTATTCAGAAATAATCTCCTTGGCGTCTATTCAAATCGTCACAAAATGCCAAATCATTATAGTCCAAATTGATGGTGATTTTCTGTGACATTTTCTGGTAACTCAGCACTTTAATCTTCCTAGAGGCAGACTGGAAGTTTTTTGTTTGTACCCTTTTACTTTTGTCCACCCCTCTCTCTCCCTCCACCCGTACCCAAATCCCCCCAAAAAAGAGCGTGATCCCTAGAAGAACCAGTGTGGTTTTAGTCGAGAGTGAGTAAGCTCAGGCTATTAATATAAAGTAGATATCTGAGTAGATGAGATGGTTTCTGTAATGTGTCTTGGCCATGGCAGGGGGAAGGGCGGGGGGTTCTGACAGCAGGACTTGAATTGATTGATAGTGATGGGCTGCAGGTTCCGTGGTTTGGGTTGCTGACAATGTCTGGTGTTGATAAGAGTTGGAACAGTGCTCAGATTTACTTTTTTCAGTTCGTATTAAAAGCAAGAAAAGTCCTTGTCCTTTTTCTTTTTCTCTAGCCAGCAAGCGTCTCCCCTGCCCTTGGCATAGTCCTTGTGGTGTTAGGAATCCGTTGTTCGGTTCTAAAGCAATAACTATGCCAGTAAGATGGTCCTACATTTCTGCTCGTAGCCCACACGCCCCTCAAACTTTGCTTATAAGAAGCCGTGGGTTTATAAGCCTGCACTTCCTTACACACCTGCATTGAAATGTGAGTTTAACCCTAAGTTTAACCCTGCATTGAAATGTGAGTTTAACCCTTTCTGGGTAATTCCCACCCAGAAAGCATTTGGAAAAACGATAATCCCTATACTTTCCAAGCTACCGAAGGCCACAGAGCACCTCCGGTCGCTTGCTGTTTCTGTACTGGACGGCCGTGGCTTTATCAGCCCTCATCCTGCTTCTAGTCTCGGGACAGTACCTACATCATTCTGATCTTAGTAACGTTTTAAAAATTGTTGCTTGCCCTACCTGATATGGCTGAGTGTTGGCCCGTGGACTGAAGGGTTTCGGGTTCGATTCCAGTCAAGGGCACGTACCTTAGTTGCAGGCTCTATCCCTGGCCCCCAGTCAGGGTGCGTGCGTGCAGGAGACAACCAATCGGTGTGTCGCTGGCATGTATGTTTCTCTCTGTGTCTCTCCCATCCCTTCTACTCTAATAATCAATGGAAAAATATCCTTAGGTGAGGGTTAACAGAATAAAATAAAAATTATTGTTTGCCCTGGCTGGTGTGGGCCAGTTAGTAGGAATGTCATCCTGTACACTGAAAGGTTCCGGGTTTGATTCTGGGCAAATGCCTCTGTTGCGGGTTCAGTCCAGTCAGGACCTGTAATTGGGGAGCATGTGGGAAGCTACTGCTCAATGTTTCTTTCTCTCTTCCCCTTCCCCTCTCTAGAACGCAGTGAAAATCTTTGCTTGTTACGTTGCTTCTTTTGCTGAAAGATCACAGGAATCTTTAGTGGCTACTGAATGGCAGAGTTTAAAAAGAAGAGAACTCTAAGCTGAAATGGGTTACCAACCTTGAAACCAAATTTCCCAGTTCAGTGATTTAGATTTATGTTAGTTTCAAGGACTTCAGTAAATCTGTAAATCCTCCATTAATGGGCCCTAAGAGAGGAAGTGATTTGTCTTGGGTGACCTAGCAAGTCAGTTAGATATTCACTTATTCTTTAAAACCCAAACCTCATAATGCAAGAAACTCTCAAGCTCCTAATCTGTGACACTGTTTCTGATGAACCAGATTTTGTTTTCCCTGACTCCATTGTTCCTACTTTCCCACTTGCAGGGTGGTTGAGGGACAAGGACAGACAGATGACGGTCTGGCTAGAATGGAGGGAAATGGGCTGCTCCTGCACTGTGGCGTGTCCTGGCGCTCAGTTTGGCAATGTGTCAGGCACAATTGTAAGAGAAAGGAAAACACTGACGTTCAAAGATCCTAACTTTATCTCTGTTGTCTCTGTGTTGATTGGCCCCTGCTGAGTTTTACTCTCATTATTTCCTTGAGTTCATTATCTTGGCACCACCTTCCACACAGTACACAAAGTTTCCCTTGATTCTCAGTTAGGGTGGAAGACTCCTGTTAAGGATATGATCGTCTTGGGAGATGAGAAAAAGGGAGAACATTTTATCTAGTTATATAGCAACAATTACGTGGTAATTTCTATTAAAAAGTACCGTTTAAAGGGAAAGAAGTGTGTTCATTTTGATGAGTAAAGAGGAAAACTATGTATGTAGTTGTCTGATCTACAGGTGGCCTCTGGAAGACCCACCCGTGTGTTACGGGCATTCCTAGTGCTGACGTGATGCTGGGCAGTGCCTCACACTCACAAGAGTGCAAGGACCGGGTGCATGCATGAAGGAAGTGATTTTTAGACATTGACTAGTATGCTCTCGGCCGGCTCAGCTTGCCTCTCACAGTACTTGATTCTGTTTACTCGGGAAATGCCTCTCTCTACATCACACTTGCCTGACAAGAACTCCAATCCTGGCTCACCCCATGCCCTCACCACCCAGCGAGAGGGACTGGTCCTCTTCTAACTCTGCGACCACAGATCTCCCCGGGGCCTGCAGTGCCCTGTGATGCTGACGTCCTCACTCTCCCAAACCTGCCTCACGCTGGCTCGCAGCTGGCGGCTGCCGTTGAAATAGAACTTCCACACCCACCACCGTGCCATCCACCCTCCTTCCAGCATCTCGGCCGCTCTTCTCCGCCTCCTGCCCAGGTGCGCTCTCCACGGTCCTGCCTCAGATCATCTGGATCGATCTTACCTGCTCTTGTGTCAATCTCGTTCCTCCAAGTCCACTTTGCCCCTCTCCTGCGTTTTTCTCATCAACATAGAAATCTGACAAATTCCTAAAACGCACCTGAAACCTAAAAATATAACTGAAAGAAATGTTCTTTCAACTCTTTGCTTGTCCATCCTCCAGCTATAGCCTCTCCCTTTATTTTGCTCCTTTTACAGCCAAACTTTAAAAAGAGATGGAGTGACCACTTCTCCCCCTGTTCTCCCCTGAGCCCACCCCAGTCAGCCTTTGCCCAGGATGTGCGGGGCAGTCAGCTCCCCACTGACTTCCCACTGCCAGAATTGGATGGTTAATTCTCAGTCCTCATCTCACTCGACTTCCCATTGCTTTTGATACAATCAGTTGATCCTCATCCTTGAAACACTTTTTCTGTCTCCAACCTCTAAAGTTAGAAGTGTTCCAGGGCTAAATTCTTACATAACTTCTTTTCTATGTAATACTCATTCTCTGTGAAATCCGGTCTCATGGCCTAAAAATCCACCTACAGGATGGCGGGTCCAGGCCCGACCCTTCCCTGTATCTGAGACTCCTACGTAAATTCTCTACTTGCACACAGATGCCCCAAATCAAGCTAGTTTCTCCCCAATTCTGTTTTTCCGTAGTCTCCAATCAGTTAATGAAATCTCTCTTTCCAGTTACTCAGGCCAAAATCTTACAGAATCACCCTCAACTTTTCTCACCCTCTGCTGTCCATACCGAACCCATCAGCAGATGCTATCAGTCTGTCTTCAGAACATATCCTCAATCCAAGTGTCTCGCCACCTGCACTGCCACCCCCTGGCCCAGGCTCCCGCCAGGCCGTGTCTGGATTATTTCAAGGCTTTACTGGCCGTCCTGCTTCCACCTTCGAGTCTGTACAGTCTGTTCTCAACAGAGCAGCCAGAGTGATCCTATTGTAAGTCAGATCATGTCACTCCTCAGCTAACGTCGCATAATGAGAGAGAGAGAGAGAGAGAGAGAGAGAGAGAGAGAGAGAGAGAGAGAGAGAGAGAGAGAGTGAGTTCTAACAGCCTCTGGGCCTGACATGAACTGGCCCCTCCTGACCTGCTCCCCCTCACCATTCCCACCACACTGACTTTTGCTGATCTTTCTCCAACCCATCGGCCACACCAGGAAGTCCTCTTCCCTGTGGGAGCAGGGCCCCCTCTCACTTCTCTGGGCCTCTGCTCCAGTGTCACTTCTGCTCAACTCAGAGGGGCCCTCCTTTAGACTAGACTTGATTTTTCTCCACAGCGCTCATCATTTGATACATCTTTGCTTGTCCATCCGTTCACTGTCTTCCCTCACTAGAATTGTCCCTGTGGACAGCTGCACTGTGTTTTCTGTCCACTGTTTCCTGTCCACTGCTGTGTCTGTCCCTAATACGATGCCTGGCCCATTGCAAGCATTCGAATATTTATTGAATGAGTGAAATGCAATTAAAACTCTAGCCGTAAAATTGGAAACTCGCATTAATTTAGTCTAAGCACACTGCCTTTGGTCTGATCTCTTGTGGCACAAGTTCTTCCGTGTTTCTTACCCACTGCTTCACGCTGCTGAGCTGTGCCATGTAGTAGTGTAGGAACTGCGTTGTCTTTTCCCACATCACGTAAGAGCTGCCAAGAAAAGCCAAGTCCCAGATGGGTCTAAGAGAGGGATCAATATGTCCATGGCTGTCTGAGAACACACACACAAAAAAATTGTATTGAGCATTTGGGGAACAAAAGCAGAGATTTCAGCAATTAAATAAGGGCTTAGTCATATCAGTCATCACTCTCACAGCAAGCTCTTTAGCAATATTTGCATCTTTCTACATCACTCAGATTTACATGCTTCAAGTCAAGTTGCTGTAAGACAGTTTCATGGCTATGTGCTGTACTATATAAATGCAAAGGAAGAGCTATAATGATACTCAGAGTTAATCTAACATTCTTGTTGTTTGAGAAGCCTTTCATAGTTAGATCAAAACATCTCTCAGTGATCTGGTTTGGGGTCTACAGTCATAGGAAGTTCTCTGCCAATCTGCCTGCCGTCTTTGTCCATTTCTGATAAATGCATTGGCAACATTTCCATCACTTTTTAACACATAAGTCAGGTGGGTTTTTCTTGTGGCATTGTTTCTGTACCTGCAGTCTTTTTAATTCAGCAAACATTTGCCAAAAAACTCTACTTAATATCAGGCACTGCTAGAGGGAGGGATACCGTGATTAATAAAGGACCTCTTATGACTTTTAGAAACTCACATTTTAACAAGTAATTTATATGATAACTGTTCGTGGACTTGTGAGATGAAAACCCATTAGCAGAGAAGATTAATTATACTGAACACGGTGACTAATAAGGACGTTGGAAAGTATAAATGCTGGTGGCCCTGCCCTAGAACCCAAAGGACTTCACCCCAGTCCTTTTACTTCCTCTCAGAATACTTGGGCTCATCTAATAGAAGCTATAAATTCATTAGAAAAAGTGAAATTTTTACACATAATAAAATCCAGACAACTCTTCTAGGGGGAAAACAGTGTGGAGCAAGTATATCCTGAAATGGATTTGATGGTCTCACATCAGTGGTAGAGAAACTGCTGTGCGAGAGCCCAGAACTGGCCTGACTGCTCGGGAAAACCCGCCGGGATGGGAACGGGCTACTCCACAGACCGCTCCCTGGCTTTATTCACTTCGTCTAACGCCAAACTCTTCTTCAGTTCTAAGTAGATAATTTTATATACATGGACAGGCTATGAACAGCACCATTAAATGTCTCTGCTAAATTGAAAGTGACAAGAAACCGTGTAAATTTTGTGGATGAAAAGGTACCTTCTGCTAAAAAGTTTTTTTGATACTTCATATTAGCCACATTGAGTTGGCTTATTATAAAACAACCCTTGTGGGCATAAAGGCTTTATTAACTGAACGTGAACCAACTAACCTGTGCTACTAAAAAGTGTCCAAAATCTAGTGATATTGTGGCAAATCTTCAAAGAAGAGGTCCAATACAATTTCTAAAATTCGTGTTTTAAGGAGGATATATAAAGCCCTATTTCCACAACTAATGCCCAGGGGAGGGGGAAAAAATCCCTAAATAACTATATGAAGTATTTGCCGTTAGCCCATGTATTTCAGGCAGTGCTAAATAAAAGCAAATTCTGTAACAGGGATTTGAGTTGTTCCTCACAATTAGTTGGAGCAGGATTTCATCTAAGTCATCAGAGAGCTACAATAAGAGTTATGTGAGCACCTGAACTTGAGGGACGCGAGGATCAGTGTCCACTCAGGTTTAAGAACATTGCCAGGCACAGCCAGCTCAGGAATGGAGGCCGGGGGGCCCCACGTTGGCGCGGATCTGTCCCGGTCTCTGAGCGAACAAGTGAGCTGCGACAGGCTGTGGGATGGGAAGTGCTGCAGCACTGGTCAGATGTCAAGCTTAATACCCCTGTGCAGGTCCAGAGATGGCTCTTGTGGTTTGGAAATTGAATTTGCCGGGAAGAGCTGAGCATCCATGCTGCCCGCACCCTGCTGAGTGCCAGGACAGATGGGCTCTGCTCCACTCCTCTGAGTCACTCAGGGCAGAGGGCAAGTCTCTTATTAGAGATGGCACCGCTGCCCATTAGCTCTCGTTCTAAAATAAGATCAACTGGACTCCTCTGCGGCCCCCCAGGAAGGCCCACGACGGTCGGCTCACTTGGCCCTGGGGCGGACGGCCAAGACGGGCACAGTGCGGGCTCTGGAAGGGGTCACCGAGTTTCCGAAGCCACCGCCAGGAACTGCTAGCAGTGTCACCTCAGGTTCTAGACTCTCCCCGGAAAAGTGCACCCCTACATGCGTGTCCTGTTGCAAAGACCTCTCCCCATTCCTTGGAGAAGCACCTCTGGCCTTCCCCAGGTCCCGGAGAACACAGATCCTACCTTGTACAGGAGGTAAATAAGGTATACCACAGTCTATAGTTGGATTAGAGTGCCATTTGGGGGATAAAAGCTTAAATGATCGTTCTTTTTTAAGACTTCATCATTTCATACGTTCCTGGAGAGGGACATTCCAGATCAGTTGGCCCATACCAGGTATGCTGCTGACATTCAAAGGGGTTTTGAGCTGCTGCATGTGCTTGTAGAGCAGGGAGTCCTCTTGCTGTCTTTTGCTCTTCTCGGTGAACCGCGTGCAGGTGACATTGATGGGGGGCCTGGGTTTCTCATTCTTGAAAAACACTTGAGCGGAACATTTCCCCAAACGTTCCTCGCCTTCCTGAAATAAAGAGTTTGGAATTAAATAGCTTGGTTCCTTCTCCCCACCACCCCAATACACAAACACACAAAATCGAGAAGTGCCTTGTACATGGCAGGTATCTCAACAGGTGTAGTGGCCTTTGCGTTATAGAAAGTGATTTTGGTGCTCATAGCTGAACACAATTGTCCTTCACTCTTTGCTGTCATTTCAACTCCTGCTTTCTGCCTGGCCAGTTTGTCTCAGTGATTGAGAGTTGACCCAGGAACCAAGAGCTGCCTGGGGCACTTGCCCAGGTTTCAGGCTTGATCTCCAGTAGGGGGCGTGCAGAAGGCAGCCAATAGATGATGTTTCTTGTGGATGTTTCTATCTCTCTAACCCTCTTCCTTCCTCTCTAAAAATCCATTAAAAAATGATGCCCTAAAGCAATGCTGTGCCTGTCCCAAAGAGACACCACTGATGCCTGTGAGTACTGCCTGCTCAAGCTTCTAGGGGAGCCAGCGCTTTCCTTCATGCTGTGGACCAGCATGCTGAGTGGGACCTCCTGCTTCCTAACTGGAACTTGAAGGTGAAACTGGTTCCTATGGAAAAAAAAAAAAAAAAAAGGCCACATCTTCATGCTGCCCTAGGAACTCGGTCTTGTTCCAGTTTTACAGATGAAGATACTGAGGTCTAAAGAGGAAGCTGCTGCATGTCACACCAGGAAGTAGTGAGCCAGGGCATGAAGCTCACGTCTGTCTTGCAAAGCCCTGGCTCTGTACTAACTCAGTGTCTACTCAGATCTAATCAGATTAAGTGGAGGCAGAGGTCACCCAAATGGGACTGATCCAACTGCCCAGTGACCCAGCTGTGCCTGTCTGCATTCACAAGTACACGTGCCCGTGCTGACCATTCTGGGATCTCCCTCCTGTCCCACCCAGAGACAGCTGGGGCGGGAGAGAGGGCGCTTCAAGGGGACTCGGGTGTCTGACTCACTTCACCCTTTTACAAAGGTCACACAGTCCAGGGAGCCTAGTCCCAGAAAAATCCCATCAGCACGGTCTAGAATGTGAAGCTCCTGGGCCACTCGCCATGGCCCCACTCACATCCTTGGTGGGCCCCGAGGTCAGAGCTCCTGTTAATGATGTGGTTGGTGAAGCTGTTGAATTTTTTTTCACGTTTTCAGTCCTTTAAACTGAGTGGCATTTCAAATGCCAACAGCCACCCAAAATAAACTTTAAAAAAAAAAGCCCCCAAGGAAACAAACTGTTATTAAAATTGGATCTGCTTATGGGCTTTCCAACGGGCAACCGTTCCCCTGGTGAGCTTTGAACGGGAGGAAAAGTCCATGGTGCGTGAAAATCCTAATAAATAGTGCAGTGCGGAGAGAGGTGGCGAGCGCCAGGAAGAGGATTACCAAAGGCAGAACACAGGCCGGTACACAGTCTGCTTTGATGCCAAAGCCTTACCAAGGAAGAGAGAAAACCAGGTATCGCCCCTGTTTGTTTTCCTTTCCTCTCTCTCCTCACCCCCCCCTCCCCCCCCCCCCCCCCCCAGATCAGCGCCGCAGAATCAAAGCTGTCCTCTGGAGATGAAAGGCTCCTCACCCCTTCACATGGACACTCCAATTAGCGAGCTGTGCTCGTCAGAGGCACATATTGTTGATCAAAATAATGTAGCAATTGTTTCCCCTTTAGCTTTCATCTAATGCTTTCAGTTTGCAGCTCTAAAGGGAAAGGCATCTGCCTTAAGCTTTAAAAAAGCTTTTAATTCTTAGGTTCATTAGCAAAGGGAGAGCGTCTTGTCGTCTTGCTGGGGCCTGTTCCCGAATACTGGCAGCCTTGTTCCGGAGGCATCAGGCTGGGGTCACGGCTGTGCCCCCCTCACCCCCTTGCTCTGCCACCCAAGACTCTTCAAGGCTGGCTGCCACCTGCTCTTCGACTCAGCACCACAGAGAGGGGTTTGGGTGGTCTCCCTCCACCCTGCCGCTGCCTCCCAGCCTCGCCCAGCGCAGGGAGGTTCGTCTGGTCTGATTTCTGCATGTTTTCTGTTTACTCTCTTCTCGAGGACGGGGGAAAGGGGCAAAGGGAACTGGCAAGCCCTGGCCGCCCGGTCAGAACGTGGGGGCTGAGGGCGCTGTGCGCACAGAAAGCCTGTGTTAAGGCAGCTTCTGGAGCTGGCCGCGCTCTGCTCACCAGAAATGTCACCAGCTGACGGGCGGAGGCACAGGCTGGCATTTGAGAGTGAGTCATTCGGAGGCCTCAGGGGTGCCTGGGAGGGGTACCAAAGGGAGCTGTGAAATCCCCCCTCCCCCTGGGGCCACGGGAGGAGGGTTGATGCTGTGTGGCCTGTCGCACATGCTGCCCCCAGAAGGCCGTGATGTGGCAGGAGTGAAATCCAGCTCCTGCCTCGCTCTGCTCCTCCGTTCTTGAAAACAAAGGCAGGAAAAAACCCACCTCTCCGTCGCTCTATATTAGGATTCTTACTCAGAAAAATAAATTCATACGAGTTGCTAATAAGATACAATTTGCATAGAGATTCAGCCCCAAGGACTGAAGGGACTCAGGTTTGATTCTAGTCAAGGGCACGCACCTGGGGTGCAGGCTCGATCCCCAGGCCTGGTCGGCCCGTAGGAGGCAACCAATTGGTGCGCCGCTTTCTGTGTTTCTCTCCCCCCCCCCCCCCCTTCCACTCTCTCTAACAAGCAATGAAAAAATATCCTCGGGTGAGGATTAACAACAACAAACAGACTCCCCGGACAACAGCAGCTCACCTCCGGGTTGTAGCGCTCCGTGGTGAACTCCAGGTCAACTTGACATTCCTTCTTTGAATTAATCTGAAATAGAGAAGCTGCCGCTTAGCCAGGGGAAGCTCTGCTAACATCTTCGTATCCAAAAATCACCCTCCTGGGACAACGCGGCCCGGAAATGGTTGCTGTCACAGTCGTTCCTGAACAACACCGGTGTTTTTCAGGAGAAAAGGTCTCCTATTTTGGTCTGCTCATGCCTGTTGCCGGCCAGCTGACACCTACTCACAAGAGGGAGGCTGAGAAAGGGGAGCAGTTGCACTGAGGCTGGAAGCTGGCTGCGTGAGAGCAGCAACAGGAGAACTGATGTGAGTGCAGGCTGTGGAGGGAGGACCTGCGGGCCCCAACCCCAGTCCCCTGAACGCCCTGTCCCGGGCCCTGGGCTGCCACTGAGGGAGACAGGCCGGTCTCCCTCCTCTGCTCCTGGTCGAGCAGGTGTTCCCAGCAATAAGCAATGGGTTTTCCGTTGGTGATAACGGAAGAGATGGAGTGGTAGGACAGAGCGACTACTTTTATAAGATGGGGTGGAGGAGAGGCTGTTCCATGGCATAGCCATTGCCAGACCAAAGAGCTAGATCAGGGCCAGAACAGGGATTGTCGCCCTAAATCCGCCCGATGGACCCTCTATCTGTGCCCGAGGCATGCTGGTTCCTGCCCCGGGCAAACATGTAAAGCAAGTTCCATCCTCTGAAGCCAGCACCCCATCCATCCTGCCCTGCTCCATGTCATTCTTTAGGTCTAAGACTTGCCTCGTATGTAAAGTTCCTGTAACAGACTCTTAATTGGCAGGCTGGGTGGCCTGCCTTTCCTCAGTGTTTCCCAGCCTTCCTTACGAAGGTAGGCTCTCAGGGTCAGGCCTTTCCCTGTGTCTGTGCCAGCAGGTGGTCGAGGACGCTGCCTGGGAGGAGAGGAAACATCAGCTGCGGGATGGGAGTGGCAGAGGGAGCTACAGCGAGGCCGGAGGCGGCACAGGATGAAGGGCCGCACTGGACCAGCCCTCAGCTGTCAGGGTCTCTCCTTCCCTGGCAGCCTCCACAAGCAGACATCCTTCTGTACTTTGGAAATGCATGGTGAGCCTTTTTACGCTTTTGAATAGATTCCAATGCATATTTTTAGAGTATGTAAGCCCAGACCATTAAAGCAATTTAAACTATTTAGGAGGCCTTTATATTGTTTGCCATCTTTTTTTTTTTTTTTTTTTTTCCAGAGAGCTGCCTCCTGCACGCCCCACCCTGGGGATTAAGCCCACAAGCCGGGCATGTGCCCTGACCAGGAACCAAACTGACCTCCTGCTTCACAGGCCGATGCTCGGCCGCTGAGCCACGCCGGCCGGACACCATTATCTCTTTTTGTTGCTATCATTTTTTAGTGCGAAATGACCACTCAGCAAAAGGAGAATTTTCTAGGGAAGAAAGAAGTCTGTGCTGCATGGAGTGGAAGTTATGTCACGTAATTCTGATGAAGTTAAGTTCTGGAAACATCCATTTCCTTTGGCTCCTTCCAGGAACATGGTAACCAATCAGGGTTATCTTACCCTAACTAGACCAGATAGCATCCGTTACTGCTATAGATTCTTAAAGGATCCTGGGAAACTGGACAATGGAGGGATAGGAACCGGGGCCAGGCATTTGTGTAAAGATCGTGTAAACATATGAGTGTACCTGTCAATGCTTCTGTGGGCAGGGGAGCAGCCAGCGCCCTGGAGCAGTTTGCTTGGGGCTCATTTTCAATCTTTTTTTAATTTAAAAAAAATATATTTTTTATTGACTTTTTTACAGAGAGGAAGGGAGAGGGATAGAAAGTTAGAAACATCGATGAGAGAGAAACATCAATCAGCTGCCTCCTGCACATCCCCCCCTGGGGATGTACCCGAAACCAAGGTACAGGTCCTTGACCGGAATCGAACCCGGGACCTTTCAGTCCGCAGGCTCTATCCACAAGCCAAACCAGTGTCGGCTCATTTTCAATCTTAAAACAAGTTCCAGTGTGAACAGAAACACTGACCTCAATCCACAAAATCCATACACGTCTGTCTTCTCACTCATTCACTGTGTGCCCGCTACGGTGGCAGGCACCCGAGGGGTGACATCCGGGCCAGTCTCTCCAGTACCTGCTTCTTGAGTGACACGTGGTGTAGCTAGCTCAGCCGTGTGGCCGGGTGCAGCCCACACGCAGGCTTCCCAGGGCAGCTGAGGCGGCAGCTAATTCTCGGAGAAGCAGGTGCCGGCCCGGCAAAGGCGTGGGGATGGAGCTGTGGTGGAAAGGGGTTCTATGGCAGTAACTCCACAAGATGATCTGATCAGAAGTTCCTAACTGGGCAGGTCGTGGTGGGTAGTCATGGGCCAGGCCTGTCACTTCTTTAGTGAAAGGTTTTAAGCCATTTAAGGTGTGCATGTAGGTCAGTGGTGGGCAAACTCATCAGTCAGCAGAGCCAAATATCAACAGGACAACGACTGAAATTTCTTTTGAGAGCCGAAAACCGACTTCTGCGCGTGGGCCACAAAGTTTCAATCGCACAGATGTTTTGTGGAAGAGCCACACTCAAGGGGCCAAAGAGCCGCATGTGGCTCACGAGCCTCAGTTTGCCGACCGCTGATCTAGGTTAACACACCTTTGAAATGCCAGAGGCAATCACTACCCCTTGATGGGGATACTACCCCTCAAAACAGCACACAATCTCTTTAAGAATCCTCCGACCCAATCCCCGCCTTGCTTTCTCCCACCTCCACGTTATCTTCCTGACATTCCCTTCCTAATTTCAAATGCATAAAAGAAGCTGCAAAACTGTTTGCTAGAGCATTTGGGATCTCGCTCCGTAGCGTATGTGGTCAGTTTGGCTCACATCAACTCTTACAAAAATTCCGGGCGTTTCTTAAGTGGACAGCGTTTATAAGGGCGGCGGCGCTCCAGGGAGGCAGTGATGCTGGGAAAAGGCTGTCTGGGGAGTGTGGCCCAGGGTCAGGAAAGATTTTTTTTTTTTTTTTATGAAGAGGATTTAGAACTTGATACCAAAAGTCTGTGGGATCCCCCGTAAAGTACACCTAACCACAGTACTCGGGGTGCTAGGAGGAGTAAGACGTGGCTTTAAAACAGGATGGCCAAAACCGGTTTGGCTCAGTGGATAGAGCATCGGCCTGCAGACTGAAAGGTCCCAGGTTCAATTCCGGTCAAGGGCATGCACTTTGGCTGGGGGCACATCCCCAGCGAGGGGTGTGCAGGAGGCAGCTGATCGATGTTTCTGACTTTCTATCCCTCTCCCTTCCTCTCTGTGGAAAACAATAACATATATTTAAAAACAAACAGGACGGCCCAGCCAGCACGGCTCCATGGCTGAGCGTTGTTGTATAAACCAGGAGATCAGGTTTGATCCCGGCCAGAGCACAGGCCCACATTGCAGGCGTGATCCCTGGTGGGGGGCGTGGAGGAGGCAGCTGATTGATAATTCTCTCTCACCATAGATTTTTAAAAATTCTCTCCCTCTTCC
The DNA here is from genome assembly GCA_027563665.1 of Antrozous pallidus. Classification (NCBI taxonomy): domain Eukaryota; kingdom Metazoa; phylum Chordata; class Mammalia; order Chiroptera; family Vespertilionidae; genus Antrozous; species Antrozous pallidus. The sequence continues at coordinate 23,775,810 of CM050514.1, forward strand.
TTCCTCTCTGAAATAATCAATAAAAAATTTTAAAAATAAATAAAACAGCTAGGACAGTGCCGTGGTCAGGGTACAAGTTCAATGTCTGTGCACTATTTTTAACGTTATTGAAATCTACGGACCTGCGGGAGAGAAGGCCCTGTCTTAGAACCCCGAGTCTGAGGCCAGAGAAGAATGAAAAGGGGTATTTCCAGCAAGGCTGCTTTGACGTTGGTTTGCTCCTGAAGCTCCCAATGAGCGGATGAAGGGTGTAAAGGGCCAAGGCATCTGCCTCTGTCTCCTGGACTTCACTGCCCCCGCCCAAGTTAGAGGAACACAGAACTCTCAGCCACACTGGCTCCCGGGATAACCTGCCCTCACAGAAGGCAGCCCTTCCTGCGGGCGTCAGCCTCGAGTACCCCTGAGTACAGGCCTCTCACACAGGAGTCAGGGACGCCCCTCAGGCGGCTAGTTGGGTGGATGGGGTCCGGGCCTTTCCTGAGAAGAGGAAGAGGAAGCCGAGTTGACAGGTGCAATCTTTGGTGCAGGGATCATTGCAGCCACCCCGGAGGCAGCCGAGGGTACAGAAGTCGATTCAGAAGGAGCCACTGAATCTGATGCCATCGCCCAGGGAAGATGTGCACAGGGAGGGCTCTGAGGACCAGCGACCAGTATGGCCTGCCCATCCCAGGACTCGCAGTGCTGACAAGCAAGATCCGATCTGACGATCTGACGTTCCCGACTCTGCAGGTCACGGTGAGGGCCCGCCCCAGGCAGTACCTTTTTTTAGTAAAAGGCTTATCTCTGCCGGCTTTTTGGAAGCTTGGGGAAGCCCGGGAGGAGGGATGCGTTTCCTCTGTGGGGGAGATCGGGTGGCGGAGCCTGTGAGCTATTTGCCTCGCCCATCTGATTTCCTTGCTTCGTTTTAATTAGGCCCCTCAAAAGCATCTACATTTTGTTTCAAAATAAGATGTTTGTATTTGTTATGGCACTTTGTCCCTTATCAAGATGCAGCTCTTTTATCTCCACCGAGGCCTCTCCTCTCTCCCTTCCTCTGAGTCACCGGTTCCCCAGAGGCCGGTCTCCCGAGATAAGTGGCATCTGGGCCTGCAGGCCTTCATGGGGACACTGAGTGCCATGTGGCTCCTGCTCCCGTTTCTTTAGGATGGTGCTCCACGTGGGTTAAAATGGTTCTGCCGTCAAGAGGTCTTTGTTGTCCAACACCCACCCTGGGACTTGTTGGGTGTCTCCCTGTTGGGAGCCTGTGCTAGCTGTGGCGTCCAGGAGCCAAACAGAAAGCCCTGCCCCAGGGCAGTGAGGACGGGAGAAGGATGCAGGGCCCACCGCTGTGAGATCTGACGGTGGACGAGGTAGGAGCTATGAAAGGGTCCCTGGAGAACGGATCCATTTGAACTTTGGAGCTAAACACTGAAGGCTAAAAAGGAATTGACTTCGGGGCTGAGGCTTGGGGGAGGGGAACTGGGAAATCGTTCGGCACAGAAGGAGCAGATGGCTGAAGGCGGGAGGAGCAGCCCGGGGCTTAGGAAGAGGCAGGAGCGGCCCCTGCAGGCTCCAGTGAGGGTTTGTCCTTGGAGAGATGGAAAGCCCTGGGCGGGGAGGAGGCATTTCGAAAAGATAGCTCTGAGATGGAAGGTGAAAAAAATGAAATAAAAAAGATGGAAGATAAGAGCTGGTGCTGCAGCGAGGAGGTGTCCAGTGTGAGCGCAGGGACTGCAGGCGGCCCGGTGACCAAGGTGGGGACTGGGAGTGGCGAGAAGCATGTGGTGGGCAGACAGGAGTCTTACTGGGAGGTAAACACTAACAGTTCTGTAATTCAAGATCAGAAATTATGGCTAGAATCCACGTTTCATATTAGGACATTATCAAACCAACCACGTTGAAAGAATGCTTGTATTCCAGAAGACCAGCCAGCCAGCCTGCCTGCCTGCCAGGCCCGCCCTAGTGGACCGCCATGAGCACTGCGCCCCAGGATCCGAAGGCCAGTTCAGCCCCGGGAGCACCGGAGACAGGCAGTCAGGGAAGCAGTGAGGTGCCCCCATACAATGAGCAGACTGCAACGAAGTGGGAAGTGGGCAGGGCCAATCGTTTGCTGGAATGGGGAGATTGCTCCTGTGTGGCTGGTGGAAGGGTGCCCAGAGGCAGCCCAGGAGGGGGTGGGGGGCAGTCTGGCCCACTGGGTCAAATCAAGTTACCTGCACCCTACGATTTGGCTACCCACTTCTGGTTCTGTCTCCAGGGAAACTGGCACAGGGCCTCACAAGGACCTCCCAGGACGATGCTCCTGGAGGCAGTGTGTGTGTGTGGGTGTGTGTTGGGGGGGTGGGGGTGGGGAGTTGGAGGCAATCTGGTGTCCCCTCGTGTGGGCAAGGGAGGGCAGGTAAATGAGGGTGCCTGCCGTGGAGTGCCATGCAGACTGGTAACACAGACAGACCCCAAATGCTGTGCTTGAAAACAGAAACAACAAAATGCATGGCATCCATATCACGTACAAACATTTTTTAAATTAAAGTTTGCACACAAACCAACCGTATCTTTTATAAGAGCACTACAGACAGAATCGTACCCATCAGACCGTTTCCGGTGGCTGCCTCTGGGAGGCTGGGGTGAACGAAAAGAGGCATAAAAGAGAAGAGGTACACAAACACAGACGGACCCAAAATGTTGCTCCCCCCACTTTGTACCTGGACCACACGCACAGCACCTGGCTTTAAAAAAGATAGAAAGTCCCCGACCTGTGTGGCTCAGTGGGTGAGTGTGTTCCTGTGAACCAGGAGGTCACAGTTAGACTCCCAGTCGGGGCACATGCCCAGGTTGTGGGTTCAATCCCCAGTGTGGGGTGTGCAGAAGGCAGCTGATCAACGATCCTCTCCCATCACTGATGTTTCTCTCTCTCCCTCTCCCTCTCCCTTCCTCTCTCTGAAATCAATAAAAATATATTTTGGAAAGAAAAATAGGAAGTCATTTAACAGCAAATTAAGTCCAAAGTAACTCCCACGGATGTGCCCTCCCCGTATCTTAAACCTGGGTCTTGTTTTATACACAGACTCATTAGATTTGAGGAGAAAACTGCCCACTGTGTGCTGGCTTCAAACATAGAAGATCAAGGTCAGGTGGTCCTCCCTCCCCCTGTGGCTTGTGCAGCAGTTGCTACAGCCACATGGTGCGAAGCTACTATTTAAAAAACAAAAGCTAATCAGACATTTTTTGCAAGAGCCGACGTGGTGCTGGCGGAAGGGGATCTCGGCCAGCTCCCGAGGGAAGGAGCGTTCCTGGAGCAGCCGATCCCAGCCCCGGTCCCTCCGTCCCCGTGTTAGCCCATCCGTGACCCAGAACAGGAAGTTTCACATCCCTTTCTTAGAGCACAGCCAGAGGCCCAGCACGCTGTTCTAACACTTTCCAGAATGAAGGCTCTTTAAAGAAAGGAAAACTCAGCAAACAAGGCAGATGACCAAGAGACTGGATACCCTGAAAGGGGGAATGAGTAGCTCTTCGCCTCAGGTTTCTTTTTAATTACAGTCCTCCCTGCTTATCTGAGGGGATGCCATTCGAGACCCCCAGTGAATACCTGGAACTCCATATATGTATGTTATTTATATACCTACCTACCTACCTACGATAACGTTTAATTTGTGAATTAGGCACAGGGAGAGATCAGCACCAATAACTAATAATCAAATAGGACAACGTGCTGTCCTAAGAGTTCAGTGAAGGTGGCCTGCCGTCCTTCTCTCCTAAAATATCTGATAAGGGTGGTGGCTGCTGAGTGGCTGGCGGCTGGGTGTGCAGCTCAAGGATGATTCATGCCTGGGGCAGAGATTTCATCACGCTCCTCAGAATAGCACTCCATTTAAACTTATGAATTGTTTATGTCTGGAATTTTCCATTTAGTATTTTTGGACCAGTGTTGACCGCAGGTAACTGACTGGGGGGGGGGGGGGGAACAATATTGGATTGGGGTGGGGAGGGTCCTACTGTCTGCAGAGGAGGGGACTCAGGTACGGTCCCCAGAACTAAATGCTGGGCAACCAGGGACCTTTAATGACACGGTGTATGTTCTAACCTGGTTTTTGTGTTTTATTTATTTTTTAGGTTTCTTGTTTTTCTTGCCGCCCCTTGCCATGAGTAAGGGCAGAATCCAGCCCTCCCCCTCGAGTACCTCCCACCCCCCACACCTCGCCACGGGCTCCTGAGGGGAGTGGTCAGCACTTGGATTTGGGGCTTTGCTTGCAGTCAGCGTGGAGGCTGGGGAGGAGACAGGCCATTCATTTCCTTTTTGAGAACGTGTATCAGGAATGCCTTCAAAGGACTGAGCTCACCGTGTGTGTGTGTGTGTGTGTGTGTGTGTGTGTGTGTGTGTGTACTTTTCTTTGGCAGAAAAAAATGGCCCTCAAGTCCTTATCAAATCAATACCAAACACTCACTGCCTGTGTGTAAAGCATCCCGCTAGTCACTGGGCAGGAATCATGATAAAAGCAATAACACGTACAGTTGAGCTCTCCCATCCACACGTGGCTCTTACACGGTACCCATGTGTCACTCATGACATCACCAAGGCCCTTGGGGGTAAAGACTGCTGATAGCCCTGTTTTCTTTCCTTTTTTTAGAGGGAGTGGGAGGGAGGGAGGGGGAAGAGTGAGAGAGAGAGAGAGAGGAGAGGAGAGAGAGAGAGAAGAGAGAGGAGAGGAGAGGAGAGGAGAGGAGAGAGAGAGAGAGAGAGGGAGGGAGGGAGGGAGAGAGATGGACTGGTTGCCTCCCGCAGGCACCCCAACTGGGGCTGGGAATTGCATCTGCAACCCAGGTATGTGCTCCTGACTGGGAATCCAACCCACCACCCCTCAGTGCCCAGGTGGATGCTTTATCCATTGAGCCACACCGGCCAGGGCACTATCCCCATTTTAAGGGTGAAGAAACTGACGCCCTTGCCCACAGTCACAGAGCGAGTGGTATATAGAGCAGCAGCCTCTCTATAAGGGAGGGCAGAGAGAAAGCTGTGGGGGGCGCTCCCGGCAAGACACCTAGAGCATTCTTTAAATCTTTGTCTGGCTGAATTCAAGGCGCCTGGCAAAACCGTGGCTCTGAAAAACATACTCACCAATCAGGCTGGATATGGTATCAGTTTGGCTTAACTTTGCTTCAGGTGTCGGGGAGAGGGCCTTGATATGTAAATGCAGGCTTGCCCCAGGAATGGGGGAATGAATAGGGCCTGAGCTCACCGAAACCCCTTTGTATTGTGGACTATAAATAAACACGGCTTCTTGAGCTCGGGGTCCATGTGTCTCCATGAGAGGGAGAACAGACGTCCTGCCTGGCCCCAGCTTTTTATCCCTTTTTCTGTGTCTTCTCTTCTATATTTCATTTTCCTTCATCCCCAGCTCCTCCACTCAGAAACTGAACCCAGTCTCCCTCCACACTGGACGTGGGAAAGAGAGAAAAAAACCCCAACGGAAAGCTGCCTGGGAGGTGTGTGTGCCTGTGTGTGCGCGTGGGGGTGGGGGGCTGTGCCTGTAGGGAAGACCCCCCAAGCCGCTAGAAGGGAGGCAGCCAGGCAGGGCCTGGTTCCTGTCTATGAGTTTCCTAGGGCAGCCGTAGCAAAGCATCAGGACTGGGAGCCTTAAACACACCAGAAATGGATTCTTCACTTGGAAGACTGCGAGTCCAAAATCAAGGTGTGGTCAGGCCGTGCACCCTGTGAGCTGGAGTAGAGTGCTCCCCTCCCCTCCCCAGCTTCTGGTGGTGCCCTCAGTCCTGGGCTTTCAGCTGCCTCCCTCCAACCCCAGCGTCTGACTCTACACGGGTTCTCTATACCTGCACAGGGTCTCCTCCCAAGGACAAGTTGTAGGACAGGGCCCATGCCAGGACTATTTGGCCTTATCATGATCCCTTCTGCGAACACTATTGTCAAGGTCATATTTGCAAAGTGGGGGTTAGGACTTCCCCCTGTCTTTCTGAAGGGCACACTCCACCCACAGCAGCATGGACACGAAGGTGCTCTGCGGTGAAGGAGCCCCTGGCTGCGCCCTTTCAGCGAGGTGTGTGTGTGGGGGGCGGTGGGGGGGGGGAGGGGTTCAGGCTGAGACCAGCAGAGAGGACGGGAGGGCCTTCAGCACAAGGAGGAGAGTGTCAGCCGGGCTAGGGGAGCAGCCAGGTTGAGGAGATGAGCGTTAGTGGAGGGGTAGACTCCGAGTCCAGGTCACGATGGTGGGCGGGGGCCAGGCTAGAGAAGGTCTCCTGCAGGGACTTGGGTCTCAAACTTGAGCTGCAACAGAATCTCCTGGCGGTGAAACCTGCGTGTGGCGAGGTCTGAGTCAGTAAACCTGGGGTGGCGCCTGGGAGCGTGCATTTTAACCGTCCCAGGGGCTGCTGCTGCTGCTGGTGGTCCAAGCACCTGGCGTGGAGGAATCTCTCTGGATGCTGAGACACTGAGGCCCCGAGGGTAGGAAGCGGGGCTTCAGTGATGGTCCCTAGAATGCAGCCAGATGCGGACAGGTCCACGCTTTCTCTCCAGACGCCTGAGGGCATCACGGGGTCTAAATTAAGTGGAGGAACAGGATCTCAAAGTCCGTGCCCTGAAGTCTCTGGTAAGTCAGGTCCTGGCGCCTTAGACACTCCCAGAGGCCTGCGCCCTCCGAGGACATGCGCTCCCCCAAGCAGAAGGCAGGCTGTGCGCTCCCCCAAGCAGAAGGCAGGCTGTGCGCTCCCCCAAGCAGAAGGCAGGCTGTGCGCTCCCCCAAGCAGAAGGCAGGCTGGGCTAAAACAGCCCGCGAGGGGCACGCACTCCTTGCTTCATGGGAACGGCCAGCTTTTCCATATAAAGACATCTGCGTCCGCACCAGGGCGGGACATCTGCACATCCTAACAGCAGCGCTACACGGTTGGGTCTGCTCTCAGCAGGAAGCTGTTCCCCCAACACACAGAGCTTGTTCTCCGGTGAAGGGATCGGAGATCATGCCCCCACGGCCGGTCTGGACTGTATTTGTGTTAGATAAGATACACTGTTTAAGTAACAATAAACCCCAGGAACGTGATGAGGGATGGAGAAGAGGTGCTGTTTATTCCAACAGCACATTTCAGAAATGTAACACCCCTTGTCAAGTCCCTCCAAACCTCGGAGCAAAGGGAGCAGCTGGGAGGGTGCCCCCGAGGAGCCTTGCTGTCCGCTGTGGAGGGAGCCCCCAAACACCGGCCGTCTCCCAGGACGCCGTTCTGCAGGAAGCACATGGCAGACAGTGGGGAGATGCTGTCCCTTCTTTTTCTGCTTTTGGGTGCTAAGGGGGGTCGCACCATGTTGCCTCAGAGCTGGTGGTGACAACTTCAAACTCGCGTTTGCAGGTTGGGGTGGGCGGTGGGCGGCCAAGAGCTCCCAGCAATCATCTCCCCTCCTGCGCACACCGGGCCTCGCTGGCCTCAGACTCGCTTCTAAATGTCCCCCGCGGCCCCCACAGCTGGGAAGAAAACCTAAATGTCGTGTGAGAGAAAACTTCCTCATTTGGGAAGGTTAGCTTTATGAGTAGGCTTAGTTGGAGACAAGTAAACAGCTCATCTGTGGATAAAAACGGCTGTGCTGTTTTATGTCCGGACAGAGTGAGCGTCAGTTATTACAGGAAGCCCAGACTCATCTTACTGCGTCTCCCCTCTCGGCACCCCAGACAGAGCCAACGTCGTGTGTGCAGCGGAAGTTGTCGACTTTCAGGTCAGGGCCCGTCCGGGGTTCCCAGCAGATGTCTGCACAAGGACACTTGGCTCCAGGAGGTTAAGGTGGAGAGAGAGAGAGATGGTACCCCATGGTGGGTGCCAGGCCTTGACCCTTTGACAGGAGCCAGAGCAGTAAGTGAAAGAAACCACATATTTATTCTCTTATAATTCTGGTCAGAATTCCAACATGGGTGCCCAGACAGTGCTCTCTGCTTCGCTGCCAGCTCAGGGCAGGGCTAAGTGTAGAGGGCCCCCTGGGAAGACACATGGACATTTCCTTAATTATTGTCAGCTGAACTCAAGGCGACAGGCAGAGCCAAGCCCTGGGAACACGCTTCACCAAAAAGGCTTATGTGTTATCAGCTTGGCCTTCACATTTGCCCAGGTGTCAGGGAGCGGGACTTCTGATATGTAAATCAAGTCAAGCACCAGGAATGCTAGGGCCTATCCTAACTTTTGGTGTAATTTCCTGGTATTTTGGGGGGTATAAAATAAACTTGCTGCGTAGGCTCCAGGCCCTTGTCTCTCCAGGAGAGAGAAGACAGCGTCCCACCAGCTCCCAGCTTTCTTCTATTCATTTGTTATTTCTCAATCCCCAGCCGCCTTGCAGGATCCTATGCTAGCTAGTGCCTCGGAGGAGATAAAGAGCCAGACCGCCTTCCACCCTGCAGACGCAGGCACATGTGCAGAGCGGAAGTAAATTGGCTGTTGAGGAGCAAACAGAAAGCAGCCGCCGCCAACAGCAGGGTGTGAAGGACGGGCACTTTCAGAGCTAAGGGCGTCACCTGGGTTGCAGAGCTCAGCCTGGCAAGAGGTAGAGCAAGAGCTGCCAATCCTTCCCTTGTCCAGCAGTGTTCCTGCATGAGCTCACCCGCCCGGAGCTGGGTGTGGTGGTGGGCTGACAATCACCCCTGAAGGTGCTCACAGCCTAATCCCCAGGTTCACGTGAATGTTACTTTACATGGCAAAGGGCACTTGGCCAGTGTGATGGGCAGAGTATCCAGGGTCCTTAAGGAAAGAGTCGGTGGGGTTGCATTCAGGGGATGCTTCGCTGCTGGCTTTGAAGATGGGGGATGGGGCCATGAGCCAAGGTGTACAGGTGGCCTTTAGAAGCTGGGGAAGGCAAGGAAGTGGATCTCGTCTAGAGTCTCCAAAAAGAATGCTCTCCTTCCAGAACCTGGATCTTAGGACAGTGAGATCCATTTTGGAATTCTGACCAGAATTATGAGAGAATAAATATGTGGTTTCTTTCACCTACCAAGTTTGAAGTAGGTGAAATTCGTTACAGCAGGGAAGCTAATACAGATACAAAGTGACTTGTGATCATAAAGGGCCTGCTCTGGGTGGGCATGTCCCCTTGGAACCATCATGGAATTGCATGCATCTTGTACACAGCGATGGTACAAGACCCTGTTTCATAACTTGGCTTTACTGACTAGAGACCTCCCAAATAACCACATGCAACTCAGAGTGGAGAGCTGCTGTGGCTACTACCCAACCACTGTGAGTCCAGCTCTGCAAAAACCTCTTCATCTCGGGCACCATCCCAAAGGCAAATAAATGTCCAGGCTGCATAAATCTCTAGGGTGAATCACTGCCAATATGCTGAGGTCAGGGAGTGTGTGTGTGTGTTTGACATTCCATGTCTCCTTAATATCAGTCATTCTGGGGCTGAGTGTTTACATTTGCTCTTCAGCAGAACAACTTGGGCCCTTTGAGGAAGAGTGTGCAGCCAAGCCTGCCTCCTGGTGGTTAAATCCACAACCTACCACCAGTGGACTTTATTTGGGACCATGACTAACGCTCTGATCACATGCATCCTTACCTATGACACCATATGTGGCAGGACAAGTGGGAAATACTGCAGGCTGGTAAAAAATGTTTGTGGTTCAAACAATCCTATCTAATAAAAGAGTAATATGTAAATTAACCATCAATCCACAACGGCCACCAGTCAATCAGGAGCAAGTATGCAAATTAACCCCAACCAAGATGGCTGTGGCCTAGGGAGAGAAGGAGGGAGGGTTGGGTTTTCCTGGCAATGGAGGAAGCCATGCTTTCCACACACCCTGGAGGCCCAGGCCTCTACTTGAGGCTACAAAGTTTCAATTATAGAAGATAAACAAATCCCAACAGGAATGGCTGCCAGCACAGAGTGAGCAGGAGGCTTGGCTCTGCTCCAGGCTATAAAGTTTCAATTGTAGAAGATAAATATATCCCAGATACCAGGGCCTACGCTTGGGTAGCCAGGGGGCATGGCTGGCCTGCAAACCACCTCAGGCCCCTTGCCCAGGCCATCCCATGCCCCAAAGGAACCCTCACCCTGATCCAGGACACACTTCAGGGCTAACCAGTTGGCTCCCATCCATGTACCAGGCCTCTATCCTATCTAATAAAAGAGTAATATGCAGATTGACTATCACTCCAACACACAAGATGGCTGCCCACATGTGGTCCAAGATCCTGCCCCCATGTGGACACAAGACGGCCACCACAAGATGGCTAGCAGGGGAAGGGAAGTTAGGAGGGACCAGGCCTGCAAGGGAGGGAATTTTGGGGTGATCAAGCCTGCAGGGGAGGAGAGTTAGGGGTGACCAGGCAGACAGAGGAGGGAAGTTGGGGGTGACCGGGCCTGCAGAAAAGGGCAGTTGGGAGGGACCAAGCCTGCAGGGGAGGGCAATTAGGGGTGACCAGGCCTGCAAAGGAGGGCAATTAGGGGCAAACAGGCTGGCAGGTAAGCAGTTAGGCATCAATCAGGCTGGCAGTGGAGTGGTTAGGGGGTGATCATGCTGGTAGGCAGAAGCGGTTAGGGGCAATCAGGAAGGCAGGCAGGTGAGCATTTAGGAACCAGCAATCCTGGATTGTGAGAGGGATGTCTGACTGCCCAGACATCCCTCAAGGGGTCCCAGATTGGAGAGGGTGCAGGCTGGGCTGAGGGATAGCCACCTCCCCCCCACACCCCCCCTGCACGAATTTTGTGCACCTGGCCTATAGTTTATTATAAGCTGGTTAAAGGGATCCAGGAGCAATTGGCTCAGGTGACTGGGGCAAAAAGCCAAGGAGGCCAAGGCCAAAATTCAGGCCCCAGGACCAGGTGGCCTGTCCTACTGCAAGCTGGACTCAGGCTCTGCAGTCAGGCAGGAGGCAAGGCGGAGCCTGTGGGTGCCCCGCCAGCAGGAACAGGGCCAAGGCAGGAAGGAGGGCCAGTGCCTCTCTGTTCTGTGCCTTCAGGATCGTTGGGTTTCACCCGCAGGCAGTGAGGGTGCTGAAGAGCCATGTTCATCTCACAACCCCACCCCCACTCTTGTTCTTTCACGAGGTCTGTAAAAGCACTTAGAAGCCTTCCTTGCATGAAAGTAAAGAATATTTCACTTCAGTGTTTTATTACTGATCTTTCCCCCTCCACTCTCATGGTGGCCTGTTTCACTCTCAAGCTTTTCCTTAATGTGCTGCTTCCCTATTCCTGCGAACATCCATCTCTGAATTAGCGACATTAATGGAGAGAAGACTTCGAGGAGAGCAGTAATGAGATTAACTGGGTGGTGTTGCATGTAGTGCTTTATAGATTGAAAGGTGACAAAGGAAGGTTTTTCTTCGCAGGGTCGGTGGTCACCTGACTGCCATGGGCCATGGGGACAGGCGATCACAGGGACCCGAGCCCAGGCTGCCTGCATGGGACCCGCCTGATGCTCTACCGAAGTCATTTGTTTTGCTCCCAAACTTGCTTAAGGCAGGTGTTCCTTTATCCTCACTGCATAGGTAAATGTTCTAGAAACTGGTGAAGAGAGGGCAGCGAGAAAAGATGCCATGTCCACGCAATCCAAGTTAAATGCTGTAGAAGGAATTGATAAAGTCCCTCAAACTCTTGCTGTTGAATTGGGTGTGGGTGAGTCAAGATTGGGCAAGAAAAGGGAAGGGAAAGTAGAGGAGTAAGCGCTGTATTCTTAGCACGTGCTCCCTCCAGGGTAAGTAAACAACACAAATCACAGCTCCTCCCGGTGTATCTTCTCAGGATAAAGGCTACGATGAAATAGCCTTAGCCCTGTCCCCGAAGACAGGGGATACCTTCACATTCCTATGAATTTTAATTTAAATGGAAGCAATTAAGGATGAGTATAGCTCTCCACCACACTGGGTGAATTGTTTCAATTATGTTTCTAACTACAGACCTGGTCCAGGCCAGAGTGCATTCATTCCCCTTGAGTGACCCAGTCCCAAACACCAGCTCAGTGGTTGGCAAACTGCGGCTCTCGAGCCACATGCGGCTCTTTGGCCCCTTGAGTGTGGCTCTTCCACAAAATACCACAGCCTGGGTGAGTCTATTTTGAGGAAGTGGGGTTAGAAGAAGTTTAAGTTTTAAATATGTGACTCTCAAAAAAAATTTCAATCGTTGTCCTGTTGATATTTGGCTCTGTTGACTAATGAGTTTGCTGACCACTGCACCAGCTGATTCCCGAATGGGCTGACGGAATGACGTGTGTGCACACAGAGCTCTCAGCCCCTCACGTCAGGAAAGGGCTGGCCTCTTGCGGGCTGCTCCGGCAGGGGCCAGTGGTCCCAGGGCTTGTTGAGTGGCCACAGTAAGTCTACGGGTGAGTAGTGGGGAGTGGGGCTGACCCAGGATACCCTAAGTAGCACCACTCCCAATTGCCCACCATCGACTCTGAGGCTGTGTTATGTGATATCACAAAAGTAGCAGCTTCCTTGGTCATGGAAGATGAGGGTAAGGCCAGGAAGGAGATGGCATCAGGCGGGGGCAGCGAGGGAACTGTACCCGGGGCCTGTGACTTCTCCTTCAATTAGCAAACAAGGCAAAACAATGCTCACTTGGTCTTCATCAGTTAGCACTGATTTCTTAATACTTAGTTGCAGTTACTGCCACAGACATTACATTTCACCACTAGAGGGCAACAGTGTGTCTATAATGAGGCTATTCTTGCAGAACCAAGGAATCACTTAGCATCAGGCATTTCGGAGCTGGGAGAGATCTTAATCATTTGGTCCACCTGCTTTCAATTTTGCTCAGCTGAGAAACCCGTTGAAAGAATCACATTCTTCAGTCCCATGAACCAGGAGGTCACGGTTCGATTCCTGGTCAGGGCACACGCCCGGGTTGTGAGCTCTATCGGAGCGGGGGTGAGGGGTTAGGGGGCGGCGTGCAGGAGGCAGCCGGTCAATGATTCCCTCTCATCATTAATGTTTCTACCTCTCTCTCCCTTCTTCTCTGAAATAATATATATAACCGCATTCTTCATAATGACCTACTTCAGTGGTTGGCAAACTCATTAGTCAACCGAGGCTCCTGAACCACATGTGACTCATGAGCCACAGTTTGCTGACCATTGACCTGGTTCATACATATCTGAAACATTTTTAGGTACTACTTATTGCATTTCTGCAATGTACCCTAATAGTTAGTATTCCAAACAATCGCAGTAAAAACAAACAAAAACCACACAAAGCAACTGCGACCTACTAAATAAATTGATTCCAGAACCCACGAGCGGGCCATTCGTTTGAAAACTCTGACTCGGCACCAGCCTCTTGTCTTACAAAGGGACGTAATGACCCCGAGGATGGAGAGGGATCCCTCCAGCTGTACTTTTCATCCACCCAGCCACCTGCTCCCCCCGGGGGCCAGTCCTGGATGCACCACAGACATGGAGCACTCACTCTGAAAACGCACTTGTTAGGTCTGATCAAATAACTGAGTCAATCCCCTCTCCCGCGAACCGGCCTTTAGACCACTTCACAATGGACATTCCACTTGCCTAGACCACAGTCCACTTGCTAAGACCATCCTCTCCCCCATCGGACTGCCCGGCACCTGGACCTGCACAGAGAATTCTCCGCCCGGAGGAACCCCGCCAAAAGCCCTTTAAAAAAACGCTGACCCCTGTCACTGGGCGCTGGAGCCATCCAGGCTCAGCTACCTGGTGTGCGGAGGATGGAATGAATTCGCAATCCTCACCGCTCTGGCCTGGTGCACTCCTCCTGCGGCGACCTAACAGCACTGACTGGATAAAGAATGCAAACCTGAGTTTGGGGGACCTGCCGTTTTCACTTCTCAATGCTTTGACTGACCTTGTAACGGAAGCAGAAATTCCTAAGTCGCTACATGGAAGGCTTCCTGAGGCTGGGGTCGCCGCTCCTCACTAAGGCAGCTGAGTTGCTGCTAAGCAGAGTGAATCTCAGAGGCCTTCCTAATGCTCCCACCCCAGTCTGGGGCAGGGCCATACTTCCTGCCTAGCCTAAAGCCTGGCACATAATAAGTGCTCAATAAATGAACGGGTGAATGGCCTGCCCTCAGTATGATGGTAGCTAACCTTTTCATACTTTACAGTTGGTGCTCAGATCACCTTATAGGGCTCTTGAGAATAACTGGCATGGTGGGCAGAACATGACTTATTTCCACTCCAAGTGGGAAAATGGCCCGAGAAGAATCACAGGCCCTTCTCTGCAGGTTGTGCAGCTCATTGGAGGCAAAGCAAGGAGCTGGAATGTGGGTTCCCTACAGCACCTCATCTCCTGCTCCCCCATATTTTGAAAAGACAGTCCACAGCAGTGCCTCAGTAAGAATTGGCCACCTCTCAGCCAACCCTCGGCCACCTCTCCCGCTTCTGCCATCCCCAAGGATGCTGGCATGCTGTTGTCACAAGTTGAAGACACAGCCTGCCCCAGGCTGCTTCTTTTCTTTTTCCTTTCCCTTTCCCTTTCCCTTTCCCTTTCCTCTCCTCTCCTCTCCTCTCCTCTCCTCTCCTTTTCTTTCCTTCTTTCCTTCCTTCTTTCTTTCTCTCTTCTCTCTCTCTCTCTTTCTTTCTTAATATATTTTATTGATTTTTTACAGAGAGGAAGGAAGAGGGATAGAGAGTTAGGAACCTCAATGAGAGAGAAACATCAATCAGCTGCCTCCTGCATGTCTCCTACTGGGGACGTGCCCGCAACCAAGGTACATGCCCTTGACCGGAATGGAACCTGGGACCCTTCAGTCCGCAGGCGGACGCTCTATCCACTGAGCCAAACTGGTTAGGGAGGTGGGTCCTTCTTTAATGGTGATATTTGGAGGAGGCAGGACCATGGAGGAAAATAATTTCACTAAATTCCTGGGAGAAACTGAAACCACGTTGGCCTCCAGAGATGCTTGGCACGGAAGTGCCTGTGGACTCTGAGCGTGGTTCTCTACAGGGAGTCCTCCCTGCAGGTAACGGAGCAGGTGTCAGGAATGCCTTCTGGGAGGTGGCTGCTCTCTCCCACTTTGATACTGAGTTAGCTCTCAAGCTCCGTGCTCCCTCATCTGTTGGACTAGTAAAACTGATCTTTTTTTCTCTCCCCAAGACAGCAGGGATTTTTTTTAAAACGGGTGACACACACAGGTTGCCTTTTCCTAGAAACGATTTGATGTCATCATTCAATACACGGAGCCACCCTCGCTGCAGAATTAAGTCTTCCTGGAACCAGGGCCGAGCCTCCCGACGGCCTTCCCTACCCCTGTGTCTGGCACCAGTTCGAGAACCATCTTCAGCTAAAACCCTACTGCCCCGCTTTAAAACCCTGCCCGTCTGTACACCACACAGCGCCTCGGTTCTCCGAGGCTGAGGCTGCGGGCTCTGTGGCGGAGTGGAGAATCCGTGGAGAGAGAACGGTTACGTCGAGGGAGGCAGACTCAGTGTAGTTGTGTAACTTTTCTCGTTGGTGAAGAGAACAATGTAGCGCCGCGGGCCGCACAAAGCTACAGCCAGTGCCTTGTGACCCGCAACCCCACAACCGGCCGGAACCTTCCCATCCATTCTGCTCACACGGGGCACAATCTAATCCCCTTAGATTGAGGCAGACGCCCGGATCGCCACGGTTCCTACTCAGGAAGACGTGTCCACTCCCACCACACCCCGGAGCCCTGGCGTGGTGGCCCGCAATGGTCAAGCCAGTCTGACCGCAGACCGCCAGGCGTGACGATTGCCCTAGAATTTGGAAATCCCGCCCTGGGCTTCCGCTGGAGCCCCTGGGTGTCGCGCCCGCCGTGGCCCCACCAACACTGGGTACCCCCAGGCGAGACCAAGCCTTGCCTTGTGGGTCTGTGTGCCTCCGTTTCCCCAGACACCTCTCCCAGGTAAAGGGAGATGCCCTGAGAAAACGGAATGGCCTCGCAAATGCCGGAGAGAACCAGCCCGTTGTCCCCGGGCGCTCAGCACCGACGCGCGCGCGCCTTCCACGCTTGGATACGTCGGGGGGCGCCCAGGCACCAGCCTCGCCTGGGGCGCCCACCCGCCGCCAGCCGGACAGGCGCGCGCCCCCGGGCGTCCCCACCCGGAGCGTGGAGGGCCCCGCACTCACCCGGGCGCGGCCCCGCTGCACGGCGGCCAGCACTCGCAGGGCGCTGGGCGAGCCCGCGCGGAAGTTGAAGAAGTGCAGCGCCGCGCGCGCCGCCTGCTGCAGCAGCCCGTGCGGGAGCTCGGCGTCCCGCTGCCAGCCGGAGTCCGGGGGCCCCTCGGGGCCCGCGGGTGCCGCCGCCGAGCTCTGGAGGGCCAGCAGCAGCAGCAGCGCCAGCAGCGCCAGCAGCGGGGCGGCGGGGCGCGGGCCCCCGGGCCCGGGAGCGGGCAGCGCTTGCAGACCGGGCTGCATGGACGCGGGAGGGCTGGCGCTGCGGTCCACGGGCCGGGCTTGGAGCGGCGCTCGAGGAAATAAGGCTGCCGGGGCCCCTCCCCTCTCCTCCGCCCCCGGCCGGCCGGCTGCGGGGCGCGGGGTCCCGATGGGCGCGCCCTCTCCTCGGGGATCCCCCGCAGACCCCGCGCCCCGCCCCACTCCGCCCGGGCAGCGGATAGCGGGGTCTGGAGCCCGGAAGCGGCGCCTGGGCGACGCAGGGGTCGGGGATCTGGGGGGCCATGGAGACTCCTCCCCCCAAGGGACGCGGCCCACTCGGCGCCACCCAGCGCCGCGCCTCCAGCCCGGCTCGAGAACTCAGCTCTTCTCCCCTGCGGTGTCTGCGATTTCGAAACTCAGGGTTTCACTGCCTCAGGTCTCCCAGGCCGGGCGCTGTGACCTTCCAGAGGGTGAAACTGGGGACGGGCTGGGAGGGGGCCGGCATTAATGGGGTCCCTGCCGCCCAGTGACCTGGGAACGGGGGCAGTGGCTGGAGCGCTGGGGCTGCAGGGGAGGCTGGGGTTGTCCGCAGGGCAGTCAGATAAGGACCCAGAGGCCCCCTGGACTTTGAAACAAGTAGGTCATCCAGAACCTGGTGCGGAGCCCTGGCTGGGCGTGGAGGCCGGATTCCAGCGAGGTGAGGTGTGGATGCGGCTCAGGGCACCGGAGCCAGCGAGAGAGGGTGTTGACAGATGTTTTTAGACACGTGGCAGTGAAGGGATGAGCTGGCCATTGTTTTAAACCCACTGACAAGAGAGAAAGCCCAGACCTGCCTGCGTAGCTCAATGGTTGAGCTTCGATCTATGAACTAGGAGGTCACAGAGTTCGATTCTGGTGAGGGCACATGCCTGGATTTTGGACTTGATCCCCAGGAGGAGGCGTGCAGGAGGCAGCCGATCAAAGATTCTCTCTCATCAATGATCTCTCTCTCTCTCTCTCTCTCTCTCTCTCTCTCTCTCTCTCCCCCCTTCCTCTCTGAATAAAAGAGAGGAGGACCAGGAAGATCCTTCTCTTTGCCAACAACTCATTGAGACCGTGCATGTGTGATTCTGAATGAGATGCTGGGGGAAATCCTGGCAGTGATGGATGGAGAGAGGTGGGGGTCCATCTCTGAAAATATCCTCCCTCTCCCACTCCTCCTGCGGATGTTGATCACCTCCTGTCTGTCTTTCCTTGCTTCTGCAGGTAGTTAGTTACAGGACACCTACTCTGCTAGGCCCTGGGGACCATGTGGGGGACCATCAGAAAAGCAGGCAGGCGGTAGCAGGCAGGCCCTGTGTTGGATGCAGTTACACGCCGTGGGGAAGGGGAATTGGAGGTGGTTATGATTTTAAGTGATGTGGTCAAGGAAGACCTCACTGGGAAATGCTATTTGACAAGGACCTGAGGGAGCTGGGCAGCCAGCTGCATGTGTGTGAAGAGCACTGTGGGCAGAAGGGACAGCAGGGGCAGAGGCCCTGGGGCAGAGGGATGTTTGAAGAACAGCAAGCAAGTGCAGCTGGAGGGAGAAGACAAGAGGAGAGAATCAGGATGAGAATTGGGGGAATGGGGGTGGGGCTCAAACAGAAGTCCACAGCACAGTCCTTGTCTAGCTGAATGTGCCCCCTGGAACACACTCCTGTCTTGCCAGCAGCCAGAGAATGAAGTCCATTTGCAGACTGGCTGAGCAGAGAGGGGAGGAGCCTGGCTTTCTGACAACATTGTTGAGCACGCTAGTCAACTGATCCTGGAGCCTCTTCCTTCCTTCCTTTCTTCTTTTCTTCCTTCCTTCCTTCCTTCCGTCCTTCCTTCCTTCCTTCCTTCCCTCCCTCCCTCCCTCTCTCCCTCCCTCTCTTCTTCCTTCCTTCCTTCTTTCCTTCCTTCCTTCCTTCCTTTCTTTTTTTGTAGAGGGCTCCCTGGGAAGGCACATGGGCATTCTTTAATTATTGTCAGCTGAACCCATTGGTGTCGGCAAAGCCACGCCCTGGGAACACACGTTGCCAAAAGGGCAAGGGTGTTGTCAGCTTGATCTTCATTTCAGCCCATTGTGTTGGGAGGTGGGTTTTGATATCTAAATCCAGCCTAGCACCAGGAATTCTCAGGGCCTACTCAAGAATGCAAATAATCTCCTTTGTCTTGACCTTTTGGTGAAATTTCCTGGTATTTGGGGATATAAAATAAACTCGCTGGATTGGCTCTGAGTCACTGCCTCTCCATCAGAAGAAGGTAGCAGCCTACCTGGCCCCAGCTTTTCTTTCTATCTCTGTTTCTTGTCTCTTTTATTTTTCAATACCCAGCCACGTCTACTCAGGAATTGGACCTGCTTTCTAGCTGCACTGGACACAGAAAAGAGAAAATAGTTACATTTTTTAAACAAATATTTTTATTGATTTCAGAGAGGAAGGGAAGGGAAAGGGAGAGAGAGATAGAAACATCAGCAATGAGAGAGAATCACTGATCAGCTGCCTCCTGCATGTCCCACCCTGGGGATTGAGCCTGCAAACGGGGCATGTGCCCTGATGGGGAATGGAACTGTGACGTCCTGGTTCATAGGTCGATGCTCAGCCACAGAGCCACTCTGATCAGGCTGGAGCTTATTTCACATTCAGTCTCTTGAAGTTGGAGTTTGTTTCTTGCCATCCGTGATAGCCTAACACAGACAACTGTCTCCTCAGAAGCCCATCTTCCTCCCTCCCAAAAGGTCATGGTAGTAGGCTTCTTGAGAATGTTTCATCTTCAGGTTTTATAAAGATTAAATGTTCCTTAGTTCATGTCAGTGCTTTGTCCCTGTGGGTGTTAGGCTGCGTTCAGCTGCAAATATCAGGAAAACGGGTTAACTCTGTGGACTGTTCAGTGGTGTGGGGTGTCTGGTCACGGGATGGTTTGGTGACTGTGGTTTTTGGAAGGTTCAGGCTCTCTCCATCCTTCTGCACAGCTACCTTCAGCTGCTGGCTTTTTGTCTGTAGACTTGTTGCTTCATGACAATGGAATGGCTGCCACAGCTTCAGACATCACATCTGATAAGCAGCAGAGAGTGGGTTGCCAGGGTGGCAAGAGAGCTCTATGTCATGTACCTATTTTTGTTTTTGTTTTTCCATCTGGGAAAACAATGCCCTTTTCTAGGACTTCTTTCCCCCAACCTTTTCCCCTACCAGAACTCCTACATCTCATTGGCCAGAATGGGGTTACACCAGCAAAACTCAGCTGGAAAGGAGACAGGAAAGCAAGTACCTGCGTTTGTTCAGCCTCTGTAGTGGTCTGGACTATAAGTTTGAGTACATATGACAAAAAATAAAATGACTTGGGATTTAAAAAGAGAGAAACTTATTTGTCACATAAAAGAGTTGGGCTCTAACCGGTTTAGCGGAGTGGATAGAGCTTCGGCCTGCGGACTGAAGGGTCCCACATTCGATTCTGGTCAAGGGCATGTACCTTGGTTGTGGGCACATCTCCAGTAGGAGACATGCAGGAGGCAGCTGATCGATGTTTCTCTCTCGTCGATGTTTCTAACTCTCTATCCCTCTTCCTTCCTCTTTGTAAAAAAATCCATTATATATATTGATTATATAATGAGAGAGAGACAGAGAGAGAGAGAGAGAGGTTGGGATGGGGGTGGTAGGCAATGTGTGGTTGGTATTGCCAGGTCCATGATGTTGTTGCCAGATCTTTTATCCCACATCCCAAAGGCATGCCTCCTGTCTTAGGGCAAGATGAGCTCTAGTCAACAGCTATGAACTTCCCAGAAGTCCCACAACACACTTCTGCTTAGACTCCATTGGCAAGAACTTAGTCATATTCTTAGTTGCAAAGGAGGCTGGGAAATGTAGCCTTTATTCAAGAGGTCCATGTGCCAGAATAGAAGTCAGGATTTTGTACCTAAGGAAGAAGAATGTGTCTTAACGTTGGTGTCCCAAAAGCGGGCCTTGGGACAAAGATTGCATGCACATGATTTCAGAAGGAAACACTCACAGGAGAAATCAGGAGAGTAGCAAGTGAGGATCTCACACAAAGTTACATGAAGGGAAACTTTCCTGACCTGCAGGAAGGCTTCAGAATGTAAATCACGCCTCAGAGTTGTCCCTACCCCAGCAGGGGACCTGGGCTTCCATCCTTCTATGTCTGTCAGTCGTGGCTAAGGACTGGCCTGGGTGACAAAGCCCAGCCACTTCAGGCTCTCTGTGGGTGCAAAGAGGCAGAAGGGCAGGACAGCCCTCCTGGGGAGTCACAGGTGCTTCAGGTTGGAAGCAAACGCACACCAGATGGTAAGGTGAAAATCCAGGAAAGGGATCCCAGAGAGCCAGGCAGAGCCCCCATGGGGTCACTGCAGGGAGAGCAGATACTAGTGGCCAGTAAGTAGCGATCTCTGTTGCTGAGATGGGGAAGGGATGGAAATGGCTGATGGGAGCATCAGTGCCTGCGAGGCAGTGAGAATCCCGGAGGTCATAAACAGGAGGGAGACAGACAGACAGGAAACACAGGGGGAACACGAGCTGCTTCCATTAGACAGGAAGGGGGCTCTTCCTGTTACTATCGCTGTTTTGTGTATCAATAACAACTACAATTAGGGCAGATTGATATTAACCAGGAGCACATATTTAAACATTTTTAAATTCTAGCATTCATGTCTCCCCAGCGTGGGCAGAGGTGAGTTACTCACGCACACCTCACACCGATAAATCCTCAAAAAGTTGGTGAGGTTCCCATGCGCTGATATCTATGCATATGTGCAGCACTCGGGGCAGTGCCTGGCCCACAGCGAGGGTGATCTAGGTATGTGCTCACAATTATTGCTATTAACTTGCCACTGTAGGAAACATCCAACTTGTAAGAATTTTTGTGGGTTTATTTGAGCCAAACTGACAATTGCCAGGAAACAAAATCTCAACGGATTGAGGAAATGCTCCAGAGAGTGGTGGTTGTGCACTTTGTGAAATTCGTTGATGAGGGATTGGGGAAGCAGGAGAAAGCAGAGGAGGCATCTCTGGGATTGCATTGTAGGTGGTTTTCTCTCTTTTCCCCGTCCAGTGTGGAGAGAGAGATTGAGTGCAGTTTCTGAGTAGAGGAGCTGGGGATTGAGAAATAAAAAAAAATAGATGAGAAAACACAGAAGTATACAAAATAGCTGGGGCTGGGTGGAATTTCTGTTCTCTCTGATGGAGAGACAGGATTTCTGAGCCCAGGAAGCTGTGTTTATTTATATCCCCAAAATACAAAGGGGTTTCGCCAACATCAGGATCAAAAAAGTTTCAGTGGGCCCAGGCCCCTATTCATTCTCTCATTCCCGGGGCTAGACTGCATTTACATTTCAAGGCCCTCTCCCTGAAATAAGGTCATAAGAACATTTACTAGAGTAAAACTGCTGTTTGAAACTTTGGCCACTGTTCACCCCTGCTTGCTTAAAACAAAGGAATTATTGCTTTAGTTTCCAGCTTGTGACCTTGGAGACTAGAACCAGAGGAGTAACGGTCTGATGCCAATTATGTAGCCACACCACCTGTTTTTACAAAGATAGGACCACTTTCCCACAAAACATAGTTAGAAGATAAAGAGTGAGCAATAGGGTCATTCATAGTCTATTGGCAGCTCTTCCCCAGATGCGGCCTTGAGGACTGTTCGCCAAACACAGGGCAATAACATTTATGGTTCAGACCCCTTTAGAAGGCCTGCTTGCACTCAGGGTGGTGCGGCCATGGGTGTTTGCATGGTGCCCCCGCGACCGTCCTGGCCAGTATTCAATAAATCCTCGCCTGCTTATTACCAACTTCATCGCCTCCGAGGTCGTTTGCAACTGGTCATGGAACTCACCCCACAACATCCCGACACCTGAGGCAAAGTTAAGGCTAAGCTGATAACATATTCAGCCTTGTTGGTGGATGTGTTTTCCAAGATGTGGCTTTGCCAGGTGCCTTGGATTCAGCCAACAACAACGATTTAAAGAATGCTCAAGGTGTCTTGCCTGAGGGTGCCCTCCACATTGCATAAAAAGTAAAATGAGTAGACACATATTTCTTTACACTTGTGGAAATGGGACAGTTCACAGTCGGTAAGTAAATGGTAACAGGGAAAGGATCTGTGGCCTCTGCCCTCATGCCATAGTAAAAGAAGATACCTCGACATCCCAAAGGTATGTTATCTTAGATGCAAAAAGACAATAGACATGCTCAGCTAAGGTAGAGATTGACCTTTGTCAGGGTAGATACCAGCCGCGGACATGACTACCCACCATGGCTCCCTTTTAGTTAAGAAGCTTTAATTTTAGATCATCCTCTGTGGTTACTTTTGGCCTCTGAGTTTGTAAGACTCAGGCCTCCCCTGAACTTGCCAGGTTTAGTACGTGGCTCTGTTTTCATCCACAAGCTTAAAAAACTTAGGTATACTCTTGAAAAGAATGTAATCACCTGTGGATGTCTTTTCATACATGATGAGAAGGGATGGTGAGGATGAATAACTGCTAGGCCATGAAATGAAATCTTAGCTGTTACTTTTAGCCTCCTTGACCCTAATCTTGAGCTATTAGCAAGTCAGAAAATGTGACTCTGTAGTCTTTTTTTTAATTCTTCTTCTTGGCAGAGGTGCAGGTTGGTGGGGTTGGGAGGAGAATGTGAATAATCAATCCTTGACTATTGAAAGCTGAGTAGCTGAGCTCGGGTGTGACCAAGACGATCCTTATCTCCGAGCCTGGGAATTAGGGACGCAGGTGGAGAGAATGCAGTTCACCTGGTTCTCTGGATCTGGCCTTTGTTCCGGTTAAACAAGCCCTGCGAACCTACATATTTTCCATGTCGTCCCCGGCCTGTAATGTTTGTCCTAAAACCCCGGGGGAAAGAACAGTGGCCACGCTCGATAGGCTGAGCTGCTTTCCTAGAACATCGGGCTTCCTGACCTCTTCCTTTAGGTGCCTGGGACTCTGGGGGAATTGACAGTGTCCTGAACCCTGGGCCCCTGAGCTGCCTGAGGCTCTTGCTGGCTGCAGCAAGTCCCCAAAGACGGTGTTTTGTTTTGGCAAATAAGACCCACGACTTGGCGCTTTCAGCATGATGCCTACACTCTCAATTGCAAACAGTTCCAAGGGCCTCAGAATACAACTCTGGGCAGTGGTGGGACAGCTAATGAGTTTCTGAGTCTGTGAGGTTACAGGGAGAGTGTTTTTAGCCTGAATTCTTGACAAGAAAAGGGTATTTATAAGAGATGCAATAGGAAACAGAGTGGTTGCATTTATCTTGTCACCAAGAAAAGATTTCACAAGGCACAGTTCAGGTAGTGACTGACAGGGGTGCATGTGGAAGCCTCGAAATCCAAGTGAACAAGGTAACCAGCACCATCCAGTGGAACTTCCCGATGGAAATGTTCTACATCTGCACAGTCCTGCCACAGTGCCTGCCGAGTGCTTGCAATGTGGTTAGTGCAGTTGAAGAGCAGAAGATTAACTTTTAATTGATTTAAATATACATAGCTACTTGTGGTTAGCAATGACCACATTAGACAGAGAACTGCCTTTTCACTCTAATAGTTTTTCGGGGAAAGAAAGGGAACGTAATGTTTTGGGGAGCTGGGTTTCAGACAGGATGCTGGATGCTTTTGTTATCAGAGAAATTGGGGTGCCCTCTTCCCTGCTGGGTGCTAGGGGTGGGGTCATTATATCTGGAGAGAAATAATGAGACTCCTATGGGAGGATGAATGATTTTCATTTGATGGAATTACATTTCTGTGTTTCCAATGTCCCGTTTCCCTTACTCCAGCCCTAGGAGAAGTATAGCTGGGGTTTCAGTACCGCTAGAAGCAAAGCCAGTGTCCAGAGTTTCCCTTCCATGTTGGAACCAGGTCTGGCTGCAGGCCATGAGCTCATTGCGTGTGGGGTCCACATGGCTTTGTGTGTGCAGGTCCCAAACAACAAGAGCCCCAAGAGCGAAAGAGGAACAGAAGAGTGAACTCCTTTGTTTAGGGGATTAAATGTCCCAAATTTCGTGCCCTTGCAGTGGTTGGGCCCATTCTGGTCAATGACCTGTTCTCAGGTGTGTCTGATAGACAAGCACCTTCCTGATGTCACCCCAACTTTATTGGGCATGCGTCTATCTTCCCTTTGTCTAGTCCCCTGGGAATGTGAAGTTGTAGCTTCCTGGTGAAGCTGCCCATATGACATGCCTGGAATATTTGGCCTTCCCTTTGCCCCTTTCCTATAACTAGGTTAATTACAGCAGTATCATTATCTCATTTACTCTCCACAATTTAAAGGAGTAAACTGGGGGTCATACAGAGGTTAAGCGACTTGCCCAAGGTTGCATCAGTAGCAAGGGACAGGGAGGGAAGCCGCACTGAGGTCAGGCCACCCTTTCTCCAGGCATTCTCTTCGATGTTGGGCCACCAGAGACGCCGATGGACTGGAGGGATTCAAACACAGCAGCAATGCTCATTAAGGGCTGGAAAAAAAAAATCCAACTTTGTGGTTAGAAAACTATGTTTTATTATATATATATATATTTTATTGATTTTTTTTTTACAGAGAGGAAGGGAGCAGGACAGAGAATTAGAAACATCGATGAGCTGCCTCCTGCACACCCCCTACTGGGAATGTGCCTGCAACCAAGGCACATGCCCTTGACCAGAATTGAACCTGGGACCCTTGAGTCTACAGGCCAACATTCTATCCCACTGAGCCAAACTGGTTAGGGCTCTGTTTTATTTTATTTCAAGCGAAGAATACTGAAGAAGTCACTCAACCCTTCTGTCAATTTGGATATCACCCTTTTATTATATAGGATAGCTAAGCCCAGGTTGTGTGTCAGATGAGTGGATAAAAAAGCTGTGGTACATGTACACACTGGAATGCTATATGGCTTTAAAAAAGAAGAAAACCTTGCCTTTAGGGACAGCACGAATGAACCTGGAGATGACTATGCTAAGTGAAATACGCTGGTCAGATAATAATCAAATACCATATGATTTCATTTACATGTGGGATCTAATGAACAAAATAGAAACAGAAGCATGGGTACATGGAACAGACAGACATGTCAGAGGGGAGAAAAGGGGGAACTGGATCAACGAAGGTGAAGGGATTAGCCAAAGAACATATATGCGTAACATATAGACAGATAATAATGTGGTGATGGGCAGAGGGAAGGAGTAGTGGGTGCTGGGTAGAGGTGAGCAAAGCGGGGGTGGAATGGGGAATTTTGTAATAGTGTCAACAATAAAAATGAAACTGGACAACTAATGGGTCCGGGCTGCCTGTCACTACTTGAGCCAATTAAGCAGAGACAGGGTTGAATCATATATGAGTGTTTATTCCAATAATGAGGGCAGTTTGGGAGAGCAGCAGGTCATCCACAAAAATCTGCTCTACCACCCCCTCCTCGTTAGCTGGTTATATAGGGACTAGAGGCCGGATGCATGACATTTACGTAAAAGTAGGCCCTCAAAGCCCTGACTTCATCCAGAAGGTCCTCCAGACAGTCATTCTGCTGTTTTGTCGTTCGGTTGATTTGCATATTACGCTTTTATTATTATAGATAGGGAAGAAAGGCTGCAAGGCCCGTGGTCCAGGTGTCTCCTTTCAGGATCTGAAGTCCTGATAACAAGGTAGATAATGTCCAATGGTGTTAAAACCCTGCTCCGCCCAGTTCCTGGGATGGAGAATAGTCAGCATTCCTGAGGCAAACTCCCAGAGCTTGTCAGGGTCCAGGCACAGCAGCCAAATCTAAGTGTGTCTGGTCCTTTGTTCTCAAAATGCATTTTCTTTTCTGAGCAATGGATCCATCCCAGCCCCAGTTGTCTCTTATACACCCCTGTCTTTCTCTTTGTAAAACACTCTCCAGTTTCCCAGGGTCTTATCTATAGTTAGTAAGGTGAATAATCATTAAACAATGGTGGTCATTTTCTTTTTGTGTGTCCTTCCCCTATACAAATAAAGTATAAGTAAATAAATAGTTTCTTGATTGCCCTAGCTGGTTTGGCTCCATGAATAGAGCATTGACCTGTGAACTAAAAGGTCCCAGGTTCAATTCTGGTCAAGGGTACATGCCCAGGTTGTGGGCTCCATCCCCAGTAGGGGGCTTGCAGGAGGCAGCCAAACAATGACTCTCTCTTATCATTGATGTTTCTATCTCTCTCCCTCTTCCTTCCTCTCTGAAATCAATGAAAATATATTTTCCAAAAAAAGAGGTGAATACTTTAAAAATGGTTTCAGTATTAAAAAAAGACACCATTGTGATTAGTACATTGTATAACAGAGATTTCTTTAAAAGCATTACTGTACTTGGATGTTCTGGATAGGATGAGTTTTCTGATGTATTGTGAGTTCAGAGAGTTTTCACACTCCAGGGTATGAGTTCCTGCTTACGTGCTGTGTGCTGCTCATTCCTGCTGTGTGTTGCTCATTCCTGAGAAAGCTTCTCAGGAACCTTAGTCCTTCCTTAGCTGGAGTTCGGTTCTTCCTGTGGGTAACTAACTTCCACCGTTGCCCTGGTTCACTTCATTGCAGCTGAGAATAAGTCCCTCCAACATTTGGGGATCAGCGGGGTCATGTGTCCTGCTGAATCGAGTGGTTTCTTTCCTGAGCAAGAGGCAAGGTTGATTTCTATCCCAGCTCTTATCTAGGTGGATTCGAAGAATGAAGCCACAGACAAAAGGTGGTAGATGAAAAGGATGGAAATTTATTGGAAACAAGTACAAACTCCCCACATGGGAGGGCTACCAAAGCAGGTAGCCCACTAAGCCCCCTTTTTCCTAAGGTGTATAAAGGCTGCAGTTCTTGGTCTCTTGATATTCCCTTATGATTGGTCACTATATCAGCTTCAAAGCTCAAACCCCACATGGTACTCTCCCCCACTCAGTGTTAGAATTCTCTGTTTCCTGTGAAAACCTGTTTTCTTCTTTCTCCCATTTGTCAGCATTTCTCTATCCTCTGTGAAAGCTTGTTTCCTCCTCAGCATACCCTGTGGCTTTCCCTATCTTCTGTGAACGGATGTCTTCCTCTCCCCTTAACCTGTGGCAGAATGTCATGCTGTCAATCAATCAATAACCTATAGTTTTCTTGCCCAGCCATCTAGAAATGGGTCTAATTGTATTTTGGCCTTCAGGGCCAACCCCAGCGGCGTTGAGCACATGCTCCTGAATGCTCTAGATCTCTTTGGGGCTGAGGCCTTTCCCAGAAAGTCTCAGGAGTGACCACATCAACCCCATTCCGAATGAGCACAGGTAGTTGAGGCCTGATCTTGTAATTAAGTGGGTGGTTTACTCCCAGCAAAGCCTAATCTTCAAGTGACTCCCTTTTGCCACTCACAGGCCTCTGAGTCAGCTCCTCTCACCAGTAATTATTTAGTAATCTCCTGGGGAGTTCAGATCAATTTGCTAAGCATGTCAAGATTTTGTGCTGTCACATAAAGACATTGGTACCGTGGGTACAGTTACCTTCAAGTGTAACCTTTTAGAACTTGTGTTTTAACTTTTAGCCCTCTGCATGTTCCTATAACTGCAATTAAAATGGAACGAATACCCACGGAGACATGCCCAGGTCTTAAATGTATAGCTCCATGAGTTTGACAAATGTACGGATCCATGAAACCTGCACCCCAATCAAGATGCAGATTGGAGTGCAGGTTACACCCCAGAAGGTCCCCCCACCTTACCCCTCCTGTGGGCTCAGGCTCCAACACCCTGACAGCTCTTAGACATTATGCAAATATAATGAAGGTGGAGTAAATATCCAATAAAATAAGGCAGTTATACATGATTTGAAAATACCTAAAAGTTAAAAAATTTCCATTATTTCCCCATGAGACAGGTAACCAAGTATTTACTACATCATTTTCCCACAATTCCTATTGCATAACTTTCTTTAAATAGTTCAGTATGTCATGTCAATTAAAACGTTCTGTGCTGTAACTTGCAGTGTTTTAAAAGTATGTGTGTAAAATTGAATTTAGGTGGGAACACGCTGCCTGGCCATGGGGGTCATTAGGTATACAAGGACCAACATCCTGTTATTGGCTGGCAGAAATCACCCTGGAGGTTTGCAGCCAGCAGAGGCGCATACAGGTGTAGGAGTGGAGGGTGGCCAGCCTCCAGCACCGCTGGTTTGTGTTGGCTGCTGTTTATAAAGACCTACATTTGTAAGCTTATCGCTGACTTTTGTGGCTGACATACCTAGAGGTGTCTAAGGAATCTGAGTGATTGGTGTGGCCTGGTCTTAAAAATAATGAAGGCTTCTTTTGTTGCAGGAGATAAACTGGACTGGCCCTTTCATTATAAGTGGAGAGAAGACAACTCTATGCCATTCCACTTGGCAAAGAGTGGTCAACATTTTCTATACTGGTGACCTTAAGAAAACTCTGGGGAGTTCCTCAAGGCTGATAGCAAATTAAGTCTTAGTTACCTTGCCTTAGGTTTCTGCCCAGCTCAGATTAGGTGCTACTTAGATGACTGGGTAGTGATGAAGACATAGTTGTAGTAACAGCAATAATAAGCCCACCATCATGATAACCACACCAACCATCCACTGAGTGCTCACCATGCCGGGTGCTGTGCTGAGGAGCTTAAGGATGAAGTTATTGGGGTCCAACATGTGAAGTAAGCTGCCTAATAGAGCTATACCACATTAAGAGCAGAATTTGTACTGGGTGTATAAGTCAGTGTCCCAGGAGAGAATGGATGGCAAACCTAAATAGGGCAGTTGGAGGCGAGTATAATAAAGGTGTGGGCAGGATTTAGGGAAACCATAAGATCTACTAATAGTGGGGGCCGTTGTACTCCTAGGCTAATGCGACAAAGGAGGAACCTGGAAACAACGAGGATATGTTGTGAGGGACTCTTTTAAAAGCATTGGTGCTTGGTTGATAGTCACAGACAGTCATGGGGACATGCACGGATACCAGGGGAACAGGTGCCTGACTTCCTAACCTTGTCTGCTTCCAATCCATTGGAATCTCCATGGACAAACCCAGAAGAAGCAGGAGTTGGATGGAGCCCTATGGCTGTAGTGGATTATATATATTACAGATCTCTCCTCTTAGTCTATGGCTTGGTGTCTGTTCATTTTTTCTCCACTTCATGTATACTGACATTTTCTAAATATGTTTTACAGTTTAATCAAGTTGATCTGTTTTTCCATGGTTTGTGCTTTTCTATCTTACTTAGGAAATCCCTTTCCTACTCCAATGCCATAAAAATAGCCTCTTATTTTCTCCTAAAGGTGTTCAGAGGTTGTTTCCCTCATTGGGCCTTTATCATCCATCACTTTGTATATGTGTGTGAAAAGTGATCTTCTCTCCAATCAGCGTTGAGTTGTCCTA
This sequence comes from Antrozous pallidus, assembly GCA_027563665.1. Lineage (NCBI taxonomy): Eukaryota > Metazoa > Chordata > Mammalia > Chiroptera > Vespertilionidae > Antrozous > Antrozous pallidus. The sequence continues at coordinate 23,805,407 of CM050514.1, forward strand.
GCATCACTTATTGGCTTATATTGTAATGCCCCCTATGCCATGAATGGAGTTTTCATATGTGTGAAAAGCTGTATCCAGATGTGTTCCTTGGTCTGTTTGTCTGAGCTCGTTATTTTATGAATGAGCACTGGTTATTTAGTGTCGCTAGCTTCATAATAAGTCACATTATCCAGAAGTGTGAATCCCCTTCTCCTCCTTCTTCAATATTTTTGGATTGAGCTTGCAACCCAGACATGTGCCCTGACCTGGAATTGAACCATGACTTCCTGGTTCATAGGTCGATGCTCAACCACTGAGCCATGCTGGTTGGGCTTCTTTGCTGTACTTTCCCTTTTGTTTCTTGCTATTAATTTGAGGATGAGTTGACAAGTTCCATTAAAAAAAAAAATCTCGTTGGGGTATTTATTTCAATTTCATTGAATTTATTGATTAATTTGGAGAGAATTGGCTTATTTTAAACATTCAGTTTTACCATTCCTGATTGTGGTAAATATACCACTTGTTTAGATGTCCTTTTACATCTGTCATTGTAGTTTGACAGTTTTCTCTGGGTCTTGTACTGTTTTTGGTAGACTTTCCCCCCTAGTTTGGTGGTTTTGTTTTGTATTCAGATTGGAATCTTCTTTTCCACTACATTGGTGTTAGTTGATTCTGGTTTAATTACTTTTTTTGCCTGTTGATCTTGTACTCATGAACCTGTTAAACTGTCATATTAGTTATAATCGTTTTTAAGAACCTCTTGAATTTCCTGTTGTGGTAGACAATATCTAAGAAAGACCCCAGGATTTTCACCTTCTGGTGGACAGCAGGTCCTCAGAGAGCTTTGCTTCAGTATTGACATTGATGAGAATGAATATTGGTCCCAACCAGGGCCACTGTCTGTGTGGAGTATGCAAATTCTCCCCATGTCTGCGTGGCTTTTCTCCAGATGCTTGGTTTCCTCCCACATCCCAAAGATGTGCCCATCAGGGTAACTAGAACGTCTAAATTGTCCCAGTCTGAGCGAGTGTGGGTGTGTGTGTGGGAGTACCTGGGCCAGGATCACCTTGTGCCCTGAGCTGCTGGGGATAATGGGCTCTGGAAACCGGTGGCCCTGAACTAGAATAAGTGTGTTGGGAAGTAATGATATGACTTGTTTTTTTAATTAATCTTCCTTAAATGTGTGTATAGCTCATGTTTATGTCAATGTTTCATATTAGAAGTGCTTTGGGTCTTTTTTTAGAAGTTTTGTGATCATAAAGGAACTTAAATATTGTTCATGCCTATTAACCTATGGTAAAATTTGTTTCATGAAATGTCGTTTTGCTGGAAGTCACTGTTTCCTAGAACCGAAAGGCTGTTTACTAAGAACTTCTGTGAAGCACCCACCTCATGCAATCCCCTTCCCTGAGTGTGGGCAGGATCTGTGAATATGATGCAATAGTCACCCCTTAATTAGGTTATTTTGTACAGCAAAGGTGATGGGATAGACACTCCCCTTATTGTGTTATCTATAATAATAAAAGCATAATATGCAAATAGGCCAAATGGCTGAACAGTGGAACGACCATCCGGATGTCCTTCTGGATGAAGCCGCAACTGCAAGGGCTGAGGAAGCCAGGGCTGCAAAGACCAGCTCTTGCACGAATTTCATGCGTAGGGCCTCTAGTATCATATAAGACTCAGTCATAACCCATGGAAGGGAGAGATTGTTCTGGTGGCTTTGAATAAGTAAGCTGTCACAGTGTGGGCCAGGTGATAAGTTGACTGCCAGCAGCACTAGGAGATGACAGCCATCAGGGAAATGGAAACCTCAGTCCTACAACCACAGGAACTGAATTCTGCCAACAACCACAGGAGCTTAGTTAAAGACCCTGAACTCTGGCTGAGATCAGAAGTAGGGCCCCACCTTGATTTCTGCCTTGTGAGACCCTGAGCAGAGAACAGGATTCTGAGTTACAGAACTGTGGGATTTTTTGCCCCCATTATTTTTTAGAAGAAGTGGAGAGACACACAGAGAGAAACACTGATGTGAGAGAGACACATCAACTGGTTGCCTCAGGCTCACACCCTAACCAGCACGTCGAACCCAGGACCTTTCAGTCTGTGGGCCAATGCTCTACCCACTGAACAAACCAGCCAGGGCAGAACTGTGAGATATTAAATGTGTGCTCTTTGAGGCTGCTAAGTCTGTGATAATTTGTTACTTAGCAACAGAAAACAAATACATCTGTAAATAATCATATTGCCTGAAATTAGTGGCAAGATTGTTTCTTCATTTCCTACCTTTATACATTCTATATTCACCTCTGATTTTTTTGTACTGGTTAAAACTTTGGGCTAAACAGAAGAGATGTTATTGAAAATTGTTGAGCTTTCCTTGATTATGAGGAAACACTTCTGTTTCATAATTAAGTACGATGTTTGCTGTAATGTTTTGAAGAACATCTTTTATGTTTTACCTCCCATGACTACTTTGCTAAGAGTTTAATTTCTAATTATCGATAGGCTTTAAAGTAGTTAACTGAGGGTTTCAGACCTATTCAACTCATTATATATATTTTTCTTTTTTAACATATTAAGTTAGCTTGCATGCGAATAAATTTTCTTGAGTTAAACCATTGTTACACTTCAGGAATGAGACTTATATGGTTATTGTTTAAGTTTCAATATACTGATGGATTTAGTTAGCTAATGTTTTATTTAAGATGTTTGTTATCTTTCTGCAGATGTTTGTTAAATAATTGCAAACCATCAAGGATTGGCGTGTTTTTTCCTTTACAAAAGAGCAGTTTTAGGATCACAGCAAAACCTCTGCCTCCCCCCACTATCAATATCCCACACCAGAGTAGTATATTGGTTACAATTGATGAATCTGTAGTTCATCACCCAAAGTTCACAGTTTCCATTAGGGTTCACTCTTGGTGTTATGCTTTCTATGGGTTTTGACAAATGTATAATGACATGCAGTCACCATAATAGTATCATAGAGTACTTTTACCACTTTAAAAATCCATTGTGCTGCCGAGACCGGTTTGGCTCAGTGGATAGAGCGTTGGACTGCGGACTGCGGGGTCCCGGGTTTGATTCCGGCAAGGGCATGTACCTTGGCTGCGGGCACATCCCCAGTGGGGGGCGTGCAAGAGGCAGCTGATCGATGTCTCTCTCTCATCGATGTTACTGACTTTCTATCCCTCTCCCTTCCTCTCTGTAAAAAATCAATAAAATATATTAAAAAAAAATCCATTGTGTTCTATTCATTCCTCTCCCCTCTCTCTCTCCCCCCTCTTCTCCCTCCCCTCTCCCTCTCTCTTTCTTTCCCCCTCCCTCTCCTCCTCCTCCCCCTCTCCCTTCCCCCTCTCTCCCCTCTCCCTTCTCTCTCTCTCCCCTTTCCCTTCCCTCCCCCTCTCCCTCCCCTGCCCCTCTCCCTCCCCTCCCGCTCTTCTTCGCCTGCCCCTCTCCCTTCCCTTCTCCCTCTCCCTCCCCCTCTCCCTCCCCCTTCCTCCCCTCTTTCTTTTTCCCTGGCAATAATTGATCCTTTACCTGTTTCCATAGTTTGGTCTTTTCAGAGTGTCATATAGCTGGAATCATATAGTGTGTTTCATATTGGCATCTTGCATGTAGCAATGTGCATTGTTTTCTCCATGCCTTTTCATGGTTTGGTGGCACTGAGAAATATTCTACTGTGTGGATGCACCACTAGTTTATTTATCCATTTGCCTACTAAAGGACACCTTGGTTGTTTACAAGTTTTGGTAATGATGACTAAAGCTGCTATAAACCTCTGTGTACAGATTTTTGTGTGGCCATAAATTTTCAACGTCTTTGGGTAACTACCAAGGAACACGATTGCTGGATCATGTGGTAAGCATATGACTGTAGTTTCACAAGAAACCATCAAACTGCTATCCAAAGCAGCTGTGCCATTTCGAAGAATTGTTGCTTTTTTCAATTGATTTCATTTATTTGTTACTGATTCAATTTGTTCTTAAATGCTTTAAGATCTTTTCAGGGTTTTTAATTCTTCTAAATCAAGTTTTAAAAAAACATTTGTCTAGCAAATTATCTAATGTATCTAATGATCTACTGTCATATCATTCATAGTATTTTTTCATGACATTATATTTTTCTGTACCATTTTCATATTTAATTTTTATATTGATCTGTGCAATTTCTCATTTTTAATTGCCCAGTTTTGTTAGAGTTTTATCCATTTTATAAGTCTTTATAGAGTCAACTCTTGACTTTATTAAACCTGCTTGGCTATTATGTTATTTCATTCATTTCTGTTCTTATATTTATTAGCCCTTTCCTACTTTATTTGTTTTATTATTTTATGATTTCTTGAACTGAATGCTTAGGGTTTTAGTTTTTAATTTTTCTTTTTTATTATATCTATTTTTTCAAGTTCTGTATTAGTTACCTTTCATATAACATACAGGATTTTCTTTGGCATCCAATTCTAAATATTTTGTAATTTTTAAAATAATTTATTTTTAACTCATATGTAGAAAGCTGTTTCTTATTTTTAAAATATATTGGTTTGTTTTCAATTTTTTTTTATTTTTGATTGTACTTCCCAAGGGGTAGAGAACTTTATCTGCATAGTACCAAGTTTTGGTAGTTAGCGAAAAGCAAAGTTTCTTTTGCTGACAGTCGGAGGTCAATTTTGTAAATGTTAAACTTTTATAAATGTTCCAAGTGAGACAAAAAGAAAATATGTCCCCAGTGCTGGTCCATGGCTTATCTCACAGGCTTGAAACCCTGACTCCCTTTTGGTTGTCCCTAGAGGGGACTTTGTCTTTTATTAGGTAGCAGGGCTTTTTGGGTTTGGACTAACCCTCTGGTTAATATGAATGTGAATCCCATTTCCATGAGTGGAATACGCTTAAAGGTTTGATTTCATATGAAAAAAAAATTACTCTCTCTATCCATAGTTGAGTCAGATAGCAAACTTCCTGGATACCCATACCATTGGAAAGAATATATATTTAGGTGTATAGTTTTTCTAGCAACATTTTTATGGGGTGTTTCGCAAGGAGTTCCAAAATTTGTGTTGCATTTATTAGAAACCTGAGAGGCAAATATCTCAATGAATACTTGGTTGGATGATATAGAAGCACCAATTATAAAATATATAAGCTTAGGTGATATATTTTATAGTTAATAGCTCTCAATATAAAAGCCTAATATGCAAAGTGTCCCCTAGGGAATTTGACCAACAGGGACTTCGATTGCTTGCTTTGATGTATGCTGATCATCAGAGGGCGGCACGGAATGAAGGAAGGCTGTGGCCAGCAGCTGGCAGCTGCTAGGGATCCTACCTGTGCATGAATTTCATGCACTGGGCCTTTAGTTTATACATATAAGCATAGGTTTTCATTGTAGCATTTAACCTAGCACCTATTTCTAGTACTAGATAGAAAGACTTCAATCATATAATATTTTAAAATTATATTTTAAAACTTCTGCCCTATTAGCTGCAGTTACTAATCAGGTCACTCAAAGCTATATTAAGTATATTTTTTTGTACTTGAGAAATTAGAAACCAAAAGGAATTATTTATTGTCCATTTGTGTCACTGTTGACAGAAACTGAGATAGCTTTGACTGAAACAGATTGGCCATGTACCAGCAGTTTGAGGATTTTCCTTCTGCTTTTTCAAAAAGGTCGGTTTTATAGTATGTGATACAGGAACTCTTCAGTTTTCTCTATCGTGACATTTCCACAACCTTCTGAGCTAATTTCAGTTTATTTGATCCACTATGCCATAGATAGAAGACTTTAGTGGGCCTCCACTTAGGAATATAATCACTCTGAATGGAGAAACAAACAAACAAAAACAGTGTACTTTATTGGGAGGAAGTAGGATTGAATAGAAGTAGACTCTTTATGTGCTAAAACCAAGATTTTCCTTTAACTTCCTGATGAAGAGAAGCTGTCTTAAATGCTTAGGCCATATTTAACTTAATGCTTAATTAGGATGTGCATTTAATTAAGTTTAATCCATGATAGTTCTGAACTCAATCACTTTTTGACTCATTTTTTCTCAGATCATGAAAGAAGGTGGGTGGAAGCTCTTCACTAAAACACGCCACACCATTCATCTGAGCTGGCTGATCCCACCTGGTGCCAGCCTCTCTTCTTACTCAGAACAACACTTTGTAACCTGTACCAGCACTTTTACCAATAAAATTAATCTGTTAAAAAGATGGTTGATATTAGTGGATAGGCAGGATTGTTTGTTTATGCTAATCCCAATTGCTCAAATCACATTGTTGGTGCCCTGTAAACTGCCTGGTTCAGAAAAAGGTGATAACACTTACTAACGATTGCTAACATTTTTATTTGAGCAATTGCTCTGTGACAGATGCTGAGCTGAGAGCTTTACATGGGCTCTTATTTGATCCTAAGGCCAATTCTGTGAGGAGAAAGCAGATCCTTTATTCTGAAATGTAGAGCTGGGCAAGATTTGATTCCTCATCTACATTTGCTCTGCTGGCTTGTTCTGTTCAGGTTCTTTTGTTGTTCACGTACACTCCCCTGTTTATTCTGTCCTTGACTGTGAAATGTGAGGTAATTTGATTGCATTGAGAGTATAGTTCTTGAAGATATAAAAATAAATTAAAGAATAACTCTATTTCAGTTTGATGTGGCCACAGGAATTGTTCTTCTCTTCATCATTGGCAGTGTGTCCAGAATGGGCAGGTGTGCTACAATCACTTTACAGCAGATGACGAGGGATGGAGAAGGAAAGGCAAGACCTAAGCTCTAAGGAAGGGAGGACTGGTTCGTGGAATAAGTGAAAAATGACCAGAACTATAGCTTCTCATGCACGAAGTGCTGTGGAATGGAGAGCATGAGCTTTGGGATTAGACCAGGTTTGAAACACATCTGCTGCTTACTGATGAAGTCATGCTGGGCACATCACATAAGCTCTCACAGCCTCAGTTGCCTTGAAGAAAGTCAGAATAAGTAAAAAAATGTTGGTAAATGAAATCCCATACGTAAAAAAGTACATCACAACGATATGGTATGTTAAATAGGAGCATTATTGTGACTACAAAGCCTTAATGACACTCAGTACTGCTCACTGCGGAGAGCAGCAGTTGGGGCGCTTCTCCTGGCACTCATGCTCCTGAGCATCTCTCTGCCCTGATGCGTCTCAGGAGGAGCCAGGGCTCCTGGGGGGTAGCTAGTTCTCTGTCTTGGCCTGAGAAAACCTCAGGAGTGATCTGGAACAAAACAAGAGTGACTTCCAGGACTCCAGGGGCTGTGCTAAAAGAAATAGGAGTTGACCTGGAGCACTTCCCGCCTGCCTTTGGCAGGGCGAGTATCACAAAGAAAATGGTAATTACAGTTCACTGGAAGAGTTGAATTTGTAAAAATCTGGGGATATAGGAAAGAAAAAAAAACTTAACACAAAAATTGTAGTGGAAGAGTCAGCGCCATGGTGTGTTTTTAATGTACTGTTGTTTGCAGTGATTAGGAGAACAGCAATACATGTGGGCTTTGTATTTCTTCTTTGGGCTGCGTCTACTTACAAACCTGGGTATGGGTACATGCTTATTCATGACTGGGAGGAGAGGTGGTGAAGAACACCACTGGGTTTGGCTCTGACCCTGAAGGGGTGGGCTCTGTGTTTGTGGGAGGGTGAGCTCCAGCTTCCTGCAGGCAGTAGTGGCAGTGGGGTGTTTGGTAGCCTCCATATAAGTAGCACCCAATTCCCTATGTTGGCAATACCCTCAGTCGGTCTGGTTTTCTCAACCAGGCACTGAGTGATACTGCCTGCCTTTGGCTTGAGATATTTGTATAATATTTGAAAAGGCATGAGAAGTATAGAAATAATTAGAAAATGAATTGGATTGATATTTTAGAATCATTTTAAGAATTTTGTAGTCATTGTGTTTGTGTGTTTGAAGTATTCAAAACTTAGTCATGCTATAATTTTAATTGTAGCATAAATAATTTAAGGTAATTTAAGTATATGATCATTGCTTAAATGGATAAGAAAATTTGATTTTCAAAGTTTTGATTATTAAACTTATAAGTGTAATAAATTGACAATTAAACAAAATACAAATAACAATGAGTATCCTGTCTCTGAGAAGTTTCTTAAATATAAAAAATATATCACTTTAAAAATATTTTTATTTATTTCAGAGAGGAATGGAGAGAGAGAAACATCAATGATAAGAGAGAATCGTTAATTGGCTGCTTCATGCAAGCCCCACACTTGGAATCAAGCCCGCAACCCAGGCATGTGCCTGACCAGGAATCGAACCACGACTTCCTGTTTCATAGGTCGACGATCAACCACTGAGCCACACAGGCTGGATGAGACTATGTCACCTCTTAATGTGCATGTGCTAGAGATATTTGTGAGTATTAAGTGAATTATGGTATGAGAAGCAGGATTCAACTTTCTCTTGAAATGAAAACCCAACTGTTGTTGTCTTGCTCTTTTTGGATGGTAAAGAGCTGTTTGGTTTTTCTGGGTGGAAGGGCAACTTTCTCCAGAGCTGAGAGGTTTCCCCTCTCTGCTCTTCTGGGAGTGGAGATTAGACTATTGGGTTTGAGGAAGGCTGAGCAGCACTGGCCCTTGAGGACTGACATGGTGATGCCAGTTGAAACACCTGGGATTCACCATTGAGGTGTTTGAGAACTTTCCCAGTAGGCCACCAACAGATATTGTTTGGAAAGAGAAGAGACCAAGGCTTTGGCTCAGTGGATAAAAGGGGTAATGGCCAGAAGACAAGAGAGGCCAGGAAATCCAGGAGAAACCAGGTACTCTGGGATTGGAAGAGCCAACCTTGAATGGTCCCTGGGCCTAGAAGCAGCCTCAGTGGGCCAAGTACATCCCAGGAGCCATGATGGACGTCAGTCCTGAACGGGCATTGACCAAGGTTTGCATTATGGGGATCTCACATTCATCTTTCACGGCTATTGAAGCGGAAGTCTTGGCACTGGTCACATTTGTCATCACAACCCTAAAATGTATTTAATATTTGGCAGAGCAAGCTTATCCATACTCTTCTTTTCAAACAAACTTGTTTTTTTTTTTCCCAAGACAGATCAAAGTTGAGAAGAAAAGCCACCTTTAATAAAGGGATTGAGTCAGAAAAGGGGGTTGTTTATTTCCAGAAAAAGGGGAAAGTGTGCATCAACTATGCAGAGAGCTCTGTGAACAGTAAGGGATGCTTTGCAGGTACACATGGTTGACCTTCATGTCCCAGACAGTCAGTCAAAAGGATGGCACATGAAGAGCAAGGAGGAGTTCCCTTTGTTTGTTGGGGTGAACACAGATCTAAGTGGCATTTGACTGGGCTTCTTGATCAGGAAGAGGATCTCTAACAGTGGGAAAATGTAGGAAGCTCAGTTACCTTGATTAGATGGCTTAACATTTGCCTAATGTTTAAACTGAGTCCCCATTAGTACTAGAAGTCTGATGACTATGTTTTGGAAGGATGATGCATGGATTCAAGTAATCACAATGCTATTAAGTGATAAGAGAATCAGATATGATTCAATCTTTACTGTATTTGGGATAGAGATTTGCGTGCTGATTATGCCTAGTGCTGGAGAAGTTGGAGTGAACCCAGATATCACACGTATAAAGGATGGGACAACCCATTACCGTTTACACGTGCATCAAGCATTTAGTGAGAACCTATGAGGTACCTGAGCCAGGCATTAGGAAATGATTCTGAACAAAATGGATGTGGGCTATACGGAGATGACAGATTACATGGAGGAGGAAGACATTAATCAGATCATCATGCACATGACTACATACTTGCATATTGTGATAAATTCTTGAGGGAAAGTCTGGCTGGCGTGGCTCAGGGGTTGAGCGTTGACCTATGAACCAGGAGATCACAGTTCAATTCCTAGTTAGGGCACCTGCCCATGTTGCGGGCTTATCCCCATTGTGGGACACGCAGGAGGCAGCTGATCAGTGATTCTCTCTCATCATTGATGATTCTGTTTCTCTTCTTCTTCCCTCCTTTGTGAAATCAGTAAAATATATATATTTTTTAAATTCTTGAGAGAAAGATAATTGGTGGGCAAGACATTTATTGAGAACAGACCTTTAGGCTGAGACCTGAGTACATGTGTGAGGCAGACAAAGAAGGAGTGGAGGGGGCAGAGTTCCTACCAAGGGAACAGTCTGTACAGAGAGTTCCTGACAGAGGAATGGCCTGTATCCTCTGTGGTAGGAAGGAATCCTCATGGAAATGCCTGTGGAGCTTATAGTAGTCAGTGTGCAGGAGCAGTGTGTAGAAGATGATGGTGGAAAATAGGGCCAGAGGGGATGCCAAGTCCTGAAGACCCTATTACGATGTCATCTTTGTTGTAAGATTGACATGTGGCCTGAATGTTGCCAGAGGTGTGATGTGAGCAGCCTGCAAAGGGTCACCTGGCCCCCTGCGGTGAGCATATGGAACAGACACACATGGAGGCGGGCAGCTCAGTGAGGAGGGTGCTACTTGGCACTCAGTGCTGGTTTCTCCCTCCCCCACGCTGTCCACCAGCGTGGGAGACATCAGGTCACATGATGTTTGTAGCAACGACCTTTCTCAGCAACTCAGTGGGTAGGTTTCAAGATTTTGAAAGCACCCCAGGGGTGATAAATGTTGTTGTTATTACTGACTCAAGAGACACAAGGCCTCCTAAACACAACTACCGTGTCCTGCGCTCCCCCCCGCATGCTTTTTGGTGGTGTTTTGTTTGGGTTCTCTCCAACCCTAATTCCACTTTGCCTGAGAACATGATCCCGCAAAGCTCAAGGGAGTATGGCTTTGAGCCACACCTTGAGCAATCTTAATGCTTTATGAAATTCATTCCTATTTTCCTCTTTATTGACCCGCAGAACTCTCACATCACTTGGGGATTAATTATGAATTTTGAAGCAATCTCCCTGTAAGCTGATATGCTGTCTTTCACACTTGAATGAAGAGAAATGAATTTATTTTTCTTGGGTGGAATTATTAGTGAAACTATTACTTTTTTATAGTGCTAATTTTTCATCACAAAAAAAAATGGTACTAACAAAATAAGATGGTATAAACCTTCTGGAAATTAAAGCTAGTTTTAAAGAATCTGTGTAAGATTTAGGACTACATAGATCAGTACACCTTAGATTCGGCAACCAGAACACTTCATTTTGGGACAAATTGTATTTAAAAAGTACTTTGTTCTTCTGTAATTAGAGAGACTCTTATTCTATCAAAAGGGACTAAGTCCACGCTGACCACTTGGAGCCTGTGGAAGGAAGCCTGTCAGGAACAGGACTGACAGAGTGGTAGCTGTGTTGGGGAGGTTGGAGTCCAAGGGCATTTTTGCTGGCTATCAGCAAGGTCTCCAGAAAAAGAGGGGACACATAGCTCATCTGAAAATTACAGGTGTTTATGTCCGACATGAAATTGAATTTTTTATGTAGATGTATTTTGAGCAAGAGACGTATTAATGACCATCCTGTCTAATAAAAGAGTAACATGAAAATTGACCATACCTCCACTACGCTACCAGCCAATCAGGAGCAGGGGGCATTGCCAGCAGACAGGGGGCATGGACAGGGGGCATGGCTAGTGGACAGGGGGCATGGACAGGGGGCATGTCCAGCAGGCAGGGGGCATAGACAAGGGAGGCATAGCCAGAGTGCTGCGTAAGCAAGCACCACACTATAAGCTCTGCCCACATGGTACTTAAGGGCCAACGAGATCCCTCCTTACAGTTACTGTGACTGAATCACATGCAAATGAGTACCCGGGGAACCTTGGGTAAATAGTGCCAGGTGCAAGGTGGGGCTGTGAGCCAAGCAGCAGTTTGGGTCCATGCCCCCAGCCCAGTGCCTATGATGGAGCATGCGGATACCCTGGTGGCCACTGCTGTGTGAGGCCCAGGGGTGCCTGCATGACCCCAGCCCAGCACCCACGATGGGGGTGGGGAGGCTGGCTGCCAGGCTCTGGGGTGTGTGGAGACCCCCGTGACCACCACTGGCTGCAGGAAGTTCACAGTCTTCTTGGTTCATGCATAACTGAACCAGAAGCAGAAATCAAGTGCGGGGAGCACCAAGAATGCTGGGAAATGTAGTTCTGGTAGCAAATGCAGGGGGCGTGGCCAGCAGGAGGAGAGGCGAGGCTGGTGAGGCCTGCGGGAGCTTGGCTGTGGTACAGCATGTGCTCCCCAGGCTGGGAGCCCCTCATGGCTGCGGCCCACGCAGCATGTGTGTGCTCCCCAGGTGTGGGACCTGCGGAGGGGCGGGGCAAGCTGTCTGTGAGGTGTGCTATCGGAGAGGCGCCCACCTGCTGGCTTGGTGTGGGATCCCCCCAGCTCTGGATGCATTTCTCTACTCCTTCAGTCTTCATGAACTCATGCCATTGTCAGTGGCAGTGTGTGCGAGTCCCGTAAGGTCACCCATTCCTCGGCTCCCCACCTCCTTGGGCCAAGATTGGAGCTGGGAGCCTTCCAACCACAGCGCCCACCAGCCAGGCGCTCCAGCTTCTGGAGATGCTGAGGAAGGCACGCATCTCCAGTTTCTGAGCTTGCACCCTCTCCCCAAGAGGCTGGGGAGAACATATTTGGCCAAGTTCTTTAAGCCACGGTAGTGGGACTCTGCCAGGCAGGCACATAGAGGGGCAGGGGCCCTTTCTGGCTCTGGGGTTAGGCAGCATGCGCTGTGGTCCTGGGTGCCTATGGGTGCCTGTGGCTGCGGCCAGCCTGAGTGAAGCTGGCCCAGGTCGTGGGTGCCTATAGCTGGCCAGAGGGAGGGAAGCCTGGGTCCCAGGTGTGGGGCAAGGCAGAGGCAGTTAGGAGCAATCAGGCCAGCAGGGGAGCACTCAGGAGCAATCAGGCAGGTAGGCAGAGGTGGTTAGGGGTGATCAGGCAGGCAGAGGGGTTAGGGGCAATCAGTTAGGCAAGCCATGAGCAGTGTTCCTAGATTGCGAGAGGGATGTCCGACTGCCAACAGTCAGACATCTCTGACTGCCAACAGTCAGACATCCCCCAAGGGGTCCCTGATTGGAGAGGGTGCAGGCTGGGCTGAGGGAACCTCCCCCCCCATGCATGAATTTCATGCACCAGGCCACTAGTAAAGTATGACAGTCACTCTAGGTAGCAAACTGAACAAACCAGGAGCATCTGGAGAAAAGTAACTCGTTCTCTGCTTCCTGTAAAACTCCAAAGTAACCTTCCTGCTAAGGCCATTGTCCAGTGAATCCATGAGATGCTGTACCCTCGAGAATTTAAATTTATTGAAAAGTAAACAGCAAGACTGTGGATTTTTTTCTTTAAAATATATCAAAATTCTAATTCGTCCTAAGGGCTGAACAATGGATTATGGAGTTTTGAGGTGAGGGCGACAAGTTAGGGTTCTTCCTCTGACCTGCCTTGTGTCACCAGAGCTAAAGAAATCCATTTGGGGAGAACTCTGCATTTTGAAGTTTGAAAAAGCACAAGCTGAGACCAAGATTTCTCCTCCATGAGGGTGTTTCTCCTAGAACAAATGAGGAAGGTACTGCTATGCTATGAATTGGTGGGGCCAGTAGGGGACCTGGTGGATTCCTGAGGATACAAGCGTGTAGACACGGGATTCCAGAATAAGTAAACCAAAGAAGTGGCCTAGACCAGGTTCTCTTAGCCATTCTGGGTTTGATCATTGTTCCAGTGGAAGAAATGCCTGGTGATTTTCATCTGCAGTCACGGAGCGAGCAGAGCCGGCAGCCCTCAGGCAGGCCCCCCACAACTACCCCTCACTTCCCCCCTGGTGAGGAGATTTCATCACCAGGGTACTCCTATTTCTTTGCCTTAGCATAAAATGGCCAAGGTAAACATGAGAAGGCTTGCGGGAAGCCAACCAATTGCTCTTTGTTGACTTTTGTAAACAAGTGTGTCACTTGGTGTGACCCTCTATTCCCAGTTTCCCACCTTCCGTGTGAACAAAATACTTGAAAAAGACTCCAGGGACTTGGCAGCCAGTGCTGGGAAAGTCACACCTCCCTGCCCCCACCTCTCATTAAGGTTATGGGTTCAAGTCTACGGCAACTTCTTCCTCTGCCCCCATCCTCGATCCTCTGTGGCCATGAGTTTAAATTCTCCTTTACTCACATTTTGCCTTCCCAAACACACAGTAGTTTTTTGAAGACGGCATGTCTTCACATGAGAGGTGCCTACCTCATATATAGCAAAATGCATAAGGGGCCATTAAACCTCTGAGTGAATGAGAAAGCAGCACTAAAGGCAAGCCCCGTGGGTCCCGACATTTGTTCAGCATCCACGATGTGTGAAAATGAATGGGCTCATGGCTGCTCACATGTTGATTCTTTCATTCAGTCAAACATGTCCTGAAGCCACTCACATTTCTTCATGTTGATAAAAGCAGATGCAAGAGGCTCTACAGCAGCGTTTCTCAACCTGTCGGGACCCACAGGTTAAGAATCACTAGCAGGGTCGCCTAACACCATCAGAAAAATACAGATATTTACATTACGATTCATTAACAGTAGCAAAATTACAATTATGAAGTAGCAACGAAAATAATTTTATGGTTGGGGGTCACCACAACATGAGGAACTGTATTAAAGGGTCGTGGCATTAGAAAGATTGAGAACCACTGCTCTACACTAAACCACACATATTTGTGTGGGCTCTGACTCCTTCCCTATCTGTTATCACATTTGGCTTAGAAACAAAGAACAAAACAAAGTTCAAGTGAAGTTCATTATGTGTGTTTGTATGTTTCCTTAGAGCTTACACTTGGTAATCCTCAAGGGAGGACTTTGGCCCAACCCAGTGAAGAAGGGGGAAAGAATCACAAAAATCTGGGTTTTTGGGATGAGAAAATTCCCTGTGGTCTGACGTTACTGTTTCCCACATGGCCTCATCAGGGAAATGAAAATCTCACTTTCAGTTGGCCTCTCGGCTTCTCCTGACTGTGCCTCCAAGTGTCTACATAACACGCTTCTGTACTGATGATGTTTCCTTTGTTATACCACGTTCTCCTCCTCTAGAGTTCAACATCCTATATAATTAAAGACTAATATACAAATCAATTGGGTGGAGGAACGACCAGTTGCTCTGACGTGCACTGACCGCCAAGGGGCAGATGCTCAATGCAGGAGCTGACCCCTGGTGGTCAGTGCCCTCTCACAGGAGGAGTGCTGCTCAGCCAGAAGCCTCTCCTGCTTCCATGGCAGTCAGACATCCCCCAAGGACTCCAGGTCTGCAAGTGGGCGCAGGCCATGCTGAGGGACCCTCCTGCCCCTCCAGGGCATGATTTTCTAGTTATGTTATATTTTGACTCATACTTATCCTTAATGCTCCTCCAACTCTTTACTGCAATGGTTAATCTTTCCTAATAGTTCCAATGTGTCAGGTAATCATTGATGTTTTACTTGTCACACACCCCTCTGGAGCCCACTGGCTTTCTGCTTTGATGGTTTCTGTTTCTTGAATTCTTGTTTTTTATTGTTTATTTTTTTTCAAGTTGAGGAAAGCTTTTAATAAAAGTCTTGTTCTTTATCCATACCTGTAAATTTCCTTTTAAAGCAGTAGCAAAGGCGACTGTAGCAAGAGCTCAAAAGGCAAGGCAATGTCGGAAAGTGTTTTTAACAGGAAGTTAAAAATATAAATGGAGATCTGTTGATATATTTTTTTCTTTCAGAAATAAATTCCCTTTCCCTCCCACCAGGTAAAAGGAAATATTGCACTTTCTGCTCCCATGACTAAGGTGACGGGGGTTCCAGAAGAACCTTTCGAGGTTATCAAGACGGGGCCCTTTGCCTTCACTCAGATCACAGACAGGTCTCCAGCTTGTGCTCAGAATGGAGAGCACTGCATTCAGTTACAGCTGGGAGCAGGCCTTCACCAGCACAGTGGCCCTGCCATGTCCCCTCCGCTGACCTCCCGCCTGATCCGTACTGCTCACAGCGGCCAGGGCCTCTGTGGGGGAGAAGGGCTGCTCCAGCACTAGCCTAGACCCTCACTCTGGGGAAGCTACAGGCACACTGAGGAATAAATAGTATGGCCACCCTCAGAGCTCATGAAATGAAGGCTTGAGGAGATTTTTAAATCTAAAGTCTAGGTGAGTGTGCACTTCAGCAAGTTGGGACTGTTGGGACTTAGTTATCTGTCCTTTCCCAAGGTCTTTGATTCCAAAAAATACATCCTCCCAGGGACCGGAAGCCATTCAGGAGTTGTCTACTACCTGGTGGGGCAGGATCACAGAGGAGCCGTTAGGGAAGGCGTCTGGCTTGTCGCGCCCCTTCAGGAAAAAGGTCAGCAGCTCCGCCTTCCCTTTCACGAAGATGGGCCCCGGTCTCACAAAGTGAAAGCCTTACTCTCGGAGGATGGCTTGTGTTTCTTCTACCACCTGAATGTTACCCATGACCCCTGTGGACTCCCTCCTGCTGGCGACATTGACTGTATTGCCCTAGATGTTGTAGTGTGGTTTCTGGGCTCCAATGACCCCAGCCAGGACCTCTCCTTTGTTCATGCCTATGCGCAGCATGAAGTTGTTGAAGGACTGGTTGTTGATGTTTGTGAGTGTATCCTTCATGGCTAGTGCAAAGTCAACCAGATCAGCCAGGTACTGCCAGCGCTCCTTGTCAGACTTTTCTTCCTTACCAGAGCTGGTAAAGCCGTTGGTGTTGACATCTGGGCTGACTCCCGAAGCTGCCATATAGGTACTGCCAATTTTGATCTTGGTGATGACCCGGAATTTGGGATTGTCTAGAAGAGAGTCAAAATCTGAGATGATCTCATTGAGGAAGCGCAGACACTCTATACCACCATTATTGATGCTCTCCTCTGTGTAGAAGTCAGCAAAGTTGGGCAGGGAGGCAAACATGACTCCAATCTCATCATAAGACTGGCTATACAGCTCCTCATCTCTCTTCTTGGACCCCAGGAAATGGCGTGCCACATGATTGAGCAACATGTTGGTGACCAGGGCCTCATTCCAGCGTCGCATCTCATAGACACGTTCCTTCTGGTCATGGACCTCAATCTTCACAAGAACAGTGTCCGTGCGGGTTTTTCCACATGGCGGGAGAAGTAGTAGAAGCTCAGCATCATGACGGAGATCATCACTGTCATCGTGTACTTAGAAGGCACCAAGAGCAGCCTGCCAGTGCTATCGAGCCCTGGGGTGGAAAGGATCTGCATCTTCTCGAAGGCGACCAGAGGAAAGCCGGGTTGCTAGAAATGTCTGTCATAATCATCGAAGATGGGGTGCCAGCACAGAGGTCGATGATGGCCACAGCGCCCGTGATGAGCAGCATGAGGGTAAGCTTCACCATGTGGCTGACCTGCACCAGCATGATAGTGGCGATGAGGGACAGCACGGCGACATAGTTGTAATTTGTTTTTTATTGTTTAAAGTATTACATATATCTTCGTTTTCCCCCATTGACCCCTCCCCAGCCACTCCCCACCACCCCAGTGTCCATGTCCATTGGTTATGCTAATGTGCATGTGTTTCTTGAATTCTTGGTCCTCTGTTTTACTCCCTCGTGTGGGTAGAGTACAACCGCCAGTAGCTCCCTAATAAAGCATGCTTGTATTTTCTTGAAAATTTTTCCTATTTTTTAAAAACTGAGAAATCATTTTTGTTCTATAAATAGTGTGCTCTCTTTTCATTGGTGCCATTATTTTCTATTACCTCTCTGAAGTTATTAATTATGGCTTTCCTGAACATCTGTTCTGCTACTTGTGCTGTTTTGGTTGCCTCTGAATTTTTTGATTAAGATTCCTAATAAGCATTGTCTAAAAGTCTTTTCTCTGAGAATCTTGGTTTCCCTAGAGATGAAATTTCTAGCCAGTTGTCTAAGCTGGGCCTCCAGACTCTCAGCTGCAATAGTGAGGAGTTGTGGTGGATCTCAACATTTATTCAACATGACAGCTTGCCCTGAATCCTTTCTAGTATGTTTTCTGAATGAGTGAACTGTCTGGCTGGTGGAGTGGAGAAAAACTCTAGGGATCCTCTGCATTTAATTTAGTCTTTTAACCAACCCCCACCTTCTGAGAGATTTCTGGGGTGTCTAATCCTATGCCTTTCAGGAGCTCTCTGGGGCCAATCTGTTAGCTCCCCATGTCCTCTCTGCAATCCATGCCTGGTCTCTGAGTCACTCATAACTAGCCATCTGTTTCCCAGTTGCCAACATTTTGTTCAAAGCTCTCTTTTCATTCTTGTTGCATTTTCATTCATCTTTGTCCTTGATGATTTTATTGTCTTTAACAAAACCTTTATATTGTAACTAGGGGCCCAGTGCATGAAATTCGTGCACTGGAGGTGGGTGAACCCTCAGCCCAACCTGCCCCCTCACACATACTGGGAGCCCTCAGGGAATGTCCTACTGACCACTCACCCCAAGCCTGCCCAGGCTTTAGGCCTTGGGCATCCAGCCATCGCCCTACAATAGAGCAGATGGCTGGCTCTGCCCCAGCCCTGCCCCCTAGGCCCTGGTCTTCACCCTGGCCAGTACACGCTGACTGCCTTGGCCCTGCCCCTCCCCCCCCCGGGGGCACATGCTTGCTAGCTGGCTCCACCACAGCTTCTGATTGGCTTGTGGGCGTGGCTTGTGGGCATGGCTTGATCAGAGGTATGGTCAATTTGCATATTACTCTTTTATTAGATAGGATAGGTTTCAAAAGGAACGGAAGCAAATGATGGAGTTCAATCCATCCTCTTTACTTGGATAGGTTACTCCATCTTTCTTCAGTTGAAAAAGAAAGTACTTAAAATAAGATTCAGTGGAAATTCCGCACCTTTTGAAAATGTTGCTTAATCCTCATGTCTTCAGGCCCAGTTCACAAGCCTCGCTGGGCTGGTTTCTACCAGCAAAAAGGTTAGCAATCAATGTTTGTTGGCCACTTGAATGTCAGTGCTGTTGATTCCCCTAGAAGCCAAAGGTCTGTGGAAACTCAGAACAGGGGACAGCACAGCAGGTTCAGTGAACTCCAGGACATTAGCTCCCACATCTGGATGCAAGTAAAGATCACCTGGGAGGTTGTTGGAATTGTAAATCTCTGAGATCATTCCACAATGAACTGAATCTTGTTCTCAGAAAATGGTTCTGGGGAATCTACATTTTTACAAAGCAACTGTCCACCTCTATTCTTGTTAACATGAGGAAAATAAACCTTTAGTGTTTAAAGCACTGCTAATCATATTTTTTGTTGCTTGTAGCTGAAAGTATTGCTAACATTTGGGGCTCAGAGGGTCCTGGAACACTGAAAGGGGTACATTTAGGGGAGTACAGATGGAGCTTGGCAAATGTCTCAGGGATATGAAGGCCTCCTGGGGATGGGTGGTGGTGGGGAAATCTCTCAGGGGCTTGCTCCCCAGTCTTCCGATGCTGACCTGCTCTTCTTCGTGTGGTCCTCCCTGCTCCTCCCTGTTCCCAGCCCTGCAGAGCTACTCTGAGAAGCTTTTAGGGTGTGGCTGCATGGTAATTTCTATAGTCTGTCTCTTTGTTCCATGTTTTTCTTTGTACTTCATGCTCCAAGTTTCACTTTTTGATTTTCAAAAGCTGTTTGGGAATCACAAAGATCCAACTGCCTATTTTTGCACCCCCCCTTTCAATCTCTCTCTATCAGGTTTTCTCTTTCATAACTTGGTCACTGTACAGAGAAGGAGGGAAAGAAAACCCCACAGATGAACATCTCAAGACATTATCTTACTGTGTTCATTAATAACAACCCACCCATTATTGCCCCCACCCTTAGCCCCATCCTTACCAAGAGAGGTGGGGTTTATTCCCTGAACTACTAGAGGCAGATTATGAGGAACCCTGCAGAGATGGCAGAAATGTGGGGGGTTCTGGGGAGAGGGCAGTAGCTGGAACCCAAGAGAGTTCCCTAGGGACTAAAGAAGAGCAATAGGGTGGTTCCTGGGAGAAGAGGTGGGGATGAACTCCAGAGCCGAGGTCCCATGTCAGGGAGGCGATAGGAGAGAGAGAGCCCAGAGAATGCCCCCATGGATGATAGGGGGTGGACGGTGGTGGGGGGGGAGGTGAAATGTATAGATGGGTGGCATCAAGTAGCTCTTTTTATTGAAGAAGTCATAAAGGTCCACTGAGGGAAGGGACATAGCTTCCACCTCTTACTGAAATAACAGCAAGGTTCTAGATGAACATATGAAATTAGAAATATTTTTCAGCCACTTTCAGAAAATACATTTGTCATACCAAGCATCCATTCAAAGGCTGGTATTCAATGGGGTGCATGGTTTTATAATGGAAGGGTCTGCATTTACAACAACAGAAAACACCATCAGTGGTGTTTAACACAGTTAACTACTTTAAAAAAAAATTCAACAAATCTTTATTGTTCAGATTATTACAATTGTTCCTCTTTTTCCCCCCATAGCTCCCCTCCACCTGGTTCCCACTCCACCCTCTGCCCTAACACCCCTCCCCCCGCAACTGTCCTCATCCATAGGTATACACTTTTTGTTCAGTCTTTTCCTGCACCCCCCACACCCCTTTCCCCCCAAGAATTGTCAGTCCACTCCCTTTCTATGCCCCTAATTCTATTATATTCACCAGTTTATTCTGTTCATCAGATTTTTAATTCACTTGACTTATTTATTTTTATTTTTTAAAAGATTTTATCTTTATTGTTCAGTTTATTAATTCCATTGTTCCCTTCCCTCCCCCTATAGTTCCCCTCCACCTGGTACCCATCCCACCCTCCGCCCTCACCCCCCTCCACTGTCCTCTCCCATAGTTGCATGATTTTTGTCCAGTCTCTTGCTGCACTTCCCATACCCCCTTTCTCCCCTGGAGTTGTCAGTCCATTCCCTCTCTATGTCCGTGATTCTGTTACATTCATCAGTGTATCCTGTTCATCAGATTATTAATTCACTTGATTTTTGTATTCATTTGTTGATAGATGTGTATTTGTTGTTCATAATTTATATTTTTACCTTTTTCTTCTTCCTCTTCTTAAAGAATATCTTTCAGTATTTCATATAATATTTGTTTGGTGGTGATGAACTCCTTTAGCTTTTTCTTATCTGCAAAGCACTTCATCTGACCTTCAATTCTGCATGATAGCTTTGCGGAATAGAGTAATCTTGGTTGTAGATTCCTGTTATTCATCACTTAGAATATTTCTTGCCACTCCAGTCTGGCCTGCATCATTTCTGTTGAGAAATCAGCTGACAGACATATGGGTGCTCCCTTTTAGGTAACTGTTTTTCTCTTGCTGCTTTTAACATTCTCTCTTTGTCTTTTGCTCTTGGCATTTTAATTATGATGTGTCTTGGTGTGGTCCTCTTAGGGTTCCCATATATTAGGGTTTGGTGCGCTTCCTGGACTCCTAAGTCTATTTCTTTCACCAGGTGTGGGAAGTTTTCAGTCACTATTTCTTCAAATAGGTTTTCATTGTCTTGGTCTCTCTCTTTTTCTGGCACCCCTATAATTCGGATATTGGTATGCTTGAGGTTGTCCCAGAGGCTCCTTACACTATCTTCAAATTTTTGGATTCTTTTGGTTTCTTGCTTTTTCAGCTGAGTGGATTTTACCTCTTTGTATTTCAAATCTTTAACTTGGTTCTTGGGGTGCTCCAGAGCACTTTTAGGTCTTTGTATAATATTTTTTATTTCAGTCAGTGTATGCTTAATTTCTGGTTGGTCCTTTTTCATATCCTTGAGAGTCTCCTTCATATCCTTGAGGGTCTCGTTCATTTCCTTGTAGGACTCATTCATTTCCACATTGGTCTTGATAATTTCCATGTTGGTCTTGTTCATTTCTTTGCAGGTCTCATTCACATCCTTGAGGGTCTTGTTCATTTCCTTGTCGGTCTTGCTTATTTCCTTATAGGTCTCAACCTTTTCTAGGAGCCTCTTGCAAAGCCCTATAACCATGGTTTTGAATTCCATGTCCAGTCGTTTTTTTCCTCCATTTCTTTCACATCTGATTTCTTTCCATGTCTCTGCATGGTGGCTGCTTCCCTGAGTTGGTCAATTAGCTTTGTGTGGTAGACGTCCTACAAGGGGCAGTGGCTCAGTCTCCCCAGTTAGCTGAGGTGGATATGGGTTGCACAGTCTTGCTGAAGTTAAGCTCAGGTTAATCATTGTTAGCACTTGGAGGGGTTGACCTCCAGGCCAATTGTCTGTGAAGTTCAGCTGTGCTCAGGTTGGATGGGTGGAGTCTCCAGGCCAAGCAGACAGCGTTAGCTCCGCCCTATGTGGCCCCAGGGACTCTGTGCCAGAGGCAATGGCTGCCAGCACCTCTGAGAGAGAGCCGCTGCCAAGCTCCACTGGCTGCTGGGGAATTCAGACTCTCCCCCAAATGAGTCTGCACACCCAACGTCTCATCCAAGGTCGCAAAACAAAGCAGTCTGACGGTTTCCCAAATGAGAGAGCAAGTCGCGAGCGCTCTCTATGCAGTCACGCAGCTGCGCTGTTCCCAAGTTCACACGCAAGCTTGCCTTCTCCACAAGCCGGCAGACCCCTGCAGCACCCGAGTTTCGGCGTGCCCTCCCACTGTCCAGTTTTTACCCCGTATGATAGTGGGTTCCCAGGACTTTGCCCAGAGTTGGAGAATCAGTCCAGTGGGATGTCTTTGTCTCCCTGTTCGAGAAAACTGACCGGTTTTCAGCCGCCTGCCCTATTCGCTGGTGCGCACGCTCCAAACCTCTCTCCACGCATATTTTCAACGCTGTCCTCAGCCGCTCCTCCGAGTCACAGTGTCTTATCTTCACTTTTATTTGTGGATTTTTCACTCGGCCAGCTTTCTGGTGATTCTGGAAGGTGTTTGTTTTTTCGTTAAGTTGTAGTTTTAAAATTGCTGTGTATGAGGGCAAGATAGGTGTTTTACCTATGCCGCCATCTTAGTTCTCCTCACTTGACTTTTAGATTCACTTATTGATAGATATATATTTGTTGTTTATAATTTTTATCTTTACCTTTTTCTTCTTCATCATCTTCTTAAAGAATACCTTTCAAGAAATGTTTGAGACCCAATTTCATTGACCAAGAGTTCTGAGACCCAGTTTCAATGTCAAACTGTTCCTTATGTGTGCTTGTCAGCAAAGGTATCTGGATGGTCGATACCTTTGTTGTTTGGTCCTGGGTAACCTGCAGCGATGCACAGTTGCTGACTGGTAGCATGGCAAGGCGTCATCAGCATCTTCCATCTCTGGACTGTTTCTCCTCTTACCTTCATGGTTGGAGCAGATCTGTCAACTCCTCTCTGTTGCAGGAATCCGCATTTCTTGTGCTCATTTGTCTATTTCCAGTCTGTAAAGGCAAGATTTTTAAAAGAAAGAAAACAGGAGAAATAAAAATAGATACAGAGGCAAAGAAGCATGGAACAGATTGTCAGACTACAGCAGGAAGGCAGGGGAGGTTGGGGGAAGGTGCTGCAAGAGGTCAACCAAAGGACTTGCATGCATGCATAAAAGCATAACCATAGGACACAAGACACTGGGGGGTGGGGCAGGAGAGGGCATGTGCTGGGGGGGGGGTTGGGAAAGCTGGGGGAGGGAGGTAAGGGAAGGGAGAAAGGAAACATGTGTGCTACTATTTGGAATACTTTATTTTTTTATTTTTATTTTTTAACAGTCAGCCAGTTTGTGCTTTATTGATGTTGCGATGCTCAGGCCTTGACTGCGTACTTCTGTAGGGGGTACAGCTGTTCCTTCTGCTGCTGCTTCTTGGTCTTCAGGTTCTCTTCGTGCTTGTTGAGCCGGCGGTGCATGGCGCGTGTTTTCTTGGGCCGCAGATCCAGGGGCTTGTACTTCTTGCCCTTGTAGAATTTCCTGAGGTTCTCTTTCTGAGTCTGGTTAATGACGGTCAGAACACGGGTGATAGACTTGCGAACAACTTGGATCTTAGACAGCTTGGAAGCTGCGCTGCCTGTCACCTTGGCTACACGCAGCTGCAACAGCTCCACCTTCAAGTCGTCCAGCTGTTTGAGCAACTCCTCCTTCTTCTTGTCGCGAAAGTCCCGAGCCTTAATTTTGGCCATGGCTAACCACCCCTCTGCTGCCGCCTGCTCGGAGAGCTATTTGGAATACTTTAAACAATTAAAAAAAAAAAAGAATACCTTTCAGCATTTTATATGATACTGGTTTGTGGTGATGAACTCCTTTAGCTTTTTCTTATCTGTGAAGTTTTT
This sequence comes from Antrozous pallidus, assembly GCA_027563665.1. Lineage (NCBI taxonomy): Eukaryota > Metazoa > Chordata > Mammalia > Chiroptera > Vespertilionidae > Antrozous > Antrozous pallidus. Next base: position 23,829,514 of record CM050514.1, read on the forward strand.
TATCTGACCTTCAATTCTGAATGATAGCTTTGCTGGGTAGAGTAATCTTGGTTGTAGGTTCTTGCTATTCATCACTTTGAATATTTCTTGCCATTCCTGTCTGGCCTGCATAGTTTCTGCTGAGAAATTAGCTGACAATCATATGGATGCTCCCTTGTAGGTAACTAACTGTTTTTCTCTTGCTGTTTTTAATATTCTCTCTTTGTCGTTTGCTCTTGGCATTTTAATTATGATGTATCTTGGTGTGGCCCTCTTTAGACTCCTTTTGTTTGGGGTTCTGTGCACTTCCTGGACTTGTAAGTCTATTTCTTTCAGTCATTATTTCTTCAAATATGTTTTCAGTATTTTGCTCTCTCTTGTCTTCTGGCACCCCCATAATTCAGATGTTGGTATGCTTGAAGTTGTCCCTGAGGCTCCTTACACTATCTTCATATTTTTGGATTCCTTTTTCTATTTGCTTTTCTGGTTGGTTGTTTTTTTGCTTCTTTGTATTTCAAATCATTGACTTGATTCTTGGGATCCTCTAGTCTGCTGTTGGATCTCTGTATATTATTTTTTATTTCAGTCAGTGTATGCTTAATTTTTAGTTGGTTCATTTTCATATCCTTGATGGTCTTGCTAAATTTATCAGCCTTTTCTAGAAAATTCTTGAAAAACCTTATAACCATGGTTTCGAACTCTATATGCAGTCATTTGCTTCCCTCCATTTCTTTCATTTGTGATCTGATTCTTTGTCTCCACATTTTGGCTGCTTCCCTGAATTGATAGAGTGGCTTTGTGTGCTAGGTGTTCTATAGAGCCCCGTGGCTCAGTCTCCCCAGTTACCTGAGGTGGACACTCTTGGTGCATTCCTTTGTGGGCTGTGTGCACAGTCTTATTATAGCTAAGTCTTGATTGTTGTTGGTATCACTGGGAGGAATTGACCTCCAGGCCGATTGGCTGTGAGGATCAGCTGTGTCTACAATGGGAGAATTGTGCTGGAGACACCCTTATGAGGCAAGACTTGCTTTAGTTGGGCTTTGGTGCTCACTTAATATGCCCCCTTAGTGTGTCCCTTACAGATCTGAGGAATTGTAAACTGGATGGTCCCACTCTGACCCCTGGGTACACTGGCTCTTGGATCTCTAAGGAGGTGCTAATTTAGCCTCTGTCTGAGGCCACCCAGCAGGAGCTACAGAGAGATATGCAGATTCCTCTTCTCTGTTTCAGTTTTGGAGGTGCCCAGATGAGGCCCTGCTGTGAAGCAATGTGGGGCCTTGGGCCTTCTTTTGGTTGTTCTGGGTCTCACTGACTCAGCTGCAGTTTGATAGATAAGTTTAGTTTTTAAAGGACCTGGCCATTCACATGCAAAAGTCTCTGTGCACAGCTTGGATGGGGCAGATTCTCAGGGCGGAGCAAACAGCAATGGCTTCCCATCAGCCCTGCCTTTAGAGGCACCCGGGCCTCAGTGTCCCTTGGTAATTGCTGTAAGCATCTTTGAAAGAAAGCCTCCCTCAAGTCCCACCTGATGCCAGACAGTCCAATTTCTCCCAGTATGAGTCTGGGTCCCCAGAGTCTCACCTGGAGCTGGAGTTCAGAGCAGTCGGGAGCTGTGTCTCCCTCTGGATTGAAATAGCCTGCATACCTCCCTCTCCATGCAACCTCCTCCATACTTCTATCTTCCACAGCTCGTCTGAGTCTTAGTGTGTTTTTCTCTTTCCTTCTAGTTGTAGAATTTCCACTCAGCCCACCTTCCTGTGGTTGTGGATGATGTCCATTTTGTCTTTTAGTTGTAGTTTTGAAGTTGCTGTGCGAGGCAGCAGCTCAGATGTTTACCTATGCTGCCATCTTGGTTTCCGCACACAGTTAACTGCTTTTAATTTGCCCTCTGGTCTTGACTCATAAAAGCAATTGCTATTGGAAATTTCCACAGGATGACCCAGGAGTATCTCAAGTTCAATGTGCCTTGGCTTCCTTCTCTGTACTCCATCTCAGTCATTAGCACCACCATCTGCTAGGACGTATGGGCTCAGGGAAAAATTCCGGAATCTGAAAATCTACCTCCACAACCAGTGGATAGGGAAAGACTGAAGAAAGAGGAAGGCAAACCGGAGTTTATTAAGGGAAACTTGCATACAAGGTGCATCTTGACTGCAAGGTAGCTTCCTCTGTGTAGCTTGACAGGTGCCAAAGAATGACATAGAATAAGGCAGGATGGATAGGGAAACCGGTATGTGATCAGTCTCAGGTATGGGAAAATGTCTTACATGCTTGACCAAGTCAAGACCACAGCCTATTCCAGGAACCAGCATGTTGTGGAACAAAGGGGAGAGGCACTGGTTTATGTCAGAAGAAAAGTATCAATTCTGATCATACGGTCTCTAAGGATGCTTACAGGAAGTAATCTCTGGCCTGTCTCTCGCTCACGGCAGCAGTCATTTCATGGAAGTCTCACTGCTCACCCAGTTGTTGAGCTAAGAATCTGGCCATGATTTTTAACTTCTTCCTCTTTCTCACCCCTTTCCTCACCAAGTCTGATTGACCTACACCCTAAAGGTCTTCCACATCAATCACATCTCTCTGTCCTCACTGTCTCAACCCTGTCTTGTCCGTTGCTGAGCCACAGACCAGTACTTAAAAGTAGAAGAGTAACTGAACTTGCAGAATGAATGGGTGTCCACTACTCAGGGAAACAAACATTTAAAGATAAATAATGACTTTCCTCTTGTCATATCAATTAGCCTCTTTCCAGATGCTAAAGAGTCCCCCAAGGGCTGTGGTGGGAAAGATGAGATACGGCAGGAGGGGTTATGAAGAATATAATGTTTTACCTTTCTGTGGGGCCTGTGCTTCTCTCCGCATAGTAGGAAACAGAGCCGTCCCTGGAGGTTATGTTAACCGAAATGAATAAACTCTGAAAGCCAATTTTCAATTCCCCGGTGTATTGGCTATCTGGAATTTTCAGTGGACTTGATGGATCAGAGTAATGCAAAAAAGCGGGACCTCCAGCCCCGGGGTTTTATATCCCCTATAAAACATGTTTTACAGTTTCTGCTCCATTTTATGCTGTTAAGCTAAACATTTGATATCATATGGCACCTTAAGCACATTGATTTATGGTAAGTCAGCAATTGCATCTGTAATAAAAAGTCCAAAGTATGGGTTTTAAAAGTAATCTACTGTATTTATTATTGACATAAACAGTTACCTGCACTCCATTTGACCATCATCTTAGATTTAACTCATGTATTAAAGATATTATGTTTCCCACTCAGCAAGGTCATCACCAAGGTGAAAACTGTATATGGTTGGAAATGAAAAAGATCAAATGTGTAATGATAAATATTTCCCAAATAAATGACATATAGGATTTCATCTTTCTACAGTCCTGATTAATAATCATGTTCTGTTTAGTTTATTTTTTACACTCACCTCCTTATCCCAGTTCCCAACTCAGGCAACCACTAATCTTTTCTTCATGTTTATAATTTTGTTATTTCAAGAATTATGTATGAGAGGACCAATTTCAAAGGAGACCATGTTTCTTTGAGAGCAACAACATTTGTTTTCCAACTCTTTTGAAGTTATCTGTTTTACAGAAAAATGGTTATTTCAGCACAAGCTAGAAATTTAGGCTGGAAAAGTTAAAAAATTATGTATAAATGAAATCACACAATTTGTAACCCTTTGAGATTGGTTTTTCTTTTCTTTTTTTTCATGCAACATAATTCCCTTGAGGTCTGTGTAGTCTTATGTAGATTATCTCATGCTTATTTTGCTATGTGGTTGCAACAAGAGTGGTGTAATTCAATTAATTCAAATACTGCTTCAGTACAAACCAAAGTAAAAAGAGTCTACAGTCAAAGTAATTTCAGGACAGGTGAATGTTATTTATAATTGAGTTCATGTGAATGAGTGAGAAATATTTATTTTTAGAGTGTTAGAGCAATTTTTGATAAAAATAAATGTAATTTATCTATGATATAGTTGGCAGTGTAACTTAAAAAATACCCAATTTCTCTAACGCTAATTTAAGAGATGTTTATTTAAGCATTCAAAAAATACTAAAAGATTTGGAAAAGGATTTTTATTTTTTTGTTGCATAATGTACATTTTTAAATATGTAAGCCCTTACTGAGTTTATCCTGTGTGTACACAGTAAACCCCAAAGTCATGAGAAAACACTGTTTGCATGTACAACGGAAACAGATTCATGTTGCCTTCCTTTGACTAGCAGGGGTGTTTCTTGCTATTATTCTTAAGATATCATGTGTGGTGTTCTTTTTTTTTTCTTTAAAAAAAATTTGTCTTTATTGTTGAAAGTATTGTGGGCTTATTTTTAAAAATAAATTTAAAGTCTGGGCTCTTTCTTTTCAAATGCCTCAACAAAGCATGGTCTGCAGTCTGCAGTTTGGAGTAAGTTTACTTCAGGAAGTATTAGTAGGCCACGTCTTGGGGATCCCAAGACCACCCCCAGGTTCAATGACTCTCTAGAATGGGGGGAGGAACCCTTTCTCTGCCAAGGGCCATTTGGATATTTGGAACAGCACTCATAAGCTATACAAAGTTATCAACTTAAAAATTAGCCTGTGCCTGACTATTGTGGCTCTGTGATTGAGTGTCAACCTATGAACCAGGGGGTCACAGCTTGATTCTCTGTCAGGGCACATGCCTGGGTTGTGAACTCAATCCCCAGTGTAATTCTCTCTGATCATTGATGTTTCTGTCTCTCTTTCCCTCTGCCTTCCTCTCTCTGAAATCAATAAAAATATACATTTTTAAAAATTAGACTGTTATATTTGGTCAAACATTTATTTAAGTCACCCCTAATGTATTAGCTGGGCCAGACCAAATGATTTCGAGGTCTTTATACAGCCCAAGGGCCAGACATTCCCCACCCCTGCTCTAGAAGGGTTCATAGAACTCAGCATATAGTCATAGTCATGGTTATAATTTATTACAGAGAAAGGGTGCAAAGCAAACTCAGCAAAGGGGTCCAGTACACTGGGCAAAGTCTGTAAGAGACCAGGTACAAGCTTCTAAGAGTTCTCTCTCAATGGAGTCAGACGGGACACTGCATTTCCCCAGCATCACATTGTGGCAATGCATGTGAAATGTGTCAATTAGGGAAACCCCTTAGGGAATCAGTGCCCATAGCTTTCCTTGAGGGCTGATTACACGGTACTCTTTATCTAGAATATACACAAATCCCAGATTCTAGAAGGAAAGAAGATGTTCAGTATAAATCACATCATTAGGCACAATGAGCCCCATTTGTCAGTTAATGGGTGGGAACTCTCCTGGAATCTAAGTTTCCCGATGCCAGTCTAGGACCAACCTTGCAAGCTGCTGTTTTCAAGGACAGCAGCGTAGGCCTGCTATGCTAACTTTTTTCTGCACATTGCCCCACTTAGTGCAATTGCTATCAATTTTATCTCCATCTCTCTGACTTCTACTGCATCTTAGAGCACGGGTGATAAGAGACAAGTGTTATTTATTAACTCTCAGCTAAATAATATGGCAGGTACAGCCCTGGCTGGGTAGCTCAGTTGGTTGGACTGTCATCCCCATGCAATGGGTTGCAGGTTCAATCCCCGGTTGGGGCGCATGCAAGAGTCAGCCAGTGAGTGCATGGATAGGTGGAACAACAAAGCGATGTGTTATGGTTTATTGTTTCTTTTGTTTTACCTCTTTACTAGCTCAGTCTAATTAGTGGGATCAGTAGAGGCTTCCTTTTCTACAGAAGGGGTGCCTAGCCTGAGCCTCTGGTTTTCCTCTCAAGGCATCTGCCTCCTCCATCAAGCTTCTCACTGAGGGACACACTCTGTATCTGGGTATTGTGTGGGTCCACTGGGCTGATTCACCCCGCCTGCTCTTGTTAGAGTGCCTACATTCCCAGAACTGGCTTACCTACCATGTGCTCATTCTACCTTTTCCTGGTAGATTCTGCCCTGACTGTGGCCAGACCTGCACACAGGCACATGTCTGGGCCCATGTGGCTGTTTCGGAGAGAATGCGTAAACCACTGGGTTAATTAACCAATCTGGGCTACTGAGAGGGACCTTTGTTAAGCTTTGACTGTATTACCTTGGGCTTTCTTTCACACTAATCAGTCTCTTTCCCAATTCTTTGCGGGCTTGTGTTAGGTCCTCCCCCTATCCAATCCCTTTTCTGGATCTTCCAGTGTTTCGCATCTCTTATCCAATCTGATCCTTTCCCCAGATTGTCCCAGGTTAGCCTCCACACCTTTATATCACCATTTTGGCTCTTACTGCACATGACTCAAAGTTTTGCCTCCTCATCTGGTTTCTAATGCATGTGCGCTTACCGCCACCTGGGCCATCTTGGCATCCTACCAGTGCACAAGATTTGTGCACTGTGGGGGCGGGGAGAGTCCCTCAGCCCAGCCTGCACCTTCTCATAGTCTGGGAGCCCTGGTGGGATGTCTGACTGATGGCTTAGGCCCGTTCCCCATCAATCGGACATCCTTACCGCTACCATGGAAGCAGGAGAGGCTTCTACCACTGCCGCTGTCAACCGTGAGCCTGGCTCAGGGCTTCTGGCTGAGCTATGCTCCCCCTGTGGGAGCACACTGACCACCAGGGGGGAGCTCCTGCATTGAGCATCGGCCCCCTGGTGGTCAGTGCACATCGTAGCAACATGTCATTCTGCCATTCAGTTGATTGGTGTATTAGCCTTTTATTATGTAGACTAGGGGTCCGGTGCATGAAATTCATGCACTGGGAGGGAGGGGTTCCTTCAGCCCAGCCTGGGAGCCCTCAGGGGATGTCCTACTGATGGCTTAGGCCCATTCCCCATGGGGAGTGGGCCTAAGCCACAGTCTGGCCTCCCTTTGTGGGAGGTGACTGGGCTGATCAGGGAAAGGCACCAGCCCCATCACCCCACTGCTGCAGCCACTGCCAGTCACCGCAGCCACCAAGGTGTTTTCATCAACCCAGACTCAGGTCCCTTCACCATGGGACATTCTTCACAACTTTCTTTAGGCATTTTCAAGATGTCTCTTTCATAGGATACAACATTTCTTTATTTTTTCTTTTTTATCCTCACCTGAGGATATGTTTCCATTGATTTTTAGAGAGTGGAAGAGAAAGGGAAAGACAGAGAGAAACATCAAAGTGAGAGGAACACTTTGATTGGTTACCTCTGGCATGAGCCCTGACCTGGGCCCTAGCCAGGGAGGAGCCTGCAATCTAGGTACATGCCCTTGATCAGAATATAACCCGGACCCTGTGGTTGGCAAACCTAGGCATTTTCCACAGAGCCAAACTGCCTAGGGAAAGGATATGATATTTCTTAGCCCTCCAGCTGCAGACCTTTGTTTTTTTTTCTCCAGGAGTGTGGTGGAAGAACCCTAAATTACTTTTTTGGGTTATATCCAAGTTACTAAGAATATTACCAGTGGCACACAGAGAACTTAGCCAATGAGCAGTCAGAAAAGGTGTTTCCTCTACAGTTCACATCTATCGCCTCTGATCTCCAGCTCTTCCCCTGCCAAAGCCTAAAGCCTCTGGCCCTGGGCTGGGGACCCCCAGTTAGCTATAATTGCCCTGCTCCACCCTGGCCAAGGCCCCAAGCCTCTGGCCAAGGATCCGAGGCTCAGGTCTAGGGCGGGGAACCCCCAGCACCTAGGATAGCCCTGCTCCACCCAGAGCCAAGGCCCCAAGCCTCTGGTTGATGCTCTGAGGATGGGGCCCTAGTCGGTTGACCCCCAGCACCTGCGATCACCCTGCTGCCTCTGTTTGAGGCTCAGGCCCTGGGCAGTTGACTTCCCGAGCAGGTGCGCAAGCTGCCCCGCCCTCCGGCGCTCTGTGCCGCCTGCCCACCCCCCCTTCCTGATTTGCTGGTAGCCTAGCGCAGGTATGGTAATTTGCATGTTTCTCTTTTATTAGATAGGTTTCCTCCCCCTCATAGTCCAGAACCAGTTGTTCTCTCAGAGATTAGAAAGTTGGTCCTTCATTCCTACTTGGGGGATGGGAGGATATTAGTTACCTTTGTGAGATTCAGCTCTCCTCTAGGGTGTTTGAAGCTGTAATTTCCAGGATTAAGTTATACTTACGCCTAATTAAGTATAACTTCCATACTCAATCAGGCCCAGCTAGTCTAGCTCCCTCTCTTTTGTTAACTCCTATCTGCCTATACTAACAATATGTGATTTAACAAGCACAGAAGAAGGAAGAAGACACTCCTGGGAATTTTTTTTGTGAAGAATGAACTTCAGATTGAGGCAGGATAGCAGGAAGCTAAGAAAATTCCCTGGCGAGTAGAATGGAGAAATTGAGACAGCTAGCTGCACAACTGGCTAAGCAATTAACAGGCAGGAAGCTCACCGGGGACCTTTCCTCCCTGGCATCTCACTGGTCCTGTGGTTTGGACCCTCCCCTGGCCTTTGCTCTCTAAAGATAACATCTAGGCCTCAACTGTATTTCAGCTCCAGGCCCAGAAAAGCAGCAATGCCAGGTGGGTGACACCAGGAACAGCTGCAATGACTAATGACCCCCTGCCCTGGTGCTGACCAATCAGTAGAGACCACAACTCTGAAAGGGCGCATTTGGAAAAGCTGATGACTATTCTATTGAGATCTTCCCTGAGACCTCCCCTAAAGCCCCCACCTTGGGAAATCAGATAAAACCTCGTAAGCCTTAAGACAAAGAAGCCAGCACATTCTCTTTGGAGCACACCCACTCAAATCTCCTATTCCAGTGAATTTTCTTTTTTCTAAACTTTAAGGGTCCTCACAAGAGTTGCAACCAGGGGAGCAACGGGCAGCGGCAGCTTCTCCTAGGCTAACTCCCAGAATCTGTCTCCAAGGGCCCCTTTTCTCCGGTGTCCAGTGAGCCGACAGTGACCCTGCCCAGGCTCACTTCTTTCCCATAACGTTTCTAGGGAGCCAACAAAGCCTCTCCTAGGCTCAACTCCGATTGCTTCTTCTACCCTCAGGTCTTCCTTGTTTTAATGCCCCAGCTTTAATAATGCCCTCAAAGTCACCCGGACTTTCCTACACAGAGTCCAGAACCCACATACTACTGGCTCCACCCTGGTCAAGGCCCCAAACAAAAAATGTTTGGGTCTCAGTTTCAATGTCCAACAGTTCTGAGTTCTAGTGTCAATGTCAAATAGTTCCTTATGTGTACATGTCAGCAGTGATATCTGGCTGGCTTTGGAATGAGATCATAAGCAAGAACTCGGGACTGTCTGGCACTGGAACAAAGACTGTAAGACCTAACAAGAACTGGGCCTTTGCTGAAACCGGTTTGGCTCAGTGGATAGAGTGTCGGCCTGCGGACTGAAAGGTCCCAGGTTCGATTCCAGTCAAGGGCATGTACCTTGGTTGTGGGCACATCCCCAGTAGGGGGTGTACAGGAGGCAGCTGATCGATGTTTCTGGCTTTCTATCCCTCTCCTTTCCTCTCTGTGAAAAATCAATAAAATAAAATAAAAAAGAACAGTGCCTTCAGGTGAGGACGTGTGGCAGGACTTCCCTGGTGCAGAGTGACATTCAGAATGGAGGTGGCTAAGGGTTGTCATGAGGAGAGACTTAACTGCTGATGTCAGAACCCAGTGTCTTTCATTTGTACTCAGTTTTATTCATCATGGTTAAGCTCACTGAAAATTAAACTTATTCTAGAATGGATACGTGTGTTCACCCCCTTCTTTAGCACACTGTTTCTTACCCAGGAACAGCTGTCTGGGGTCCGAGGCAGACCGTGCAGGCTTCCAAAGGACTGAGGTTTATCATGAAACGGAAACTCTGAACACTGACCTTTGTTTCGGCCTTGATCAAGACAAAATTGGGGCTTTTCCATGGTGGGTTGGATGGAGATGGGACATTGGGAATGAAGGAGGGGCAGCCTTCTATTTCCACTCAGTCTCCTGAGTCTGTGAAATGCTTTACTTGAGATCCCGTGGAAGAACATGATTTGAACTGGTTACATGGGGAGTTTGCCTTTTCTCAAGTAAAGCTAATCTTCTGCGGTTAGGTTAAGTCTCTTAGAACTGTTTTTGAAGTATCCTAATTTGAGTATAGTATCATTTTTTTTCTGCCGGGACCATTGATAAAATATCTATTAAAATTTCATCTATATGAAATGCAATGATTTTTTCTTTTAAAAAAATAAGTTTTTATTGCTTTTCTTAGAGAGAGAGGAAGGGGGAGAGATAGAAACATCAATGATAAGAGAGAATCATAGATCAGCTGCCTCCCTGACCAGCCCCCACCCCGGGCCCCAATCGGGGATTGAGTGTGCAACCTGAACATGTGCCTTGGCCGGGAATTGAACCCTGACCTCCAGGTTCATGGGTCAATGCTCAATCACAGCCACACTGGCTGGGCCATGGAGGGGATTTTAATAGAGTTATTGCCCTGAATTATATGAACCAAGAGGGTTGTGCTGGAAACTGTCTCTTAACATAGCACTGGAGTGACATCCACTGGCCAAACAGCCTTGGTGGCTCTGTGAGAGACAGCTAACCTCTGATGAGCGACAGAGAAAGAAAATATTTGGAGACAGATACTTTACATAGTGGAATACATCCACCTAAAAAGCAAGTGATGTCTGCCTTTAGCATTTTATATCCACTATTAGATGCATTTCTTCATATTATTTTTGAAAATCTATGACACCTATGCAAAACCTGACTGGCAAAAACTCGAAAGCTTGACAATATATTCTCTTGGTGAGGTTGTGGGAAAATAAGCATTTTCCTGATGAAAAATGTTACAACCTGTCTAAAGGGAAATTTGGAAGTATCTGACAAAGCCATATATGCATTTATCCTTTGACCTAGCAACATAAAAATATACATGCACAGGATTATTCATTGCAACATGATTTATAATTGAAAAATACTAAAAACTTAATATTGGTGTAGGAGAGTGGTTGAGTAAACTATATTACACACATATGGTATAAAACTGCGCATGGATACAAAAAGGATGAGCAAGGTCTACATGAACTGGCTGAAAGTGCTTTCAGACTATATTATTAGCAGAGAGAAACGACTTTGAACAACTTTGAGCAATGTTGTTTTTGACCCAATTCAGGAGATAATTTAAATTTCTAGTATTAGAAATTTGTGGTGAATCAGGCAAGATACCTGTCTCTGCCTTCCACTGGCCAGCCCTTTTGACATGCTCACTATTGCAATCTATTTGGAGCAGATCAGATAGATAGAAAGGTAGAGAGATAGCTAGATAATAGATGATAGATAGATAGATAGATAGATAGATAGGAGATAGATAACAGATGATAGATCGATAACTCAAGCAGATAATAAAATGTGTGTCCAGGTTTAGGTGTAAGATTTGAACCACACATTGACTCACCATGCTGTAGTGTTCACAGACAAATCACACTTCAGTAGATGGCAGTATGTGGACCAGAGTCTAGTAAGTTTCACTCCAAGATTTCACACGGGTCTGTTTGATGGACATGTGTTGATTTAATCCCAGGGCCAGAGTAGAAGGAAGACCTTGCTACTTCCCAAGCTGTAAAACCTACCCGATTTTTGTAGGGGATTGCTCATCTGTCCCTTCCTATGATTGTTCTCACGTCAAACTGGTTATTTTTATTAATTTAGTTTACTTTTTAAAAAATTCTTTTCTCAGGAGCCCATGCCATCTTGAGGGGGAGAAAGGCCCTTTTTTGGGGAACTCATCAACACCACCAACCAGACAGGCCCTGGAACTGCCCCGAGAACCAGTGACCACTCCAGCCAAAGTCCCGCTACTCCAGCTGCAGATCCACAGACCCTGGGACCTCCACCTCCAGGGAAAACAACTCCAAGACCACATGGATTCCTGCAACAGAGAGGAACTGACAGGTCTGTTCCAACCACGAAGACAGTCCAGAGATGACAGACGCTTACAACACCTTGCCACCAGATATCATTGCTAACAAGTACACATTAGGAGCTATTTGACATTGACACTAGAACTCAGAACTGTTGGACATTGAAACTGAGACTCAAACATTTTTTGTTCTTATGTGTTTATCTCTAGTATGCAGATGCAAGATTTTTAAAGAAAATAAATGGGGGGGAAATAGATACAGAGGCAAAGGAGCATTGAACAGATTGTCAAATTACAGTGGAAAGGCAGGGGAGAGTCGGGGGTGGGGGCTGTAAGAGATCAACTGAAGGACTTGTACGCATGCATATAGGCATAACCAATGGATATAAGACGCTGGGGTGGGGCAGGTGAGGGCATGTGCTGGGGGGTAGGGGAGGCCGGGAGGAGGTTAATGGGGGGAAAAAAAGAAACATATGTATTACTGTTTGTAATACTTTAAACAATAAAAACTAAAAAAAAATAAAATTCTTTTCTCACTTTAAATTCCAAAGTACTTTGATATAAGTACTATAATTCCATTATGGTGCTTATTTTATAGATTTATTCCTTCTATTCAGCTCTGGGTTTCTTAATATTTTCCTTAAAAGAAGTCCACCTGTGCTACAGAAACTGGGCATGAGATGCTATGCATGCTTTGGCCAAAGCCACGAGTGAGCACAGGCTGGAGGCAAAAAAGCAGGGGAAGGATTAGCCGAGGAGCAGATACGCACATGGACACGGACTCTAGTGTGTGAAGGCCAAGGGAGCGGGTGGCAGGGGTGGTGGAGGTGTCAAAGTGAGCTATCTGCAGTAATGTCAACATTAAAAATTTTATTTTATTTACTTATTTATTGATTTTTAGAGAGGCAGAGAGGGAGGGAGAGAAAAAGAAAAATCCATTTGTTCCAATTATTTATGCATTCATTGGTTGCCTCTTAGATGTGCCCTGACCTGAGATTGAACCCACAACCTTCGTGTGTAGGGCCAGTGCTCTAACCCACTGAACTACTCAGCCAGGGCTAACATTTTTAATAAAGACAGCACACACACAAAACCTCCTTTCTGTCTGAGATGCTTCTTCTGCGCCATCTACTGACCAAGCTGAATGTTGTGCCAGCTGGGAAAGGAAACGTTTTAAAATGTTCATAGACTAGGTGGAAAGGGTGACCTTGCAGCTCAGACGCAAGTCCATAGCCTCTGTAAGGAGTGCCCATATACTTTCCATGCTGCTTCTCCAACAACTGAATCTTAAAAATTATTTTCTCACCCTCTGTTTTTCTCTTCTTCAATATGTAATTCATAAATATGTGCACAATTTTCATTGCTCAATATGTGTATATATACATATATTTTTCTTCTACCAAGCTGGAGAGTTCCTTTACATTGTTACAACCAGAAAATATAATACTGACTGTTCTCTCCTGACCCCCTTCATCTGTTATGAGGAAGGAAAAATATGATTAGTTTATTTCTATAATTTGTCTTTATAAAACAGATTTTTATAATCATGATAGACAAATAGATAACTAGGAAGGCAAATGGATTATCACATAGCTGGACACATACAGAAAGAGAAAAATAGAAATAGATTAAAAGATGAATGAATACATTCATATTTTTTAAAATCTTTATTGTTCAGTTTATTGATTACATTGTTCCCCCTTTTATATCCCCCTTTAGCTCCCCCCACCCTGTACCCATCCCACCCTCCACCCTCCCCTCCCCCTCCCCACTGTCCTCTCCCATTGTTGCAAGATTTTTGTCCAGTCTCTTGCTGTACTTCCCACAACCCTTTTCTCCCCAAGAATTGTCAGTCCATTCCCTCTCTATGTCCATGATTCTGTTATATTTACTAGTTTATCCTGTTCATCAGATTATTAATTCACTTGATTTTTGTATTCATTTGTTGATAGATGTGTATTTGTTGTTCATAATTTATATTTTTAGCTTTTTCTTCTTCCTCTTCTTAAAGAATATCTTTCAGTATTTCATATAATATTTGTTTGGTGGTGATGAACTCCTTTAGCTTTTTCTTATCTGCGAAGCACTTTATCTGATCTTCAATTCTGAATGATAGCTTTGCTGGATAGAGTAATCTTGGTTGTAGATTCTTGCTATTCGTCACTTTGAATATTTTTTGCCACTCCCGTCTGGCCTGCATCGTTTCTGTTGAGAAATCCACTGACAATCGTATGGGTGCTCCCATATAGGTAACTAACTGTTTTTCTCTGGCTGCTTTTAATATTCTCTCTTTGTCTTTTGCTCTTGGCATTTTAATTATGATGTGCCTTGGTGTGGTCCTCTTAGGGTTCCTATATATTGGGGTTTGGTGTGCTTCTTGGACTCCTAAGTCAATTTCTTTCACCAGGTGTGGGAAGTTTTAGGTCACTATTTCTTCAAATAGGCTTTCATTGTCTTGGTCTCTCTCTTTTTCTGGCACCCCTATAATTTGGATGTTGGTATGCTTGAGGTTGTCCCAGAGGCCCCTTACACTATCTTCAATTTTTTGGATTCTTTTGGTTTCTTGCTTTTTCAGCTGAGTGGATTTTACCTCTTTGTCTTTCAAATCTTTAACTTGGTTCTTGGGGTGCTCTAGAGTACTTTTAGGTCTTTGTATAATATTTTGTATTTCAGTCAGTGTATGCTTAATTTCTGGTTGATCCTTTTTCATATCTTTGAGAGTCTCCTTCATATCCTTGAGGGTCTTGTTCATTTCCTTGTAGGACTCATTCATTTCCACCTTGGTCTTGTTTATTTCCTTGCAGGTCTCGTTCATATCCTTGAGGGTCTCATTCATTTCTTTGTAGGTCTTCCTTATTTCCTTATAGGTCTTGACCTTTTCCAGGAGCCTCTTGAAAAGCCTTATAACTGTGGTTTTGAACTCTATGTCTAGTTGTCTTTTTTTCTTCATTTCTTTCACACCTGATTTCTTTCCATGTCTCTGCATGGTGGCTGCTTTATGTGGTAGATGTCCTCTAAGGGACAATGACTCAGCATCCCCAGTTACCTGAGGTGAGTACTCTTATTGCAATCCTTTATGGGTTGTACAGTATTTTTTCATTTAAGCCCAACTTGTTGTTGTTAGCCCTAAGAGGGTTTGACCTCCAGGCCAATTGGCTGTGAAGGGAGACTGTGTTCAGGTTGGATGGGTGGAGTCTCTGAGCTGAGTAGGCAGCCTTAGCGTCAGCTATGTCTATACACGTGCACAGGTCTCTGTTGGATGGGAATGGTTGCAGACATCTCCAAGAGAAAGCTGCTAGTCTCTACCCCTTGCCAGACAACTATGCCTCGCCCCAAATAAGTCTGCACACCCAAAGTCTCGCCCAGGGTTGTAAAGCAAAGCAGTCCGGTGGTCTCCAGGACCAGGGGCAAGTTACCAGGTAGCAAGTCGCGCGTCTGTGTTGTCGCACACTTTATGCATGCAAACTGCTTTTCCAAGCAACCCGGTTTCTCCTCAGACTAGGTGACCTCTGCTGCGCCCGGCTTCCAGCGTGCGTACCCCGGACCTCGGACCTCGCCTGGCGCTGGGGAATCCGTGCAGTGGGACGTCTCCGCCCTCCCCATTGGTGAAATCCAGCCTGGATTGCTGCTGCCAGCCCTACAGCTCGCACATGTGGCGGCTCCTAACCTCTGTTTCCACGTTTATCTTCAAGGCTGCACTTTTCCGCTCTTCTGAGTCTCAGTGTCCCACCTTTACTTTTATTTGTGGAGTTTTCACTCAGCCAGCTGTCCGGTGATTCTGGGTGATGTTTGTTTTGTTGTTTTGTTGTAGTTTTTGAATCGTTGAGTGGGGCAGAACAATAGGTGTTTACCTATGCCGCCATCTTGGTTGCTCTCCCCTTGGTGAGATTTTTAACAAGAAGAAAATCAGCCAAACTTCCCCTTGCCCTTGAGTGTTGTGCCTCATATTTTTTTATATGAGGACATTAACATGTTTAAAAACCCCACAATAGACTTGGCATCCCATTAGAGTATGCAGATCACAAATATGTTTTTTACTGAAGGGAAATTTAAGGTGTATAAATGTGCAGCCAAGAGCCCAAATCATATAATAGCTTTTCTTATTGAAAAAATACATCTATTTCAGGCAACTTTTAAAATTCAACTTTATGAGACATCATTTCAGCTTTATAGCCTGCTATAGTTCTTTACAAATGAGTGAATTTTATATGCTAGGCAAAGGGAGTAGGTGTTCAGAGTGGACTTCCTTGCAATCATATTGCTGAGAGAAATGTTAATAAAAGAACAGTCCATTTATTTGAGTCCCAGAGCTGAGAGGTGAAGTAAATGCTTTCTCCATACTGGGAACAGTCAAAGGCAAGGTACCAGGCTTAATGACAGATTATCAGGTCATGGGTGCTAATGCAAAAATAAGAAAAGGTAAAGGAGGCAATTGAAGAATGACTACTAAATATTAGCCAAAACTCCCCAAACCTCTGAGTATATGTCTTCCCATTATCTGGACCACTGATTTTGCTTATTCAATTCTAAAAATATAAGAACAATCTTATACTATTAAGCTAAAGCACATCTTTTTCTTTTGAAATTTGTCCCTCATTCAAATGAGAACATACACAATTTCATTCTTGTGATTATATGAACTTGACCAGAGACTCTAAAATATTTTTCATGAGTTGATATGTGGGAAAACCGGACTTAAATTTGAGTCCCATAACTCAGATCATTATAATTATTTTTACCAGACGTTCAAAGCTTCCCTTTGCATAGCTTCCACAGAGAGTTGGATGAAACTGATATGGCTGTTGATGTGGGTTTGTAGCCTTTTCCAAACCTTTGCATGTGATGTTGCCTTCGCCTGAAATATTCTCATTCCTCTCCCATCCCTCTTCCTTCCCTTCAGTCTTCTACATTCTTTGAGATCAAGCTCACTTATCATTACTTCTGGGCTCCCGGCAGAGTCAGACACGCCTCCTTCTTGTCTCACTTAGAAACTCACAGTGCTGGGGGGAGAGGTTGAGGTGGGAGCAGACCAGGGAGGGAAAGAATGCATTGAAGAAGGCTGTGAAATTTCTGAGTTGGCTTCCACATAGCATGGCAATAGGAGAATTTTTTGGCCCACACAGCCCTCAGGAGGAGTGGTAGGAAGTAAAGGCACAATAAGGCTGAGTCTAGAACTTAGATTTTTAAGAGAACCCTACCCTCTTTTCTGTCTGTGGGGCTAACTTTGCTCCCAAGGCTGAGTCTATGCCCACACCAATGAAACTGGCTGGTCAATCCAGTGGTCATGTGTGCCAGATAATCAAGTCTATACCTATACTCTGAGTCATTCTTACCTTTGCATCACTCGGTAGTTACAAAACTAGTGCAATTTGCTTTACTAATAATAGGTCAGTGCAGTTAGAATGAGCACATTCATTGTGTAGGCAGGAATGAATGTTTCCATGACAGTAAGCTTTCCTTGTTTCACCACTCGCTGCTGAAGCTCTCTCCTGACTTGAGGGACTCATCTATTCACTTAAGCATTTTTTAAGTTAGGCCCTGCACTAGGTATTTGAAATACAAAGACTCACAAGGGTCTCAGGATGTCAAAGTCTGTGGACATAATTTCAGGCTTATAGAAAAGTTGTAAGACTAGTAAAAATAATTCCCATATATCTTGTATCCCGATGTAGCAATGTTTATACTTTACCATATTTATTTTCTTTCTCTCTGAGTGTATATATATATGTTTGTGTCTACACACACATTACATATACACTTTCATGAACCATTTGAGAGTAAGTTGCAGTTATGTTGTCCTTTGACTTGTAAATATCTTAATATGTATTTTTCATAATCACAATATAATCATCAAAATAAGGAAATTAATATTGATAGAGTAAAATGATCTAGTCCAGTGATCGCCAACCACTGGTGGTTCATGAGGTCCGAAAGGGTAGCGACCACTGATTTAGTCATAGACCTTATTCTGATTTTGTCAACTATCCTAATAATGTCTTTCATAACTAAAGAAATCTTGGACAGTACATTGGGTTCAGTTGTCATGTCTCTTCATCTCCCTTAACCAGTAGCAGTTCCTTACAGCATTGACTTTTTTCGATGAGCAGAGGCCAGTTATTTTGTAGAATGTCCCTTATTTTGGGTTTGTCTGATGTTTTCCTCATGATGACATTTAGTTATACTACAGAGTGCTATGTTCATGACAGAATGCACATGATGTCAGTTTGTCTCAACACTGGGCCTTGGAGCTCATGGACATTTAGATTTGAAGGAGAAGAGGAGGAGTTGACAAATGAGACAGCAAATAGAGATCCCAGTAAACTAGGAGGAAAACAAGACAAATGTAGTGTCAAGGGGCCATGAAAGAGGGAGTTGGCAATGGCATCAACTGATGCTGAGAAATCGAGTAAGATGAGGACAGAGAAGTAGGCACTGTAAGTGGGAAGATGGAGTTGTTAGTCATCTTGGCAAGAGGTTTCACTAGACTGGGGGCGCCTCCTTTAGAGATGAAGAGAGAATGGGAGGTGGAAAGGGGAGATATCATGTATAGACATCTCAAAGGCAACACTCCCAAACTGATTTATCTCTTGACACTCCCCTAATATCTTCCTACATTCCAATCTCTATTGGGGCCCAAGTTAGAAATCTGGGAGACATTCTCAAATTCTTCCTTTCCTTCAGACCTCATAGACTATTATTTATAAAGTCATGTCCATTTCATTTCCTAGGTACTTATTCCATCTTCTTTGCTTCATGCCTGTTTCCCCAGTATAGGCCCTTGCTACCTCCAATCTTTCCAATCCTATCTAATAAAAGAATAATTTTCAGATTGACCAACACACAAGAGGGCTGCCCCCATGTGGTCAAAGATCTTGCCCCCATGTGGACACAAGATGGCCACCACAAGATGGCTAGCAGGGGAGGGCCACTGGGAGGTTCCAGGACCTGCAAGGGAGGGCAGTTGTGGGCAATCAGACCAGCAGGGCAGGGAGTTAGGAGGGATCAGGCCTGCAGGGGAGGGCAGTTAGGGATGACCAGGCCAGCAGAGGAGGGAAGTTGGGGACAAACAGGCTGACAGGGGAGCAGTTAGGCATCAATTAGGCATCAATTAGGTAGTGGTTAGGGGGTGATTAGGCTGGCAGGCAGAAGCAGTTAGGGGCAATCAGGGAGGCAGGCAGGTGAGCAGTTTGGAGCCAGCAGTCCTGGATTATGAGAAGGATGTCCCAGGATCGGGCCTAAACAGGCAGTCAGACATCCCTCGAGGGGTCCCAGATTGGAGAGGGTGCAGGCTGGGTGAAGGGACATCCCCTGCACCACTGTGCATGAATTTCATGCACCGGGCCTCTAGTACTTAATAATCCTCATGGTTACTCAACTTCTAGCTTTTTCACCCTCAAAATTCTGTTGGCAAAGCCTGGGGACAACCAGAAAAAGTGGAGGGGGTCAGGTTGTGTTGCCAGATTGAAATTTTAAATGCACAAATCTTTCATTCTTGCTGCTCTGTTCAAAATCCTTGCTTGGCTTCTCATGGACCAGGTTTAATGCTTCCTTCACTCTCATTACCAGATCAATATGAACACACACACACACACACACACACACACACACACACACACACACACAAACACACACACAGAGTTCTGTTTTGTCAGCGTCTTTATTACCCCTCCTAACCGTATCCTCCAATAGCCCCCTCAAACAGGCATCATTTCTCTGCTGATTCTTACTAATCCTAGCTCAGACATGCACTTCAAGGGCTTCAGCGCTCCCCAGCCGCTCCGCTGTTAGCGTTCCTCCAAGCTGATTAAACAAGTCACCTGTTCTCCCTTTCCCAGATGTGATCCCCAGGCATTTTAATAGAACGTAGTGCTTATTTCTGTAGTCATTCTCATTACATGCATCCTTTCATCGTGTTGCTTTCCAAGTATCAGTTTCTGTTGACCACACCGTGAACTCTGAGGTCTGAGACTAGCGCAGAAGGTACTAAATGGAGTCTGTGAGTATGAAGAGTCTGTGAGTAGGAAGAGTCTATGAGTACTAACAGTCTGTGAGTATTAGGAATCTGTGAGTATTAAAAGTCTTGAATATTAAGGGTCTGTGAGTATTTAGAGTCTGAGTATTAAGAGGCTGCGGCGAGCAATTCTGCAGGCGAGTGGCGCGTTTCCGAGTGTTCAGTGCAGGTCGGATCGGCAGGAGCCGGGTGCTGAGCCTGATGGATAGGGGGCACTCTCTCCGGGGCAGAGGGCGGGTCTGCAGCGGGTGCATTTGTAAGCAGGTCGGGAAATCACAGCACACGCGATAAACGCTGGCAGGGGGAGGCTGGAGGCCCAAGGGACAGCAGCCCCACAGACACAGGTTGAACAGCGACGGAACACAGCGCTGCTCCACTTCTCGGGCTTCCCCGTCAGCCCCGCCCACCGCGTGATCACGTGAGCGCAGCCCTGCGTGACTTCCGCAGCGTCACGTGAGCGACTGCGGTCACGTGCCCCCAGTCTAGTCTGGGCTCTGGTCTAGGCGATCCTGTGCGGTGCCGGGGTTGCTGCTGCTCTTGCTTCTCGGTCTCCCGCGGGCGCCATGGAGGAGGAGGAGGAGGAAGCGCGGGGGCTTCTGGCCGACGGCCCCGACGAGGCCGGTAGAGATGCCGCCGCCGTCCCCGGGGCGCTGCCCGCGCTCTGCGACCCCCGGCGCCTGGCGCACCGGCTTTTGGTGCTGCTGCTGATGTGCTTCCTCGGCTTCGGTGAGCTGTCCGGCCGGGTCTGGGGAGGGGGCGGGCGGACCATCAGGAAAGCCGCGACTGGCCCTCTCGGAGCCCTGAGATCCGCTCACACCGAGGCCACCGGCCTTCGCGCAGCTTCTGGTGCAGCTCCTGGGCCTCCCTCCTTTGCCCTCCGCGTCCGCATTCAAATCCGTGGCGTCCCATGGTGGGGTCAGGGGGCTGCGCTGGGCGAGTTCTGCCTCTCGCTGCTCCTTGGCTCCTAGCATCTCGCTCCCCCGAGCCATCGACCGGAAGGGATCTCTAGACCAAGTTTCCCCTCCTGGCGCTTGGTTCAGAAAGTTTGAACCACCTCTCTTGCCTCCGCATGGAAAAGGCTTTTTAAAAAATCAGCAATTTCGTCGGTAATGCCATAGATTTCTCTCCCACTTTTGGAAATCGAGTGTGGCTTGCTGATGGCTTCAGCGAGTAGCTGTGTTCTTCCTCTCCGCCCCGCCCCGCGAAGCGATCGTGCTGGATGGGACGGACTTGCGGTCTTGGCGGTGGTTGGTTTCGCTTAGGAAATCTGAAGGCAGTTTCTTGAGATAATTTTTGAAACACCTTCCTGTGTTCCAGCAGCTAACTTATTCAGCAACTTTTCAATGTCCATATTCGTTTGGCATGAAAGTAATAATGTGTTTTCAGGGTGCCCACAGGAGCCGGTGTAATCAACAAGTTTTGGACCATTATGCTGGGTAACTTTATGCTACTGCTGGGATACATAAGCGGGCACGGAGTATACTTTGGGCTTTGTTTTTTTGCCAGTCTTTTTGAGCCCCTCCCAACCCCAGTTCTTTTTAAGAAAATTTGATTTGTCGTTTTACCTATCCACACATTCATTGGTTGCTTCTGGCATATGCCCTGACCAGAGATCCAACCAGCAACCTTGTGAGCAACCTGGTCAGTCCCTTTTTGGAAAGAGATGCCCATCCATTAACTTTAAATCATGATACTGATACCCCTTACAGTAGCGTTTAAAGCTGGAACTACATACAAGGTGCTGGTTTAAGAACAACACAAAGCACTTACAATGATCTCTTTTGAAGTAGACAAGTCATTTTTGGCAAATTATGGCTACTTGCCTGGGTTTCAAAAGCAGATTCATACCCTTCTCATGACATTCCCCCCCCTCTCCCCCCCGAATCTGTACTTTCTAATATGTACTTTTAGAGAGAGTGGGAAAATGGAGGCAGTGTTATCTTGAAGCCTACTATAAATCTGTCAGTTATAGTACATTAGGAATAAAGCTCAGTGAATGAATGTCAAACCTCTCTCCACTTCTTCTTATCCGTCAACAGACATTTTTATGTCTTTAATCCTTTAGAACTCTCTTTTATTCCTCTTCACTCCTGGCACTGTATTTGCTAAGTTATTATATTTGGAGCATTCTGTTTTTGGAATTAGAGCTCTTGTTTCAAATATTAGAGCAGTTAAACTCCATTCCTCTGCTCTCAAGATAAACGGTGATCTCAGGTAATGTTACTGGGAAACTGCTGAAAGTTTGCAAAATTTTTAGCTTTCATAACTTTAAGGAAAATGTAATGCTTCGTGAAGATGTCAAGAAAGTAATAGATTCATGAAGCATCATGAAAATACAATGGAAGGACTATTAGTTGTTGATTAACTTCATGGTTCAGGTTCCCAATATTTGCTGTATATCAGTGGTTCCCAATGTGGAGCACACACTCCACAAGGGGACAATTTGATTTTTAAGGGGGGCAATTCTAGAATGAGTTACTAACAGTGAATTTTTTGCATTTCTCATGGGTCTAGGGGCCTCACATACAGTATGTAAATATATATTGTGACATTTTTATGCCTTTCAGTTCTCTATTTTATGTTTTGAAACTTTATTTGTTATTTTTTCATATCATTGTGTTTGTTTTTTTTAAAACAACTTCTTAGTGATTTTGTTCTCAATACTTCAATTGTTCTTTCGTTCTTTTATTTTTCTCTTTCATGGATGCTTTCTTTGGAAGCTTGTTTAGACTAAGTTAATGGCCTTTAGGCTTCCTCCATGTGAATAAGAATTCACTTTTTGGATAATAAAAATTCTATGTTACCAGGGGGAGGGGAACATCAGGATTTTAGAGATGCTTAGGTGGGGCATGGCCACAAAAAGGTTGGGAACCACTGCTGTGTATGCTGGCTAATAATTTGTAAGTGATTTGACATGTGTTCTCTGGATTATTTGGCTACAGTTTAGAACATAATGATGGATGGGAAAAAGGTTCAGAAAATTTCCGTAGTGTCAGTCCTCAAACCCCAAGTATAAACATTTAAAAATCACCATTTGAGTAGTAATTGCAAGTTGAAACTCTTCTGTGGATAGTATTTTTACTTAGAAAATATTTGTTCTTTCTTTTTTCTAGGCAGCTATTTTTGCTATGATAATCCCGCTGCCCTTCAGACTCAGGTTAAACGGGTAAGTTGATTGTTCACCTTTGTTTGCTTTAGAGAAGGTGCATTAGAATACTAATTTGTGACCTTGTGTATTTAAAAGTTTGTCACTTTCATGCAGAAGTAGTACTGGTATTTTGTTACTGCAGTAATTGGAAATAAAACTTGAAAAATTTTTTTTTAAAAAAAAGTGAAGGTGTATTTGTTGAGGCTTCATTAGCCCTCAGGTTGACTAGTCTCCAAGAGTCTCCAGTGAGTCCATTTTAATATCTGTAGTCACCAAGGGTGTTTGTGAGTTGGAATGAGTGGCCACAAGATTCATTTATAGCACTCATTTGTAACTTGGTATTGTTTCACACTCAGATAAATAATTATGTGCTATTTCCTCAGTATTACTAAAAGTATTAGGAGACTTTTCTTTGCCTTTCTTCCTTTGAGTAAATGATTTGGCAGTATGTTTTGTTGTTATTTTGTTTTTAAAACGTGGATGCTGATTGCAGAGGATTGTCCATGTTGGTTTTGTAAAAATGAATTTGATAGTTTCAATTTCTTGTGCATTTTGATAGTCTCTCTTCTTTGTTTTTGGACAGGGGGAAATGCATAGATTGGCCCTTCACATTCTAGAATGAAAGGGAAAGAAGGTACGAGTTAGTAGGAGGAGGCTAAGATTCTTTATTCCATGAGGTGGGGAGCCTTAGTGCAGGTAGTATAGGGCAGAGGTTGTCAAACTGCAGCTTGCGAGCCACATGCGGCTCTTTGGCCCCTTGAGTGTGGCTCTTCCACAAAATACCACTACCTGGGCGAGTCTCTTTTGAAGAAGTGACGTTAGAAGTTTAAATTTAAAAAATTTGGCTCTCAAAAGAAGTTTCAATCGTTGTGCTGTTGATATTTGGCTCTGTTGACTAATGAGTTTGCTGACCACTGGTCTAGGGCAATGAGAAGATAGACATATGGGCAGATGCAGACAGAGGTGGTCTCCGTAGGGGGGGGTCTGAAATGGCACGCAGACCCACGAAGGTCTCCGATGTGACCTTGGCCATGAGAAACCAAAGCAGTTAAGTGACTACAAATGGTTAAGAAATTCCTGCCTTACGCAGGGAAAAAAGTTTAATTTGTTAGTTACTAATTTTAACTGTTTGGGAAAAATAGTTTGTTGTTTTTTTTTTCCATATAGGATATGCAGGTGAATACCACGAAATTCATGCTGCTGTATGCCTGGTATTCTTGGCCCAATGTAGTTTTGTGTTTCCTGGGTGGCTTTTTGATAGACCGAGTATTTGGAATACGGTAAGCATGAAAAAAATATTTTACCTGTGGCTAAACTCTGATTATTAGGAAAACAGAACTAAATTAAATTTCTATTGCCGTGATAATCTGCATTAGTATTTATCTAAAGATATTTTTGTGTCTCTGGTATTGGTTTTTGAAACTAGGTTGGTATTTCAGTTAAGGTTGCGACTTGTGAAATAAGGTAGCTCAGACATGCCCCCATTTGGGATCAGGCAGGCCACGGTCCGAATCCCATGACTGCCACTTGCTCAACTCCCAACTCTTCTGAGCTGTTCCTGGCTTTCTGAGCTCCAGTTTCCTTACTGGTAGGATATGGATAATAATTCCTGCCTTGCAAGGTGGTTGAGGATTGAGATGGATGTACAATAACCGGCACATTTTTAGTATTTGCCTCTCCCTATTAAGGCTTTCTGCTTTTCTTAGGGTTAAACTTTGTGACCACTTTTATTAGATAGAAGGAATCACATTAAAAGCTTTGTTACTTTGCATTTTTATGATTGTAGGTGTGTTGTTAGTGGAGGCTTTAAGAGAGGTGTAGACTGGGAATATTTTCAAGAGACAGAGGGCAAAATGATGAAGGGTCTCCCAGCCATGTCTGGTGGAAAAGAATTGGGAGAAACTGAGTGTTTAGACTTGGGGACTAACTTTAAAACATTTTGAAGAGTTAGGGTGTAAAGGAAGAATTACATTTATTTTTGCTTGATCTAAAGGGATAGAATTAGCTGGAAACTGTAGGAGGATTGATTCTACTTCGTATGTTACAGACCTTGCTCACTTAGATTGACAGGATAGGATGGACCACGAGTTGCCTTGGGGCCTTAGCGGGTTCTCCAGTGCTGAGTGCAGTGCGGCCATTTCACCAGGGTGGAGAGAGGGCTTGAGTTTTGGAAGGACATTTACTCCTGTGCTCCTTAAGGACTCTTCTAACACAGGCATTTTATTACTCTGGGGAAACATTAATCACATGTTCCAAGTGTAGAATCTTTGAGTAAACAGATTTGTAACTGTATTAACATGGTTGACATTTGTTCTTTTAAAAAAAGAGGGGTCAAAGAAAACATGACTGAAAGATGTGGGGAATGACATATTCTTAACTCTCATTCTCTCCGAACAGATGGGGCACCATTATCTTCAGCTGCTTTGTTTGCATTGGACAGGTAAGGAAGGCGAACACAGTCATTGAGTGAGTGATGGTGGCATGAATTCTTTTCTAATTCTGGCAAAGATGTCTTTAATGAATGCCTACCTGAATTAAGCAAGGCTCACAGATGCCTGTATAGTAGAAGGCATAATTCATTTTAAGGCTTGAGACAGATGAACATTAATGTTTTAATTTCACAGATTTACTATCAAGGAATACTAAAATTATGGTAGAAGTTGTGATTCATCATAAGTTACTTATTTCTCTTGAATACCTTGAATTAACTTGAATTCATTGATTCTGTGTTATATTCTATATTATAGGTTATTTTTGCTTTGGGTGGAATATTTAATGCTTTTTGGCTAATGGAATTTGGAAGGTTTGTGTTTGGGTAAGTTATGCATAATTTCTTTTGTCCTAATATATTGTTTTAGTGGTCAGCAATCAGTTTATTAAGGATATTAAAAAATATATTATTGCCTCTTATGGAGAATTACTTCAAGTCCTTGAAATGTAGCCACATGTACACAAGACTGTTGTTTATTCGTTGTCTTAATTTTCCTTCAATGTAAGTAACAATTTTGAGTGACCATAGTTAATTTAACTGTGTGGGTTTGCATATTAAATAGTTCTCCAGAAATGATGTTTTTCCTTGGTGTTTTGTTGTTCTGATATATTGAAGACTATGATTAAAACCTCATTTGTAGTATGATAGTGTAGACCATCAGTTTCTAGGTTGGTGGTTCACGGACAGTTTGCTGTTTCTTGGTGGCTAAGCACAGATCCTTTTGAATCTGTTGAAAAGGCTTGAATGAGCAAAATACCAATAGGCTTCATGAATTTCAGTGTTGTTCAGTAAGCCCATTCTGAGTTCACCTTGGGCTTCCTAACCTGGATGAAATAACTTATTTAGTTTTTTCCCCCCATTTTTAAAATTAAGGTATTACATGTGTACATATCGTCCCCTTGCGCCGCCCCCCCCCCCCGCTCCCATACATGCTCTCACCCTCCAGTGTCTTATGTCCATTGGTTATGCTTATATATGCATTCATACAAGTCCTTTGGTTGATCTCTTATCTCCCCCACTTCTCCCTAACATTCCCGCTGTAATTTGATAGTTTAATGCTATACTGTCTCTGTATCTATCTTTTTGTTCATCAGTTTATAATGTTTATTATCCACAAATGAGTGAGATCATGTGGTATATTTCTTTCACTTACTGGCTTATTTCACTTAGCTTAATGCTCTCCAGTTCCATCCAGGTTGCTGCAAATGGTAAGAATTCCTTCTTTTTTTATGGCAGTATAGTATTCCATTGTGTCTATATGTCCTTGGTACAAATGAAAATATTAAAGGAATTGTGCTTTTAAGTTAAAAACTAAATAAGCTTTGCCTTTAAATTAGCAAAGCTTAGTTTTTAACTTAAAAGCACAATTCCTTTAATATTTTCATTTGTACCAAGGACATGTAGCCACGTGACATACTCCAAAAACTGTTCTAAGGGAGAGAAAAGGAAACAAAATGTACATAAAAATAGAAAGGGATTCATATGGAACTGTGGTCAGAAGTGGCTTCAGGGACGGACGAAGTGGGCCTTGATAGCAGTGTAGGGTTAGGAGAAGCAGAAGAGAGGGGAGCTGTTCTTGAACTAGGATGGAGTGGTGAAGAAGGCTCAGAGTTAGGATATAAAAGAGAAGCTGAAGGCCTAGGTGCAGGGCTGGTCAATGGGTAGAACTTACATAAGGAAAGTAGGAGAATGTTGAATATGGAAGGTATGTGTCTGAAAAGTGAATTTTTGTGTTTTCACAAAGCATGGCTCACTCCTCACATGAACATTTAAAAAAATACTTTTTTTTTAATTGACTTCAGAGAGGAAGGGAAAGAGAGAGAGATAGAAACATCAACGATGAGTGAGAATTATTGATCAGCTGCCTTTGCATGCTCCCCTCTGGGAATGGAGCCCACAACCCAGGCATGTGCCCTTGACCGGAATCAAACCCGGGACCCTTCAGTTCACAGGCTGACACTTTATCCACTGAGCCAAACCAGCCAGGGCTTCACATGAATATTTGTATGTCACATAGATGGTGACGTGGTAACCCAGAGTCCTTTTCTTGCCTGTTACGGTTATTGTCGCAGCATATCAGATTCCCCAGAGCTTCTCAGTGGACTCTGTGGGTCAGGAGTTTGGACAGGGTACAGCATGGACAGGTTGTCTGTGCACCTGCTGTCTGGAGCCTCAGCTGGAAAGCTGCATGGAAGGCTCTGGGCTGGAGTCATCTGAGAGCTAGTTGATTCACTTGGTTGGCACCTGGCTGGCACAACATGAAGACTTGCACTGGTGGCTGCAGTGCCTGCGTGTGGCCTCTCCGTGGGGCACGGCTTGGCGCTCTCACTGCGTGGTGAACTCAGGGTAGTTGGACTTGTTGCAAGGTGGCTCAGGGCTCCAAGTGCAAGTGTTTGATGAAAAGCAGATTTATCTTGTATGACCCAGTCTTGGGAGTCACACAGCGTTACATTTACCATAGTCTATGGTGGATTCAGGGGAGGGGGCAGCGACACCACCATCTATAACTTTTACCATCCTCTATGGACAGTTAGAGGGATGTCAGAGCTTTAAGCCTGCTGCTGCTGACTGTGGTCTTTCTTCAGAAGCTTGACTTTTCTTCCTTTCCCCTCTTTTTAGGATTGGTGGGGAGTCTTTAGCAGTTGCCCAGAATACATATGCTGTGAGTTGGTTTAAAGGCAAAGAACTGAACCTGGTGTTTGGACTCCAACTTAGCATGGCTAGAATTGTAAGTATGACAAACCCAATGAAGCCAAATAGGAAGCACAGGATTGAATATCACAGGGATCTCTTATTAAAGATTACAGGGAGAAGTGTTGTGTGTGACAGATTAGGTATTGATTTGTTAATATATTTCTTTAAACCACAGTATAGCATGTACCTTACTTTAATTAAGGCATTTCTAATCTTACTTCCCTTAGAAACAGTCTGACATGGCTAAATGGACATTCATTAATCAGGAAATCAGCATTGCAATGGATCTTAACAGGTTTCATTGTCTGACGTCTTACCCATTTGGGCATCCTTGCAGTGAAAGTCCTCACATATTGTCATCTCCTGGCTCTGCTTGCCTATTTTCAGTGGTCGAAACTCACTGTGTGATGGGGTAGCCCATCGACTTCAGTTAACTTTATGAAGTTCAAGTTCACATAGAGATGAATCTGCATGCACAAGTAGCTTTTACTGATTGCTCCAAATCTGCCCTCTGTAGTTAATGTCTACCTCCTTGCTGTGCACCAGCATTTTGCTTATGAAGACAGCTCCAGAGTTCTTGGTCAGACAGGCTCATTTTCTGTGGTTGGCTGTCCTTATGCCCAGAATGCTGTTCCCCCAGATGTCCTCAGCTAACTTCCTCCAGGCTTTTACTCCAAAGTCACATTCTCACTGAAGCCTCTCTTCTTTATATTCCCACTAGAGGCCTGGTGCACGAAATTCGTGCATAGGGGTTGGAGAGTGCAGAGGGGGAGGGGAGTGGTGTCCCTCAGCCCGGCCTGCAAAGACGCCAGCATCCTTCACCCCGGCCTCTAGCCAGAGGTTCCTCTCCTCCTTCCACACAGCCATTGGGGAGATGCTTATCCTGGGGCCTCCTCAGGGCCCCTGCACACATGCCCTGTCGGGTACTTGGAACTTGGGGGCTTACAGGTCTGGCTTCCCCGCCCGGCATGGTGCGCATTTGCTGCCATGGGAGCGGCACCTCAGGAGTTGCCTCCTTGGACCGTACTACTTGCATGTGTGTGTGTGTGTGTGTGTGTGTGTGATGGGGGGGGGGGCAGCTTCGGTGGTAGTGATTTAATTCCTGTAGTGTCCTGTAGTGTGGCTGCCAGACACTCCCGTTGTGGGTTATGCTGGTCACATCTGGACTGCGGGCAGGGGTCTGCTGGGCTGCGACTGGGGGCTGCAGGTGGAGGAGCCCAGCACCCATAGGGCTCCATCAGCATCAGGAACTGGAAAGACCCATTTTTCTGGTTCTTCCCCTCCCTCTGCACAGCTGGCCCGTTCCCTCTCTTCGCCCCCACACAGCCGGGCTGGTGGGGTGCAGATGCTGCGCTTCCTTACCCAGCTTGCCCGTTTCCTCCCTCCCTGCGGCCTATGCTCGCTGCCTCGCCCAGCCAGTTCTCTCAGTGGCTGCAGCCATCTTGGTTGGGATTTATTTGCTCCTGATTGGCTGGTGGGCATGGCTGGTGGGTGTGGCTTGATCAGCGATCTGGTCAATCTGCATATTACTCTTTTATTAGATAGGATTCCATGTTTTATATGCCCCCCCCTTTTTTCAAGCATTTTTAAGCACTCTTTAATATACTACATAGTTCACCTCTTCTACCCACCCTACTAAAACGAAAGCCCAATGAGAGCTAAACTTTTTTTTTTGTTCTGTTCCTTACTGTTTTTCTGACACCTAGAACAGTGACTGACGTATAATTAGGGATCAGTAATTGCTACATGAATGAACGAATGAATGAAGATGTTACCTATAGCTTTTACCGTCTTCCGTGGTTAGTCAGGAGACGAATTCTTTTTCACACGTCAGTTCGTAGAAGAGCTGTCCTTTTTCTGAGCTAAGGCTCATTTTGTCATTAGTTCCCTGTGAATTTCGTAACTCAAATTTTTTCTGTTTGGCTACTAGGAAGTTACAAATGTACCGTGCTATTTTGAATCCTAGCATTTTCTATAAATTGGCGTTTTTTGTGCGTAATCATCTCATCAGTGATTTCACTTTAGTTTGTTAGTGTTTTCCTTTCTAATGTTTTTTGAAAAATGTACCTCTGTTTAATCTTAGTCCTGTATATCTATTGTCTAAGCCGCCTCACATGCTAGTGTTTGAACAAGGCAGGGTGATATGCACATTAGAGATAGCTTGATTTTTTTTCTCCCCCTCTCTTTCAGGGAAGTACAGTAAACATGAACCTCATGGGATGGCTGTATTCCAAGGTTGAGGCTTCGTTGGGTTCTGCTGGCCACACAACCCTTGGAGTCACACTTATGATCGGTTCGTGAGTCCCGATGTCCCACATTCTGTCTCTTCTGAACACATCATAGGAAGTATCGTGGCAGAGAGGAAGGAACGCTGTAATCAGGGTTAGACCATGTTGGTGATAATGTTGCCTGCGCGATTCATGAGTTCTTTGACCTAATTAGATAGAGCGAGGCATTCCTGCTTTTGTTTTCATTCCTACTTTCTTAAAAACAGGGAGATCTTCTCCTGTTCTTGTCTACGTAAGCATTGGACTGATGATTAACCGAAAGTGTGTATGTGCAAACTCTGAAACCGTCACGAATTTAGAAATGTAAAGCTTAGATTTTGTAGAGATGACACAGTGTGGTGGGAAGTCCACTAAGTTGGGGGCCAGGAGCCTGAGTTTTAGTCCTGGCTCTGACAGGTCAGTCACCCTGGACAAGGGAGTGAACCCCTGTGTCTCAGTTTTCCTTTCTGTAGGATTGCGGGTGTTGGGCCCAAACTGCACAGGTTCCTCCTGGCCCTCAGTTCTCTCAGCTGAGGCTCCACTGTGCTGGTGGCTGGGCAGGTCTCTGAGAAGCGGAGGAGGCCCTCTGGGTTCCCTACCGGTGCTGCTTCTCTGAGCGGTGCATTTGTCTACCTGAGCCCCGTGGTGTGAAGAGGGCTGCTTACAGAGCCCCAGAGTGACCTGTGAGATGGGAGGTGGCGTGAATGTCCTGTGCCTCTTTCATTCCTTACAATTCCTTAATACAGCCTGGTAAGAAGAGGACAGGGGAGTGCAATCCTAAACAGGAGAGTCGGACCTAGAGACCTCCTCCTCCTACCACTCCTCGAATCCTTTGCCTTACTTAAACCCTCTTTCTTACTCTCAAATGCTCCTTAGTATTTCCTCTACATCCCTCTATGATGGAGAGTTTGAGAATGTTAAAGAATTTTAGAGCTAGAAAAGGCCTGTGCCATTATGAAGCAAAGTCTCTTATTTTACAGATGGGGAGATTTAAGCCCAGAGAGGTTAAGTTCTGTGCCTAAGATCATTCAGCTTGTTAGTGGCAGAAACAGAACTAATGTCTGCTGTCTAGCACAGCAGTTTGTCAACTGGACCATATTATGTCAGCCAGTTAAAGATGCATTTATTTTACTAAACTTAAAAAAAATTCCTTACCTGAGGCTTTTAGAGAGATAGAAAGGATGGGTTTTGGGGAGGGAGAGAGAAGGAAGGGGGGAAGAGAGAGAGAGAAAGAGAGAGAGAGAGAGAGAGAGAGAAACATTGATCAGTTGCTTCCCATATGTGGAACCTGAAACCTAGGAATGTGCCCTGATCAGGAATGGAACCTGCAACCTTTTTTGGTATGGACAACACTCAACTAACTGAGCCACCCGCCGGAGCTACTAAGTTTCTTTGTAAAATTCTTGACATGTGCAACCTTGATTAATTTTCTGGTTTACAGTAGTTATATGAGGTCAGCATTAGTGAGTAATGCTGAATATGCTTAGGAAAGAGTGTCTGAGTGAGCTGTGTGTGGGAAGGTGGAGCCTCAGGCTGCCAGAGGTTAGGAGCAAGGGTGACGGACTTTGGGAAAGAATCAGGAGGAAGATGAGGTGATCACAGACTCAGACTTAGCTTTTATAATCTTCCTGCCGCCCCCCCCCCCGCCCCCCGCCAACCACTAACAATTGGTGCTTAGACTGAATTAAGAAAGTAGGACAATTTGCTAGCCTGGTTATCAGCTTTCTTCCATTTGTATTCTGTATTTGAAGCGTTGACTAGTTAGTTCTATTCCATCGGTTCTCCAACCTTCTACTAGGAAGTAATATAGTCAGAGCGACTACTTTTGGTTAATGCTCTTCCCTTTTTTCTCTCATCATTGGTAATTGTAGGCTTTCTTACATATGTCGAAATACTATCCCTTTTGGTTGCTAAGTTTTTCGGCTCTTAATGGGATGTGCTGTGTTTTAAGGAACCTTCAGTCTGTCTCTCTTAAAAATCTCTCTCTTTTTTTTAAATTGTAGGGGGTATAACCTGTATTCTTTCACTAATTTGTGCCTTGATCCTTGCTTACTTGGATCAGAGAGCTGAAAGAATTCTTCATAAAGAACAAGGAAAAACAGGTGAGTCTCAGTGGGAGAAGAGTGGGACTTTGGGGAATTATGGCCTTTTTGAAATAATGTACAATTATGCAAGTTCCCAATGCAGTATTGTAAACCCAGTGAGGCTTAAAACATGTCTTTTGATCTCTTATTTTGAAATCTATTTCTATTTATCTAAATTTTGGGGTACATGTCCCCCTTAGATGGTCTTTGTATATTTGCAAAACGATGTGTGTTCCTCACCATTAGCTAGGTAGATACTAATCTTAAGTTTTGCTTTTTCTAATGTCTTTTTAAGTTATCCCAGACATTATGTCCCAGTTATTTACTGACAAAAGTGTCTTTCGACTGAATTGCAAAGGTTAATCACATGATACATGAAAAATAATCTTGACTTGTTATGTAAAATTATACTGATGGCCTCTTCCCTTTCTTGTCTAAGGTGAAGTTATTAAGCTCTCTGATGTGAAGGACTTCTCCTTGCCCTTGTGGCTCATATTTATCATCTGTGTCTGCTATTATGTGGCAGTGTTCCCTTTCATTGGACTGGGGAAGTAAGTATTCTTTAGCATTCCACTTCTGTTGACTAAATTAGAGTGAGATTTCAGTCACATAAATGTAATAGTTTTAGCTGTTAATCTTGCTTCTCCGCTTATCCTATCTAATAAAAGGGTACTATGCAAATTAACCATCCCTTCGTCACAAAGCTGGCGGCACCCATAGCCCCAAGATGGCAGTGCCCAGTCCTGTCAGCTCCGCTGGAGTCCTCCAGTCCCGGGGGCGAGTGTAGGGGGGTGACTACTGAGAGCTGGCAGGGGGCGTGGTGTGACAGAATGCTTGCTTTGTCCCCACGGTGACGAGGCAAGCGTTCCTTGCTCCGCAGTGGATGGGCCCCTGGGCAGTGGCCGCAGAGTGGCCAGGTCCCACCGAGAGCTACTGGCGCATGGATTCGTGTGCGGGGCTACTAGTAGTTTATATATGCACAGGAATTGTTTCATATCCTGGGATATAACTGACTTTCTTAGCTTAAGGTTTAGTATTGTTTAATATATTTTTTACATTTTTTGAAGAAATACCTAATTACAGTTTTTGATTCAAAATATTGGTTTATTTTACTGCTTGATTTTAGGTTAGTATTTTTTGAAATTTCCTCTTTATTCCTTGGTTAGGAAGCCTCTTATTGAGGATGGAGACAGCATATTGGCTTATAGTGATTGGGCATATTTTTTATTTCTTAGGACTGGAATTCCTCCACATTCAAATTCAGGATTCAAATCAAATTTTTCTTTATCTTCTACCTTTCTGTCTATTTTCTTTGGCAGCTGCTTAAACAGAACTGTGTGAGGGAGAATGTGTTTATAGGGTGTGTGTGTTTGTAATCAAAACCTTAAAATTCAGGCTGTAATTCTAAATAATTTGAGACAAGGACTCTATGCATTATATAGCAAAAAACCTGGTCAGTACTGCTTTTATGGAAAAGGAGCTCTTGTAATTCTCTGTGGTAGTGCATTTGGTTTTCTAAACGCCTGTGTACTGTTTGTGGTATATGTAAATAGGGGAAAAATAGGTATCAATATATTTTATTTAGTTAGTGAAATATTTATATAAACACTGAAGTTTTAGCCAGTTAAATGTGAATAATTTCAAATAAGGTGGGAAAATAGTATCAATAAGGAAAAGTTGACTAAACTTAGAATTATTTGTATTCAGTTTTCTGCCTTTATTAAAAAACAAAACAGAAAACAGAGTAGTTCTCTCTAAAGTACTTATTTCTCTTTCTGTATTTTAGAGTGTTCTTTATGGAGAAATTTGGATTTTCTTCCCAGGCAGCAAGTGCTATTAACAGGTATTTCATTAATTCTCTAAGTGCTTATTGTGTGCCTAGTGTGGGTCTTTAATTGTAACCAGATGTTATAAGACATGTGTGATGTGACATCCACAGTGTGCAATCAAAATTAAATTGGGACTTGATCCTGAGTGGCCATCTTTGCATTAATGGAAATCCAAAGAAGCGTTGGACCACTTTATACCTTTATATTCCTATTTACCGATGACCATTTTAGAAGATTGTTAAACTAAATGTGCTAGGGTTTGCTTTGCCTAATGGATTTAGGGACTTGGATTTTTTTTTTCTTTTTCTTTTTATAGCTGGGATACATTTTATTAATACTATCTTTTATATTCTCTGGGCAGTATTGTATATGTCATATCAGCTCCCATGTCCCCCATATTTGGGCTCATCGTCGATAAAACAGGAAAGAACATCCTCTGGGTTCTGTGTGCAGTGGTGACCACCCTCGCTTCCCACATGCTGCTGGCCTTCACGCTGTGGAACCCTTGGATTGCTATGGTAACGTGGCTCTTCACACCTGGGGGCTCCGGGCTTCAGGGAGGACCCTATAGATTGCATGTCAGGAGCCACTCGGCTCCTCCGATGGCAGTGCTTTGTGACAGTGGGGAAGACAATGAGTTGGTTTCAGTGTCTACAAAATGCCCATTTTTAAAGTGCATAAATATTAATTATTAATGCATTGGGTATTTTAACCTCAATGTCAAAATAGTATCCGAAATAAAATAGTATTTTGAAAGCCAAAGTGCTTACTAATTCCGTTTATTTTTCTGTACTTCATGAAAAGTTGTCCTTCCATCACAGGTGGCAAAAACAAAAACAACTAGTGGCCCCCAAATCCATGATTTCACATCCTTTTGTCCTTTGACGTTTAGTAGGTCAAAAAGTGATAAGGAATTCAAATTTTTGTGATTGTTCTTCAGCGTTTCATTTTTAAGTCCACAGACTGAAGTGCTGTTTTCCTTTCCTATTAATAAAAGAATATTTTGAACATGTATAGGGTGGGGCAAAGGTAGGATTACAGTTGTTCTTAGGGAAAATAATACAATAACCCTATCTAATAAAGAGGGAATATGCAAATTGACTGTCACCCTGTTACAAAGTTGGCTGCGCCTGTAGCCACAAGGTGGTGGCACCCAGTCCCCTCAGCCCCTCTGGAGTCCCCCAGTCCTTTCAGCCCAGCCGGGTGGGTGCAGGCATGTAGTACGCCTGGACCCGCCCTCAGCCCCCCAGCTTCCCAGGGCTGGCCCCAGGTGCAGGGAAGCCTCAGATATCGGCTGCCCAGCCGATGCCTGAGGCATAGGAAAGCCCAAGGCTCAGGTTACCAGGGATGGCCAGGGCTTGTGCTGCTGGCGGTGGCAGCAGCAAAGGTGTGATGGGGATGTCGCCTTCCTCTGATCGCCGGATCACCTCCCACCCCTGAGGGCTCCCAGACTGTGAGAGGGGGCAGGCCGGGCTGAGGGATTGCCCCCTCCAGTGCATGAATTTTCATGCACCAGGCCTCTAGTTAATAAATAGTATTATAAGAGCAAACTCTTGTTTCATGTGCTCACAACTGAAAACCTACTTTTGTCTTTGTGCACTAGGTGAGAATTCTGTAGAAATGCTATATAGTAGAGGCTTTGCACAGTTAACATCTTGGTAGATATTCAGTGGAGCTCTATCAGTAATATAAGAATGTATTTGTTTTTAGTGTTCTTGTCATTTTTGGATATTGGCATTATTTT
Source organism: Antrozous pallidus (assembly GCA_027563665.1). NCBI lineage: Eukaryota > Metazoa > Chordata > Mammalia > Chiroptera > Vespertilionidae > Antrozous > Antrozous pallidus. Next base: position 23,865,569 of record CM050514.1, read on the forward strand.
AATCTTTGCTCACATAAGTATAACTTATTTTAATTTAAATGAAATTCGCTTTTTAATTGAAGAAAAGTGATATTGCCTTTGTTTAACTTGTGATTCCTAATAAAGGTTGGAAAATTAGCTTGCCTAAAACATTGGCAATAACTTTTTACAAATTGGCTTTGTTTTTTTTCTTGGTTCTTGACTGTACCCTGGGCCCAGGCAGTATGTACACATATAAATAATGTGATTAAGACAGCGTGCATGTATTTTTTCATTAGAGGGATACTTGTAAGGGAGGGCCAGGATTTTTGGATTAAATATGAGTTATAACCTGATTGCAATAACATTTGCATGAAGATTCATATGTTAGCTAATATGTCACTCTTGCTAATCTGCATCAAAGGAAAGTCACTTTGGTTAGTGTAAGACTTTTACCCTTTTCTGTATTACTTTCTACAGAGTCTCCTGGGACTCTCCTATTCATTGCTTGCCTGTGCGTTGTGGCCAATGGTGGCGTTTGTAGTTCCTGAACATCAGCTGGGGACTGCGTATGGCTTGTAAGTGTTTGTACTGGGAATTATGTAATGTCTCTCTGCTGCACCAACTTGTTATATGAAACTCCAGGTTTCCTGAATCTAGTCATCTGTAGGCTTCTGGGGCAGCTCTAAACCTGGAAATAACTAGAAAATTCCGATAATCTGTTTATGCTTAACTTGGAGCAACTAAAATGCTCCAGCCAGGGAGCTGGAGTTAAGCTCACCCATAGAGGCAATTGCTGCCATTACCATCCCACTGCCCGCTTATCTGAGGGCTTCTCAGTGAAAAGTTGAGTTCTGGTTTCTGACCCAAAAGGCAGCAGGAGGTTGGTATTCACTTGGTTTTGAGTTCATAGTGCACTTAATAAGGCAAGCTCCCCTACCTTTGAGCATGAAGTCTAGTAGAGGAAACAGTCATGGAATATAGAAAAATCTCTGGTTGAAAATGTCTCAACGCTAATACTATGTTTGTAGATACTGATGTTTGTAGTGAATTGTTCCTCTATGAAGACTTTTGAAATTCAAATGTGTTTTTGTATTTCTTCGATTGCAGCATGCAGTCCATTCAGAATCTTGGGCTGGCGATCATTTCCATCCTTGCTGGCATGATACTGGATACTCGGGGATATTTGTTTTTAGAAGTTTTCTTCATTGCCTGTGTGTCTTGTAAGTATGCTATGTGGCAACATTTGTTTAGTTTCTTTTAATATGTAGCAGAATGTTCTTATTTATGCTTTTAGGTGTTACTGTTACTTTTTGTTTTCCCTTCTTTTAAATCAACTATCTAAGATGTAGCTCTCAGATTTGCCTGATTCTTAACCTGTGCATTTTATATTTTTATTGATTTCAGAGAGCTTCCTAGCTAGTGATTTTGTAGTTCTCTGAAGATTCACAGCCTTTTTTTAAAAATCTTTATTGTTCATTTTATTAATTACATTGTTCTCTCCCCCCCACCCCCTTTAGCTCCTCTCCACCTGGTACCCATCTCACCCTCTGCTCTCACCCCCCTCCACTGTCCTCTCCCATAGTTGCATGATTTTTGTCCAGTCTCTTGCTGCACTTCCCACACCCTTTTCTCCCCAAGAATTGTCAGTCCATTCCTTCTCTATGTCCATGATTCTGTTACATTCACCAGTTTATCCTGTTCATCAGCTTATTAATTCACTTGCTTTTTAGATTCATTTGTTGATAGATGTGTATTTGTTGTTCATAATTTACACTTTTATCTTTTTCTTCTTCCTCTTAAAAAATGTCTTTCAGCATTTCATATAATATTTGTTTGGTGGTGATGAACTCCTTTAGCTTTTTCTTATCTGCAAAGCACTATCTGACCTTCAATTCTGAATGATAGTTTTGCTGGATAGAGTAATCTTGGTTGTAGATTCTTGCTGTTCATCACTTTGAATATTTCTTGCCACTCCCGTCTGGCCTGCATCATTTCTGTTGAGAAATCTGCTGACAATCGTATGGGTGCTACCTTATAGGTAACTAACTGTTTTTCTCTTGCTGCTTTTAATATTCTCTCTTTGTCTTTTGCTCTTGGCATTTTAATTATGATGTGTCTTGGTGTGGTCCTCTTAGGGTTCCTATATATTAGGGTTTGGTGTGCTTCCTGGACTCCTAAGTCAATTTCTTTCACCAGGTGTGGGAAGTTTTCGGTCACTATTTCTTCAGATAGGTTTTCATTGTCTTGCTCTCTCTCTTTTTCTGGCACCCCTATAATTTGGATGTTGGTATGCTTGAGGTTGTCCCAGAGGCCCCTTACGCTATCTTCAATATTTTGGATTCTTTTAGTTTCTTGCTTTTTCAGCTGTGTGGATTTTACTTCTTTGTATTTCAAATTTTTAACTTGGTTCTTGGGATGCTCTAGAGTACTTTTAGGTCTTTGTATAATATTTTTTATTTCAGTCAGTGTATGCTTAATTTCTGGTTGGTCCTTTTTCATATCCTTGAGAGTCTTGTTCATATCCTTGAGGGTCTTGTTCATTTCCTTGTAGGACTCATTCATTTCCAAGTTGGTCTTGTTCATTTCCTTGCAGGTCTCCTTCATATCCTTGCGGGTCTCGTTCATTTCCTTGTCGGTCTTGCTTATTTCCTTATAGGTCTCGACCTTTTCTAGGAGCCTCTTGAGAAGCCCTATAACCGTGGTTTTGAATTCCATGTCCAGTCGTTTTTTTTCCTCCATTTCTTTCACATCTGATTTCTTTCCATGTCTCTGCATGGTGGCTGCTTCCCTGAGTTGGTCAATTAGCTTTGTGTGGTAGACGTCCTACAAGGGGCAGTGGCTCAGTCTCCCCAGTTAGCTGAGGTGGATATGGGTTGCACAGTCTTGCTGAAGTTAAGCTCAGGTTAATCATTGTTAGCACTTGGAGGGGTTGACCTCCAGGCCAATTGTCTGTGAAGTTCAGCTGTGCTCAGGTTGGATGGGCGGAGTCTCCAGGCCAAGCAGACAGCGTCAGCTCTGCCCTATGCCTCCCCAATGACTCTGTGTCAGGGACAATGGCCGCCAGCACCTCTGAGAGAGAGCTGCTGCCAGGCTCCATCGGCTGCTGGAGAATTCAGACTCTCCCCAAATGAGTCTGCACACTCAATGTCTCACCCAGGGTCGTAAAACAGAGCAGTCTGACCGTTTCCTGAATGAAAGAGCAAGTCATGAGTGCTCTCTGCGTGGTCAGGCAGCTGTGCTGTTCCCAAGTTCACGAGCACACCGCACAAGCTTGCCTTCTCCACAAGCCCGCAGACCCCTGCAGCACCTGAGCTTTGGCGTGCCCTCCCACTGTCCAGTTTTCACCCCGTATGATAGTGGGTTGGTTCCCTGGACTTCGCCCAGAGCTGGAGAATCAGTCCAGTGGGACGTCTTTGTCTCCCCCGTTCGAGAAAACTGGCTGGTTTTTAGCCGCCCGCCCTATTCGCTGGCGCACGCTCCAAACCTCTCTCCGCGCGTATCTTCAACGCTGTCTGCTGCTGCTCCTTTGAGTCAAGTGTCTTATCTTCACTTTTATTTGTGGAATTTTCACTCAGCCAGCTTTCCGGTGATTCTGGATGGTGTTTGTTCTTTCGTTAAGTTGTAGTTTTAAAATTGCTGTGTATGATGGCAAGATAGGTGTTTTACCTATGCCGCCATCTTGGTTCTCCCGATTCACAGCCATTTTTCAGAAGATTCCTATTCTTAAAGGCAGCAGTGGAATATGTGTTATCTTCTGTTTTAAATATTTACATTAAAAAACAAAACAAACATTTTCTTCTTTAAAGTAGAACCATTTGAAGGGTACTAGGTGTGAATCTGTGGATATATGTGTGATTTAGGTGTGCTCAGGGTTAATTGAGCAGGCAGTTTTAAATTATTTTTATTCTTAGTCCTTTTATGTAATTTTTACTTATCATGATTTGTTGGTTAAAAATAAGATGTGTTAGAATACAGTTGAAAACTGTAAAAATAAACCAGCATTTTTGCTTTGATTGTCTTTACCATACACAAATTGTATTCATCTGAAAAAAATTCTCATATAATACATTAAGATGCCTTTTATACTTTGATAACATGTATTTAAAATGGCAAACCCCAGTGAAGATATTATCAGGCTTCATTTTCATTTACAGGGAATAATGACTATATGTACTTGAACTATGGTCTTTGCATAGACCTGCTTATGAATAGCCTGAATACATTTTATTTCATATTAGAAATAAGCACACCAAATTAAAAAAAAAAGCTTTATTTATTTATTTAATTTTATTTTAAATATATTGTATTGATTTTTTATAGAGCGGAGGGGAGAGGGATAGAAAGTCAGAAACATCGATGAGAGAGACATCGATCAGCTGTCTCTTGTATGCCCTCTACTGGGGATGTGCCCGCAGCCAAGGTACATGCCCTTGCCGGAATCGAATCTGGGACCCTTCAGTCCCCAGTCCGACGCTCTATCCACTGAGCCAAACCGGTCTTGGCAGCTTTATTTATTTTTAAAAAGTGAGTTATTTAAGAATTTAAAAAGTGGTCATGAAAGTATTTTTGTCTATTTTTTAAAAATATATTTTTATTGATTTCTGAGAGGGATGGAGAGTTAAAAACATCAATGATGAGAATCATTGATTGGTTCCCTTCTGTTTGTTCTCTACTGGAGATCAAGCCCACAAACTGGGCATGTGCCCTTGACTGGAATTGAATGTAGGACCCTTCAGTCCACAGTCAGATGCTTTATCCACTGAATCAAACCAGCTAGGGCTGTTTTTGTCTACTTTTAATGCTGCAACATATGGTTTAAGTTCAAGCTACAGTTTCATATTTGGTTCCCAAACCAAATAGCACATGCTTTTAAAATGTTTTTGTTGCCATATTAATTTTTAAGTAAATTAAGTGGGCCTCACCTGTTAAGGTAAAAAGCCAGACATCTGACTTTCTGAGGTATGAACTGATTCTGGGCTTCTGGGAGTCTAATGACCACATTCTAATGTTTGATTAATTTGCAAAATGGACATGGTATTTTCACACCTATCCCTTCACCATTCCCCTCCCTTCCCCTCCCCCGAAAAAAGATTACTTCTGTTTGGCTCTCTGTAAAAAAAAAAAAAAAAGTCTAGGGGCTGTCAGGAGTCTTGGGGAAGTGCTGGGAAGGACCAGCACTTCGAAGTGAGAGGAAAGAGTGGCAGGGATGACCCACGGATGGGTCCTTCCCCTCTCCTGTGGGTGTCTGCTTCTTCGTTTCTGGCCTTGCCATCCCTGAGCTCAGGCAGCCGTGGAGAAAATGGTGTGTGACTTATTTTCAGTGCTTTCAGAAAAATAATGTAAATACTGATTTTACTTTTAAATGCCAGTTAATAAAGATTTATTTGATTTGTCTAATTTTACTTTGTAATTATGATTACATAGGAATCATTGGGAAAAACTACACGTCTTTTAAGGGTCCTATGTTTTTTCACTTCCAGTGTCACTCTTAGCTGTGGTCTTACTCTATTTGGTGGACCGTGCCCAAGGTAAGTAGAAGTTCAGGCATTTTCTTCTTAAACCTCGATAGATGATCTTGTGGGGGTCACTGGGTAGTCTGCGTGCCTTTCTAGAAGTCAGTGAGTGCTTTAGCTCAAATATAACAACATTCTGTCCATAGTGATGGAAACATTTCATTATGTAACTAGAGGCCCGGTGCACCATGGGCGGGGTCCCTTGGCCTGGCTGGCGATCAGGGGGCCATTCGGGGCTGTCTCGTCCAGTCCTATAGATTGGGGCTGGCCGGCCAGGGAGGGACTGTGGGAGGTTTCTAGCCTTTTGCCCAGCCTCAATCGGCTGGACCCCAGCAGCAAGCTAGCCTACTGGAGCTTTTGCCCGTAATGGTCAGTGTGCGTCATAGTGAGTGGTCGACTGATTGGTCGGACACTTAGCATATTATACTTATAGGATTATGTATTCTGGACCTTCACGTTCATTAAAATTGTTGTCATGTTCTTTCTGGCTTGTTCAATGTAAGTTTTAGAAAATTTTAGATTAAAAAAATATTTTTTTTATTGATTTCAGAGAGGAAGGGAGAGGGAGAGAGAGAACCATCAATGATGAGAGAGAGTCATTGATCGGCTGCCTCCTGCACACCCACACTGAGGATTGAGCCTGCAACCTGTGCATGTGCTCTGACTGGGAATCGAACCATGACTTCCTGGTTCATAGGTCAACGTTCAATCACTGAGCCATGCAGGCCAGGCTAGATGTTGTTTTTATATTAGCATAAAGATGCATTTTAAAAAAAAATATTTTTTATTTATTTTAGAGAGAGAGGGAAATGTTTCAATACTCAATTACTGAGTCGCTCTGGCTGGGCCATAAGTATTTTTAGAACATAAAGTCCTTCCTGTGTTATTGTCTTATATTTTTTAAAAAAATAAGTAAACAATTTTCAGCTGAAATTTTCATTTTATGGTTGAAAGTGTTTGATATAGAATGAGAAATTGCAGATTTTTGTCTTTTGCGAATATATGTGAACTACATGTATTTGTGCTTTGTGTGTGTGTTCTTTATAATATTTTGATGTTTCCTATATCAATTTTTTCTAACTGGCTTATCCTTAAAGGTTATTTGTTATGTATTTAGAAGAATGTATACACGTACTGTTTACATAATTTTAGGTCTTTAATTTTTCTAAATTTTTGCTATTACCGAATATTAATACAATGTCTCAATTAAGAAAACCTGAGATAATACATAAGTTCAAACTTTAAAAAAAATGCTAAAGTTGAGGAATGATTACTTGTATTCTATAAGGATTTAAAAATAAAAACACATTTTTCCCTTGGGATGGTTCCAGGAGATAAACTATTTCTTTCTCATCTTTCATAACATATCAGTGCAAGTGTGTGTGTGTGTGTGTGCGCGCGCGCGCGCGCGCGTGTGCATGCGCTTGAGATTGCATGCGTGTTTGAATTTTTATAATAGTTACATTGAAAAGATTCTATGCTTATTTGTGTTTTAGGTGGGAACCTAAATTATTCTGCAAGACAAAGGGAAGAAATGAAACTTTCTCATGCTGAGTAAGTATTGAAAAAGAGAAAAGTTGTCTTTATTTTGAAAATCTTGGAAATTAGCATTGGATTTCAAGGTATTAGGATTGGATTTTTTTGACATATATGTATTTTTTAAAGAAGTTAGTATTTTTTGTGTGTGTGTTTCGAGAGCTGCAACTATACCAACGTTCTTTTTTGTGTCAGAAAATTTTAAAAGGTGGATATCAAAGTCTAAAATGAAGGCAGGGTGGGAGAATTTGGCTTTAAATTGCCTTCTGAGAGACAGAGATATGTAGTATTTGTAATTTATTGGAGCAAAGGCCTTTGTCCTAAGTTTCTTTGTTGAGCTCACCCTTCAATTCTCTCTGATGTTTTCTTTTTCTTAACTAGTTGAGATCATTTTTCATTTTTTCTTGGTACTAACATGCTATTTTGTGTTCTTTGACTCATTTGGAACAAATTAAATATATAGTGTGTTTTGAGTTAAATTAATTTTTTTCATGAGTATATGCTACCACATAATAGTGATTCTACATGCTACAACATAATGGTGATTTTATTTCCTATTATTTGTACAACATAATAGTGTATATTATATACTATTGCTGTAACATAAGAGTGATTCTATTTCCTATTATTTCTGATTTTTTAGACAGTGAATACTTTTTCACTTTAAAAATTTATTTTAAAATATATATCTTTTACTTATATGTTTTGTGTATTTTGAATAAGTTAAAATCTGGTAGAACAGGCTATTAAGTTCCAGGGGTGATCCTTGGTCATGTGAAATTACCTTTTAACATAGTAATTCTATTTCTAGAAACACATTTAAAGAAAATAATCAGAAGTGTTGTGAGTTTTAAGTATATTTACGATAGTCTATTTATTATGTAAAAAAAATTGGAAATATCCCAAATGTCCCATAATAGGGAAATGGTTAAATATATTATGAGACACCCATATAGTATGTGTTTAAAATTATGTTCTCGACTTTTCAAAGTCAGATATTTAACATGCTATATCTTAAGTAAGCAAAAGATAAAGATGCAAATCTAATCTAATTATTTTTTAAAGTATGCAAGCAAGTATTTCTTAAACCTAATATTTGTATATAATAGAAAAAAAAATGAAAAAATGAGAGAAAAGCCCCCAAATATTAACAGTTCTGTTTGAATGGTAGGGTTATAAGAGTTTATTTTTCTCTTTGCTTTTCTATATTTTCTAAATTGGTCCTGTGTTACTTTTACGATCATGAGGAGCTAAAAGATTATTCGGCAAAAAGTGGGCTCTCAACATTTGGCGCTGTGTGTTTTGTAATGCGTCTGGTTTTTATTCTGTGAGCCACATGGGGCTCTGTGTTTTCCTCCCCTTCTGATAATATATTGCATTCTGTTTTGCAGATGAGAAGTTTAAATGACTGTGCCATGAGAATGGGCTGCACACATCATTGATCTGAAAAACCTCCATTAACAAATTAGATAGAGTTTAGTCAATAGAAAAAATAATGGTCTGGAAAGTTGTATTTCTAGTACACCTATTTCTAAGTATCTTTGTGAGGACTATTTTACTCTCTGTGTTTTGTGTGTTGCTGAAGAATTTCACTTCAGAATAGTCTAATCAACAGTGAAGTTTTGGAAATTGCTCTGGGACTTGCAGGTGAATTTCAGTAAGGACAGTAAATAACAGAGGTCATTGGATTTATATGGAGGTCATTTTCACAAAGTATATATTAGAGATATGGCCTTTGCTTTATCTTAAAGCAAAAAATATTTTTTTAAAGTTTTTGAGGGGGCAGAAGGGATGTTTTATGATAGAGTAAACTACGGCACTTTAATAGGCATTCCCTTTTGTAATAGGAACTATTTGAAAGATACTTGAAGTCTCTTTATTTTCACCAATAGATTGTGTTCTGCTCTTTTTACTTATGAGTCCGGTTGCCGAGCGGTGACCCTTTTGAGCTTCTCTCTCTGTTACTGAGCACCTTTATTATTTAGGGACATAAGTTTTTGTATGAACTTTCTGTACAATTTTTTAATATAGTCTGATTACTGAAAATGTCCTTTAAATGATAATTCCATTTCTACATGGATAAATAAAAATATTGTAGAAGGAATCTACATGATGTCTTCTAACTTTTGTGTTTTTTAAAAAATCTTAAACCACTGATTTTAACTCTTATTTATGTGGAAGATTATAAGAGAATCTGTGTTGGAATAAAGAAAATTTACCTAATTATTCATTAAAAGATTATGGGGATTAGCTTTTTCTCCAGTGTAGGACCTTAAAGTGACATTTATGTTTTTCACGTTAAGTAAATGGTGGATATGAAATTTTTCTGAAAGATTTAAATACTTTTTAATTGGCTTATTAGTCTTAGCATATTAAAGTCAAGGACTTTTTCATCTGTTTTGCTGTCTTTTGACACACGGGTATTTTAGACAACTATTAAACTAACGAATTTAGCTGATTATATTGTTTAAAGTATATGGTAAAATTTCTGGGACAGATTGAAAGTGCATTCCTTTTCAGGGTACGTTTACTTTCATCCATGTTTCTGATTTACAGTGTATTGTGTCATCATTCCGTTGTTGGTTCTGTGGGCTTGCCTGCCCCTGTGCCTGATCTAGCCCCTGGCGAGTGAATGCTGGCCTCATAGCTGGGGAGGGTACAGGAGGTCAGGTGCTTCTGCTGCCAGAGAGCTGTGGTCTGGCCCTTCCCTCATCTTTCCACTACCTCTGTGCCCAGCACAGTGACCTGCTTACACTGTTTTCAGTTGAATCAGGTTCTGTCCCTTCTCAGAGGCTCTGTCCACGCTCCCTTTGCTTAGAATATTTTGTCCAGGATTCTCTATGACCTGGTTTCACCTGATTTCCAACAACCTTAGCCTCAGCTCAGAACCTATGGGAACTAATTATTCCTATGGGAACTAATTCCTGTGGTCGTGAAAAAACCCTGTACTTTTGCTTCTTAATTTAGCCTAGCCTATAATGAGGAATTTGTGATGGTGTGGGTTTCTGTCTCTTCCTTTAGATTGTAAGCTCCTTGAGGGCAAGACCTGTGTCTATTAATGTTAATAATGATTGTGTCAATAGCGTCCAGCACCAAATAAATATTTTTTGAATTATGCATAAATAAAATGAGTAAATTGGAGTAACTCTTTTGAAGGATAAATTGGAAATGTGAATAAGAAAACCTAAAAGGGGTAGAGTGATAGGCTGCATGACTTTGGCTTAGCAATTCCATTTCTAGTAGTTTATCTAAAGGAAACCATCAGACGGATACACATTTTTACATATTTTAAGAAACTATCTTCTTTGCATGCTGGCTTATAATAGCCTAAAATAGGAAACCTCCCACATTTATAAGAATAGGAGATTAGTCAAGTACATCATATTACGTGCCGAAAGTGAACTATGAAGCACCATTAAATGGTTTCATTGGAGTGCGTGCTGACCTAGGCAATGATGGCTTTATTATGTGGAAGACTCAGTGCTGCTGTTCTTGTAAAAGCAAACACAAGCATGTCTGAAGGGTATGCACATGAATGTCTTTGAGTCTGAAGAAAGTGGTATTAGTGTTCAGAAGGGAGGAAGGTAACGTAGTGTTTTCCAAAGAACTTTGAGGATACAGGAGGGAGTTAAACAGAACCCTGAGTTAGAAATAGAATTTGCATTTATAGGAAGAAAATTGCATCTGATGAGAACTGTAGGAGACAAAGCAATAGTGAATGAGAAGGGATGGGCTAAATGAAATAATGCACTTACATTTTGATCCCAGTGGTAGCAAAGAACAGCTATAAATTGTCTACAAGCTGCCCGAGATTTCTGGAATGCCTCCACCTCAGCCTCTTACCCCTTGGCTTCTTCCCTTTGCTTGTTCTTGGAGAGCTCCCCTGGGGGAAGGGTGGGGAGGTTGGTGAACTCTGAGCAGGGATTTGCTGTTAGAAGTTGGTAGGGAAAACTGATGTTCTGTAAGAAATACTGAAAAGTCCTTGACATCGTGCAGGTAGGCCAGACAGTCAACTTATGACACACTACCACTTACTCCCCTGTGTACCTATGGTCATGTCCTCAAGTGATGAGTCATCTCCTTGGTAGCTCTTTGTTAGTCTTACCTCAGGGCAGCTGTTCTAACTTAACTTACAATACTCCCTAATCTGACTTCCCCCAAAGGTTTGACTACAAATCAATTGTGAAATGGAAATCAGTGGACCTATGAGTTATTCCATTTGGAATTAGCATGTGGTTTGTAGGAGTTGGTCTTTTTGGAATGGATCATCTCTCATCTCTCATGCTTGTCTCCTAAGTTTTACTAGGCAGTAGTTCCCTGGGCTTCCATTTCCTGATTGCAAATAGAGTATCAGTTCAGTTTTCCAAGGAAAAATATGATGATGCTGGGGTTCTATGTCTTACCACATTTGGATGGTTTTAACCTTTCAAACCAGATCCTCTTTGGCCTGGGGAAGAGAGGGAAATTAAAGTGTCAGGATATGCAAATTGTCCCCTTGAGAGTTTGACCAACTGGGAGTTCAACCAACCAGGAGTTTGACTGCTCGCTATGATGTGCGCTTATCACCAGGGGGCGCTGTGAATGAAGGAAGGCCCAGGCCAGCAGCTGGGGAAGGAAGGCCTCGATCAGCCCTGATCTCTGGAGCATACTCATGCATGAATTTTGTGCACTGGGCCTCTAGTGAGCCTATAATAATGCTTGATAATGTAAGATATGCAAATTTGTGTTATCATTCATTTCTGGCATCATTGAACCTAGGCTCTTTAGTAGAGGTAGTCATTCAGAGATGTAGAAAATGTGAAACACCTTCCTTAGGGGTCTCATTGATGAAGGGGGGAAATGGACAAAGGACCAGTGTCTGTGATAGTGGTGTAGCCTCATGAGCACTGCCATACAGTGGTATTCAGAGATGGTCTTTGAGCTGCATCATAAAGAATAAGTAGGATGATGCACCTAAGCAGAGGAGGTGTGGGTAAGATTGGGGGAGGGCCAGAGGTTCCAGAGTTAATTCTGAGAGAGCCTGCTGGTTAATGGAAGTAGAATGAAGGGGGTGCATGGAGAATTTAGGTCGAAAGCTTTCATATGAGGCACATTGCTGAGGGCTTTTCATTCCATGTTCATTTTGATTTTTTTAAAAAAAATCCTCACCCCAGGAAATGCTTAGAGAGAGGAAGAGAAAGAGAGAAACATCGATTGGTTGCCTTCCATATGTATCCCAACTGGGGATCGAACCCACAATTTAGGCCTGTGCCCTGACTGGGGAATTGAACTGGCAGTTGTTCTGTACACTCCATCCTGCCTCATTTTTTATCTTAATCCTGAAGGCAAATGGGAGATTTTGGAAGATTTTTATGTTGGGGATTAAAAAAATTTTGGAAGATGACTCTAGCAGAAGGAAGGGAATGAATTGGAGGTTGAGGGGCACAAATGTGGTCAGTAGGTTGGAGCAGTGAAGCCCATAAGAGATGATGGGAATTTGAACGAAGGCATGGCAGTCGAGAGGAAAGGAGAGAACAGGTTCTAGTGGTGCTTGGGAGATAGAACTGACTATGAGTATGACTGTGAGGAGGGGAAGAGGCCGGAATTGAGGATGACTCCCAGATTTCCGGTGTGGATGGATGGTGTTGCCCCTTTACCAGAAAGAGGAGGTTTGCGAGGGAATGATTTCAGTTTTGGCTTTTTGAAGCTTGCAGTGCCCACGGGTCTGTTGTATGGGTTGAAGCATAGGTTTGAAATGGAAGATTTCCAGCCTATCAGTGTGTCAGTGAGATTGTGCAGGGAGAGTGTGGGAATGAGAGAAGAGGGCCAAGCCCAGCCCAGGAACCAAGAGGTCACCAGTTTCATTCCTTGTCAGGACACATGTTTTGGTTTGTGGGCTCAATCCCCAGTAGGGAGCGTACAGGAGGCAGCTGATCAATGTTGTGCTCTCTCATCAATGTTTCTCCCTCTTCCTCTTTCTCTAAAATCAATAAAAACATATCTATACTAATATGAGAGAAACATGGTAATTGACTGTCACTGCAACATCCACAGCCAATCAGGAGGGAATATGCAAATTAGCATGACAAAGATGGTGGCCACGGAGCTGGTCTGAGCGGGCAGGAGGCTTGGGTTGCCCAGGCTGGTTGCTGAGGAATGGGCCTGCCAATGGCCCTCAGCCCCTCACCTAGACTGGCCATGCCAACATCTGGGTGAGGGTCCCCACTTGGGGGTGCATGGCCAACCTGAAAACGGCCCTCAGCCCCTTAACCCAGGCTGGCCATGCCCCCATGGGGTGAGGGTCCCTGCTGGGGGGCATGGCCAGCCTGCAAATAGCCATCAGCCCCCCCTCACCCAGGCTGGCCAGGCACCCTAGCAGGGACCCTCACCCCATGGGGGCGTGGCTGGCTTGCAAACTGCCCCAGCCCCTTGCCCAGGCTCCCCCACTCCCTAAGGAAATTCCCACCCTGATCCGGGACACCCTTCAGGGCAAACCAGCTGGCCCCCACCTGTGCACCAGGCCTCTATACTAATAAAAAGGTAATATGCTAATTAGGCTGGGAGACTTTACAGGAGACCTTCTGGATATTCTTCTGGACAAAGCCATGGCGGGGCCAAGATAGAGGCAGTTATCAGGCCAGGATAGGATGGCAGTTGTGGGTAATCAGGCTGGTGGGGGGAGGCCGTTGGGGGTGATCAGGCCGGCAGGGGGGCAGTTGGGAGTAAGCAGGCCATCAGTGGGGATCAGTTGGGGGCAATCAGGCCAGTGGGGGGGCACTTAGGGGTGAGCAGGCTGGCAGGGAGGCAGTTGGGGGCAAGTAGGCTGTCAGGGGGCAGGTGGGGGTGAGCAGGCTGTCAAAGGGGGGCAGTTGGGGGCGAGCAGGCTAGCAGGCAGAGTGGTTAGGGGCAATTAGGCCGGCAGGCAGGTGAGTGGTTAGGAACCAGCAGTCCAGGATTGTGAGAGGGATGTATGACTGGTTTAGGCCTGATCCCACAGGGCAGTTGGACATCCCCTGAGGGATCCCAGATTGGAGAGGGTTCAGGGACCCTGCACCTGAGGCGCCCCCCCATGTACGAATTTTGTGCACCGGGCCACTAGTTTGAAATAAAGTAAATCAGAACAGAACACTAGGGCACACCCACCGTACAGGGTGGGAGCAGGACAAGATGAGAAGGGAAGTAGGGGCGGGTTCATTCTGGGGAAGAACGGGGGAGTGTACGAAGAGAGTGGGTGATAGTGGCAAATGCCCTGCAGCTCAAGCAGGACAGGGTCTCGGTGTCCATTCAGTTGTAACTGGTTAAGTCATTGATGCATTGTTGAGAGCAATTGCAGTGGGACTGGCAGCAGCTGACTTGGAAAGATTTGGAGTATAACTTCAAGATAGAAAAAAAGGAAAATCATGTAGTCTCCTTTGCAAGAAACTAGGCTATAAAAGAGAGAACGTAAGGAGTCTCGAATGGCTCTTTGGTTGTTGGGATAACACTCTCTAAAGGTCTCATTGTTAATGTATTTTTCCACTTGTGGAGTGGAACATTCTCAGACTCGCTGATTTGTTAATTTTCTTGGAGTGGCACTTCTTGCTTTTTGTTCATGATTTAACCACTATAAAAACGCCCAGTTTTAGCTTGCTGCAAGAACATAAGTTCTGCTCTTATCATGGAATAATTCTTAAAGCCATTACCTTGGAAGTTGTTTGATACATTAAAAAAACCCAACCCTCAACAAAAAGTTGAGAAATGGAAATACTACAGAGATTCGGCTTGTTTAGAAGACAGTAAAAGATAATGAAAATACATTATTTTATAAGCTTAGGTTTTGCTGGATTGCAAATGACTTAGTGAAAAATTTCCCCTCTTTAGTGTCTGAAATGTGGGCTAAAAAGTGAGAATGCTTGTAGGTATTGTGTGTCCTGGAATTTCAGTGAATTGGAGTTGGTGTAAGAACAAATAAATCCCAAACAACTTATGACTTAGTTTTATAGGCACACATTTATAAATTGGGTTTTGGCAGTAATTCCAGGAAAGCCTACCCAGGAGAACTGTTTGCTGTATACTCATTTATTCCACAAAGATTTAGTGAGTACCCATATGTTCAAGCCTCTGCTAGATCCTGCAGGAAGGGAGAGAAGAGGGTTTCAGTGACGCTGCTCAGACCTAGTAGGAAGGAAGATGTCCCTTCAGAGGGATGGCTGATGGGTCAGAGAAGAGATAGGACCTTCTGATGGGCGATCAGGGGAGGCTCCTTAGAAGAGGTGGCATTTGAGTTGTTTGCTGAGAGACATCTATTTGTACTTTTTTGACTGATCTGTTTTATGTGACACTCTTGACAACTCTCTTAAAACCTCATTTGGTTTTCCAGTGCTCTGTTATCTACCCCCACCTCCTATCCCTGGATCCCCTGTCAGAGGTTTTATGATTCCTGTATCTCCTAGGTCCTCTCTGTTCATTCTTTTTTTCTTCTCCCTCAGTAATATTATTTATGTCTGCAGTTGTAAATACTTGCCTGGACAGATAACTCTAAATCCAGAGCTTGAGCCCAAGCTGTCTCAGATCCTCGAGGCATCCTACATTTCCAACTCGTCTCACAGGCAGTTCACGTTGCACTTGTCTGAATATGAACTGTCCCCCGCAATGCATAGCCTCATTCCATTCCTTCCACCTTCCTCTGCCTTCCTTTCTTTCCTTTTCTTACCCCAAGACTATTGAGCACCCTTATGTGCTAGTTTTCTTCTGGTTCCTCAGTGTCCACTTGTGTCCAAATAATCATTTTATTTCTCCTCATTCTTCCCAATACTTCTTGTTAGTTCTACTCGTGCCCATTATCTGTATGTTTGGGTCACTGCAGTGGTCTTCTAAATGTTGACCATCTTCTTCTTTCTCCACCATCAGCATCACCATTGCTTATTAAGTATCTGCTATGTTCAGAATGTTGCTAGGATGCCATGTTCTATAGATTGAAAAGTCAAATAGTGGGGGAGACAAAACAGACTGAAATGATAAAGGAGCCCATCATCAACTCCAAGGCGATAAGCCCAGTGGGTTGAGGTAGAAAGGCAGCAGGCAGAGTGAGATTGGGGGTAGCTGGAGGATGTAGAACTATGGTCTGGGAAGATGGGTATTTAGGCATTTGGAGAAGGGATTATTATTATTTTTAATATATTTTATTGTGTTTTTTTTTTCCCAGAGAGGAAGGGAGAGAGATAAAGTGTTAGAAACACCGATGAGAGAGAAATATTGATCAGCTGCCTCCTGCACACCTCCTACTGGGGATTGAGCCCTGTGACCAAGGTACATGCCCTTGACCAGAATCGAACCTGGAACCCTTCAGTCTGCAGGCTGATGTTCTATCCACCAAGCCAAACAGGCTAGGGTGGGATGATTATTTTTGGCAGGTGGTGGCCCTAGGGTAAATGTGAGGGGTAGACGTCCACCTAGTGCGGTAGGAGACCTGTGAGTTGAACAGTTCATTTGTAGACAGTGATGGGCTTAGTATGCCAACAGGAGAAATCTGAACTTTGTTGTATGGAAATGATAGTATAGAAAGGAAACTGACAGAACTGGGGAGGCTGTGATGTATGAAAAACACTGTTTTAAGGAAAATCTGGAGGTGTTCTGTAGGATGTCTTTGAAGGGAAGGAAGACCAACGAGGAGACCTTGAAGTCTGCCATCACATTTTGTTTCTTTTTTCAAATTCATTCAAACATGGGGGCTGTCAGATTACATTTCTAAGTCACAGCTTTGATCATATCTCATGCTCCTGCTCAATGCCCTTACTGTTCCCTGGGCCTTGAGCAGCGGTTCTTTCCCTCCCAGCATTGTCTCCCTCTTCCCCTTTAGGAACAAACATTGCCTTTCATTTTCTCTATTGCTTGGAGAATTCCAATAATTGGGCCTTCAGCAGACTCATAATACCTTTCTTGGCTCTCTCAGCTGAAAGTGCTCTCACTGCCTTCCCCCAGCCTTCCCTAACGTCTCCTGTCTGTATTGTTCATTTGGATCAGTTAGTAATTGACATGATTTCTTCTGTAACTGCTGAAATTGTTGATTAATGTGCATATTGTTTGGTTTTGTTTTATCTCTCCTATAGCCTTCTTACAGACTGGCACCGTGCTCGATACTTTTGTAAGTGGCTACAGCCGTTATATTTGCATCTAGTACTGCTCTGCATTCATGGGATTGTGAACATGATAATGTTCACTGACTTTTGATTTTATTTTAAACTGCCCAATAACTGGGCAGATTATGCAAGATGCTGGGGACCCAGGGAGATACCACATTTGGAGATCCCAGCTTTCACCAGGGTAGTGGGTAGATTCAGGAAGAATTTTTTGTTGTTGTTAATCCTCATCTGAGAATATTTTCCCATTGATTTATTTTAGAGAGAGTGGAAGGGACGGGGGGAGACAGAATGAGAGAAACGTGTCTTGTGAGAGAGACACTTCTAACATGTCGGGATTGAGCCTGCAACTGAGGTACGTGCCCTTGACCCGAATCAAACCCAGGACCATTCAGTGTGCAGGTCGACATTCTTATCCTTTGAGCCAAAGCAGCTAGGGCACAGAAGAACTTTTGTTTCTTTTAGTCTCCTTGTCCCCTTCTCTGGGATGGGTTTCCGATAACCACAGGAGAGACTTCAGGTTGAACAGTGGGTCCCCAGCTCCTCTTACAAAGGGGAACCACTAGTCTAGTTTGTTTCTTCTGTCTTAATGGTCCCTGAAAACCAGGATATGATGTCAACTAAGTTAAAAATTTTTGAGCCCAACTATCCAGAATAAAGTTAGAAATGGGTGCTTATAGTCTGCTGCTAAGGAGGTCAAAAGACGGCAGAAACAATGAGCATTATATGGATCAGAGAAGTAATTGCAAGCATAGGTTAGCTGGAACATGTTGGCAGGGGTATAAAGCACTTGGTTTTTAGATAAAGGCATCCCGAGGATTCTAAGTTTGTTTTCTTCCCACGTCTAGGGCTGGTGAGCATCAGAGGTCATGGCTAAGTGAGGTGTGGGGTGAGTTTAAGCTGCCTGGGGGGAGCCTAGTGTCCCCGTTCTCTAGTAATGTTAAATTTTATTCATTTATAAGGGGTGATAGATCATTGGGACTCTTAAGTTGGCTGAATCTTCTCTGGGTGTTATGCAAAAAAGAGAAAAAATTAATAAGCTAAGCGAATGTTCAAAAGAGCAAACAGCTTTAAGCTCTCTCAGCTACTGTAGAAGCATTTACTTATGAGGAAACAGCTGACCTGCTAATCAGAAAACATTCTTCCCTATTCATTAAGCTAATTAGCCTAAGGAAATCTGCTGGCAACACTTCGTCTAGCTCTAATTATTATGTACCCTTGAAAGCAATAAACTGCACTTTTAGAATAAAATTTTATACTCTAGACATATATATGGTTTACTCAGACATTTTCTGTAATTAGAGTGGGGTGGTAATGAGGGGTTTCACTTTGGTTTTATGAAAAATGTTTATTAATCTCTTCATAAAGAGATTATAATGAATTCTTAAATAATATATGATTAGATCTGAGAAGTCTTTGGAGGTCATTATTGTTTAAATAGCAGGGTTTTTCAAAAGGTCATCTTTTTGGATTACTTTGGTTTTTAAGTAATTTTCATTTTATTTTAGAGCATGAACATCATAGTGTAATTTAAGACAGTGGTAAAGCTTGTCCAGTTATGCATATATGCATACAAGTTCTTTGGCTGACCTCTTCCCATGATGTCTCTCACAAACTGAGACATCATGTTCCAACAGAAACCTTCATTTGTGGAGTCACTTTAACGCATCTCCCCGCCCCCCACCCCACTTTACCTGCAGAGTTTTTTCTAACCTCAGCCAGAACACTGGCTAGTAAGGTAGTGAAAGAGTCCTCCTGCATGTGCATGGTCTGCAGAGAACAGCAATTGTGTAAGAGTGAGCTGATGTAAAATGAGCCGACTCTGTCGAGGAGCACAGGCTGACTTGGACCAGTCTGCGGGCGGGGCCACGTGCTCCTGTCTTAGGAGCACTTCAGTTCCTGGGTCCAGAGCTTCTAGGCAGCTCTGTGGCATGGGCCTTCTCCAGGTGCTCTTGGACAAGTTACCCCGAGCTCTGTGCTATGGTCCCCTTATTTGTAACTGGGGCTAACAGTACCTCCCACCTCCAAATGCTGTTGTGAATATTCAGTGAGTTACTCCATGTAAAGTGCTCTTACATAGTAGTTCATAGTGATTCTATTTATTCCTTCACTGATTCATTTATCTGCCTTCTGTGCCCTCACCATGTTTTGGCCCTGCTATGGAGACTGGCATTAGAGGCACAGCAGTCAGACCAGTTCCCTGTCCTATAAGAACCCATAGTCTAGGGGGGCAGAGACAGATCATGAATAAGTAAACCATTTAACAAGTCCAGATACTAGTAAGTGTTAACAAGACAATGGGTAGGGAAATAATAGTGACTGCATTATGGGAAGAGATATCAACATTAGCTTTGATGGGCTGGCATGGCTACTGAGGAGGTGACATTTGAACTGAAAGACCTGAATGATGAGATAACTGTCAGCTGTCATTAAAAATTTCCTTTGTGTTGGTGGCTCTTTCCATATTCTTTCCTTTCTTTTGTCAATTTTGTGTATGTTTTAAAAAATTAATTTATTAAATCTTTTTGTTAAAAGTATTGCATATGTCTCCCATTGATCCCTTCGAGCCCTCGCCCCATCCCCTCACCCCCTAGGCATTCATCATCCTATTATCTGTGTCCATGAGTTATGCATATATGCATACAAGTTCTCTGGCTGACCTGTACCCACCCAGCCTCCCCCACCTTCCCTCTGAGATTCAACAGTGTGTTCCATGCTTTTATGTCTCTGGATCTGTTTTGTTCATTAGTTTATTTTGTTTATCAGATTCCACATAGCTCTTCCCATATTATTTTAAAATCTCAACATCAATGTACAGTCCTTTCCAACAGGACACCTCTAGGCAATTGTGAGTCCCTCTCCTGCCAGCACAGGACTGTCTTCCAACAAGTCATTGTAACATCTTGGAGCTCGTTTCCCCCACCTTCACCTCGACACTACCCGGATCTGCCCACCCCGGGGTCTCTCTCCCTTGCCTCCAGTTGGGTGCTCACCCACCTTGTCATGCCTCAGTTTTTGGAAGAGCCTGACTCCGTTGTTCCCAACTGACAGAAAGTACAGGACCGGGTTAAGACAGCTGCTCATGCTCACCAGAGGCCTCCACACCTTGTAGGCCAAGCTGGCTACCGTCAGGAGCTGGCAGTTCTGGGAAGTCAGGAAGCGCAGTGTGATGTAGAAGGAGCGCGAGACATGGAAAGGCACAAAGCAGAGGGCGAAGAGGCTGCACACCAGCAGGATGGTCCGGATGGACTTGGCCCGGGTGGTGGTCCTCGTCCTCTTGAGGGTCTCCACCGGCTTGGCCAGGCTCTGGAGCATCAGCGAGTAGCACACCAAGATGACCAAGGAGGGCAAGACAAAGCCAGACAACGTCAGAACCATGCTGTAGGCAAAAAACTGATCGAAGTTCTCCTGACTGGTCATGTCGTAGCAGATCACATGGCCATTGATGTGGTCCGTGTGGGCAAAGCCCAGCGTGGGCAGCAGCTGGAGGACCACCAGGACCCAGGTGGCAGCTGCACCCAGCAGGGCGTGCCGGCGGGTCCGGTAAGGCAGCGACCTCAGGGGGTGGCACACGCCCAGGAAGCGGTGCACAGAGATGCAGGTCAGCAGCAGGATGCTGCCGTAGAGGTTGGTGTAGAACAGGAAGCGCACCAGCCTGCAGAGCAGCTCCCCAAAGGGCCACCAGTCGTCCAGGGAGTAGGCAATGATGAGGAAGGGCAGCGTCAGCACGTACAGCAGGTCGGCCACCATCAGGTTCACCAGGTAGATGGTGGCACAGCTCCAGCGCTTGGTTTGGCGTGAGGAGAGCCACAGGACGGTGCCGTTCAGGGGCAGCCCTAGCACGAAGATGATGCTGTAGGTCAGGGGGAGGTAGATCTGCTTGTAGCCCTCTGATAACTGGCAGAGTCCCTGTTTCTCTGAGGCATTCATATCCAGCTTCTCCATCTCCTGGGAAGCTCCTTCTGGGAACCTAGCTGCTCCTGTTGCTCCTGCTGCCCCTAGGAGGAAGCAAAAGGGACCACAGCCTTAGCCAATTTAGCTTAGTGGATAGAGCATTGGCCTGTGGACCAATGCCCCGGGGTTCGATTCCAGTCATGTGCCTTGGTTACACGTTACAGGCTTCTTCCCGACCCAGGGCCCTGGTTAGGGCTCGCACAGGAGGCAACCAATCAAACATAAATGTTTCTATCTGTCTCTCCTCTCTTCTATTCTTCCCAAAAATCAATGGGAAAATATCTCCGGGTGCGGATGAACAACAACAACAACAACAAAAAAGGGCCTAGGCGGCTTTGCTCAGTGGATGGAGTGTCAGCCTGTGAACTGAAAGGTCCAAGGTTTGATTCCGTTCAAGGGCACATGTCCGGGTTGTGGGCTCAGCCCCCCCAATGGGGACTTGCAGGAGGAGCCGATCAATGATTCTCTCTCATCATGGATGTTTCTCTCTCTCTCTCCCTCTTCCTCCCTCTCTAAAATCAATACAAATATATTTTTAAAAAGATGGATTCATAAAGGGGGGGACAACTACAGAGCATCAAGACCTTGGCTGGGTCAGCCTCTGCCTGGATCTGGCAGCTCTGTACTATATCTGTGGTTCAGCTCCAAAGTGTGGTCAGAGTCCTAGTTTGAGAGAGACCAGCTCCAGGGGGAAAAACAAAAAGAATTAAACTCGTGTCTTCAACACACGGGCTTCTAGGCTTACCAGGTCCAAGGTCTGGCCCCGCACTGACTTGCATGCTGTCCGCTGCGGGCTGGGTTGTGCTAGGAAGCTCAGGTGCACATGGTGGCCCCTAGGTGCTGCTGCATTTAAACAGGGCACACAGCCTCCAGAGCCATGGCTCCTCCTCCGGCTAGAATCCTTTTGCATAAAGTCAGGAAATCTCCAAGGGGAGATCTCCCAGGCCTGCATTTTTAGGGAGCGATGCTGCCCGCCATCTGGCCCTAATCCCACTTGCCACGGTGGAAAAGACAGTGATCCTTAGGGGTTAAGGGGGATTAGGGAAAGCACAGGTTTTGCCTACAGGCGCTGCTGGAAGATTTGGATTTGTATCTCTTTCAGGATTTATTAACTGCGTATTTGAATACGGACACCGATTTGCCTATTAACCATCTCAGCACCCTGAACAGCCAAGAAAACAAACCTGAGCCATGAAGCCAGGTGCGGCTTCTTCCTTACTCCCATCCCTGCAGACAGAGCAGATCCAATGGGCAGAGCCACCAGCCTAGGAAGCTGTGTGCAGAGCCCACAGATTTGGTTCCATTGGGAAGTCAGTGGGTCCGTCAGCCAATCAGCATAGAGCCTGCAGGGATGGAAAGACATTTATTTCTAGGACTTAAATTAATTCAGAAAGATGAATGAATACAGGGAAAGAGAGAAAAAAATCAAGATAGGTAGTTTCAGATACATTGAAGGTTGATTATAAGCTTAAAATATATAGAACTTCATTCACAATAAAAGGAAGAGAGACCTCATTCACTTAGTCAACACACATTTGTTGAGCATCCATTGAGTCAGGCACTGGGACTGCAAAGATGAATAAAACAGCCCCTGTGCTCCAGGATCTCACAGTCTGGCAGGAAGACAGAAGCTCAGAAGCTAATGGCAATCCAACATGAAATGTGGTCCAAATGCTGTGAAAACCAGCAGGATGTGGTAGTTCTCCCCTTAGAGGGTGGTGTGGAGGCTTCCTAGATCGGGTGCCCTGGGAGCTGCTTGGGAGAACCAAGAGGAGCTTGGGAGGCAGAGATGGTCAGGGGTGTTCCTGGGTGGGCAGCACATGCAAGGAGCTGGTGAGGAGGGCTCAGTGTCCTGGGATGGCAGGAGAGCCAGTGTGGGGCATGAACCTCAAGGATGCCACCATAAGGAGGAGGCATGCCCTTAAGCAGGATAGTGATGGGATAGGCTCTGCTTTAGGGAGATGACCGGCAGCAGCAGCATGGGGGGGGGGATGGGCCTCAGTCATCCCGGACTTCGCTCCTGCTCCCTAGAGGCATTCATTGGGATGAAGAATTGAAGTCTATGTAGCTATTTATAGAACCAAAGAAAAGACTCAGAGTGAAAGAGAGGCCAGGTGGAGGGTTAGAGAGTAGAGAATTTGGGGCACAGTGGCCATGGTGGATGGGATTCTAAGGAGAAGAGATGCATACACTTCTATAAAGTGAGTGTGTATTGCAGAATGCAATTTCCTCTCTTTATCACCATTTCTTCAAGAGCTTTAAAAAAGACAGACACAAATAAGAGTTGGAAGTAAAAATGAGCTCACTGGGGAAGGGGCCTTGAGAAAAGAATGAAGCGAAAATCCAGACCAACTCTGGTTTAAATGGGCACTATGGCTTCTCACCTTGAACCCAGTGTTCTCACTGTGTGGCTCCAAGAACCTGGTCCCATCTCTGACCTCTTTGCTGAACAGCAAATCTTTCTGGGAGCAGCCTTGGTCTCTGAGTACCACGGTGGACCTCTTTCAAAGGGGACAAGAGGTCTTCGTTGTTTTAATGGTCTGAAATAGTAATCACTGCTCAGAGAAATGACACAGCTAAGATGAAAGAACTGTTCTCTCTTTAACAAGTGTTTATGATACATGTTTCCAGAGTTCAGATAAAGGAAAAGTTATGAATAAATTAGAGTGACAGCAAAATGTTACTGCTTTTCAACTGTAGAGAAGTGATTGGGTAAAAAATTTTGAGACAGGAGGAACCAAGATGGCAGCATAGGTAAACACCAATTTTGCTGCCTCAAACAGCAATTTCAAAACTACAATTTAACAGAACAAACATCATCCAGAATCACTGGAAAGCTGGCTGAGTGAAAATTCCACAAATAAAAGTAAAGATAGGACACTGTGACCCAGAGGATCAGCGGAGGGCAGTGTTGAAGATACGCACGAAGTCAGAGGTTTGGAGCCCTGATCTGGCGCAAGCAACTGGAGAGGGCAGGCAGCTGCAAAGACAAAGGCATCCCACTGCACTGATTCCCCATTCTGGGCAAGGTCCAGGGAACCCACACTTATACGGGGTGAAGCTGGACGATAGGGAAGCACACTGAAACTCGGTGCTGCAAAGGTCTGTGAACTTGTGGAGAGGGCGAGCATGTGGAGAGTGCGTGTAAACTTGGGAACAGCAGAGTAAGGATTCGTGACTTGCTCTCTCATTTGGGAAACCACCGAACTGCATTGTTTTACAACCCTGGGTGAGACTTTGGGTGTGCAGACTCATCTGGGGAAAGGCTGAATTGTCCGGCAGCGGGTAGAGCTTGGCAGCAGCTTTCTCTCAGAGGTGCTTGCAGCCATTACCACTTGGCTAAGAGATCCAGGTGCCACATGGGGCAGAGCTGATGCTGCCTTCTCAGCCAGGAGACTTCGCCCATCCAACCTGAACACAGCTGACCCTCACAGCCAATTGGCCTGGAGATCAAACACTCCTAGTGCTAACAACAATAATCTAGGCTTAACTTCAACAAGCCTGTGCAACCCATAAAGGGCTGAAGCAAGAGTATCCACCTCAGGTAACTGGGAAGGCTGAGCCACTGTCCCTTAGAGGACATCTACCACACAAAGCTAATCGACCAACTCAGGAAAGCAGCCACCATGCAGAGACATGGAAAGAAATCAGATGTAAAAGAAATGGAGGGAAAAAAAAACGACTGGACATAGAGTTCAAAACCACGATTATAAGGCTTTTCAAGAGGCTCCTAGAAAAGGCCTAGACCTACAAGGAAATGAACAGGACCTACGAGGAAATGAATGGGACCTATGAGGATATGAAAAAGGACCAACTAGAAATTAAGCATACACTAACTGAAATAAAAAATATGATACAAAGACCTAAAAGCAATCTAGAGGACTGCAAAAATCAAGTCAAAGATTTGAAATACAAAGAGGCAAAATCCACTCAGCTGGCAAAGCAAGAAGCCAAACGAATCCAAAAAATTGAAGATAGTGTAAGAGGCCTCTGGGACAACCTCAAGCATACCAACTTCCGAATTATAGGGGTGCCAGAAAAAGAGAGCAAGATAATGAAAACCTATTTGAAGAAATAGTGACCAAAAACTTCCCACACCTGGTGAAAGAAATTGACTTAAAAGTCCAAGAAGCACACCAAACTCCAAACTGTAGGAATCCAAAGAGGACCACACCAAGACACATCATAATTAAAATGCCAAGAGCAAAAGACAAGGAAAGAATATTAAAAGCAGCAAGAGAAAAACAGTTAATTACCCATGAGGGAGCACCCATACGATTGTCAGCGGATTTCTCAACAGAAACTATGCAGGCCAGACAGGAGTGGCAAGAAATATTCAAAATGATGAATAGCAAGAATTTACAACCAAGATTACTCTACTCAGCAAAGCTACCATTCAGAATTGAAGGTCAGATAAAGTGCTTTGCAGATAAGAAAAAGCTAAAGGAGTTCATCACTGCCAGACCAATATTATAAGAAATGCTGAAAGATATTCTTTAAGAAAAGGAAGAAGAAAAAGGTAAAAATAAAAATTATGAACAATAAATATACATTTATCAACAAATGAATATAAAAATCAAGTGAATTAAAAGTCTGATGAACAGGATAAACTAGTGAACATAACAAAGTCATGGGCATAGAGAGGGAATGTACTGACAATTCTTGGGGAGAAAAGGAGTGTGGGAGGTGCAGCAAGAGACTGGACAAAAATCATGCACCTATGGGAGAGTACAGTGTGAGGGAGGTGAGGGTGGAGAGTGGGATGGGTAATGCGTGGGAGGGAGCTACAGAAGGGAAAAAAGGGAACAATGTAATTAATAAACTGAACAATGAAGATTAAAAATATTTTGAGACAAAAAAGTAGGCATTGCTCATTTTCATTTCATTTATTTATTTTTAAATATATTTGCAGAGAGGAAGGGAGAGGGATAGAGAGTTAGAAACATCAACGAGAGAGAAATATCCATCAGTTGCCTCCTGCACACTTCCTACTGGGGATGTGCCTGCAACCAAGGTACATGCCCTTGACTGGAATAAAACCTGGATCCTTTCAGTCTGCAGGCTGATACTCTATCCACTGAGCCAAACTGGTTTTGGCTCATTTTCACTTTAAAATGCCACTATTGTTTCATAAATATGCTTAAATATGGGGATTTCCTTTTAATATTAAATATTTTACTTGCATCTGGAGACTTTCTTTAAACAAGTAAGCTATTTAATGGACAATAAGAATTTGTTTTTTGAAGTTATTCTGAAAAACTTGATTTATGTATGCATTTCTTAATTTACAAAGATAAATTAGGGATTCACTATTCATATCACAACTTAATTACTTGATTTTTCAAAAAGCTTTTAAAAATGGGGCCCTCAAATACATTTAATCAAGTGGTAGATTTAAGTAGTCTGCATTATTTTAAATTACTTTCCCCAAGTCTTTTCAAATCCACTGGATAACTAGGTGTTATTTGGCCAACAGACCACTGGATGGCGTGGGAAGACCGACAGACAGGTTGCAGTTTTCTCCCGCAAATGGAAGCAGGAATTGAGGTAGGGCTCAAGTCCAGAAATAGCAGCTGTAGGTGAGATATGATTCATTGAGAACATAGAGAAATCTCACCAACAAACCACCTCCTCTAGGTCTTTTTGTCTACAGTTACAGTTCAATTCACACAATTTGAATTGGTATTACAGTTAGTGAAAGCAATCTGTTATTGTGATTGATTTTTCAAAGGATCTTGTGAGGTAAGCATGCAGGCATTCTCCCATTTTACAGCTAAGCATACCAAGGTTTAGAGAGGTTCTGTGGAGTCTTGTGGGCTATGACTTGGAGGAAATCTGGACTATTTTATATATATAATTTCAGAGAAGAAGGGAGAGGAAGAGAGAAACATCAATGATGAGAGAGAAGCATTGATCAGCTGGGTCCTACACATCTTTTACTGGGGAGCGAGCCTGCAACCTCAGCATGTGCCCTAGTTGATAGATAATGCTCAACCATTGAGCCCCATTGGCAGGGCTCAGTGGTTCAGCCAAGCCTGAACTACTTTTACAAAGTAGAGAGTGACTCAGCAAATTCCCAGATTCCCATATATATATATATTTGTGTGTGTGTGTGTATCCTATATAATAAAAGCTTAATATACAAATTGTCCCCTTGACTGGGAGTTCGACCAGGAGTTCAACTGCTCTCTATGATGTACGCTGACCACCAGGGAATGATGTGGAACATGGTGGGCGTCGGCAGCACTGCACTAGCAACAGGCAACAGTGGAGGTGCTGCCAGCCCCTATGGGCCCCAATGAGAGCTGGACCCACAGCGGAATAGTGGAGCAATTGAGCAGGCAGCTCAAGGCCAAGGCAGGTGTAAGCAGGTGTAAGCATCACCCCACCGATCGCCCTGCAGATGGCAACCAGCAGTGGTGGTGCGGGAAGGGGAGAGTCCTGGGCCCCCATCCAACTCCCAGGTGCTGAGGGAGCCCTGTGGGGGCCCAATGTCTCAGGCAGAGAGGGGCGAACAGAGGTCTGGGGACCCAGGTGCTGCCCATGGCCCAGAGGTCAGCTGGGACCTGCCCATCCACACCAGACGTTCCTGCCTCAATTGCCAGCCAGGCCTAGGGACTGCACCTGTGTATATCCTATCTAATAGAAGGGCAATATGCAAATTAACCATCACACCATCATGCCCACAAAGCCACGACCACCAGCCAATCATGAACAAGTATGAAAATGAACCCCAACCAAGATGGTTGCGGCCACAGAGCAAGGAGGAGGAAGGCTTGGGTTTCCCTGGTGATGGAGGAAGCCAAGCTTTCCACATACCCTGGCAAGCCCAGGCCTCCATTCAAGGCTACCACCATGGAGTGAGCAGGAGGCTTAGCTCTGCTACAGGCTACAAAGTTTCAATTGTAGAAGATAAATATATCACAGATACCAGGGCCTCTGCTTGGGTCACTGTGGGGGCTGTGTGTGTAGCAGGTCTGCAAATCACCACAGGCCCCTCACCCAGGCCACCCCACACCCCAAGGGAACCCCCACCCTGATCTGGGACACCAGGGCAAACCAGCTGGCCCCCACCTGTGTACCAGGCCTCTATCCTCTCTAATAAAAGAATAATAGGCAGATTGACCATCACTCCAATACACAAGATGGCTGCCCCCATGTGGTAAAAGATCCTGCCCCCATGTGAACACAAGATGGCACTACAAGATAGCCAGCATGGGAGGGTAGTTGGTAGGGACCAGGCCTACAAGGGAGAGCAGTTGGGGGTGATCAAGCCTGAAGGGGAGGGCAGTTAGGGGTGACCAGGCCTACAGAAGAGGGCAGTAGGGGTAAACAGGCTGACAGGGGAGCAGTTAAGTATCAATCAGGCTGGTAGGCTAGTGGTTTGGGGGTGATCAGGCTGGCAGGCAGAAGCAGTTAGGGGCAATCAGGAAGACAGGCAGGCGAGCAGTTGGGAGACAGCAGTCCTGGATTGTGAGAGGGATGTTCGATTGCCTGTTTAGGACTGATCACATGGGATCAGGCCTAAATGGGCCGTCAGACATACTTTGAGTGTTCCCAGATTAGAGAGGGTGCAGGCTGGGTTGAGGAACACCCCCGTATGCATGAATTCCGTGCACTGGGCCTCTAGTATGTGTGTGCGTGTGTGTGTGTGTGTGTGTGTGTGTATGTACACACACACACACACACCCCTAACCCATACATGCAATCATACAACTAAGAAAGATGATGTGGAAATAAAAGTGCAGGTGACCCCTATAGTCACTAGATGCAGTGGCTTTGTTATAGGTGACAGAACCCTAGCTTGAAAAGCATGATATGGAGATAGTAAGAAGCAACAAAATAAATAGAATTAAAAATCCTGTCAAGAGTGAGACCTATATAGCAAACCTATATAGTTATAGTTTAAACTATACCTTGAGTCTTAAGAGAAAAGGCACTGACATCACTTTTTAATGAATTTGTTATAAATTTACCATGTGGACTCATGCCTGCTGTGTGCCTGGACCCCTCTTTCATGTCTGAATTGTCTCCAAACATAGGATTCCTGGGGCTGTGATTTTTTTTTCACAAGGAAAGCAAATTGGAGCCTTTAAATAATCTAGAGACAGGGACTACTTAATGTCAATAATTAATTTAAATAGCAGCTTGCATATTTTTGTTTTCTGTCGACAAGGATCTGACATAATTGGCAGCTTCAAATGGGTGTAAACACAGGGGGTGATGGGAAACACTGCCTGACATCGTCTTGCCACCACAGGGAAGGTGCTGCTCCGCAACTGATGTGGCTCCTGGAAAGCTCACTGCTGAAAAAATAATCTCTGTACCCTCTGTACTAATGATGATCCCCCAAATGACTCTGCAATCAGAATATTTTTTAAAAAAAAGAGAATATTTATTTAAAAATCACAGAGGTAGAAGTAGCAATTCATAGAAGAAAGAAGTGAGCTTAGGAATACGTTATAGAGGCAAAGGTAGGGCCTGACGAGTTTGGGAGTGAAGAAGATAAATGTAACAAGCCTGGGGTGTGGAGAGGGTGCCTGGGGTGTGGAGGGGGTGCCTGGGGTGTGGAGGGGGTGTCTGGGGTATGGAGGGGGTGCCTGGGCATGTGGAGGGGGTGCATTAGATAGGAGGGGTATCTGGGGTGGGAGGGGGTGTCAGGGGTGTGGAGGGGGTGCCTGGGGTGTGGAGGGGGTGCATGGGGTATGGAGGGGGTACCTGGGAATGTGGAGGGGGTGGCTGGGATAGGAGGGGGTATCTGGGGTGGGAGGGGGTGTCAGGGGTGTGAAAGAGGTGTCTGGGGATGTGGAGGGGGTGCCTAGGGTGTGGAGGGGGTGCATGGGGTGTGGAGGGGGTACCTGGGAATGTGGAGGGGTGCCTGGGATAGGAGGGGGTATCTGGGGTGGGAGGGGGTGTCAGGAGTGTGAAGGGGGTGCCTGGGGATGTGGAGGGGGTACCTGGGGTGTGGAGGGGGTGCCTGGGGTGTGGAGGGGGTACCAGGGTTGTGGAGAGGCTGCCTGGAGTATAGAGGGGGTACCAGGGGTGTGGAGGGGGTGCCTGGAGTATAGAGAGGGTGGGAGGGGGTGCCAGGGGTGTGGAGGAGGTGCCTGGTGTTGGAGGGGGTATCTGGGATGTGGAGGAGATGTCTGGGGTGTGGAGGGGGTACTTGGGGTGTGGAGGGGGTATCTGGAGTATAAAGAGGGTGGGAGGGGCTGCCTGGGGTGTGGAGGAGGTGCCTGGGGTGTGAAGGGGGTGCCAGGGGTGTAGAGGAGTACTTGGGGTGGGAGGGGGTGCCAGGGGTATGGAGGAGGTGCCTGGCGTTGGAGGGGGTACCTGGGATGTGGAGGAGGTGCCTGGGGTGTGGAGGGGGTACCTGGGGTGTGGAGGGGGTACCTGGGGTTGGAGAGGGTACCTGGGGTGTGGAGGGGGTACCTGGGGTGGGAAGGGGGAAAGGGAAGGGAAAGGGAAAGAGAAAGACACAGGCGTGCTGCAGAGAGGGAGAGCACCCAGAATTTTTAACTTTAATCAATGGTGCAGTAAAAGAACAGTAGATATATAGTCTTGTGGTTGTAGAAGTCCATCTTTGCCTCTGGGCTCACGACCCTAAAAGGGAATCTTTATTAAACTTTTTCCTTTGCCTTTCATTTAGCATCAGACAAAGACCTTTAAAGGCATCACAACTCTTTTCCTGGTGTGCTGTGTGGAGAAATGTAGAAAGCTGGTTTGGTTTGGAGCAAGAGAGGAGATCAGTAGCAGAGCGTGGGGTAAGTTGCCCAAGGCATTTTGAGAGTAGAGGGCTTGTATCCTGGGACCCCCCTTTGATCCACTCTTCCCCTCAGGCAGCCAATTCCCTTCACAGCCTGCCCCTAAAATGCCGTTTACGTGGTAACACACTGTATGTTCTGTCCACCATCATAGCCTTTCCTGTTGCTAGGGTGTTGCTAGGGTGGGGGCGTGGTGGAAAGATTCCACAATGGCTCTGGACACTCAGCAGTGGGGGAGGAGGAGAATAATGTTGTCCTTGCCTCAGTCAATCAGAAAGGAGAGCCCAGGTTCACCGTGCAACCGTTTTATTTGGGAGTGCAATCCCAGGGAGCAGGAGTGAGGGGCCAGGGGAGTGACCTGTGCAGTGAGGAAGGAGGGACGGGAGGCTGGGTGGTGTGGTGTTGAGTTAGCCCACCAAAGGCAACTGAGTGCTTAGGCCCAAGAGATTGCCCTCAGAGAAGCTGAATCAGGGAACCTCAGAAACATCCTCAGAGCCAGAAAGGAGGAGCATTTGTTCAGCAGCTGCGTCTCTCCCTGGCCAGGCCACGGTGGGTGCATGGCATGGTCTATGCAGACAGGAGAGCATCAGAAAGAAGAGCCACACTGAAGAGAAGCTTTCTCTCACCCACTCCCATTTTTCTTTTTACCTTGCAAGGTGTCCCCTCCCTCCCCAGACTCTTCTGTGTTACTTCTGTGTGGGGGATGAGGGGCTCCTGCTGTATCCTTTTGTGTGAAGTGATTCTTCTAGTTTCTTCATGCTTATTTTTTTCCTATTGGGTCGTCTTTCTTTTTGTAACTGATTTCTAGGAGTTCTTTACATATTTTGGATAAATATGTAAAATATGTAAATGGCTACAAATATTTTTTCCTACTCTGTGGCTTTCCCTGGCTTAATGACATATGTACTTTTTATTTAAGGAATGAAAGTTCTTAATTTTAACGTAGTCGAAGTGGTCCATTTTCCTTTATGGTTTGTGCTTTCGAATCTGGATTAAGAAATGTTCTGTACTTTGAGGTTATAAAGACATTGTTCTGTATTAATATAGGAAAGCCATCCCCATTTACATCTAATTGATGTTATCCTACTAAGGTGTGTGTGTGTATGTGTGTGTGTGTGTGTGTGTGTGTGTATGTGTGTGTGTGTAAGAAGCAGGTAAACATGTTGACTGGATTAGATGCTCTTTGGTGAGTGGAGATCAGGGAGCGCTTGACAGATCAGGGGGCATTTGCTCCAGTCTAGGAGGCACGTGCTGGTGGCTTTGATGTGTGCGGTGAGGCTGGGAACAGAGAGAAATGGGTGAAGTAGGTGGATATTTAAGGAGTAAATGAATGTGACTTGGTGGTGAATTAAATTATAGGGGTGGGGGAAGAATTAGTGACTCATTTAAAAATATTTTTCTTGCTTTCGGAGAGAAAGGGAGAGAGAAAGAGTGGGGTGGGGCAGGGGGAGAGGGAGAGAGAGAGAAAAACATGATTGATGAGAGATTAATTGGCTGCCTCCTGCACACCCCTATTGGGGATAAAATCTGAAACCTGGGCATGTGCCCTGACCTGGAATTGAACCATGACCTCCTGGTTCTTAGGTCGATGCTTAAACATGGAGCTACATCAGCTAGACTAGTGACTCCTTTCTTTTCTTTTCTTTTCTTTTTTTTTTTGGCTGCTACCACCCAATGCCTCACTCTTCTTCTGTCTGTTACTTCTCTATTTCATTGCTTCTCTATTCAGTTCTGCTTCTTTCTTACATCTCCTGACTTAGCTTTCTCTCTGGGCATCCTTTAGCATTCACTATTACAGATGGGTAACTCTGCACACAGCTATAGAGATTTTCCCAAGAGACTCTGACTGACCCAGGTATTCACCGTTATTCCTGTTTGGGCAGGACTGCAACAGCCAGGCCTCTTACACACACACACACACACACACACACACACACACACACACACACACATATGCACACACACACTGAGGCTCTCTCACATATTGGCTGACAAGGTGGCTCCTCCATCATGGTCTGGGCTGCTATGATGGATTGCAGAGTTGGAAGTAAGACCATACAACACGATGAACATTGAGAGTTGCCATTTCTGTGGGGGATTTGAGAAACGCATCCCCCTCAGAGAGCGCTTGGTGCATCCTATGAGTATAGAAGAGCATTAGAAAAAGACACAATTAAGAGAGTGAATTTTTTTCACCAAACTCCATTTTTCTTTAATATCTAGATTGTGAACTTGCTTTCTAAAACCCATACTTACAATAGAAACTTCTCATGGCTCTAAAACAATTGTGGGTAGCAAATATACTATTTGGAGTTGACCTCCAACACAAAAGAGTTTCACGTATCAATAGTGTACCAGTCCGAGCTTTGATATGGAGATATTTTGTTCATGCATAAACCATACATTTGCATTGACAGTCCTGTTAATGATGGAATGCAGTTATATATGTTTATCACAAAAGTACCAAGTGGATATGTTTTTGAACCTCATTATATGTAAGACCGATTAAAACCAGTAGTTATAGAGAATGAAACAGGCCTGATGTCATGTTCAGTAAAACATGTCAGCGATGAGGTCTTGGAAAGCGCTTGGGTGAAATATGAGGGGAAGGTGTAAAGTTGTGAGGAGTTTCATTTAAACACAAGGCTCCTGTATTAATTTTTTCACTGATTTATTTTCATGCCAATACATTCTGACATAAATATGGTGATCCATAATGTATTGGCCATAAAAGTCAACATTATTTTTAAAGCTGACTCAGGGAAATAAAAGCTCATTGTTAGTGCTGATATATACAGTATGTTACCCTGTTGAAAAGTTAACCTCTCCTGTCCTGCTCCTGATTGAGATGAATTGGAGATGCATGTTAACAGCCACTGACCTTTTGTGCGTGTTTTGCTTCGTGGCCAACGTCGAGTTTGCCATTGCACTGATACATGATGTGACGTAAAAAGCAGTGCATAGTCAACATTCCAGAAAGAACGAAAGCTGATCAGCAAACATCTGTCTTTTGAGGATCAAGAGGCCTGCGAAACTCCTGAACAGACACTGGAGCCCGTATCTTGTGTCTTTGATAATCAATGAGAGCAACAATGAGTAGAAGTGGAATAACGACCCCAAAACAGAGAGGACATGTGGGGATAACGTCATTATGGGTGATCGCAGAGAAGAGATCAGTTTGGAAGCCAGAGCCAGAGGCCACACCCCAGTGCTCTTCTCCACAAGCCGACCACAGAATTGAGATGGCCTTCAGTGAAATGCTTCTATGAACTGAAAATCGTGCCATGGAGAATTGAATTTAGCAGCACAGAGAGAAAGCTAATGAGAATGCTAATGGATGACTTCTTCTCCCATGAAGTTTCAGAACAAAATAACATTGCTGAAAATAAGAATTTTAGTGCTACAGGGCCCCTGGGTGTAAGGCAAGGCTAACTACTTGCTAGGTAAGAAAACTGTTAAACCTCAGGAGATTAAATGAGCAGTTTGTTCAAGGTCCCCCAGCCAGTTGGTTAGTGGCTGAGCTGTATCTGGAGTTCACACTTTCTGGTTCTCTGACTCTTTCTGCTCTGTTTTATCAGTTAGGAGCTTGATTGATAATACATGTGCATGGTGGATCTCTCACATGACCCCTGAATTTGGTTTCCAGCCCACCTTTGCACTGAAGCTGATCTTGCCCAGATTCCTGATGGCCTCCATGTTGCTAAATTCTGTGAAAGCTTTGACTCAATTTAAACCTCTAATCATGATATGCTGTTGTTGGGCACTCCTTGTAGCAGTCACTTCTCTTGCTTTCTCTGTTAGTTAGGACTTCATTGTCATTAGAGAAACCCATGCCAAAGATGGACAAGCAAAATGCTAAATTATTGGCTCATATAATCATTGTCTTGGTGAGGCTGGCTCTAGGTATGGTCTGAGACAGGAGCTCAGGTAATGCTACTAAGACTTCTTTCTCTCTATTTATTTCTTGGCTCCACTCCTCCAAATGGGCTCTATTCTCATAGACATTCTCCCCACATGGAGGAGAGGGTGCCATGAATTCCACTCTTTTATTTAATTTTGTGCATATCCTTTAGGAAAAGTTATGCCTCAGTCAGGAAGTCCTGGGATTAGCACTGATTGGGCATAGTGTCTTGTCCTAAACTCTGTGTTCATCCCTGAACCAACCACTGTGGCCAAGCGAATGAAATATATGGATTAGTCTGGCCTTTGTTAAATTCTCTGCCCCTAGGACTTAAGGAAGAATTAGCTTCACCCACATTCCTTGCTCCTTGAGTGAGCATATCTGAGGTCCTATTACCAAGAAAGGGACTAAATACTGGGTAGCAAAGACAAATATCCATTACAACTTGCCTGACACCACATTTTTCTAATGTGCATCCTACTTCACGTTTTTCATTCTCCCTTACTGTCCTTTTTTTTCTTCCCTTACTGTCTTATCCTTCTCAACTTGAGATAATGTCCAAGTCCCTCTAGGCCCAGCTCTAGATCTTTTCCACTTCCAGGTCTATACTTCTTCTCAAGGTGATTTCATCCAGTCTGTAGGGAAAGCTTAGATTAACATAGCCCAAGGGAGGAACTTTGAGTCAACCTCAGCTAACATGGTCGTTGACATTGTAGGCTGTGAAAATTAATGAGAAATAATATTTAATGGAAAATCTTGAGAGGAAAAAAGGTAGTTGAATCAAGTGTATTATATGAGAATGAAAAGCACTGAGCTACTTCTTATCCTTTGTTCCAAAGATAAGGGACAAGGTTGAAGAAGTTATCATATATTAGTAGTTACCACAAAGAATAAAGTGTATTAACCAGGTGGGTTAAAAGTCCGATTAAGGTTAGATCTCTATGTAGTTGTTTTCCTCCTTGTGAAATTGAATTTATGACTGGTTTGTTTGCTAGGAACGTAAAGAAATCTCTTGAGATATTTCCCCCTTTATTACAGAGGTTTATTGTAATCATGTAGAGAATTCAATCTTTAACCTTGAGGCTATAGTTACTGCAAAACTTGTTTTACATATTTGTTGTGGGGAATTGGAATTGAATTTACTCACTATATGTCTTATATAAGAAACTGTTTATATTAGAATATGTCTGGGTAGGAGATTGAATTCATATACCTAAGCTGTGAGGTGCCCACCAACACTGTTAATGACCTCACTAACTTTATTTCATAACTCAATTTCTACATAAATTCATAAAC
Organism: Antrozous pallidus; assembly: GCA_027563665.1. Classification (NCBI taxonomy): domain Eukaryota; kingdom Metazoa; phylum Chordata; class Mammalia; order Chiroptera; family Vespertilionidae; genus Antrozous; species Antrozous pallidus. The sequence continues at coordinate 23,901,591 of CM050514.1, forward strand.
CCAATTTCTAGTCAGGAATCCATAAGGTCCTTTATCTTGGTTTTCTGGTTATTGATTTAGCTGATAAAAATAAATTTGTAATTCTAGGAGAATAAATTCTAACAGTATATAAGCTTGTTTTATTCACACCATTCATGTCTTGATAACTCCCTAATCCACATCCACAGCCCTGTTCTATGCCCTGAGCTCCAGACTTGCATGTCTCACTTAGCACCACCTGGATATTTTACAGATTTCACCAGTCTAATGTGGCCCAGAGTGAGCTTCTAATTTCCTTATTTTTTTTTCTCCCACTAAATCTGTCTCTGGTCAACAGTCTTCATCATTTCAGTAAATGGCACTGTTATGTATCCCATCTCTCAAGCAAACATCCAGGAAATCTTCTTTATGTAGTCCACCACCAAGTCCCATCAAATACCTGTCAAATCATCCACTTCTGTCTACTCACCGCCACCACCCCGGTCTTTGCCACTGTAGTCTCTTGCCTTGCCCACTTCGACTGTACCCCTCACTAGTCTTCACACTTTCTTCTACTCTCAGCACAGCACAGATATACATGAAGCATAGATCAGACCAGGTGCTCTCTAAAGACTTTCATCTCTCTTCCCACTGTCCTTCAGAATAAAGCTCAAATGTCTTCCCAGGACTACAAACAAGGTCCTGCATAGTCTTGTCCCTACCTCACAATTCAATCTCACATCTTCCATTCTAACCCTCAATCATGGGGCTGAAGCCAACCCAGCTTGAAATTTAATTGAAATTGTTAACTTGGTGTCAGGTAGGTTATGGGCTGGCAACTGGAGAACACCCCCCCCCACACCCACACACACACACACACGGAGACACACATGTACATGTGTGCACATGTTCTGTTTGGTATAGTCAGGGCCCAGAAACTTGTCAGAAAAAGTGTGTGTCCACAAAAGATGAGACAAGATGCAGTGTACTCTGGTTGGGCTTTGCCTCATTGCTAGTTCCTCAGTGTTAATGTCCACTGGAATAGGATAGGGTCTTTCTGGTCCTAAGAAAACAGCCAGATTTTTGCTATATAACAAATCTTTTACAAATAGGACTCACATCAAGACATAGCCAAGTAGTCTGTGTACTGTGTACTTTGATTTCCCAGTTTTGAACCAAATTCAGCATCAGCAAAGCCACATCCTCATTGGAGGAGAGTCAATACAACAGTATCATCTCACCTTTGTGGGACACATTTGAAGACTTAGTGAATGCCTGAAACCACGGTTAGTAAAAATATATATATTTTCCTATATATACATGCCTATCATAAAATTTAATTTGTAAATTTGGCAAGGTAAAATAATAATGACTAATAATAAACTAGAACAATTATCTATAATAATAAAAGCATAATATGCTAATTAGGTTGGACAGCTGAATGACCTTCTGGACGTCCTCTGGACGTCCTTCCAATGAAGCTGGGATGCGAAGGTGGAGGCAAGCTGCTGCAGCTGCCACAGCCAAGCCTTTGCACGAATTTCATGCACAAGTCCTCTAATATTGTAATAAAAGTAGTGTGAATGTGGTCTCTTTGTGTCTTTCAAAATATCTTATTGTACCAAACTCACATCCTTCTTCTTCTTGTGATGATGGGAGATAATACAGTGCCCACAGGCCAAGACGAAATGAACTGAATGATGTAGGCATTATGACAAAGCATTAGGCTATTATTGCCCTTCTGGCGGTAAGGTTATTTGAGCATAAGCACTGCAATATCATGGCAGTGCATCTGATAACAGAGATAGTTACTAAGTGAGTGGGGTGGGTGGTGTTTACAGTGTGGACATTCTGGACAGAAGGTTGATTCACGACCTGGATGGGATCGAGTGGGATAGTGCACATTTCATCACACTACTCAGAATGGTGTGCAATTTAAAACTTGTAGTTTTTTTTATTTTCCATGTAATTTTTTGGACTTCAGTTGACTGTGGATAATTGAAACTGTATAAAGTGAAACTGTGGATAAGGGGAGAACTATTGTATTTCAGGTAAGCCTCAAAAGTGTGTCTGCCTTTAGCCATTAAGTATTCTAGAAAGTCTGTTTCCCCATAGTCCACTCTTCTCCACAGCTGACTCTCATTTAGTCTGTGTTTTGCTGATGCTGAGTTTGGTCCTAGGACCCAAATAAAAAGTCCATTTTTCTAAAAGTCTGTTTTCTCCTTGAACGTGTCATGGCCATTCATGCTCCAGAGTCTTGGAGATTCCCACCTCCATTACTTGAAGCATTTCCCCCAGCTTTCTCTGCATCGTTGAATTCATTGTATCCTCAGATCTTAGCTGAAATGTCATGTTCTGAGAGGGGTTTTTACTATCTAAAACAATCTGTGCTGAGATTTCTTACTGTAGCACCTTATTTACCTCCCATATTTTTCACAAAATCTGTGTTTATTATTTTGTTTGGTTTTTGTCTGCCTCTCATTAAGATATAACTTAGCCCAGGTCCATGTGGCTCTGTGGTTAGAGAATTGTCCCACACACTGAAGGGTCTTGGGTTTGATTATCTGTCAAGGGCTTGTACCTGGGTTGCAGGTTCAGTCCCCAGCCTGATCAGAGCACATGCAGGAGGCAACCAATCGATGTGTCTCTCTTACATTGATGCTTTTACTCCTACCTCCCTCTTTTCCACTCTCTAAAATCAATGGAGAAAATATCTTTGGGTGAGGAATAACCTAAATAAGTAAGTAAGTAAATAAATTTCTATTGGGATGGTATCCACAAATTACCTGAAAGATGGGGAAATGGTATCAGATAGGTTATGGACTGGCAACTGGAGAACACACACACACACACACACACACACACACACACACACACACATACACACACACACACAGCTGTGGGATCACTACTAGGTGCTTTTCACTAATCATCCTCAAGAACACACATTTCATATAAAAGGAATTGAGACTGTGAATGTGAAAATGCAATATAAATTAATTGAGGTCAGGACCTTGTCTTATTATTATTATTATTTTATATCTTAACAGGTCTAACTGACTTGGATACAGTAGGCACTCAACAAATGTCAGATGAATGAAGTATTGGAGACAAGTGTCTTGCACAGGATGGACTTTATTGCTGGAATCATGCAGACAATAGCAGCTGGCCTCTGACAGAGTAGTTGTTGGGTAACTAGGTCATGGGTAGGCATAGAGAGAGATAAGTAGCTTGAGCCTTCAGCCTTGAGAGTCTTGGCTCTTGTTGTTTTGAGCTTCTCTGTGGCCCCTTCTCTTCAGCCTCCTTTATAGGAACCATTGGTAATGAGCTGGAATATTGCATTTTGGGATAGTTTAATCCAGGGAGGCAGAGCAAATGATTGAGAATCCTTTCTAATAAGAGAGTAATATGCAAATTGACCATGCCTTTGCTACACCCAATAAGCCATGCCCACAAGCCACGCCCACCAGCCAATCACAGGGTGATGGCCAGGTGCCCTGGGGTTAGGCTGGGCCGGGCTGTGGGAGAGGTCAGCCAGCCATGGTGGGGGCCCGATCACAGGGCCCTGCAATGGCCGAGGACCAGGCCAGGCTGTAGTCAGAATAAAAGAGACATTATACACAGGAATAAACATAAAGATTACAAAAGATTTCTCATCAGATACAATGTAAGGGAGAAGATAGTAGAGCAACATCATTAAAGTACTCACAAGGGGAAAAATCCTCTCAATTTATAATTCTAGACTGAGTGAAAATATTTTTATATAGTTTAAAATAGTCAAAATATATTTTAACTATTTTAAACTATTTTAGAAATAGTTAAAATATATTTTTTATGTATAAAAGATTGAATTTTTTAAATCATCAGTAGATTTGTAGTGTAAGAAATGTTAAAAGAAGTCCTGCAAGTAGGAATAAAATTTTGCCAGATTCAAATAATGATCTATACCAAGAAATGGAAAACACCAAAGACAGTTTATGCATAGGAAAAAATATAATAGAAGTTTCTTATTATTTAAATATATTTAAACACTAGAGGCCCAGTGCACGAAATTCATGCATGGGTGGGGGAGGGCGGAGGAGTGTCCCTCAACCCAGCCTGCACCCTCTCCAAACTGGGACCCCTTGAGGGATGTCCAACTGCCTGTTTAGGCCCGATCTCAATAGGATCAGGCCTAAACAGGCAGTCGGACATCATTCTCACAATCCAGGACTTCTGGCTTCAAACTTCTCGCCTGCCTGCCTCCCTGATTGCCCCTAACTGCTTCTAACTGCCAGATTAATCATCCCCTAACCACTACCCTGCCAGCCTGATTGGTGTGTAACTGCTCCCCTGCCAGCCTGTTTGCCCCCAACTTCCCTCCTCTGCTGGCCTGGTCACCCCCAACTGACCTCCCTGGCAGGCCTGCTCCCTCCCAACTGCCCTCTCCTGCTGGCCTGATGGCCCACAACTGCCCTTCCTAGCAGGCCTGAAACCTCCCAACTGTCCTCCCCTGCTGGCCATCTTGTGGTAGCCATTTTGTGTCCACATGGGGCAGGATCTTTGACTACATGGGGGCAACCCTCTTGTGTGTTAGAGTGATGGTCAATCTGCATATTACTCTTTTATTAGATAGAATAATTACTGTAACTATTTAAACAAATAATAATGTAATGTCAGTTTTATAACATCTGTGTAAGTAAAATACATGCCAACAATAGCATAAAGATTGCCTGGGAAAAATGAAATTTTGTTACAGTGAAGTTTCTATACAAGATGTGAAGTGGTAAAATATCCACTTGAAGATAGATGCTGACAAGTCAAAACCCTATGTAATGAAGAGCTAATATGCAAATATTCATCACACCTCCATACATCATGCCATAATGGCTTGGACACTCAACACTGGGGAGAGAGGAATGGGGATCAGACAGGCTATGGACTGGGAGAGGAACAAGCCACCCACTCCATGGTCCTGGATGCCAACAGCTGTGCCTGCCTCTCTGGCCCAGGAGAGGGACAAGGCGCCTGCCTTGCAGTGCTGGGCACCAGCAGCTGCATCTGAGCCTGTGGCCCAGGAGAGGGACAAGCCGCATGCCCTGTGGTCCTGGGTGCATGTGGCTGCCTGTGGCTGCCTGTGGCTGTGGCCAGCCTGAGTGAAGCTGGCCCACATCCTGGATGCCTATAGCTGGCTAGAGGGAGGGAAGCCTGGGTCCCAGGTGTGGGGCAAGGCAGAGGCAGTTAGGGGGCAATCAGGCCAGCAGGGGAGCACTTAGGGGCAATCAGGCTGGTAGAGGAGCAGTTAGGGGTGATCAGGCAGGCAGCAGAGGTGGTTAAGGGTGATCAGGCAGGCAGAGGTGGTTAGGGGCTATCAGACGGGCAGGCAGAGGCAGTTAGGGGCGATCAGGCAGGCAGGCAGGCCAGTGAGCAGTTAGGAGCCAGTGGTCCTAGATTGCGAGAGAGATGTCTGCCAACAGTCAGACATCCCCAAAGGGGTCCCTGATTGGAGAGGGTACAGGCTGGGCTGAGGGAACACCCCCTCTGTGCATGAATTTTGTGCACCGGGCCACTAATGTTAGTATAATCTCCCAAGGGAATTATCTAATGGTGATCTAAAAGTACTTTTGCTAAAATTTTTTGGCAACTTCTAATGAATGAAGATTTTAAAAATGAATGGATATTTGTAATTGTCATAAAGCATTATCATTATACACAAGCTGCATGATTCAGGACAAAGAGCATGAAACTGAGAATGTAGAGTTTTTGTATGCCAGTAGTTTCCTGTATGAGCATGGACAAAACATTTAGTATCATTGTGCTTCCATAGCTATAAAACAAAGGGTTTACTAGGTGTACCGGTTAATAATGGCGGATTTTATAATCAAAGAAAACATGATAATTTCAAGAGAAACATAAAAAGTGCTTTATTCAAAGTAATGTCCATTGCTAGCTACACATTTTCCCATCTTTCAGTTAATTTGTGCATTCAGAGACCCAATTTTCCACTTCTATGTGTGTTTTGAAGTGCTGCTCAGAAAGTGTGTGTGTCATCTATCAGAATAAGTGGTAATCTGAAGGAGCAAAGTCTGGTGAATACAGCAGGTGGATTAATACTTCCCACGCAAGATCTTTTAACATGTCTTTAACTGGTTTTGAAATGTGTGATGATGTGTCATCATGAAGCAAAATTACTTTGCTCTGTCTTCTGGCACATTCTGGTCATTTCATGATCAAAGCGTGGTTCAAATTGATTATATTGATTATTTCTTGTTGGTAGTGACCAGTATTAATGGTTTCACCTGGTTTTAGAAGCTCATAATACACTACACCTTCCTGATCCCACCAAATGCAGAGCATTGTCTTCTTTCCTAAGCGATATGGCCTTGCAGTCTATGTTGATGGTTGACCTGGATCAACCCATGATTTTGTGCGTTTGGGATTCTTCAATTCACTTTTCATCGCTAGTCACAATTTGAAGCAAAAAAGACTTCCTTTTGTGCTGCTGAAGCAATATTTTACTGATGACTTTTTGGTTTTCCATTTGTCTTTCATTCAGTTGCTGTGGCACCCATATTCCTCCCTTTAAAACCTTTCCCATTTTTTGTAAATGATCAGAAATTGTTTACTGAGCAATGTTTAATCTTTCTGCAAGTTGTTTTTGAGTTTGATATGCATATTCATCCAATAATGCCTGTAATTGTTGGTCTTCAAACTGTTTTGGTTGACCTGGACATCTTTGTCTTTCACCTCGATATCATCACTTTTAAAGTGTTTAAACAAGCGTTCACAAGTATCTTGAGGTGTAGCATGTTCACCATAAGCACCTTTCTTCAAAATAAAGTAATGAATTAAATTTTCCTGCAAATTCTCTTTTTTTGGCATGAAATTTGACATTTTTAAGCATAAAAATATCTATGATGTGAACACCTTCAGCAAATTTGACATATGAAGTTTTGAAGCTTGTTGTCAATACAACAAAATAGCATACATATCAAATAGCATATATATCAACATATGTATAACTCCATCTATTAAAAAATACACATTATTAACTGGCACACTTAGTAAATGAAATGGTCTCTGAGTTCATTATAAATAAAGAAGTCCATGTTCCTTTAATTCCAAGTGCACACTGGTAGTGTGTCTGAGTGACAGGCAGTATTGAGGGCTTGATGTGCAGGGCCTCCTTGGGCTGTTAGAAAGGGGTGCTCTGTACTTTGCAGGCAGGAGGTGGGATCTAAGATTTTCACCCTGAGCCAACATTAGAGAGGATGGATCTGCACTTATTTTCCTCCACTGAAACCTTGCCACTCACCCACATGGGACTGCTGCTCAGTGTAGAAGGATTTTTCATTCTCGGTTCAGTTAGCCAAAGGGCAAGTCTGACAAGGTGGCTGTTTGAGTATTATCAATGAGTGATGATGAAAAAAAGGAGCAGTAGGATGTGAATGGAAACCCTGACACCAGCCTGGCCCTAAATTGTTCGTTTTTGGAAGGAAAAAAGTTAAGGGAAAAGATCAGACTTTGAAAAACCCATTGGTCTGTAGCTAATTCTGTAGAATTCTTTATGTTAAATAAGTCTCAGGGGTTGGGAAAGTAAGATGCTAACATGAACCTGTCAAGATTTTTTTTCTCTCAGTACATCTATTCCCATTTTCCCCCTTGCTATTTGGGTCTACTTGGCATATATCTTAAATTAGAAAGGTCCAGCTCTTTCAACCACATTTTCAGCTTCAGTTGGACTCTGCAGAGCTTCAGCCATTTGTCCAAGTTCTGGTTGACTTCCGCATACCCTTCCTTCATCTCAGTCTAAGTGATTTCATATATTTTTGAAATAGGTCAAGTGGTGACTTTGAACTATCCAAACACATCACTGTATTTGTTATCAATACTAGCAATTAGAATATTACCTCAATTTAGTGGACTACTCTCTTCTAACTTGTTAAAACGTTTTCCACACATTTTGTCCCTTAGGGAAGCTCCCCCACATGTGCACCAAGGGATAGACCAGTGGTTGACAAACTCATTATTCAACAGAGCCAAATATCAACAATCCAACGATTGAAATTTCTTCTGAGAGCCAAAATTTTTAAACTTAAACTTCTTCTAATGCCACTTCTTCAAAATAGATTGCCCAGCTGAACTGGTTTGGCTCAGTGGATAGAGCATCGGCCTGCGGACTGAAAGGTCCCAGGTTCGATTCCGGTCAAGGGCATGTACCTTGGCTGCGGGCACATCCCCAGTTGGAGGTGTGCAGGGGGCAGCTGATCAATGTTTCTCTCCCATCGATGTTTCTGACTTTCTATCCCTCTCCCTTCCTCTCTGTGAAAAATCAATAAAATATATTAAAAAAACACACACAAAAAAACAAAATAGATTGCCCAGGCGATGATATTTTGGGGAAGAACCACACTCAAGAGGCCAAAGAGTCGCATGTGGCTCACAGTTTGCCGACCACGGGTAGACAAATGCAAAGATGTTCACTGCAGTATTGCTTGTGATCACAAGAAAAAGAATGTCTACATATTTACCAGTAAAAGAACTGATAAATACATTGGGCTGGAATCATACAATATTTATGTAGCAATAATATAAGTGAACTAGAACTATATATATCAATGTAAATATATCTCAAAAACATGTTGGATAAAAAGAGCAAGGTGAAGAATTGTACATACAGTATGAAACTATTTACTTAAACTTTAGAAACATATAATACAAGACTCAATATTATATAAAGCTACACACATTTATAATAAAAATAACATGCAGAAGAAGGATATGCAAGAATTTCAGAATAATGGTTACCTCTGGGGAAAGAAAGGAAGAAATATACCAAGGGGATTAGTTTATGTCTATAATGTTTTATTTCTAAACAAATAAATAAATAAAAAACACCAAATATCGTAGATGTTAACTTGGCTAAATCCTGCTGATGGCCTGAGGGTATTTATTATTGTTTCTTTATGCTTTTTGATATATGGGAATATTTAATAATAAAAGAGTCATTCCCTTATCCTCACCCTTTTTCTCACATAAATCTCAGAAAGATGGAGTAGCATTGCTCTGAAAACCAACCTCTAGTAAACGGGCTTTATTACTTCAGGTGGTTTTGAGAAAGTGACCTCTTCTTTCTTTTTAATTTAAAAACATCACCTCAGACTCAGAGGTGAGATAGGTTTTGAAAAAGAGCTAGACTCTCAGGTCTTTTTCATTCCGAATAATTTGTTTCACGTGTCCCTGAGGCCCTTCCCCTACTTCTGCCACACCCATGCTCAAAACCCTCCATGGACTTCTGCTGTTCTCAGAATGAATGAGCCTCAGGTGCAGCCCCTGCGGCACTGGCCCAGGCCTCTCTCCAGCCTGTGGAACTTTTCTCTTCTACCACAGCCCCTGTTTTCTCCCACTGGGGTCTTCAGAGAGGCTGGTAATTCTGCCTGGCTTACTGTTATCCCTCATGTTTCTTCAGCCCCAAACTCTGGATGCTTCTTCATGAACATCTTCCTTGCCTGGCCAGTGTTGCTTAGTGGTTAAGTGTTGACCTATAAATTAGGAGGTCACAGTTCGATTACAGGTTAGTACACATGCTTAGGTTGAAGGCTTGGTCCCCAGTAGGGGGCGTGCAGGAGGCAGCCAATCAATGATTCTCTCTCATCATTGATGTTTCTATCTCCCTCTCTGAAATCAATAATAAGCAAGAGAACATCTTCCCTGACCCCTTTCCTGGGGTCTGTGCTGGTCTCACCTCTGCTGGATCCCCATTGCTGGGCATAGTTCCTAGGATGTATGATCAATACATATTTATTAACTCTTACCAACTAACCTGAAATTAGAACTGTAGAGGTTAAATGAATCAGGTCACATTCTATCACCTAATTATCCCTCTTTATGAATGGCAATATGTCTATTTAATCTTGCTTCATTTTTGCTATACATAAGCTAATAATAGCTACACAGTTAATTATCTTACTTGATTAATAGAAGTTCCTATGTTCTTGGGACATATCTAAATTTAATATTTCTTAATATTAGTAAATGACACCTAACATAAAAGAAATGATGAAATATTAGTAGTGATTTTTAAGTCCATTACCTATAAAACAGATGATCTGGCCTCCAATTCAGGAGCATATGTTGGCAATAAAAATTCCCAATAATTTCTGTTGAGTGTAATCAATATTGGCGAGTGCTATGCATGGAATGGAAGTCTACCTAAAGCAGGCTTCCTTTAAACCAAATTGTTTAATTAGTAAAGTAAAGGTAATTTTTGGATTGTTTCATTTATCAGGCACTTCCTTGGAAAGGATTCACAGGGTAGTGATAGAATCAGAATCCTCTGAACTCAACAGTACAAGAGAAAATTTACGTGGTGTCTCTCTTGCTTTTCTGTAAGGAGCTGAAAGTCTGCAAATCTTAATAGGGATGTCTAATAACATGTTAATAACTCAAAATTTGCTGGCTTTGGACTACAGACGTCGAGTGGAAAGGACTTCATAAATTATACATATCTGACAAGTAGGTGATACATTTTTCAAATTACATAAGCTCTTTGGAATCAAGTCTGCCCTGTGGAGATAATTAAAGAAAATCGATGTGTGTTGATTGATAGATATTTGACTTGAAAATACGTTCTCCATGCTGCCTCAGACAATGGGGCGCCCAGGCTTCAAGGCCACTGTTCTCTGAAGACAGCATGAGGAGGTGAGCGGGGACTTGGAGTTTGTGGGGTGTAGTGCTGATTTCTCCACATGCTGTGTTCTCACCTCAGTGCTATCCCTGACCCAAACTCCCCACAGAGCTTAAGGCCATTGATTTGACCTCCTAACTCTGTCTTCCTTGAGTGAAAGAGTCCGACTCTCTGTGTTAGTCTCACTGGGACTACGTGAGGCTTATTTCATCAATGTTGGTAAAGTGCTAGGAAGATTAGAAGTGCTGTGTCCATTCTAAGCAACATTATTGATTCCTTTTTTTCCTTGTGGTTAATAAAAAATTCTTCACATATCAGATAATGGCTCAGCATCGCATAAGCAGCCAAGAATTGCTGGCAGAAGAGATGTGGCCTATGTTTTCCCCTAGGAAAATTGATGTCTATAAAATGCTTCAGTTTCTCTGCAAAGACATTATTAGATGATTGAAACTGATTATATTGTTATTGTATTTTTAGTTGCCTATCAGAGTATTTTCTTTTTATTTGTTTGTTTTGGTTTGCCTTTCAGTAACCATTTGTGATAATGTGGAGCCCAGTAAAGCTTTACATTATGAAGGTCTGGATTGGTAAAAGTTTTGCTCCATTTTGGATAATCCTGTTCATCAAATAGTAGCAGGACATACAGATGCGTGAGTATGTGTATACAAATGTACATATATAAATGTGTGACTATGTATACATATACACACAGTTGTACACATGTATAAATACATATATACCATTCTAATATACTTCTTTATGTCTACATTATTATACTACTGAAATAATAAACATACTATATAATAAAATAGTAATATGCAAATTGACTGTACATCTGCTACACCCACAAGCCATGCCCATCAGCCAATCAGGAGCAATATACAAATAAACTCCAACCAAGATGGCTATGGCCACTGAGAGCAGGAAGAAGGCTTGAGTCTCCTCGGCAATGGAGAAAGCCAAGCTTTCCATCTGCCCTTGCTGACCTAGAACTCCACTCAATGCTACCAAGTTTCAATTATAGAAGATACATAAATCCAAACAGAAATGGCAGCAGCCACATAGCTGGAGAGAGCAGAGGCTAGGGTTGCCTCCGACGATGGAGGAAGCCAAGCTTCTGCAGCCCTGGCCAGCCTAGGCCTCCATTCCAGGCTTCAAAGTTTCAATTATAGAAGATAAATAAATTCCAATAGAAATGGCTGTCACCACAGAGTGAGCAGAAGACTTGGTTTTGCTCCAGGCTACAAAGTTTCAATTGTAGAAGATAAAAAAATCCCAGATCCCAGAGCCTCCACTTGCTGGGGGGCATGGCTGTCCATAACCACACAGACCCTTTGCCTAGGCCACTCCATGCCCCAAGGGAACCTCCACCCTGATCCCGGATACCCTTCAGGGCAAACCAGCTGGCCCCCACCCATGCACTGGGCCTCTGTCTTATCTAATAGAAGAGTAATATGCAGATTGACCATCACTCCAACACACAAGATGACTGCCCTCATGTGGTCAAAGATCTTGTCCCTATGTGGACACAAGACGGCACCAAAAGATGACCAGCAGGAGGAGGCAGTTGGGAGGAACCCGGCCTGCAAGGGAGGGCAGTTGGGGGTGATCAAGCCTGCAGGGGAGGGCAGTTAGGGGTGACTAGGCCAGCAGAGGAGGGAAGTTGGGTACAAACAGGCTGGCAGGGGAGGGCAGTTAGGCATCAATCAGGTTGGCAGGGGAGTGGTTAGGGGTAATCAGGCTGGCAGGCAAAAGCAGTTAGGGGCAATCAGGAAGGCAGGTAGGGGAGCAGTTGAGAGCCAGCAATCCTGGATTGTGAGAGGGATGTCTGACTGACCGTTTAGGCCCGATCCCTAGAGTAAAGAAGATAAAGACCATTTTAAAGATGTAAAGATGTAAAGATGCATTTCTCAGAGTAAAGATGCATTTCTCAGCCTCCCTTGCAGCTAAGTGTGGCCAGTGCCAAGACTGTATAGGAGGGACTGTTCTTCTGAGAACCTCCCTTATATACCAGCTATATTCCCTTTGCCCCTTCTTTATCTTGTTCTCTCCTTGATCACAAGATGTGCATGTACCTGTGACCATGTTGGACCATGCAGATGAGGGTCTCCCCTAGGAATGGAGGAGCAGAGTCTGGAAGAAGCTTGGGCCTCTGCATTTGAGGAACAGCCATATTGCCCTGAGTAACTGACCCTTAGGCTTCTATGTGAAAAAGCAACAAACAGACATTTACCTGTTATTTTGTGTATTTGATACTTCTAGCCAAATATTACCCTGACTGGCACATCCTACAAAGTATGCCTTTGAAGTGTGGAGGAGGCAGTATATAGGGTGGTGATCAGAATGGGTAATTGTCTGAGTACGTCTTCCTGGAAGAAGATGCTACCCTAGCCTGACTCTTCTGTGAATTCCTCATTATTTCTTCCATGTCACTGTTTCCTGAACATGATAACCTTTCTCTTTCCTACCTTTACTCATTCTGTTCCTTCTGCAATACTTTCTCTACATATCTTCCTGCCTGTCCAGTCATTTTTATGATTACATTAAGCTATATAATCCACATAAGCACTTAACACAGTTAATTATACTGTATAGACACTCTGTACTCAGCTGTTACCCTCAACATCATCATCACTGGCCAGCTTGAATTTTGCTTCTGTACCGACCCCCCCCTCCCTTGAACATTCTCCCCCTTTGCTCAGAAATAGCTGCCCCCTTAGTGTCCTAATACCTGGCCCTGAAAAGTATTTGGGGAATTGAATTGTTTTGGGGAAGTGACTGGCTAGTTATTTCTGTAGTACTGCTCAGAAGGAATGGAGGGGCAGGAGGAATGTAGCCTCTTAATATGCCTTCTGGCTGTTTCTTTGCCACAGTGTGCCTTCCCTCTCTCTCGGCTGCTGTTTCTATGGCCACTTCTGAGAAGGAAGGCCATAGCAACACAGCTTCAGTCCTGCTCTAGCTCCACCTCCGAATCCTTAGCTTTGCCAACATTAATCCTTTCCTCTGCTGTTTGGGGGTCAGGGAAGTGGTGGCAAACAGATCCGAGTATAGAGCCGGGGGGAGGCAAGCTGTGTTGTAAGATGACTCCATCTCCTCTGTGGATAACTACAGGACTGGCACTGTAACACCAGCTTGATGACGGTTCTGTGCTGCTCTTTGCCTTCAGGTGTTGCTGCTCAGATGGGATTGCTCGGTCAGCATGACATGTGCCATGTGTGGGGGTCATGCTCTGACTGGTCACTCTCAGCTCTGCTCAGCTGTTCTCCTTGCACTTGCCTCCCTCCCTCCAGCCTGTCCTGTCCCTTGGGCTGGAGGCACAGCCACACAGGAGTCTGAGCAGCTGTCCATGGGGTGGCACAGAAAGCACTGTTCTGGTGTCTTAGTTGGGTTTGTATAGAAACTTCTCACTTGGTCTTTAGAGTTCAGGCACACTAAAAAAACTCCCCTGTTGAGAATAATGAAGGGATGAGTCAGATTTCACTCCAGGTGGTGGTCATTGGAAAAAGAAACGGCTGCTATTAGACTCGAGTTTTTAGTCATTGAAAAAGAAGGACTCATTTTGAGGTTAGATTCTATAATCCATCCCCCATTTCTTGGCCTTGTCTCTAGACAACTGAGTGAAGATGTCTGTCCAGTTTCCTCCCGTTGGTGTTGACATACCTGTGCGGGGTAGATTTTTGTACCACATCCCACAGTGGCATGTGTCAGGATCCTGAGGCCAGCATACACCAGGGACCATATTTCATGAGGCCTTTCAATCTTACCTTCTTTAGTTAGTACAGGAGGTGCTCACTTCCTTGTTAAAAGCTTTCTCCTGATAATAGTTAAGTAGAATATGTCCCTTCATCTAACCCACGATTCTCAAAGCTCCCAGATGAATATTGGCTAACTGTTCTTTTTCTTTCCTTTTTAATTTTACAAAGAGGTTAAGAAGATTGAACTCAAATATTTCTTTCAGTGCTACTTTTTTTTTGTTTTTGTTTTGTTTTTGTTAATCCTCACCCCAGGATAGTTTTCCATTGATTTTTAGAGAGAGTGAAAAGGAGGGGGAGAGACAGAGAGAAACATCGATTTGAGAGAGACATAGCAATCGGGTGCCTCCCACCCTGACCAGTGCTGGGGGCAACAGTCAAGCCAGCAATCAAGGTAGGTGCCCTTGACCAGAATTGAACCCAGGACTCTTCTGTCCACAGCCGACTGAGCAAGGGAAGGGCAGTGCTACTAGTTTTTGAGTCCACATTCAGGGTTAAGGGCACATTTTAAATACAGCTAATCCAGGTCTCCAATATGAAAAACAGCATACTTAGCATTTAGTAAGAAATACCAATCAAAAAGTTGAATTAAAGTGCTTCTGGAATTGTTAAGTTAGAAAATATCCTTAAATGAATCCTCATAGGCAAGGAACCATGTAACAGCTGAAATACAACCTAAGGGTATCTGACGTCTTCTTACCTGTTTTTCCAAAAATCCTGATGAAGTAGGATTTTCAGTTCTGGGGGCAAATCTGAGCTCCAAATATGGGAAAATGCTTTTGGAGTCTCATCTTACCTACTGATAGCAACAGTTTCCTTTTCCAGTGACCACCCCCTGGAGTGAAATCTGACTCATCCTGTCCATGCCTAGGCCTTCATTATTCTCAACAGGGTGGTTGTTTTTTCAGTGTCTGAACACCCAGGACCAGCTGAGTGAAGGCACAGGAGAAATGTCACGGTTACATCAGGGCAGACTGACCACACATACAGAATCTTTTACTTAGTGACATAGGGAAGGGGAGAGGAACTGATCTAATTAACGCAGGCGCCCATGCACGGAGCTAGAACAGGGCCTGCAGCTGCCTGGGCTGCGGCCGGCTCCCAGCGCAGAGCATTGTGGGAATGCCAGGCCCGGCCCGAGCTCGCGCTGGACCAGGAGGACCAGAGAGAAAACCACAGCCCAGGCCTCGGGGACTCCAGCCGCCTGGAAGGAGCTCATGCTGCCACGTTTTCCCTGTTCCTGTTTTCCGGAAGTCATACTCCAGGATGGAAAGGCAGGTAGTTGAGTTTCTGTTCAGAAGCCTGCTTTGTCCTCCCCCCCCCGTCCCCCAGCGGATGTGATGTTGGGGTCAGGCGTGGAATGAAAGTGATGTTTTCAGAACCGTTCCTGGTTATCCGAAGCCTCCCTCAGTGCGATGCATTGTGCAGAGCAAGATTTGAGGCTGCTCCGGTGAGCCTTGCCCGAAGCGTGTGGAGATGACTGCTTTTGCACCACCCGCGCTCCATCTTTCCAACCTGGTCTTTAATGGGACCCCAATTGCAAAGGCTGAGGCGAAGGCTGGGACGTGGCAGAAAAGCTCTTTGTTAGGAAGCCAGGTTCACAGGCACAACCCAATTATCGTGTGTGTGTGTGTGTGTGTGTGTGTGTGTGTGTGTGTGACAGAAAATGGCTAAAAAAATAGCTTCTCACTGTGATTTGCTTGTTCTCCACTCACCTCCTGGGTGGTACAACAGAGCTTGCAAATGGCAGCTGTGCAATGGCATTTTTTTATTATTGACATATGTGCCAATTTTAAGAATAGAATACATCAGAAGTAATGAAATTATAAGGTTGCTATACTAGTTATGTCTTTTAGAATGTCCATGAGAACACATAAATAACTAGTAGTTACCTGAAATTACGGCATATTTGCCACCCTTTGGGCAACTCTGCTTGTGATGGAAAAACCTTGCAAATTGTAAGTTTATATTTGTGTCACTAGTGAGCTTTCCTGGCTCAGTGTTAGAAATATATAATGCATAATGCAACAGGCCCGGAAAAAATTATTGGTGGACTTGGCAACACCTGTGCAGTTGTCATAAACTGCTGGGTCTTCCTAGAGTTTTGTGTGGCGATGGGCAGTGCTGGCGCTTTGGCAGACATGGGATATGCAATGACTGATGTCCTTGTTGGCAATCCTGCCCCCAAACTGGGGAGCGGCTTTCTTGACCTTGCTTTGTGGAGAAATCTAAGTTTGATCCTGGTTGATAACCTTCATCTCTAAGAGGTCACAAAAGGAACTGTCATATGAATATTTATTTTCTCTAATCCAAGATGTTAACTTGATTGGCTTAAGAGATGTAGGAAAATCGTCTTCATGCCTTGAATATATTGAGTTTAAAAGTACATTAGAGTTGCAGCACTAATTCATTTATTTTATATACTTAGACTTTGAGCCTTTGAACTCAATTAAGCAAATTTATGCACATCATAAGCTGGTTATGAATTTTAACAAAATGTTGTGATTTAAAAATAAGTACCGAAGAAAAAGTGAGAATTTTTTGTGTGTATTTATTTGGAAATATCTGAATACTGAAAGTAGTATGAAAACCAACAGGAATTCTTGTGGTTTGTGTGGTAGAAATTCACATTGCCTGGATACCAGTGTCTTGTTAGGCACTGACTTTATTGAATTACCCATCTGGTTCCTCTTAGTAGGGGAAGGTGGGGCCATCCTCTAGGCTCCAGGAAGATAAGACCTTGAGCGGTGCCCTCTGGGCTACGTGGAGGGAAGAGACTTGATAGCCCACCCTGCTGTATATATTAGCTCAGCTTTTTGTAGCCCAGTAAAACAATCACCATATAACATGGCTTAATACCGTTTTAAAAAAGCTTGTGTTGTTATTTAAACATGTTTACCCGTTATAATAGCCACTGTGGTCTTCTGAAAAATAACTCATAATTTGTAATTTGGAAGTGATTATATTTTTAAAATGTGTGCACTCAGTGCAGAATGGCTCTCAGAGGATATACTGCACATATAAATCCCAGGCTGCAGACAGGGCTTGGATTAATAGACCACAGAGGGCTATTTTTATGAGGAGTTTAAGTGCATATGATTGTTACTCCTAAACTGTATTAATAATAATATCCTAACACATGTCCAGCATGCATATGGCATTTTACTGTTCTACAGAGTGTCATTGTGTACGTCTATCTCGTTTGTTCCTCACAAGAAAGCATAGGAGGAAAACTGCCATGGTTTCAATGTTGACACTGAAGCCTTTTGCTAGAGATCAGTCCTGGTAATGTGGGGGAAGGAAAGGAGGCTGTAGAGACACAAGCATTCTTTTTATTGTATTTTTGACCAGTGTCATAGTTAGTGTTCAGATTGGTTTTATACATGCCAATCCCCAGAGAGAGATAATATGTCATCATTTCTTCTGCCTGGTAGAGGGAAAAAAAGAATAAAATATGTATTTTTTTTGGTAGAAAAATGGCAAGATTAAGGGAGAAAACTACCTTCCACTTCACAGCAATTATAAGCAAACCCTTGAATTTCCTATTGAACACTGCTTTATGTCCCTCTTGTGCCATTTGTGGTAAAATTTGAAGACTCAAGTAAGCATGTAGAGATTGTCAGAGGAAACGGATTATTTTGTTATTATAGTCAATAGTGAATAAAACCAGATTTAATATTTATGAAATATTTTGGGATTTCCTCTTTTATCAGAGACAACAAGCTGCATGGTGTATTGATAGCTAAGATGGAATAGTGAGCCCAGGACACCAGAATCCTGGACTCTGTGCTGAGAAACATTTAAATAATTTATCATAATGATTATTTCTACAGGATACAACTCGAGGATTAAATGCTAATTTTATTTGACTTACATAAAGGGGAATCATTACTGCAGTTACTTTTAAAGAGCTCCCTGGGTTTGCTGGGAGTATCTGAATTAACAGTAAATTGAGCACCATTACTTATTAATGGGGCCCAGCTGATTTATTGGTGGTATATCTGGCAATTAGCCATTCTGCATAGTGCCTTCTGTTTGGCCATTACTTTTTCACTATTGAGTGCAAGTTCAGGGATGAGTACCTTGAACCAATGGGAAGTATGCCTGTCAACCTAATAGGGCCTTGCATCATCTTAATGATGAGTTATGATCTGTCTTGAAGGATATTTGGACACACTTAATATCTTTTGGATGGCAACCATTGGAGGCATAAATGAAAGTACATGTTGTCATTGAACCACTAAAAATCTTTATCCAGTCACCTGGTAGCCATTATATGATATGAATCTCTTTGGCTACTTCTTTCATGTTTTTAAATTATACAATTGCTTTTAGTTTCTGTGGCACTTATAGAATGAATTGTTGTGAGTGAACTGTAGCACAGCGAGTTATGGCCAACAGTATTTATTTGCAAGAGTCACTTTGGGGTGCCTAATTTGTCCTCAGGAGATATATTTTTTTGCTCAGCCTGCAAAATGTTGTAATAAAAATTGGTGATTGATGTTGATTATAAGATTAAATGGCTGGGCCACAGTAGCCAAGGTCATAAATCAAAGCAGCCCAAAGTTGTGATTGGCCACTAGAGAAGGTTCTAAGGGGGAGCACTTTTTTAATGAGTCAATATATTTCAAATCTTTGTAGTAGTGACTCCTAAAGTATATTGAAACTGTATTTAAAGCATAATTCTACAGTGTTTTTAAGAAGTTTCTAGTACAACTTGTTTTTGCTTATTTAAACATACAGTAATGGAAGAAAATAGATGAAAATTCTCTTCTTTGAGGTAAAGCAGTTGAAGAGATGGTGAGAAGAGGTTAATGGGGGAAAAAGAAGGACCTATGTAATACTTTCAACAATAAAGATTAAAAGAAAAACACGGTCAATAGGTGATAAGAAAATGAAAACAGTAAATGTAAACAACACATTAAAAAAATGGTGATGGTGCTGAAGTTGCTAAATCCAAGTTAATTGCTTGAGCTTTTGATTGTAGAGTTTTGTATTTGGTTGTTCAGAATTTCTCCCTCCTAACAAATTCCTTGGGGGATCAGACAGACACCTTTCCCACTATCTATAGTCTGATGACATTGTTCAGGGTCCAAGGGGCTAGCCCCTGATCTGACATAGCTCCTCTCTGGAATTTGACTCTTGAATAGAGGGACACACACTGGAAAAGTTTGGAGTCCCTCATTTCCAGTTAGATGAGAATGTTCTGGTCCCTCCCGTTTTCTGACTGACAATTGTTTTCCAAGTATGTTTCTCTTTCTTTTGACAATTCTGGCAGCTTCACATCCCCACACATTTTCCTTTGTTTAAACCATAAATAGTTTATCTTGTATGAGACTGAAAAAACACACACAAACAAACAAAAATCCAAATTCTTAATATATAAATTGAGCATCTGTGAACCTACAGGAAACAGGGTTTCTGATTGGAACAGAGCTAGCTGCCCTGATACCTACGTGTGTGTGTGTGTGTGTGTGTGTGTGTGTGTGTGTGTGTGTGTGTGTTTGTGTGTGTGTGAGTATTTGTTCACTCAGCAAACATTTTTTTGAGCACCTACTAGGTATTAGACATTCTTCTCATCACTTGGGAAACAGCAGTGAATAAAACAAAGAAAATCTGTGTTTTCATGAAATTTGCATTCTAATGAAAGGAGACAGACAATAAGCAATGTAAATAAGTTAAGCATGTGTATTTATTTTATATAAAATGTATGGCATATGTTATAGTGATAAATGCTATGCATATGTAAAGTACTTCTCCTAATTACTTCTTTCCTTATTAAAGTTCCTTGAATCACATAAGCCTATATAGGGGTGGGTGATGACCTGGAATGACCTAGACTGAGGCACTGTCACATACTTTGCTTCAACACATATCTGCATAATTCTTAAAGGGGTTTCAGTTGAGTTCTGAGCTAAGGCAGAGGGATGCTCCAGCTGAGTGAGGATGAGTGTCTGCTGAAAGCCAGGAACTATAGAAAGGGGAACTTGGATTAGATATGGAATTGGCAGGAGTTTGAGCAAGGGCTATAGTATTGAGTGGGGAGATTATTTCTTTTGGGGTTATGCCTTGGTTCAGGTAGAAAGGTATTGAGAAAGCTAATCTGTTCCTTGGGCCGGAGGAGGAGGAGGAGGAGGGGGGGGAGGAGGAATAAGGGGAGTGGGCAGAGGAAGGAGGAGGAGAAGAGCTAGAGGAATCACATTGCACCCTGATGGAGCATGAAGAATATCTTCAAGAAGTTCAGAGCTAGCTGCCCTGATACCTGTGTGTGTGTGTGTGTATGTGTGTGTATGTGTGTGTGTGTATGTGTGTGTAAAAATGACACTTTAAAAAGTGGGTATTGTTTTAAACTTGGCCCTTGTCATAGCTAAAAGGCATGATAGTAAGTTTTGCCTCTTATTGAAATAAAATAACATAGGAATATTGATCTTGTCGATAGTCATTATAAATATAAGCTATACATCTCTGAAATAATTTCCACAGACTGAATCTTTAGAAATCAAATATTTGCCAATTTTGAAAGTGTAAAAATACTTTATTACAAATAACTTTTATTCTCTGGGTGTCTGCTGCAGCCAGTTTGGCCAAAAGGAGACCATTTCAAACATTTTTAATGGAATATTTTTTTCCCTCCACTGAAAAAAGAGGCGATCGAAAGGAAACTATCATGCTGAATTCTGGCCATTAAGGAAGTTCTGGTTAATGCCATGGGAAGGGTAGGAGGGCCAGGAGAAAGAAGCATCCTTTGGCAAATAGTGCATGTTTCCAGAGAAGGAAGCATAATCAGACTGTGTAAAATATGTCAAGAAGTTCAGAGAAATGAAAGACATGGGCGTGTCAGTGGAATGATACCCTGAAAAGGAAGATGGCCCAAGGAATGGAAAGCTCAGAAAAATGCATCCTAACTCTGAAAAGGTGGTATCAAGGGTACCACCTTTTGGAGGGACCCCTAAATAATCTCCATTAGCCCCCTAAAAATCCCAATAATGGAAGTAATAAAATACTATTTGTTGATATGGCTATTTATTAATCTCACTACTTTTATTGATCTGTTACATAAATATAGGTAAATATTTTGTTTATTATTATTGTCACCCAAAAGCAAGACTCAACATTTATTTCAGTCATATTGCTATCAGCCCTAGGTCCCTCCTATAATTTGGAGCCTTCGTTGTGATTGTCTAATTGCCAATCATCTGGAAGAGCAATGGAAGAACCTAAAGAAACAAAGCTCAGATTCTTAAAACATTTATGTAATAAAAGAGATGGAAGGAAAGGTCTGTAAGAATGGTGTTATGGAAGCTAAAATTCTAAATGAGTTGGAACTTGGAAAAATGACAAGAAAAATAAATATTTTTAAAAGCCATACTCAGAGCAAATAAATGTTGATTGTTTAGCAAAAATCTATCTTCTCAGACCATATATATTTTTTCTTTTTTCTTATTTATATCATGAATAATGTTTTTGAACATCAAAAGGCAGAATAAATAGTGTTAAAAGGTTTGGTGAGGTGGAGATGGGAGGTGGTATTACAAGAGGACACTGTGATTCATACAGAGAAGGGGCTTTTCAAACCCTTCTATGATCTGTGCCTGTTGATGAGCAACATACTTGACAAGTAGCACAGGGCTTAAAGAATCAAATATATAGACCTGCTTTTAGAATTCTTAGTAATTTTTCCCCTTATTTTTTCTTAGTGCTTCTAAATCTCTGTTTAATGTGACTCGAGTTTAGAAATCCTAGCCTTGAGGGTATAGCCACTCCTTGAATTCACCGTTGGTCCAGCTGTTCTTGGCTATGATTGAACTTAGATGATGTAGCACCAATAACTATTTAATTTAGTGAATGATTTAATTAACTGTATTTTTATATAGTCTTCTACTGAAGTCATTGTCTCATAATTCTAAATTAGTTCCCTTTGGAGTTTTTTTTCTGCTTCCAACAGAAGCCAGAAGGAAAGGTAACATACCCGTCTTTCCCAGATACCCTTATCTCAGCTAGTAGGATAATTTTCTAATTTCCTTTTAGCAACTGAGAGAGCATTCCTTCGCTCTTCTGTCTTGCCAGGTGCTAGTGGAAATTTGCAGATAAATTTAAGTATAGTGGTTAAACATACTCATTAGCCACTTCACTGAAGCTCAAACTCATAAACTTGGTTCAGAACACAAACAACTTTCTGTTATAGGGGTCGTATCTCTTCCAATAACAAATCCAAGCTTAACCAGCATGTACATATCTAAAACATATCCGAAAGAAATTTAAAAGGTGCTAAGAACAAAACTACATTGAATTTTCACCCAATATGTTATTTCTCCCAGATCACACTCTTGCCTTTATAGCAGGAACCCTCAGGGACTGAGCCCAAAGCAATGCACAGTGGGGTGATTTTCTAGGACCTGGAAGGATTATTAAGAGAGAATATTTCAATAGGGACGGTTTTGTTGCTTGCAAATGCTACTTTGGGGTTGTTGTTTACCCATGTCCAGGTCTTATCTAGAATCCTAAATGTTAACATAGTAAAAATCCTACTGCCCATGTTTCCTGAGTTAAAAAAGAGAAAGCCATGAGAAAAAAACCTCAGTGTCCCGTGGCTCTGCAAAAATAGAACACTTGTCAGTTGAGAAAATCTAAGGAACAAAGCCTTTCTTTTCTTAGACTAAACTGCCAGTCAATGTAGCAATAGCATATTCCAGCTAGAAATAAACATGTTGAGAACAAAAAACCCAGACTGCTGAAAACAGTTTTCTCCCTCATTAAATGAGCTTGCCATATAGGTGAATCTGCCTAGCATTCAGTACCAACTTTGCCAAGGGCTACCCTAGGCAACAGGGTGATGTGAAGGTGAGCTAACCCAGGTTAGCTCTGAAGGAGTTTTCTTAGTACGAGGAAGGTATTGGTAGTTAAATCAGTAGACCTCTCTCTACATGAGGAGCAAATCAATACTATATAATTTGGTGGCTTTAGTCTTAAGGGAATGGTGCTGTTGGAATTATCACCAAACTAGGCTTTCGTTCAGCCTTGTACATCTTTTCTTCCAGTGCACTAATTGCTCACTGTGATTCATACATTGTTCTAACAAGGTGGCAAATAGGAGATGTGAAAAGTAATTAAAATAAGTGCATGGTTTCAATTATTGTAATCTATTGCCCTGAGTTGATTGCCATTATGAGGGGAAACTGTGAGAAGGGCTGCATTCGGGCATGAAAGACAAATAGTTTTTTGGTTTGTGTTTTAGAACAAAAATCCAACTCAGAGAAATGGATGGAAGAACACAGACTTAGAGCTTAACTTGATAGTTCGTCCTTAGAACTTAAAATAAGAATTCTGTGTCATTGGTTATGATAAAAATTTCTAAGGTGCATAGCTGTGTAAAAATAGGTCAGGAGGGCTATACATGAATTTTATATATGGTTTGCATGCAGTATTGTAAGTTTTGCCTCTTATTGAAATAAAATAACATAGGAATATTGATCTTGTCGATAGTCATTATAAATATAAGCTATACATCTCTGAAATAATTTCCACAGACTGAATCTTTAGAAATCAAATATTTGCCAATTTTGAAAGTGTAAAAATACTTTATTACAAATAACTTACACTTATAAATATAGCAGTGCTCATCACAAATATTTTAGAAAACAGAGACAACTGTAAAGAAAAGAGAAAAAAATTTTTTGCATTCCCATCAGGCTGCACTAATCTCTGTAAATCTTCTGGTTTTGATTTTTTTCAGTAATGGGTAATGTGTGTCTGTGTGTTTACATAATTAGTTTTACACTCCACAGTGTTTTGTATCATGATTTCTCTCACTTTACATTTCATTGAAACTTCTAGGAGAGTTTATTTTTAATGACAGCATAATATTTGAATTTGTGTCTGGGTCATAACTTATCCAACTTACATATAGGCATTTGGGGTTTGCCCACTTATTTGGTACACAAACATTTGCCTATAACACATTATTCATGGGCCCAGTTAGAAAGCACCTGGGTGACTAAGGAAAGAGACTGACTAACATCCAGTGAATGCATCATTTTGTCCATTTAGTTAGTAAGAGCTTCCTCTCTGCAGTAGTTAAATATGGGGATTCATGGAGAACACAAAAATATCTTTCTCAGTCACTGGTCACAGGAAGCCAGTGGCATGGATTGAGAAGCAATGCAGATGGAGTTGTGTTAAGTCTCAGTGTCCAGCTCACGCAAATTGTAGAGTATCACTACACCATTAACCAATGCCAGGAGAGGACTCTGACTATGGAGGATAGCAAAGATCATCACAATGCCAGCAACTGGGAATAGAAGTCAACACTTCTGCCTACTGCATCTTGGTATTGGAGTCACCAAGGAAAGCATGGTCAAGCTCTAGATGGAACAATGCTTTCTTACATAGAGAAGGGACAGGGCAGGATCAGCTCTGGTAGTGTGCATCAGTCCGTCATGTCTAGTGGGTGCTCCCGAAGCTGAAACAGGGTGGTTGGCCTGGGTGCAGTAGGACTGCTCCCCACTTCTCTCACAGAGTCTGAAACACTGAAAGCTGGGGTCATGCCCGAGGGCCATCGATGTAAGCTTAAATAGAACAAAGGAGCACGCGTTGAGCCTGAAACAAGAAAAGATATTCCCACACAAGGCAAAAAGCCCAGCACAGGCTGTATCGGCTCTTTATCTTATGGTAAGGATTGTGTTCCAGACCCAAGGCCTATTCTTATGTGGCTGAGTGAAGGTTGAAAGACTGCCATGCATGAAACTTCCTTTTCCAGCACAACTTTTTCATATCTTTCAAACCTGCTTAATCTTTATCTTTATTTTCCATTTTACGATAGATTGTTATTACATAGTTAGCCTATGCCTAGACAGCACCCAATTCATGATGGGAAGCTCAGGCCTCAGGGTCACTTGATGTCCCATGTTAGGAGAGCAATTTCTGTCAAGGCCCAGGAGCAAACCAGAGCTGTTTGTCAAAAAGAAAATAATTATCTACAGAAGGGAGCATAAATTTTCTCCACAGTACTAGTGGTCTTCATTGTGAGTCTCCTGTTGTATTTGTCACAAGTTCTAATAATACCTCTACATGCCACAGAGATTATGAGTGTTGCTTAATCTGCTAAATAATAAAGATCAAATGGTAGAAAGCCTTGAACTTACTACAAACCTTCTCTTGCTCTGATTTCCACTTGAAATTGATAGGCTCCTGGGTGACGCTCTGGAAGAGTTTAAATAACACAATAACATATGATATATGTTGCTTCCAAAATTTCAGAAGCCCTCTCAAGTGTACTGTACCTTTTATTTGGTGATAGATGGTAAAAGTACAGGAACTTACCTTTAACCATGGAGGAAATACCTGGACTTGCTCCATATCCTTAACCCCCCTAGAAACTGAGATTGGGAGGAGGGAGACTAATGTTTTGTGGGCTTTATCATTTATTTGTCTTATTGAGACATTAAGTTCTTGTTCATTCCTGCTTATTAGATTCCATCAACATAATCTTGTCAATGTAGTGTGATGTTAGTGGAATGTCAAGACAATCAAGAACCCTGCAAATCACATTACGACAGAGAGCAGAAAAGGTGATATAGCCCCGAGGCAAGACTGTGAAGGTATGCTGTCTTCCCTGTGAGGTAAAAACAAGCTACTTCTGGTGCTCCTTGCAATTACTATGGAAAGAAAGGAATTAATTATATACCATGAACAAGAGTCATGCTTATTTTCTCTAGTATAGATACTGTTTGGGTCAGCAGCTGTAGCTGTAGTCGCCATTTGAATAAGATAGTGATACTTCACAGTCATTCTCTTAAATCCACTTGATTTCTGCACAGGCCAAATTGGTGAGTTAAATGGCCTTGCGTTAGTCATCACATAGTATTGTCCTTGCTTCTTCTTTGATAGTAGCACCACTTTTTGAAATTTCCCTGGGTTTTCTCTCTTGGTAGGGAGGGGAAATTTCAGTAGCTTTCACTCCACAGAGATTCTTCTAGTTGCCAAGTATGTCTATTCCAATGATACGCTGAGAAACTGGATAATAACGGTAAGGTAGGTCAATAGACCAGGTGAGCCCACTGTAATTTGAAATTGATGTAAAACCCCATCTATCACTTGACCAGTGATATTTTGGTTTCTAGAAATTAGTGACAATTCAGAGCCAGTGTTTAGTGGTTGAAATATTTGAGTCTTTCCTTTTGTCAAGTGTGCAGGCACTCTAGCAAATGGCCACAGGTCCTTGGGGGAAGACTTCGAGGAATATTTACAGTGTGAATTTGTGGTTTCTTTTGAGGCAGATCCATTCCACATTTAAATAACTAGGAAATATATAAGAATTAACTTATCTTTGTCTGAAAGCCACTTTTATTTTTCTCTGAAAGATAAGGCATAGGAGGAAACCTTTGCCTGACTTTCCAGCTGAAGTTAAGGTCTGGGCCATTTCAAGGGCATCATCACTCAAACCCTGGTTCTCTGCAGACTTGTGGGATAATATTTATAATGACTCAGAGCTGATATTAGAAACAGTAAATGAAAGATGAAGGAATTGTTCTCTTATAGACCAGAAAGCAGCTGGTTATTATGACAAAGGTCTTTGCAGCCAGCAAAGGTCAACTTGTCACCTTGGCTCGAGCTGCAAATCCTTTTCAACGTGTTGCCTTTGAAAAGTAACCGAGGGCAATAGACCAAGCATGTGCTTTCTGACTATCTGAAAAAGACAAAGCAGTAGTGAGCCCAGACCTTTTAAACATAAAAGCTGACCAATTTAAGGTGAGCAAGATGCTTCAACAGTGTTGCCAAGTTAGGAAAAAACTCAAATCCACACTTGATCCCTAAGCCTAGTTGCAAACTGTAGATTCAATTGTTCACCCCATTGTCTGTTTCACAAATCACACCCAGATAGCTGGGCCCGAGGGTCACCTTTCCCTTTCTGAATGTACACTAATAAGCAAGGGTATGGCTCAAAGTGGGGGAGAAGAAAAGAGCTTTGGAGAAACCACAAACTAAAAAACCTGAGGAAAAATTGACAGTTTAGCAGCCCACGCCAAGTGATATCCAGAAGCCTGCTCTGTCAAGTACAGAGGGCCACAGCGTTACTTTTCCTGAGAGGAAAAGTGACCTTTGAATTATGTGCTGGAAGCTTTCACAGTGCAGATTGGGCTGCCTATTAGAATAATTTATTCAAAATAGCTCATTTGAAATCTTTCTTGCCAAGGTTCATTTGTCCAACGCCTCTTTTAAGAATAATCTCATTTCTAGTTTCAGATAATTTTAGAACCATGGGCTTTCCCCCTCCTTTTCTCTCATTTAAGAATAGATATTAATACTTATTAGATATTTCATCTGATTAAAACTTAGATCTGGCTTGCTTTTTAGAACTGCTTCCATGTATTTAAAAATAATAAACACATTGGTGGTACTGCATTACTGGAATTGTTTTCCTCTATTCAGCATCTGTGACCACTGTCACTAATTGCAAAAGAAGAAGTGAACCAAAACACATACAAAACTAGGTGGATGAATTCTTTTAACACACCATACATAGGATGTCACACTTAAAAAACCCATTTATATTTTTAAGAACCAGGTTCACATTAAAATATTATGGCATATAGATTTAGCCATTAGCTTCTATTGTTTTTGAAAATGACAACCATACTGAAACAATTTCTTATGCTTAATTTTTGTCCTAATCTTTTTCTTACCTTACATTTGCCTATGTCTATATAATCTCTGCCCATAATGTATAGAATAACTGTCAAATTATTTCATGTGTTGGTGCATTTATTTTAAGTTTATATATTCAACAGCTTTGAACCTATCAATATTTTTCAGTGACTCTTTAAAATTTATGTTTATTGTTTAAAGGTCACATACAATCCTGTCTTATGAAATTTCTTTCTTTTTTTTGGTTAGTATGGACATTTGACACTTCTGGAGTGGGGAGGCATTTTGCAATAGTATAAATTATCAACTTGCTATTTACTTATAGAAATACCTTAAAACTCAACACTTATTGGGGCACTATAAAATGCTATTTACGTAGTTCCAGGAGGAATAGGGATTTATTCTGAGGATTTATTCTTATGTGTGTTTAAGAGTCTCTTTATGGAGAACAGTATTCAGGCCATAAGTGCTAAAACACAGTTTCATATGAGGAGAGCCCAAGGCACACTTAGGCATTGATAGGAGACTATCCCTCAGTTATAGTGAATAGGTCTTGGTCTCCAGGTTCAAGCAAATGGCATCCTAAGTGAAGAAGGAACCTGCACAGAGAGCTGTTAGGGAAGTCATGGGAAAATATCTTTATTTTTGAGGTGGTAGATGGTAGTTTTTGGGCATGACAGAATAGAACCAATATAGATTCTCTAAGGAAGGTCCTGATAACTTAATAAACAAAACATTCACTAGCTATTAGTGGAGTATTTTGCATTAAGCTGAACCACATGAACTTGCTGATAATAGATCTCCGGCCTACAAAAAATGGCAAATTCATAAGGTTCAGCCTACTAAATACTGTATTTTGGTTTCAACAAAGCATTTAAAAAAATCCTCCCAAGAGTGAAATGATGAAATCTAACTTGGGTTAGCTTTTTCAGTCCTGAAGCATGGATAATGGCTCAGTGTCACCTTGACCAGTGCCTTTTGCTGAGTGTTAAATTAAAGGGCTCCAACCTTGGCTCCAGCCTGTCTGACGTTTTCATTAATGTCTTAGGTAAAGCTGAACAAGGCTGACTTATTAAATTTAGAGGAGCATGAATTAAGAAATATAACATGCTGAATTTAGACTACAAGTGACTCCAACTAACTGAATATCAAGGCTGATTTAAAAATTAAGTAGAAAGAAATGGATGGGGGTTGCTGAATTTAGATTTGTTTAGTTCATCAGCCCTTATTGAGTTCCTACCATGTGCTAGACACTATTTCAAATACTGACTATACTGTAATGCACAAACCTGCTAGGGTCCTGCTCTGGGTCTTAGGATAAAAAAATAGACAAAGACCAAACTACCCATTACCTAAAGTAGTAAAGGAGAGAAAAGATAAAAACAACTAAAAAGGCCAATGAAATCTTAGGACTTATTATCACAAATGCAATGTCCAGCCTTTTGAAAGTGACCTACGCACAGTTTTCTGGGCCTTTCAATTCACCACAGGCTTGTTCAGTGGTGGGTGGGGAGGATAACATTTTAAAAGGGATGTTGACAAACTAGTGTATATCTAGACGAGGGAAATCATCATGTCGGTAGATCTAGAAGTCACATATTTTAAGAAATGGCTGAAGTAACTGTAGAAAAAATATACACTAAAGAGACACATGCTAATTGTCTTTAAATATTTGAAGTGTTGATAAGTATGGAAGGAAGTGTAGTCTTTTTTGTTTTACTGAGCAGAAATAGCATAAGGCAGTGGAGACTTCAGGGAGAAAAATTTTTGTTTTCATTTAATAATGACACTTCTCAGATATAGAAGGTGCCCAATAATAGAACACATGGAGCTTGAGGTGGTGAGCTTCCTGTTTCTGGAAGTATTAAGCCAGAAATTGGTTGATTCTTGACATTGGATAGGAGTAGAAGGAGATACCCTTGTGGTGTGTCTCCAATGCTAGGTGTGTATGTTTATGTGGAGATGTGGGTACTATGTAGGTTTCCCAAAGGGAAATACACCAGTGTAATTTGGAATTGGAGAGTCATTTCAAGTTAGGTATAGAAATGCTACAAAAGGGTAAGGAATGGCCACAAGCTGCTCCAATGGGCTTTGGGCTGGGACCATAATGGGAACAGGCAAGGCACCAGTACCAGGAGGCGAGGTTTTACTCCGTGACCTGGGGCTGGGTGTGGGGTGCTAGTTAAGACTCTTGATTGCAAGAGACAGAAACCTCAACTCAGACCACCTCAAACTAAAAAGAGTTACTTGTTCATGTAACTAAAAAGTCTACGCTTGGATCTAACTACAGGCATGGTTGAATCCAGATGCTCCAACCATCTGTCTCCTTCCTTTACTCCCTTTTGTTTCCCTCTGTGTGGCTTACATCTGCCATCTGGAAGGGCTCCTGACGGGATAGATATCTAACAAAGAACTGCTGAATGTATACACGAATGAGCCCTTCAGCTTAGCAATCAGGTAAAGTCCTCATAGCTGAAGTCCCAGATGGATTCCAGTTTGGCCCAACCTTGTTCATATGCTTGACTTTAAACCAGAAACTGGCAATGGGGAGGATGGAACATATTGATTGATTAGGCCATTAGGCTGGACTGAGTAGGCTTGGGACTCAGCAATACCTGGTTCCATTTTATCTATCTTTTCTGCAGGCTCATTAAGGGAGGAGGGAAGGCCCTTTTACTTTTTTTTTTATATGCTCCATAGAGACTAGCTCTAAATGCATTGTTTTTAATTGACAAGTATTTATTCTTTTCCTCTAACCAGAATGACTCTCTCTTAATAAGAAAAGATGCTGAAATAATTTGAGAACAGTACAACAAAATATTTAAATGAATTCAGTTGATATGTTGCTTCCAAATAATTTTCATCTGCATAAATTTAACTGATAAGTAGGAATTCTGAATTTATCCTGGTCACTATAGAAAGTTATCCTTTCAGCTTCTCCCCCGCCCCATATGATTAAAGTATTAAAATGGAATATTTTCTACAACAGGAATAATTTTCATGGACAAGATTATATTTTCATTGAGGGTATCTGACTTCTATCTCTGGAGCAGAATTAAGGGATGATTAATTTTCTTATATTCTTTTTAGCTTCTCTATAACCAGAACCTGTCCCCAGGGGGGCACTGTTCTGTTCACCAGCAATATGGCTGTGCTGCTTGGATACTAGAAAATTGTACTGAAAATGAACTCAAGCAAATAAAGGAAACTTTGCCAGTAGGCTCTTATTTTTTTTTTAAGTCCATGGGGAGCTGACTTTTTTCAAACACTTTACTGTGTCATTGATCTGGATTGGCAAGGATATGATGGGAAATAGCCTGATAGAATGTGCATGGGGCTAGGTTTATCTAACAGCAAAGGGAAATGATTCTTTTTCCTTAGAGAATCCTTCCATTTTATATTTGAAATGGCCTTGCAATGATACAATGGAACCACAGTCTGTGGATTCCTTTTTCCTTCCTAGTCTAACAGAAGCTAGAGCATGTTCATGTTTTATGGAAATAAAGTGTATTTGCAGAGTATTTATCCTACCTGATCACTCATTAGTTTTTTTAACCATGTTCCTCCCATATCATTATTATAACATTATCTTGTAATAATGAGAGATACTGCTAGTAAGACATGTGATGATTTAAAAACATTGATTGACACTTCAAATAAAAACAGGCCTGTTATTATTTTATGGAGAGACCTGATATTAGAGTGTCTAAGAATCAACACTGACTACATTGATAAATATAGCTCTAGCATTTGGAATGAACAGATATTAAACATCATTTTACTTGTGTATATATTTATCTTTTGTTAAATCTTGTCTTTCTCTGTCAGCTTCTCAGAATTGGGATCAGATAACTGTTTGAGAGAATGAAAACGAGGATAATGTACTGTGGCATAACCAGAACATGTTGGGAGAGTTTTATGAGTGCTATTTTATTTGTATTCTGTATTTACATGATGGCTACAGATGCTATTGTTATTCTCATCTATTATGCCAGATGCAATCTGTGGTGGAGAATGTATATATAATTAACTCCTTGCAAATGTTGTATTTCTCAGCTAGATGAAAAAAATCTACTTACTAAGATTGAGTATCTTATTATTATCTATTCAAAAAGTCTAATGATCTAAACAGCATTGGACCCACTATTACCAAAAGAACTGAATAAGTTACAAAAGGCATGACTAGCGAAACTCCTATTGGTTTGACAAATAATCTTACCTTGAGGAGGAGAGAGTTCTGTCTAGGAGATTGACTGATCAGATTGCTTGTTCAAACCTTCCACTTTTTTGTGTGTAGCATTTTGTAAGTGCTATTAAATAGCACTTTCCACTTGAAGAAATTGTTGCTTAATGCCTTCAGAATCTTTACAATTACCACTTGGGTATTCAAATACTTTTTCTAGCTTGGATTTTAAGCTATGAATGTAGCAGGTGGAAAGGGCAAATGGAACATTTTATAAGCTTGAACATTTTCTTAAAACCACTGTCTCTAAGGATTTTTTATTGTAATTTTGAACATTAGCTGCATCAAGAAGAATTTTAGTAAGTATAAAACATTTTTTTGAACTATAGCTTAATTTTTGAATCATTCAGAAACCCACCTTTCTCTTACAAACCATCACTAATATATTGCCATTTGAAGCTTGAGTGATCACCTACTAAATTGTGATACACAATAAAAATTTAGTCAATATTCTTTAGCATTCCTCTTGCTTAGTACCTTGTATTCATTTGTGGCTTTCTGATGTAAACCTGATGGATTTTGCATAATTTGGATCCCTGTGC
Organism: Antrozous pallidus; assembly: GCA_027563665.1. Lineage (NCBI taxonomy): Eukaryota > Metazoa > Chordata > Mammalia > Chiroptera > Vespertilionidae > Antrozous > Antrozous pallidus. The sequence continues at coordinate 23,934,396 of CM050514.1, forward strand.
ATTTTGAGAAGGAAGGCTAGCTTTCCAGAATGTATTAATATCAATTGTCATTACAGTGTGCACTTTTTAGAATTTCTCTCAGTTTACTTAGGGTTCTGGTTGATAGAGTTTGATTTATGTATAAACACTATGGATGGTCTCTTGCAGATATATGAGGGCAATAGGACAGTTTTGCCCAAAAAAATTTCCCATAACTAAGGCACCTGAAATTTCACTTTGGGTAAAGCATTTTTTTTGGCTAATCCTTTTGCAAAACTATAAACCTTAGCAGAAAGTAGTTTGCTCTAATTGTTTTTGTTCTGTGAAATGAAAACACATATTGTCTTATTTTATTTAGGACTCTAAAATGAAGAATAAAATTACATGGAAAGAGGTTTGATGAAGGTAAATTCAAGTTTCTTCAAAGTTTTTGCTAATGGTCAGCATTGATGGGTGAAAGAGATCCTTTCAAGTGACTCCTTCCATTACTATTATTTCTGATTAACCAATCAATAGATTACAAAACAGTAAACAAAAAACCACAGCTATTCCAATTTTGCAAAAGAAACAAAAAGAATAGAGAAAGTTGCAATACTTCACTTTATAACAGATTGATCTCATTTTTTCTTTTAAAAAATAAAATAAAACCTTTTCATTTTCTGGGAAAGATTAATTGTGTTTTGAATTAGCAGTGATAGACATAATAATAAACAGTGTACTATTTAAAGAGTAGCATTTCTAAAATGAGTGAAAACATGTATGTCTTAGAAGACTTGTTTTTTGGAACGGCATGTCACTCTATGATAGCAAATCAATTTTCTGGTAGGGAGCAGTTGATGAAAATAACATTAATTAGTGGCTTGACAGAAATGGCTGTAAATTGAGGATTAAAGCAGTGAGGGATAATGATGCTGTTATTCTGGCATGGAGCGATTCTAGGCCAGAGCGGATCACTTTAAATCAAAGTGATGGAGGAGATGACACTTTGGAGGCTCTTGAAGGGAGTTTGGGGGCAAGGGCAGAGAGTTCATGGGAGTGGTGATGGCTGGTGGCCAGTGAATAGAGACAAAGGCATGTCTAATGCTGGCTTTCATTGTCTGAATTATCTTGCTTGTTCCTTTAGAAAATGGAATTATCATTTGCTCACCGATACACTGATGGTGCACAGGCTTTTTTTAAAAATAAGGAGAGATCAGCTATGAAATTGAGTAAATATAAGTTTATATAAGAGCAACTATAGCATAGTAAATATTTAAAGATGTTTTCATTAATAAATGTGCCTCTGGTTCTCTTTTTCTTTTCACTGTGATTTGTGATGGACCATGACTTCCTTCTCCCCAGACCCCTAATATTGTTGACTGCATGTCTAGAATAGACACCAGAGGAAAATGCATCAGTAGTTTACAACAGTTATCTCTAAATAGAAGCATTAGGTATGATTTTTATTGTCTTCTTTTTGGTTTTTCTCTATTTTCTAAATGTTTGGTTGTGAACATTAATGACTTCTGTAGTATGTGAAATAAAAAGCTGTAAGAGCAACAGGTATTTTGATCTCCAGACGTGAACATGTTGAACCTAATTCTGCCAGCTAAGGAGGCTGCTTCCTCTGCATAAGTTGGACTCATTGGAAGACAGAGTTATATTCTTTATAAATGTGTCAAATCCCTCTTCACTACTCTAATTGCTTCCCCAAAAGGCTGAAACTGTTAAATGATCAAATGCTTAATTTACTTCAGGGAGTAATTCATTGACCTTGCAGGACTGTATAAAACAAACATGTCTTACCATTTGTATTAGCAACTTGGCCCATTTATAGAAGGCCATCCCACTGAAACTTTGATTTGGGATTTTTTTAAAAAAAAGAGAAAAATTGAAAAGGGGAGAGGGTTTCCATGAGTAAGAAATATGACCGTCAAAGCAAGTTAAGAGCATTACCTTAGTTTTTAACACTAAATTTTAAAAGATTGCTTTCAGTTCACTGTTAACAGAAATGTCTGTGTAGTATTTTGAGTTCTCAAGCATGTAGATTGAACAGGGTATCAAAGTCTTATTCTTGGGAAGATTCTGCCAAGTTTTATATAGGTGTGCGTGTATATATATATATATATATATATATATATATATATATATGTATATACATACACACACACATACATACACACACACACACACACACACACACACATACAGGAGCATATCTTAAAAATGTTTTACTCATAATTTATTCATAGACTGCTTAATTTTAGAAAGGGATTTCATGTGGCTTATATCTACTTCCTATTGAAAGAAATGCAGTTGTTTTGCTTCTTCAAGCAAAGCTGCAGTTAGCATTTTTTTTATTCACATACCAAAGTGTCTATTGTACTACTAGTGTCCCGGTGCACAAAATTCGTGCAAAGCGGGGCGGGGGGTGTTCTCAGCCTGGCCTGCTCCCCCTCCAATCTGGGACCCCTCGAAAGATGTCCTACTGCTGGTTTACAGGGATTGGGCCTAAACCGGCAGTTGACATCCCTTTCGCAATCTGGGACTGCAGGTTCCTAACTGCTCACTTGTCTACCTGCCTGCCTGATTGCCCCTAACCACTGTGCCAGCCTGCTTACCCCCAACTACCTTCTGCCACTGGCCTGCTTGCCCCCAAATGCCCCCCCACCAGCCTGATCAACTCCAACTGCCCCCTGTGCCAGTGTGCTTGCCCCCAACTGCCTCCCCTGCTGGCCTGTTCACCCCCACTTTCCCTCCCCATTGGCCTGCTCACCCCTAAGTGGCCCTCCTTCTGGTATGCTTACTCCCAACGGCCCTGCTCACCCCTAAGTGGCCCCCCTTCTGGTATGCTTACTCCCAACGGCCCTGCTCCCCACCAGCCTGATCACCCACAACTGCCATCCCATCCTGGTCTGATCACCTATAACTACCCTCCCCTCTTGGCCTCTAACCATCTCCACCTCAGCCTTACCACCATGGGTTTGTCCAGAGGAATGTCTGGAAGGTCTCCTGGAAGGTCTCCCAATCTAATTAGCATATTACCCTTTTTATTAGTATAGATTTCTAAGCATAAATAGTTGGAAGTAAGGTTACTGGATCAAGTCATAGGCTTATTGGGTTGCAGTTGTGACTATTCATGTTCTTACAGTAGAGTTTGAGGTGTTATTGTTTTTATAAGTTTGTGCCATGGAGCATTTTAATCATAAACTTTTCTTGATACCTTATGAATTGTAAACAATAAAATCCATCATCTAAACACCTAAAGAAAGGAAGTTAGTACATTTTATTATTTATGTATTTTCTTTAATTTAGTCTTATCCAGGGTCATCAGCTATATCATATATAATCAGTTTACTTTTGACTTAATACTATTTTATGATATATATCTGTGGTGGCTCAAGTAAATGAAGTTGTATTGGCAATCTTTCTAGACATAAATATTAGCAAAGAGTCATGAGATTTTATGTACTTGGTAAAGGTTTTTAAATGGCAGAATTCTTATTTAATGTAATATTCTTGATCTCATTTAAGAAGGTAAATTGATTTGAGATTATTATTTAATGGGCTGCCATCCCACAGATTTATATATCACTCATGTGACTGGATTAAAATCAGTCCTTAAAAAATAATTCTAGAAATTAAGCAGGTAGATATAGGATATTTTTACTAGAACTAAGGGTCTTAATTTTCTTCTTATCTTTTAAAATTTGAAGATAGTTAATATAAATAAAGTATTTTAAATTCTTTTGGTTATTTATTTTATCCCCAGTAACTCAGAAATAATCAAGATTAAAAAAAGTCTGGGACTCAAAGTCAGTGTAAATAGGTGTAACTAGATTCTGGCTTTTCTCCAGACATGCTATTCAGCGGTGTTTATGAATACAGCAGTGTTTGTTTGTTTGTTTGTTTGTTTATTTATTTATTTATTTACTTCAGAGAGGAAGGGCTAGGAATAGAGAGATAGAAACATTAATGATGAGAGAGAATCATTGATGGCTACCTCCTGCACACCCCCTACTGGGGATCGAGCCCGCAGCCTGGGCATGTGCCCTTGACTGGAGTTAAACCCAGGGCCTTTCAGTCCATAGGCCAACGCTCTGTCCACTGAGCCAAACCAACTAGGGCACAGCGGTGTTTATTTTTACCCATGCATCCTTGTCATGAGCCCTAGTGGTAATCATCACTGCTGCTTACAGATACCCCACAGCTGGACACATTCCAGAACCCATCATTCCAACCTGTCCCTGTGAAATGAGGTGTTGCCATGTGACTTACTTTGGCCAATGAAATAAAAATGAAAGTGACATGTTTGCTTCTGGGCAAGCAAGTGAGAACTATGTGCAACTGCCATGTCCTGTCTTCCTCCATTTCTCCATTTGACCAGAGACATTTCCGAGGCTGGAGATGATGTTAGCCTGGGGTCCAGGGTGAGGATGACATGGAGAATAACTCCCTGCTGAACTGCAGTGGACATGGAATATGAATGGGAGAGAAACCTTTGTAGTTTGAAGACTTTGAGATTTGGAGCTTGTCTGTTGCTACAGCATAGCTAAGCTTATTATTCTAGATACAAGCCTCTTACTAATGTTGGGAAGCACTGAAAGGCAATAGGTACATTTTTAGGTTTTCTTTCAAGCTCTATATGATACCCGGCCTCCCACCCTGATCCCCATGGAGATGAGCACTCAGTAACCAATTTTATACTAGTTTCTTAAAAAAAATTAAATTCTTTATTGTTTAAAGTATTACATAAGTCTTCTTCTCCACCACCCCCATTGACTACTCTCCCTGGCCACCCCCACCCGCCGTCTGTGTCCATTGTTTATGCTCATATGCATTCATATAAGTCCTTTGGTTGATCTCTTACCCCCTCAATCCTCCCCCCCCCCACACACCTTCCCTCATATGTTGAACAGTCTGTTCATGCTTCTATGACTGGTTCTATTTTTGTTCATCAGTTTATGTTGTTCATTATATTCAACAAATGACTGAGATGATGTGATATTTATCTTTCTCTGACTAATTTATTTCACTGAGCATAATGCTCTTAGGTCTATCCACACTGTTGCAAATGGTAAGAATTCTTCTTTTTTACAGCAGCATAGTATTCCATTGTGTAGCTGTGCCACAGTTTTCTAATCCACTCATCTGCTGATGGGCACTCAGGCTGTTTCCAAATCTTAGCTATTGTAAATTGTGCTGCTATGAACATAGGGGTGCATATATAATTTCTGATTGGTATTTCTGTTTTCTTGGGATATTTCCTAGAAGTGGGATCACTGGGTCAAATGGGAGTTCCATTTTTAGTTTTTTGAGGAAACTCGATACTGTTCTCCACAGTGGCTGCACCAGTCTGCATTCCCACCAGCAGTGTAAGAGGATTCTCTTTTCTCTTCATCCTCTCTAGCACTTATCGTTTGTTTATTTGTTGGTGATAGCCATTCTGACAGGTGTGAGATGCTACCTCATTGCTGTTTTGATTTGCATTTCTCAGATGATTAGTGACTTTGAGCATGTTTTCATATGTCTCTTGACTTTCTGAATGTCTTCTTTAAAAAAGTATCTATTTCGGTCCTTTGCCCATTTTTTTTGATTGGATTGTTTAACTTCTTTTTCATTAAGTTGTATGAGTTCTCTATAAATTTTGGAGATTAAACCTTATCGGAGATAACCTTGGCAAATATGTTCTCCCATGCAGTGGGCTTTCTTATTGTTTTGTTGATGGTTTCTTTTGCTGTACAGAAGCCTTTTATTTTGATGTAGTCCCATTTGTTTATTTTCTCCTTAGTATCCAATGTCATAGGAGCTGTATCGGTAAAGATATTGCTATGACATATGTCGGATATTTTGCTGCCTATGGCTTCTTCTAGGATTTTTATGGTTTCCCATCTTACATTTAAGCCCTTAATCCACTTTGAGTTTATTTTTATGTATGGTGTAATTTGGTGATCTACTTTCATTTTTTTGCATGTATCTGTTCAATTTTCCCAACACCATTTATTGAAGAGACTGTCTTGACTCTATTGTATGCTTTTGCCTCCTTTGTCAAATATTAATTGAGCATAATGGCTTGAGCTGATTTCTGGCTTCTCTTTTCTATTCCATTGGTCTTTATGTCTGTTCTTGTGCCAGTGCCAGGCAGTTTTGAGAACAGTGGCTTTATAATGTAGCCTGATATCTGGTATTGTGGTCCTTCCTATTTTGTTCTTCTTTCTCAAGATTGCTACAGCTATTCAGGGTATTTTTTTTTAAAATCCAGATTAATTTTTGGAGATTTTGTTCTAGGTCTTTGAGGTATGCCATTGGTATTTTAATGGAGATTGCACTGAATCTATAGAATACTTTGAGTAGTATGGACATTTTAATGATGTTTATTCTTCCAACCCATGAACACAGTATATTCTTCCATTTTTTTTGTCTTCCTCTATCTTTTTTTTTTTTTAGCGTCCTATAATTTTCTGAGTACAGGTATTTATTTATTTATTTATTTATTTATTTATTTTTTTACCTCCTTGGTTAAATTTATTCCTAGGTATCTTATTTTTTTTGTTGTTGTTGTAGTGGTAAATGGGATGGCTTTTTTTGTTTGTTTGTTTGTTTCTCTTTCTGTGAGTTCATTATTGGAATATAAAAAAGCCATAGATTTCTGGGTGCTAATTTTTATCTGGCTACATTGCCAAATTCATTTATTAGTTCTACTAGTTTTTTGATGGATTCTTTATGATTTTCTATGTACAATATCATGTCATCTGCAAATAATGACAATTTTTATTCTTTTCCAATTTGGATGCCTTTTATTTTTTCTTCTTGTATGATTGCTATGGCTAGCACTTCCAGTACTATGTCAAACAGGAATGGTGAAAGTGGGCATCCCTTGTCTTGTTTCTGTTCTTTGGGGAAATGGTTTTGATTTTTCCCAATGAGTATGATATTGGCTGTAGGTTTGTCATATAATGCCAGGGATCTTGTCCCAGCCTTACAAAGGGTTTTGCAATCTGGAGAAAGGGGTTGATGCATAGATTCAAGAAGGAATCCAAAGACAAAAGATAATTTTGAAAGGCATTGGGGGTCAGAGGTGCTTCAGTTAAAGGAACTGAAGACTATCTCCTTGTCTAGGACCCTTGCTTTTATTAACACAATTTGTCCTAAGGCAAGGTGGAAATATACACTTCAAAGGGTAGGTTTACAGAAGCATTGTCAGTTTGGGGAATAGTCTACAGCTGTTCAGGTGTTTGGCCAACAGGAGGCAATAAAATGCCCTGAGCTGTCTGGTTTCAGGGTACGTCACCTGAGAACTGCGGCTGCCATGTCACTACAGCTCAGAGGCTCCTGCATTGAATGTCTGCCCCCCAATCCAGTGGTCAGTGTGCATATAGGTACTGGCTGGTCAGATGGTCAGAAGGTCACTTAGCCTTTTATATATATAGATTGGTGGACATTTAGATTGTTTTAAATCTTTTGCTTCTAAAAATGTGTCCAATAAAGATCCCTATTCAAATATCCAACATATAAACAGCTGGAAATGGAGTTACAGAATCAAAGGGTATGTACACTTTAGATTTTGATAGGTATTGCCAAATTGTCCTCCATAAATGTCATGTCAATTTGCAGTCAAACTAGCAATGTATGGAATTTCCTTCTTCCCACACTCTGAATACTCTGTGTTTTTAAATATTTTTATCAATCTGATTGATTAAATGGCATCTCATTATAGTTTTAATTTACATTTCTCTTATTATGAGATTGAATGTCTTTTCATATTTTTAAAATCAATTCATATTTTGTTTTTTAGTGAGGTATTTGTTCATATTTGTTGCTTCTTTTCATTTAGTTTGTTGACTTTTTATTGTTTGAAGGACCTCTTTATTAAGGAAATGTTTGGTTGCAGATATTTTCTTCAATTTTTCATTTTTAAAAACTATTTTTTAACAACTCATAAATTTAAAATATTGGTCAGATTTATTATTCTTTTTTATTGCTTCTGGATTTAAAAAATAACTCCAGGGTGTCTTCTTGTGCTTTTATGGTTTAATATTTTATTTTTATTTTTCCTTTATAAAAATTTAATAAATCTTTATTATTCAGATTAGTACAATTGTTCCTATTTTTTCCCCTATAGCTCCCCTCTACCCCGTTCGCACCCCACCCTCTGCCCTAACCTTCCCCCCACTGTCTTCATCCATAGGTGTACGATTTTTGACCAGTCTCTTCCTGCACTCCCCGTACCCCTTTCCCCCCAAGAATTGTTAGTGCACTCCCTTTCTATGCCCCTGATTTTATTATATTCACCAGTTTATTCTGTTCATCAGATATTTTATTCACTTGATTTTTAGATTGACTTGTTGATATACATGTGTTTGTTGTTCATAATTTTTATCTTTACCTATTTCTTCTTCCTCTTCTTAAAGAATACCTTTCAGCATTTCATATAATACTGGTTTGGTGGTGATAAACTCCTTTAGCTTTTTCTTATCTGTGAAGCTCTTTATCTGACCTTTAATTCTGAATGATAGCTTTGCTGGGTAGAGTAATCTTGGTTGTAGGTTCTTGCTACTCATCACTTTGAATATTTTTTGCCACTCCCATCTGGCCTGCATAGTTTCTGTTGAGAAATCAGCTGAGTCATATGGGTGCTCCCTTGTAGGTAACTAACTGGTTTTCTCTTGCTGCTTTTAATACTCTCTCTTTGTTTTTTGCTCTTGGCATTTTAATTATGATGTGTCTTGGTGTGGTCCTCTTTGGAGTCCTTTTGTTTGGGGTTTTGTGCACTTCCTGGACTTGTAAGTCCATTTCTTTCATCAGGTGGGGGACGTTTTTGGTCATTATTTCTTCAAATAGGTTTTCAGTATCTTGTTTTCTCTCTCCTTCTGGGACCCCCATAATTTGGATGTTGCTACACTTGAAATTGTCCCACAGGCTCCTTACACTATCTTCAGTTTTTTGGAATCTTTTTTCTTTTTTCTTTTCCGGTTGTTTTTTGTTTCTTTGTATTTCAAATCTTTGACTTGATTCTTGCATTCTTCTAGTTTGCTGTTAGGTTTCTGTGTACTATTTTTTTTTTAATTTCGGTTGGTGTATTTTTAATTTCTAGTTGGTCCTTTTTCATATCTTGAGGGTCTCACTAAATTTATTAACCTTTTCTAGGAAATTCTTGAAAAGCCTTATATCTGTGGTTTTGAACTCTATATTCAGGCATTTGCTTTCCTTCATTTCTTTCATTTGAGATATGTTTCTTTGTCTCTGCATTTTTGCTGCTTCCCTGAGTTTGTTGAGTAGCTTTGTTTTGTAGGTGTTCTATAAGGTCTAGTGGCTCAACCTCCTTAGTTAACTGCGATGGACACTCTTGGTACACCCCTTTGTGGATTGTGTCCATAGCCTTGTTGTAGTTAAGCCTTGATTGTTGTTGGTATCATTGTTGATCTCCAGGCCATTTGGCTGTGATAATAAGCTCTGTCTATGCTGGGAGAACTTCCATGCTGGAGACAAGACTTACAAAATTACAAAAGCCTCTGTCCTCAGCTTAGATGGAGTGGAGTTTCAGAGTGGAGCAGACAGCCTTGGCTTCCCATAAGTCCTGACCTATGAGGCCCATGGGTCTCAGTGTCCCTTGGTAATCATTGCAAGTATCTCTGAGAGAAAAAAGCTCCCGAGTTTCGCACACTGCCAGACAGTCCAGTTTTTCCCCAAATGAGTCTGGGTCCTCAGAAACTCTCCTGAAACTGGAGTTCAGTGCAGTTTGGAGCTTCCATTTTCCTCCTGCTTTAGAAAGCCAGCTGTGCACTCAGCTGCCCGTGCACTTAGCAGTTAGTCCTTTCTCTGTGTGTGTGCCTCCAGACCTCTGCCTTCCGCAGCTCCCCTGAGTTTCAGTGTGCTTTCTCTTTTCCTGACAGTCCAGATTCCCACCAAATGAGTCTGGTTTCCCAGAGTCTCGCCCTGGACTGGAGTTCAGTGTAGTCGGGAGCTTCTGTCTTCCTCCTGCTTTAGAAAGTCAGCCACGCACTCAGCTACCTGCCTTCTCTGCGCATGTGCCTCTGTACCTCAGCCTTTTGCAGCTCCTCTGAGTTTCAATGTGCTTTCCTCTTTCCTTCTAGTTGTAGAATTTCCACTCAGCCAGCTTTCCTGTGGTTCTGGATGGTGTCTGTTTTTGTGTTTTAGTTGTACTTTTGATATTGTTGTGCGAGGCAGCAGTTTAGGTGTTTACCTCTGCTGTCATCTTGGTTTCTGTGGTTTAATATTTTAGATTATATTTTTGATTCATTTAGAATTAATTTTAGGGTTAGGACCTTACATTGTTATTTTTCCCACTAACTAGCTAGCCAGTGGCCTCACAATGCAGTACTTTGTATGATAGTTTTAGAATAGTACTCAAACTTTTCATAGCGGTGAGAGCAGGTGGAAAGGCACTCTGGAGAATCCAAATGATGAATTCTGACATTTTCCTTTGTCTGGGGTGTTGCTCTCTATTTTCTTTCTGCTTCCACTCAGGCTGCTTTTGTTTTTTTGTTGCTCTAATGCCTGGATATTACTACAAGGGTCTCCTTTACCCAGAGTGTACTTTATTAGCCTGCATGCTTCCTGTTGGAATGAGTAGGCCCAGAACATCCATGTGTCTTTGTGGTGAGGCCTCAAGCAAGCTGGAACTAAACCCAAGGTGCATACAAGGCTGATCATACATACTAGTTGACATTTGAATTTTCTTTGTTTTTGGGTAGAGACAGACTTCCTGGAAAGGTCACAGAAATGTCCTGTGAGATGGAAAACTTTGTGTATTTTTCAATTGATCTAAACAGCCATTTACTGTAGGACATTGTTAAGAAGTTGGTATAATATATACTAGTACTTAATGAGTATACTTGTATTTCTTGTGTAATTGTATTGCTTATGAATGCAAGTAACTTGTTTTGTGGATTTTTTATTCTTTGCATAGTTGTTAGTCAATAGGGACTCTGAAGTCAGCATTAAGGCTGATCTGATTTCCTTCGTGGCAGCAATGTTCCTAGGAAGGCATCGATGACTTTTTAAAATTAGTTGGAAGGGAGTGTGACAGAAAGCGTGGTGTCTACAAAGCTGAATCAATCTGGCATCAGGCTTAGCTTCCTCTTCTTTTCTCTTTGCATACTCTCTCCCACCTCCTTCTTGATCACTCATATCTTCTCTCATCCTGCTGCATCTTGGAACTTTTAACCCTCCTCACCTTCACAGCTTCTTCCCTCCAGCTTATAAACACATTCACAGATCCCGTCATCTTCATAACACAAAGACATAAACCAACCCCTTTCAGCCTTTCTAACCCCCCTTTGAACTAGAGCATACTCTCTTACCTCTCTTCTTATTCAAGTTTGTTGAACAAATAGCCTTACTCTTTCTTCTGTCACTAGTTTATTCCTCAGCCCACTGTTGTCCAGGATCACCTCTATCATAATATTAATATGGATTTTGTTTGGGTCAACAGTGACATCCTCTAGTTTCCAGACCCAGGGAATAGTTTCCTGTTTCTCTCTTTGTGCAATAGTCTCTGCTGGATTAGTGTATCACCTCCTTCCTTTCAAATATGGCATGTTTTACTCTCTCTGTCTGGTCTTTTTCTCTCAGAATTGGACTCTGCTTCCTTTTCCTACTTATAAATATCAAGCAGCCCCTCCCCTATGCGGTTCTGGCATTAGCTATTGCTTTTATTGCTACACACACTCTGTGGGTGATGTTATGCACATTTTGATGCCAATGCTTTATAACTGGACACAACTCCTCTATCTTTATGTCCTGGCTGACCTTTACCCTGAGTCCTAGATTAAAAAAATTCAGCCACTGCCGGTGGTCCCACAGGCCCAGACATATGCCTCATCATCTACCTTATACATTAGCTCCTTCTCCTTGTCAGTTTTCCATCTGTGTCAACAGCATCCCGTTCACTTGATTGCCAAGGACCCCAAACCCAGGGCCTTACTGCCTATTTTATTTCCCTCACTCTTGCATCCAGTGAAGCACCAGCTTTTAGTAATTTTGCATCCCATGTCTTTAATGTTTTCCCCTCTGCCATAGTTCAGGTCTTCAGCCACTCTCATCTGGACTATTTTTAAAAAAATTGATTTTAGAGAGAAGGGAGAGGGAGAGAGAGATAGAAAAATCAATGATGAGAGGTAATAATTGATCAACAGCCTCTTTCACACCCTCTAGTGGGGATAGAGCCCACAACCTGGGTATGTGCGGTGACGGGGAATCAAACCACGAAAGTTCAGGTTCATGTGTCAACTCTCAATTACTGAGCCACACTGGTCTGGTTGGACTAATTAATTAATTAATTAATTAATTTTGAAAATAAAGTTTTGTGGTTTTTATTTTTATTTTTTAAAATATACTTTATTGATTTTTTACAGAGTGGAAGGGAGACGGATAGAAAGTCATAAACATCGATGAGAGAGAAACATCGATCAACTGCCTCTTGCACGCCCCCTACTGGGGATGTGCCCGCAGCCAAGGTACACGCCCTTGACCAGAATCGAACCCGGGACCCTTCAGTCCGCAGTCCGACGCTCTATCCACTGAGCAAACCGGTTTCGGCTGGTTGGACTATTTTAAATTGGGCACTTTAATTCTGTACAAACCCATTTTTTATATAGTTCCTAGTAGACTCTTTTAAAAATGCATATTTTACTAGGCCACTCCTCCTCTGTGGCTTCCTGTTGCTTATAGGATAAAGCTAGTCTTTTGGGCTTTTAACAAGACTTGCCTACCTCTCCACCTGTCTCTTGCTACTCTATACTTGGGACTTCTTTCACATTCCACAATGCAGAATGGTTATAGTCCTCCTTTGGTCTCTGTTCCTTTGGTCAGGCTGTACTGTCATGTCAGTCCATCCCTTTCAAACTTTACATGAAGTGATGTTTTCTCTCTCCTAGGACAGCTCAGGGATCATCCCTGGGAAAGTTTCCCTTGAGGGATCCTCATCTGTTTATGTAGCCTTCATAGGAGATTCAGAATACTCAGTACCTGTATCCAACAATGCATTTATTCTACTCTTTTTTCTCTTCTCTTTCCCTATACTGGGCTAACAGGCAATGATAAATATTTTCATTTAGTATTCCCTGTGTGTGCTGAACTGAGCTTAGCACATATTTTAATTCAGTCAATACTTGTTGAATTAACCTTAAATGAATGAATTAATGAATGAGTGAATGAAATTCAACAACTATTTGTACACAGATAAGCATGACATGGTTTGCTCAGAAAATATCTCGAAATATTTTTATATGTACAGATCCACATCCTTGCTCATATTGATAAAAAAATCTGAAGCAGAGAACCTTAGAGAAATCTACATTTCTTTCCATTACATTTTTCCATTGGCCTGATTTTCTTTGAAATTGCTGCTTTTTTTGAGGACTGTTAAACATATATATCCTCTTATTGTGATGCTGCTGAAATAGATTAAGAGGTAAATAGAGATATTGGTAAATGTAGATGAGAACATTGAAATGGCTTATTTAAAATTTGCTTTCAAGGCTGTTCTAAACTATTTTGATTAACAAGTTAACCAGTTGTTTTTTTAAACACCCAGAAGCCAGAGGTGGCTTATTCCAGTACCAGGTGGTATTACTTGAAGGAAGGGACATAGCAATTGTGGTACCTTGTGACTTTCTCTGTGAAACAGTTATTCTATAGACTGGCCCAGCTCTTGAAATAGTATATTACTAATGGAGTCTCTTAAGACTATGTTTATTGGTTGACACTATAATAATAGTATTGCATGTCCAGTGGTTGATATATGGTTGTGAGTCACTGTTCCATATTACAGAGCCTTCATCCAAGCTCAGTCATCCAGCATAGGCAACTACATAAGGAAATGAAGGCCAGCTTTTGTTCAGCATGCATTTGATAAGTTCAAGTTTCATTAGAACTAGGTGATGATATGGCTAGTCAGTGTTCCAATGGAAAATAATTTATTGTTAATTTTGGCATGCAATTTCACCCCTGCTGGTGGAGAAACTCATTACAAGGTAGAAGTGATTGCTAATCAAGATTTCTGGGCTCCATTCTCTCTCTGATAATCCTTCTCATTCCTCCCACTCTCTGTATTTTATCCCAATTTTCAGCTGATGTCAGCATGTAGCATGCGTTGCCCCATAAGAAAGAAAACCTTTGGGAGGGTTATGTGATATTTTAAAGTATTAGGGAACAGTTGTAAATACTGTAAAATGATTTTTCTTTGTTGGGATTTTCTAATCATGACATCTCTGTAATGGGAATGTCTGAATTGGAGGAATTGAAGTATTAAAATGGCCCATTATGTGGAGACTCATTTCCTCATGGTCTATAAAAGCTTGAAAGGTACCCTATGGAGCCTATTCTATAGCCATTCATTCCTGGAGCCCTGACAAAAGGGAACAGGGTAGAGGGGGTTGGCATGTACTGTGGTTGGGGCTGACATAGCATTTATAACTGGTATGGGGTATTTCCAAGGCATTGAGGAATATAGATAGGGAAGAGGTTAAAGTGGGATTTAGAGTGGACCAGATGGGAAAATTGTTACATGTATTTTCACTTTTAATTATTTCACCATTATTACTATTTTAAAAATTGCAGCAGGTAGGGTGGTTTTGATGCTTACATCAATTAAAATGAAATTAATAATAGTTAATTCATATTTCCCAGAAAATAATGGCATTTATATTGTTGTATGTTCTGCACAAATATTATTCCTTTTATTATTATTTCAAAAGAGCTATTTATTTTATAGATCACACCTTCTAAACTTGGAGGGTGTTTGTTGTTTTGATACTTATATTTTAGACAAGTCTTAAGGAACACATATATAACTAGATAATGGATGGATGGTTGTACTTTCCTACTATCTTCACTATGTGCGAACATGTACATTATATCTCCATAAATTATGTTTAAATGTATTCAGAGAAGGTTGCTATTTGAAGATATATTCAGTGGAAGTTTTTGTAAAGCAAATTCTCAGCTCCTAATCAGGATATTATGTGTTGGGTTTTCTTAAAGCAATGCATGCAGTTGTCTGTAAAATTCAAATAGAGATTTGGAATCCAACAGAAAGCATTTTTGGATTTGGGATAAATTCCAAAGTGAAGTTATTTAGCTTTAATTCTCAGTAAGATTTTACAACACATTCAGAGTGGCTCCCTCTCTCCCAAAGAAAATAAATAGGAAGGTGAGAGCCTATTTAGATGAGAACATGTGAGACAATTTCTCCCCTCAGAGCACTGTGCCCTGTGGCCCCCCCACCCCCCAGGCCTGTGTGGCAGGGCCCTTGGCACACACAGTGGCATTTCGCTGTCATAGGCTGAGCTGAGCCTGGGCTGGACATGGGCAAACCTTGCTGAACCTCCCACTCTACATCCCGGAGAAGCACTTCTGATTATGTCTGCTCCAGGCTGAAGTTTGAAGTAATAGAATGTCCAGGTGTTTCTTCTTTCAAATTAAAATTATTTTTGCTCCATGTGTTACCTGACCCTACAGAGGCATTCAGGTCAGAAAGGAGAACTATGTGCAACTTCTCTCTAGGTGACCCATGCCTTGTCTTCCTACTCATGCTTTCCATGTTCTTAAAACACTTTAACTTCATTTGGATTTCTGGCTCCAAAGCACAACTCAAAAATCAATAAATCTTTAAAATATTTAAAAAATAAAGGAGCCCAAACCACAGCATAAAGGACAAAGGCTTTCACAAAGATGCAGCTGACAATTCTGACAGGTTTGTGTTACATTAACAGGTAGCTGATTCCATGTTACTTAACATTTGGTAAAATGTTGTTAGATTTATGGCAGGCCATGTTCCCTCATATCCAGCTTCCTTGGTAATTTTGCTCTCTTGGTAGAGTGAGAATGACCTTACCCACTCCCACTGAGGTCCCTCATTCAATCCTCATTGTGGCCAATTTAAGGACTTTGCTAGAGTTTAGAAAAAAGCTAATTGTGTGTAATCCTCAACTCCATCAAGAGAGCTGCAAATGCAAATATCCAAATGTGTATGTGTGTGTGTGTGTGTGTGTGTGTGTGTGTGTGTGTGTGTGTGTGTGGTGTGTAACCACAATGTGTGGTTGCCTTAAGATAAGGCATTATGATTTATTTAATATTACTAAGGTATTATTACTTAGTATATTATTCATATTACTAAGTTTCAGTATCATTTAGGATTATATCTATTTATGATTTATAAAATAGTAAAAGAAAAAAGTACTATTACAAAACAGTGGACAATTTAAACAGGAAGAAAATACATTGTAAAGGCAATGTGGCCCCCTTTCAATGGACTTTGTCAATGGTGTGGAGGGCAGTGATCTCAGGGCAAATATAGCAGATAGGTTGCAGAGAACCTAGGTGAGGGCTTTCCCCTCTAATTTCAGAGGGAATGAGGAAGCTGACCTCCTGTTGACAAATGGCCATTATTTAATGATCTGTGAATACATTTTCTCTCTAAAACAAGAGTTATTAAGTTATTATTCTGGGTTTGGTGTTCATGCATAGAATTCAGGAAGTGCCTGACCCTTAAAATTAGTTGCAAACTTTTGTAGGGACACACACACACACACACACACACACACACACACACACACACACACACACATTTCTGGAGATAGATTTATAAGTGTGTACCTCTTTCTGGGGATAGGTTTTGTAATTTTCATCAGATTTCTCAAAGAGGTATTGACTACTCCCATACTGGTCAAGCAATCATGACCTAAATCATCTAGGATTTTAGGTCACAGGGATGGTCAATTTCATTATCATTCTAAACTATTCGTTGTACCTCCTTGTTTGCTCCCGTCCTTCAGAAGTGTTAGAGTCTATCCACTGATGTTGGACTTGGCCATAGATTGGCTCTGGCCAATGAAATATGAGTGGAGGTAGCACATGCTACTGCTGAAAAAAGCTGTAAGAGTTTACAGTTTACAACTTATTACTCTTTCTCTGTGCCACAAAACTGACATTCCCTAGAAAGGATCTGTGCCTGTTGCCTGGGCTCGGACTGAAGATGCCAGAGCTGAAGTTGGCTCTTGAACCTGCTACATGAGTGAGAAATGGACCTTATTGTTGTAAGTCACCAAGACTTGGGAGTTCTTTGCTGCTGGCAGCATAACAGCCTGAGCTGACCTGTCCTATAGGTGGTAGTCATAATTACATTCAGAATCCAACAGAGCACACTGGGAAACTCTAGTCTAATGAACTTCCTGTGGTTTGGTGCATTTAGAAGTGACGTCTTTTTCCTATGGATTTAGTGTGGTTTTCCAAGGTTTCCCCATGGGGTCAGAAATAAGAACTCAGTCCTGTGGGGTTAGTCTATTAAGGGCCAGAGAACCCATTTTGCTGAGTCAGGATCCTCTCTGATGGAAGGGAGCCACTCTGGATCTGTTTCTTCTGTCTGCCTAGTCAATAGTGTGAATGAGAATTACTGATACAAGGATTGTCGGAGGGCAGGAACTGCTCTCTGAAGCATAAACACAAACCACCTAACACTGTACATATGAACACAGTGAAAAATTATAGGGTGCATATAATCTGTGATGTAAAGTATAGTACAGGTTCATTTTCTAAAATGCTCCCTTACTCCAGGCATGACAAGGATGAAGAATAGGTGTTGCGACAATGGAGCACAATGAACGGCCACCCAAGAAAGAAAATGGATTTCAGAGGTGACTCATAAACAAAGTCCTACCTTCCAGAAAATAAAGAAGCCATCCATTACCCACACAAAGTGCATAATAATAAGGAGAAGTGCTTCATCACCTCATGTTTGACAGCTAGAGGTCAGAACTCCCACAGGGAAATACTAGAAAACTTCATACTTCAATGAGAACGGACTGCACCTGAATCCAAGAGTTGTTTTTATTTTGGGAGAGATTTGATTTATTCCATACCCCAGATTCTTTAACTATTGCCACCATTAAGAAATATCGGTTTTTAATACATTTGTTTAAAAATATCTGTACTAAGTTAATTATTCCTATTGATTTCAAATGGGGAAGGATGATGGCTAGCACCTGAAAAATCTGCCCCAAAGCTTTTAATGCAATGGAAAAATGATTCTAAGACACCATATTGATACAGTTATCAATACCCCTCAGCGAATAATTTCTTCCTAGTCTAGGACATCAAAGAAAATGTTCAACATCTTTTATCCTAGATTAGAAGACTTTATTTTACTTGCTTGATGATACTTATCACTTATTCAACAGTTACTTACTGAATGCCCACTCTTTGCCAGGGAGCGTTCTTGGAGCCGGAGCTGTTCTTTGGAGACTCTGCCCAAAAGGTGGTCCGTCATATTCTAAGCAGAGGAGACAAAAATTAAGTACCAGCCACAAAAACAAAGAACTGTGTCATCTGTCCGATGGTGCTAAGTACTCTGAAAGTCAAAGCAGAGTAAGGGAGGAAGGAGAATCATGGGCTTGTGGTACCTATTTATACAGGGTAGTCAGGGCAGTCTCACTGATTGTGGGCATTTGCAGATCCATGCCAGTGTCTGTTGGAAGAGTGGAGAGTTGGATTTATGTTTCATTTTACTCAGATATATTCCTGAGAAATTGTATGTAAATTGAGTTTTAGTGTAAGAATTTATAGAAACTTCTTATAACTTTTCCCCCTTGTGAATCTTTCTCTAAAATGAAGATCTCATAGGTAAAATGAAATTATGCTCTAAATGTATATACATTGTGAGTGCAAGTTTCTGCATATTGAGTTCACTCTAAACAGGTTACATATGTTTAGGATAAGATGCTATAGATGAATGATGGACAAGAATAAGTTTGATTGAAAATTCTTTGATGTAGATTTTTTTAAAAAAGTGATTGTTTATTTTATACTAGAGAAACAAATCATCCATGTTGCATGGTTGAGGTTCTTAAATTACCTCTTTGAATTAATAACCAGAATGCTTTATTATTAGCATATGCAAATCAGATAAATGCTTTTAAAATATCCAATGGCCCTTAAAAATGAATTTGTAGTAGGATTAGCATTCTCTTTGTACTTTTATGTATCCTAAGGATGTGCTAGAAACACATATGTTTCAAAACAAATGCAGACAATTCAGCTCTCAGACCAGGTATCTCAATTTCCAAATAAAGGTATTTAAACCTATGACACTGTGCTCTGTCCTTTAGGTTCACCCTTCCTGGATTTAGTGATTATTTTGGGGGAGAAAGCATAAACTGTTAACAGAATACAGTGGATTACCAAACTTGTTATCAATGCCTTTTAAAGTAACCCTTATATGTATTAACTTGGACTTCATAATACAAATTGTATGCTCTAGTGATTGCAGTTGAAACTTCAGATAATGTGAGCTTTGATTGCTTTTGCTATTTTAGAACATGAGGGTGGTTGTTAATTTGTAGAACAGCAATCAAGAGAAATATGATTCCTCATCCCTTTCACTCCCTGAAGCCTTCCCCGCACCCCCTTTCAGTAGGTAGAGTGGATGTCAGATGCTAAAGAGATAGAATCAACTTCATCCTTTCAGCATTTATGACCAGTGCCAGGACTGAACCTTTCGAGGGAGTGCCTGTGTGGCCATCCTTTACCACAGAAGACCACTCAGTGGACTATGCAGGCTACTACACTCTTGCTGTCACAAGCTTTCCATTTATAGCCACCTTTCTGAGGATTACCTGAGATGGTGTTTTTGCATGTTATTTTCTCTGTTGAGTTAAATAATGCAGCTGTTACTTTTAATATGTAAAAACCTTTGTCTCTTCATGGCAGAATGGTATTTTATAAGCAAAACACTTCATCTTTAATTTACAGGTGTACCACACCAAGCTCTTTGTCTTAAAAAAATGCCCAAACTTGGTTTATTTCTTTTTTCTAAGATATCTCTTTTCTATTTTCTCTGTGTGTTGTCCCATAAAGAGTCAAATTATTCATATCTTGGCCCTGAAATAGGGCTTGACAGTATTATAAAATAAATGGATTCTCTTTAGGCACCAAACACAATCCAGGTGGTTGAGACTAAGATGTCACCTTTCTTCCTGGTTTTAGACAAATACACCATCCCCTGCCCTTCCCTGTCCTCCCTTGCCTTCCCTTCCCCTGCCCCCTACCCCCTCCTCTCCTCCCGTACCATCCCCTTCCTTTCTCTCTCCTCCCATTCCCTCCCCTCCCCTGTAGATGCTTATTTTTAAAATGAATTTTCTTCTCCATCGCTTTTTTTAACATACACATTTGGAAATCCTGCTTCATTTTATAATAGACTTTTGGCTTATGGATACCCCCTTGCCTAAATTAGTTCATTATATTGAGGTTTTACTGTACTATATTGTTTTCATTACTATAGCTTTATAATATGTCTTTATATCAAGACCTCCAAGTTTGTTGTTATTAATAAAAATTGGCTTGGCTATTCCTGGCTTTTTGAATTTCAATAATAATTTTTGAATCAGTTTGTGAATTTCCAAAGAAAATACCACTGGGTGTTTGATTTGGAGTTATTGAATATACAGATTAACTTGAAGAGAACTGACATCTTTATAATGTTGAGTTTTCTAATCAATGTAAAATATATATATATATATATATATATATATATATATATTCCCTCTATTTCAGGGGCCAGCAACCTTATAAAGAATCAGTAAATATTTTAGGCTTTCTGGGCTCTATACAATCTCTGTCACATATTCTTCATGTTTCACAACCTTTTAAACATATGAAAATCCTTAGTTCATAGATAGTTCAAAAACTGGTTGCAATTTGCCAACGCTTGTAGTTCTATTTATTTAGGTTTTCTTTAATATATCTTATTAATACTTCATAGTTTTCTATGTGACTTCTTGTATGGTATTTGTTACGTTTACTCTCAGCTATTTGGCAATTTTTGTTACAATTACTAAGAGTATTTATTTTTCCAATTAGTTTTGCTCCTTTATACAATTGAAATTGATTGTGTATATATTTACTATTTATCTAGTGATCTTACTAAATTTATTTATTAGTTACTAAAGGCCTAGTGCACGAATTCATGCATGGGTAGGGTCCAGCTGGCCCACCCAGATTGGGCCTGATTGGGGCTGGGTCAGCCGGGGGAGGAGGGACCCTGGGAGGTTAGCTGGCCAGGGGGAGGGGCCATGGGCAGTTTGCCAGCTGGCCCTGCCCCTGATCAGAGGGGGCGTGGGCTGCAGTGGGCATCAAAGCACCCAGTTGTTCTGGTGTTCCAGTCACTTGGCGTATATATATATATATATATATATATATATATATATATATATATGTTTATCTAAGATTCTTTTGGAGTTGTTGCATATTAATGTGGCATGTGCTAACTATTGAGATCTTTATTTTGCTTTCCAAACTTTATAGAATTTGTTCACTTATCTCATTGTACTGGCTGGGATGTGTAGAAAAAGGATGAATATAAGTGATAATTGTGAATATCTTTGTCTTTTTAAATGTTACATTAAGTATGATATTAGCTATAGCAGTTTTGTAGAACTCTTTTACTAGATTAAACAATATCCCTTCTAATAATTATTTTTAAATTGTTAATAAATATTGAATTTTATCAAATGCTTTTCTGTATTTGTTAAGATGATTATATGGTTTTCCTCCTTTACTAGTTATGTGGTAAGTTGAAACTTTCAAATTATATATCATTTTCAAAGGTTACTAGTAACTTTTTTTATAGATTCTTCAGCATTTTACACATGATTTTTACTTTTAAGAGTCACACATATTTTTAATAATTTAAGAATATAAAAATAATGTTATATTTGTTCAGATAATTATCATTTTTATTGTCTTCTTTCATTCCTGAACCTCCACGTTTCCCTTTGTTATTACTTTTCTTCATTCTGAGGCATTTTCTTACTTTCTTTTTTTTAATACCTCTATTTATTTCAGAGAGGAAGGGAGAGAGAGACAGAAACATCAATGATGAGAGAGAATAATTGATTGGTTGCATCCTGCCCACCACCTCCCATTGGAGATTGAGCCTGCAACCTGGGCATGTGCCCTTGACTGGACTCGAACCTGGACCCTTCAGTCCACAGGCCAACACTCCATCTACTGAGTTCAACTGACTAGGCCATATTTTATTTGTGGATAATTTCTATTACTGTTTCTGTTATTTTTACTAATATTTTCTTCTGCAGTGTCATTGGATGCTAATCCTACCCAATGCATTTTCATATCATATATTCTATTTTTTAATATAAAATTTCCATTTGACTATTTTTGTATAATACTATAGGCCCGGTGCATGAAAATTCAAGCACTGGAGAAGGGGTTCCTTAGCCTGGCCTGCCCCCTCTCATAGTCTGGGAGCCCTCAAGGATGGGAGGTGACCCGGTGATCAGGGGAAAGCAATGCCCTAACACACTGGCAGCACAAAGCCTCATCTGGTCCTGGTTACCTGCATCTCAGGCCAGCCCTAGGCAGCTGGGGGGCTGAGGGAACTGGGGGACTCCGGAGGCAGGCATGGAGTGGCTGGGCCCCAACTGGGGGTGGGCTCCACCTTGCTGCAACCCTCTGGGGGTGGGCCCTGCCTTGTGGTATGCCTGCTGCCCTCACGGGACTGAAGGGACTGGGTGCCACCATCTTGTATCTGTGGGCACCACCACCTTTGAGGGTATGGCAGTCAATTAGCATATTACCTCCTTATTGGCTGTGGGTGCAGCCATCTTTAAGGCAGGCAATCAATTAGCATATTCCCTTCTTATTCGCTGTGGGCACCATCATCTTTGTGATATCATGAGGGCCAATTAGCATATTCCCTCTTTATTAGATAGGATCATCTTTCTTTGGTAATTGTGCTCTTTTTTTTCCTGACACCTCTCTTTTTTTTAAAATAAAATTTTTATTGATTAAGGTGTTATATATGTGTCCTTATTCCCCCATGAATGTGTGCAAAGTTGAGATACACCCTCTGATGGCATATCTGTTCATTTCCTTTTCTTATACCTTAATTTTTGGTACTTTCAATTTGTTCATTCTTTCTGCAAAATTGATTGTGTTTGAGTATAAATAACTATAGATGCAGGTCAGATCTACTGAAGGTCTCAGCCATTTCATGGATGGGCTATTGCAGTAGACTCCTAACTGATCCTGATATTTTCAATGGCATTCTCTTCCACTCCTGTCTCCTCATTGTTTCCAGAGTGATTTCTAAAATATGTAATTTCCTGATTAATTGCAAATACTTACTAATTCTCTGTTTCTATCGTGTCCCCTCCCATACCCCATTCTATTCTCAACCCAGCATCCAGAGTGATCCCTTTAAAAAGACTTCCAGTCAAGATATTCCCTTGTGCATATGTCAGTCCTTCAGGGTCTCCCCAGGACATTCAGAATAAAAGTCAAAGTCCTTCAAGGGTCTTAAAGACCCTAGCTAATCTGGCTCCTTCCCTTTACTCTTCTCCTCTTATTCTGTTCCAGCCACGCTGGTCTCCAAACTATTATTTAAATTCATCAGGCAGGATCCTGCCTTGTGGCCTTTGAACTGACCATTTCCCCTGCTTTGAATGCTCTTCCTTCAGATTTCTTCATATTCAACTCTGGTAGAGAAAACTAGAGGCCCCAAATGGCCTCACTCTTGCTAAAAGCCCATGATACCAAACTTATATATATAATACCTGATCTAAATGTAGTTTCAACCTCCCCCAGAAACATAATCTTAATCAACTAGCCTGACATTTTCTGGTCAAGTAACAGTAAGGCAATCTATCCTGTGGGCCCTGTCCATCACCCAAAGAAAGAAAATGCCATCTGCATGAGAAGCACCCATCCCACTCTCTTTGTCCAAAGAAAAGATGTTCTGGCCCAAGAAAAACCTTTTCCTTTTTAAAAAAATGTATGTTTTATTGATTTCTTACAGAGAGGAAGGGAGAGGGATAGAAAGTTAGAAACATCGATCAGTTGCCTCCTGCACACTCTCTACTGGGGATGTGCCTGCAACCAGGATACATGCCCTTGACTAGAACGGAACCTGGGACCCTTCAGTCCACAGGCTGATGCTCTATCTACTGAGCCAAACCAGTTAGGGCTCCAAGAATAATCTTTTCTTTTGTTAATAGCTCCCTTGCCCCACTCTTCTTCCTATAAAATCCTTCCTATTTTGTACAGCCCCTTTGAATGCCCTTCTAGTTGCTAAATAGGATGCTTCCAATTAATAAATTGCTAACTCAAGTCAATTATATCTTCAAATTTAGTTGGTTAATTTTTATTTATTTATTTTTAACAACTCTTCAACTCGTTTCTGTATTTGGTGAAATGTCACCTTCTTAATATTGTCCTGCCAGTTTTATGATGAAATCTGACCCCATCATCCTCTTTGCTTTAGCACTTCCAACTTATCATACCCTGCTCTATTTTTTTCCACAATAGCTTTTAACATATCAGATATTAAACAATTACTTGTTATGTTTATTATTTGTTGCATCTTGCCTCTCTCTAACTAGAATGCAAACTTCACAAGGGCAGGGGTTGATGTCTGTTTTTTCCTCACTGATGCACCCCGAGTTCCTAGAATAGAGCCTGGTACCGCATAGGTCCATAGTAGGTATGCGTTGATTGCACGTAAAGCTGATGTCATTCTTTAAGTAAGATACTTTACGTATTCTTGAACATCCAGAGGGTACAGTCCAAACTCTTCACAAGGCAGAGTACATTTCTATGAGCTTCTCCCTTTTCCTGTGTCTACTTTTTTAGCCTTCCCACTATATCACTTCCTGAATTCCACCCATATTTAAGTAGCAATTTCTTAAACATGGCTGCTCTTCTACATTTCTTGGCAATATCTCAGGAGTACCCATTGTTTTATAGTCACTTTTAGGCATTAGAACAATTTCACCTTCAGATGTGAACAAGTCCAGGCCAATGTAATCCCAAAGCTTATTGATTGATTAACTTTTAAGCTTCTTCCTATCTTGCTCCTAAGGGCGTGAACTCAGGGACTTACAGTAGAGAAGGGGGTGTGGTTTGTTCTTTCATTCTCTGTCCTTCTCTTCCCTTGACTTCTCCTTTTCTCCCCAAAGTCCAATGAAGATTGAAAGAGAAAGAGTAGAGACTTACCAGTTGAGGTTATAATCTAGGTCTTGCTACCATCTCTGAGGCAGATGCACAGAAGCCTGACAAAGGTGACATCATCTCAACTAATTTCTGGCAGGTCGGCCTACTTACACCTTTCTACTAAGATATTCTCATGTTGGTAAAAACCCTCTTGGTCAGGATCCCTTCAAGATATTTTAGAGGAAATATTGGATGTAAAACTCAGGATACAAAGACAGCCCTGATACCTAAAGCATAATTGTCAATACAGATTATCTTACTGCTCTTATTCCTGTCCTGGAACCATGATGCAATCAATTAATTAAAACCTAAGGAATTATTTGGTTCTATGGACCTTACAGAGATGTGGAAATAGTTCTAGGTGAACGCTATCAGTGACTTCTATCTGGATGGGTACAAGTTTCTAAACCTTGGTCTTCTTTTTCTTATTTTTATTTATCTTTATTGTTAAAAGTATGATAGATAACCCCCCTCCCCAAGGCCTTTACTGAACTGTTACCTGTGTCCATGAGTAATGCATATATGTATATAAGTTCTTTGGTTAATCTTTTCCTGCTCACACCCCCCCCCCAAGATTTGTTACCTTGGTCATTGTTTTTTTTTTCTTTTCTTTTTTGTAAATATTTTATTGATTTTTTACAGAGAGGAAGGGAGAGAGTTAGAAACATCGATGAGAGAGAAATATCGTTCAGCTGCCTCTAGCACAACTCCTACTGGAGATGTGCCCGCAATCAAGGTACATGCCCTTGACTGGAATCGAACCAGGGACTCTTTAGTTCGCAGTCCAACACTCTATCCACTGAGCCAAACCAGTTAGGGCAAATTGGTCTTCTTCTTCTTCTTTTTAAAAAATCTTTATTGTTCAGTTTATTAATTACATTGTTCCCCTTTTCCCCCCTATAGTTCCCCTCCACCTGGTACCCATCCCACCCTCCACCCTCGTCCCCCTCCACTGTCTTCTCCCATAGTTGCATGATTTTTGTCCAGTCTCTTGCTGCACTTCCCACACCCCTTTTCTCCCCAAGAATTGTCAGTCCATTCTCTCTCTATGTCCGTGATTCTGTTACATTCACCAGTTTATCCTGTTCATCAGCTTATTAATTCACTTGCTTTTTAGATTCATTTGTTGATACATGTGTATTTGTTGTTCATAATTTATATTTTTACCTTTTTCTTCTTCCTCTTCTTAAAGAATATCTTTCAGCATTTCATATAATATTGGTTTGGTGGTGATGAACTCCTTTAGCTTTTTCTTATCAGCAGAGCACTTTATCTGACCTTCAATTCTGAATGATAGCTTGCTGTATAGAGTAGTCTTGGTTGTAGATTCTTGTTATTCATCACTTTGAATATTTCTTGCCACTCCCATCTGGCCTGCATCGTTTCTGTTGAGAAATCCGCTGACAATCGTATGGGTGCTCCCTTATAGGTAACTAACTGTTTTTCTCTTGCTGCTTTTACTATTCTCTCCTTGTCTTTTGCTCTTGGTATTTTAATTATGATGTGCCTTGGTGTGGTCCTCTTAGGGTTCCTATATATTGGGGTTCGGTGCACTTCTTGGACTCCTAAGTCAATTTCTTTCACCAGGTGTGGGAAGTTTTTGGTCACTATTTCTTCAAATAGGTTTTCATTGTCTTGCTCTCTCTCTCTTTTTCTGGTACCCCTATAATTCGGATATTGGTATGCTTGAGGTTGTCCCAGAGGCCCTTACACTCTCTTCAATTTTTTGGATTCTTTTGGTTTCTTGCTTTTTCAGCTGAGTGGATTTTACCTCTTTGTATTTCAAATCTTTAACTTGGTTCTTAGGGTGCTCTAGAGTACTTTTAGGTCTTTGTATAATATTTTTTATTTCAGTCAGTGTATGCTTAATTTCTGGTTGGTCCTTTTTCATATACTTGAGAGTCTCGTTCATATCCTTGTAGGACTCATTTATTTCCACGTTGGTCTTGATCATTTCCTTGCATGTCTCGTTCATATCCGTGAGGGTCTCATTCATTTCCTTGTAGGGCTTGCTTATTTCCTTATAGGTCTCGACGTTTTCTAGGAGCCTCTTGAGAAGCCCTATAACTGTGGTTTTGAATTCCATGTCCAGTCGTTTTTTTTCTCCATTTCTTTCACATCTGATTTCTTTCCATGTCTCTGCATGGTGGCTGCTTCCTTGAGTTGGTGAATTAGCTTTGTGTGGTAGATGTCCTACAAGGGACAGTGGCTTGGCCTCCCCAGTTACCTGAGGTGGATATGGGTTGCACAGTCTTGCTGAAGTTAAGCTCAGATTAATCATTGTTAGCACTTGGAGGCATTGACCTCCAGGCCAATTGTCTGTGAAGTTCAGCTGTGCTCAGGTTGGATGGGCAGAGTCTCCGGGCCAAGCAGACAGTGTTAGCTCTGCCCTATGCGGCCCCAGGGACTCTGTGCCGGGGGCAATGGCCGTCAGCACCTCTGAGAGAGAGCCGCTGCCGAGCTCCACCGGCTGCTGGGGAATTCAGACTCTCCTCAAATGAGTCTGCACACCCAACGTCTCACCCAGAGTCATAAAAAAAGCAGTCTGACGGTTTCCCGAATGAAAGAGCAAGTCACGAGTGCTCTCTGTGCAGTCAGGCAGCTGCGTTGTTCCCAAGCTCACGCACACTCCACAGAAGCTCGCCTTCTCCACAAGCCGGCAGACCCCTGAGCTTCGGCGTGCCCTCCCACTGTCCAGTTTTTACCCTGTATGATAGTGGGTTCCCTGGACTTCACCCAGAGCTGGAGAATCAGTCCAGTGGGACGTCTTTGTCTCCCCCAAGAAAACTGGCCAGTTTTCATCCGCCCGCCCTATCTGCTGGCGTGCGCTCCAAACCTCTCTCCGCGCGTATCTTCAACACTGTGCTCAGCCGCTCCTCTGAGTCACAGTGTCTTATCTTCAATTTTATTTGTGGAATTTTCACTCAGCCAGCTTTCCGGTGATTCTGGATGGTGTTTGTTCTTTCGTTAAGTTGTAGTTTTAAAATTGCTGTGTATGACGGCAAGATAGGTGTTTTAACTATGCCGCCATCTTAGTTCTGTCCACCTTGGTCTTCTTAACATTCAGATGAACAAGTGAGTATATGCAGTCTTTTACTACTGTTTAGCTGTGTGATTTTAACAAAGTAACTTCATCTCCCTGGTACTCGGCTTCATCATCCATAAAATGATGTGGTTGAATATTTAAGTTAGGATCTGGCTATAATAGCCTACCATTCGATTTGATTTTCTGTCTCTTGATTTCTTGGATGCACCATGCAGATTGTACTTCCCAAAGCGTGGAGCTGCTTTGCTTCACTCCTCTGCAAGATGGCAGTTCTAACACTCTGAAGCATTTGTTTTAAACTTATATTGAATTATTAATATAATATCATTTGTGGAGAGTAAGGCTGTGATGCAGTGAGAAAGCCAACCATGAATATCTCAAATAGAGAATAGCCCATCCTTTTCATTAGTCAGCAAACTCTGCCAGTGACAGAGTGGCCACTGGAGATGAAGAGAGGGGCTTGGTGGCATGGGCTGGGCATGTCTGCCATGTGTCTTGGAAAACAGAGGGTGCTTGGTAGAGGGTGGTGATATATCTTCCTGACAAAGCTCCTGCCAGGAGAGAATGTACATAACTCAGCCCCAAGCCTTTCTATAAGCTCTGCCAAATCCGACAGGCAGATAGCAAAACAATGAAAAGAAAATAATGTCAGCCTAGCTTAGAGAAGGCCAATTCTGCACCTTAATTACTCTACCTAGTGGCAAAAGCTATTCATCAAGCTTGAAATAAAGTGGTTTTAAAGTCAGAAATTTATGTGACAGCCAGTCAGAGGTTGTAATTTTTGGGGCATTGGTTTAAAGGGACATAAACTAAAATGAAAACAAATTGAAAGCTAAATAACTTGACATATGCACAATAGTGCCATGAGTTTTGTCTGGTTCTTTCTGATTTTCCTACTATGTCCTTGCACCCATGTTTCTAATCAATTACTACATTTTATTCAAGCCAAGAGGAAGACATTCAGTCTTAATTCATTTATCCAGCAAATATTTGTTGTGTTAAATGAGTATAGTTGATAGCAGTGTTATTTATAATAGCTAAGATCTGGAAACAGCCCCAATGCCCATCAGTAGATGAGTGGATACAAATGATGTGGTAATGAAATTTAGGGTTTGGGGTGCAGACTTTTTGTGGGTTCTTGTCCAATGAAGATGAAGAATAAATTCATGGACTAACATATTTCTTTTTTTTTAATTTAAGTTTTTTGTTTAATGTATTACGTAAGTCTCCTTTCCCCCCATTAATTCCTCTTCAGCTGCTCCCAATCTCAAGCACATGCCCTCACCCCCTCCCCTGTCTGTGTCCATTGGTTATGCTCTTGTGCATGCATATAAGTCCTTTGGTTTATCTCTTACCTCCTCACCCCAAACCCCTACCTTCCCTCATAGGTTGAACAGTCTATTTGATGCTTCTATATCTCTGGTTCTGTTTTTGTTCATCAGCTTCTGATATTTATTATATTCCACAAATGAGTGAGATCGTGTGATATTTATCTTTCTCTGACTGGCTTATTTTGCTTAGCGTAATGCTTTTCAGTTCCATCCATGCTATTGCAAATGGTAAGAATTTCTTCTTTTTTACAGCAGCATAGTATTCCATTGTGTAGACATACCACAGTTTTCTATTCCACTCATCTGAACATATTTCTTTAATAAAAATGTGGAAGTTTGCCGAGACTGGTTTGGCTCAGTGGATAGAGCGTCGGACTGCGGACTGAAGGGTCCCGGGTTCAATTCTGGCAAGGGCATGTACCTTGGCTGCGGGCACATCCCCAGTAGGGGGTGTGCAAGAGGCAGCTGATCGATGTCTCTCTCATCGATGTTTCTGACTTTCTATCCCTCTCCCTTCTGCTCTGTAAAAAAATCAATAAAATATTTTTAAAAATGTGGAAGTTTATTGGAAGCTTATATAAACTCCACCTGGGCAGGGGTTTCCCAAAGGGTACCCCATTCAGAGGGGTCCCCAAATGGGAAAAACTGCTCGCTCTCTCTCTCTAATGGGAAAAAAATCTAAGTCCAAAAATCTCTGTCTTGTGTTCCTTTGTCTCCAGTTTATATATGCTATAGTTCTTTGTCTGAACCTGACTTTTTCTACTTGGACCCTTTCTTTAGGAGTCCCATGCTTTCCTCATTGGTCACTCTGCTACATAGTATCAGTTTCAAAGCTCAAAGCCCACATGGTTCTCCCCTCTTTCTATCCCCTTGCAATATTCCTCTATCCTCTGTGGAAATATATTTCCCTCTTTCCAGTATCCTTGGCTTTTCTTTATCCTCTGTGAATGTATGTCTTCCTCCTCCCTACCCTGTGGTATTATCCTCTGTATAAGAAGATAAGCATTTTGGTGTCTTGGAATTGTTAATATCCTTCACATATGGATTCCTCTCCCATGGGACTCTCTTATCTCCTAAGACTCCCTGTCTTGTCTCTAAAATTCCTTTCAGTAAATTTACACCATGGGATACCATGCAGCAGTAAATAGAAGGGTCTCTTACTTTTTGAGACAGGACCTGGAGAGTATTATGCTAAGTGAAATAAGCCAGTCAGAGAAAGACAAGTATCACAGGATCTCACTCATATGTGGATTCTAATGAACAAAATAAACTGATGAACAAAATAGATTTAGAGATATAGAAACATTGAATCTTAGAGGGAAGATGGGGGTGAGAAGAGATTAACCAAAGAATTTATATGCACATATGCATAACCCATGGGCACAGACAATGGTGCTGTGAAGGCCTGGGGAGGGAGCAGGAATTGAGTGAAGGGGAATAGTGGGGACATATATAATATTTTCAACAACAAATATACATTTAAATATAAATAAATACATAGGTATAGTTGAAAAAAAAGGCTGAAGGATCCTAGAGGAATTGATTCATTTATTCAACAAAGTGAAAGGAGCAGACTTTGCAAAAGCACTAGAGCAGGAATAAACTTAGGGCACCTGGCTACTGGAGAAAAGAATCAATGTGGCTGGAATGGGAAAGAGTGAAAACAGACCAGATCAGACAGGTAAGGAGAGGCCAGACTAAGAGGACCTTGTAGGCCAGGATGAGGAGTGTGGCTTTTATTCTAAGTACAATGTAGGCCATTGAATAATTTTAAGCAGGTAGCAATGATCTGACCAACAGTTCATTGAAAGTGAAGGAATGGACAAGATTTTTGCAAAAGAAGAGGCATTTATCACTAAACAGTTAATTAATTAAACAATCATTTATTGAAATTTTCTATATGCCAAATGCTGATGACAGAAAGATGACGAAGATACCCCTTGTCCTCAAGATGCTCACAGTCCAGTAGTGACAGTCCTGTGCATGAACGGGAACAGCATGGTGATAATGAGAAGCCATGCGTGGTTGGGCCAAGTCCTGTGCAGTCACCTTCCAATTTTATTAACAAAGAGAACATGGCCTCTCATATGCTAGAAGGCATATGTGTTCCAGATGATGAATCTGCGTAAGCTCTTCTTCCATGTTAGCAGAAACACAAGCATTCTAAAGCAGTGGAGGGCAACTGAAAACTGTAGGACTAGTGTTCACTTTGCTATGTGGCTGTGAGTCCAAAGCAAGTGTTCTCAGGAATCTGGCTTCACTTCACCTGTAAGAAATGAAGCAGTTGCTCTAAGTCCCCTCCAACTATGTCAATCTGAAATTTTGGGGATGCTTTGTCTTGATCATTCATTTTAGGCTACATTTCTGCCATAATAATGGGAAATAATAACTTTAGCCCCAATTAAGCAAAATGTTATTCCCCTAAAAGGAATTTCAATCTTCTCATTAGTATACTTGACTTTTTTTTAAAGCCTTCAGTTATGATTATTATATTTTGAGTTTTATAAATAAAACTAGAGGCCCGGTGCATGAAATTCATGAACTTGTGTGTGTGTGTGTGTGTGTGTGAGGGTGTGGGGGTCCCTCAGCTTGGCCTGCACTCTCTTGCAGTCTGGGAGCCCTTGGGGAATATCTGACTGATGGTTTAGGCCTAAGCCATCAGTCAGACATCCTTAGCGCTGCTGCAGAGGCAGGATAGGCTCCCACCACCATGGCTGCACTGGCCAGCTGTGAGCCCAGCTTCTAGCTGAGTGGTGCTCTCCCTGTGGGAGCGCACTGGCCACCAGGGGGCAGCTCCTGTGTTGAGCATCTGCCCCCTGATGGTCAGTGCATGTCATAGTGACTGGTTGTTCCACTGTTGGGTCGATTTGCATATTAGCCTTTATTATATAGGATAGTTTCAAAAATATGTCTTCTCTCGTATCTAAGTACCTATATTGTACCCTTGATTTTGCCTAATGATCTGCCACTTTAAGATCTATTCTTGGCAACTTTCTAGCCCAAATCAGCTGTAGTGTCTGAGAGCATGTTATATTGGTCATTTCTGGTATTTAAAAGGTGCTTACTGGAACCCAAACAATTAATTCTTAGAATGCTGGACTCACTTTTTAGAAATGACTGAACTAGACCTTATTCTGGAGAGTCTTGCATTTCTGCTTTTGGGAACTATACTCCTGGCTCTCAGTTTTACTGTGTTTTCTTGTTCGTCATCTTATTGTGAAAACACAGTGAAGACAAATGAGCTATTTATAATTTTCTTCCTGGAGCCATTTCAATTAAAAGTTAATTAAATGTCTTCACATCATAATTTTAAAGCATTCTTTCAGTAATAGTGAGACAGTGTGAGAGCTATAAGAATCCCCAAGTCTAAAATAAACTTATGCAAATACCTTTTCAAAATGCCATGGTATGTGTAGACAGCATTATTTAAACATGATTAGTATTTATTCATTAAACTATTGAAAGGATGTGCTTGTGGATTAGTGGTATTCAGTTAAGACATTCTTGAAGGGTTGGAATATGGAGGGTGAGTGGGCTAATGACTCTTCTGTAGTTAACTTTGCTTTAAGTCAGTGGTTCTCACATTCTTGTGACTATAGGGAAACACCTGAAGAGCTAATAAAAACACAAAGGCCTATGCTCCTTGGAGTAGGACTTGAGCCTTTTGTATGTGATTTTGATAACCACCAAAATGTAAAAACCACTGCATCAGAGCATCAAGCTGCTTTAGTGTTTCAGGCCAATGCTTTGGACATGATAAACTAGGGGGCAAATCTGTTATGTTTCCCAAGGCCACTTGGGTGCTTTAGTGTGCTATTTTACTTCTTGCATTCTACAAATGTGAGTATACTGTTTACAAAGTGATTAAAAACTTTATGCCTAGAAATACTTCTTTGAAACTGAGCTGTGGAATTCTGGAGTTTTATTAATAAGACTGCAAATGTGTGGATTTGCTGGTAATGTATTGGCTTGTGCCAAAGCAATTCTCTCATTTCCCTGCCAAGTGCATCTTCTGCTGTGGAAGTTCCCAAATCTATCTATCTGCTAAGAAACCCATGGTGGTTGAAAGTGGGAGCAGCCTGTATGGACCAACTCACAGGGGATGAAATCTTCCCAAATCAAAGGGAGCTGGGGATTCTACTCTATAGTCAGGGAGGTGGGGTGTTTCTGCAGGGTTTGTTCCTTTAAAAATGGTGGTAAAGAGAACTTGCCCATGTCCACTTCAGTTAGTTGTGGGAACTATGATTCAAATCCAGATGGTCTGGCTTCAGAGGTTATCATTTTCACCAGCATGCTGAGCTATCTTGCAGTCTTGGAGGATTTATGCTCCCCTTTTTATTATGCTGGCCAAGGAGTCATAAATGGGGGTGATACAGAGACGAGTCACCCTCCAGAGAATTGAGAAGTCTGGTGGCAGGCCAGATAATTGGGAGCTCCAGGGAACCCTCCATCACCTGAGCAATTAGGGTTGGGGGTGGCTGGGGAGGTTGTGGGGCATACAGGGTGACATTTAGCAGTAAGGCTGGACTTGCTCCCCTCATTGCTGCTGCGCTCACCAGCCGTGAACCCAGCTCCAGGCTTGTGACTGAGGAGAGATCCCCCTGTAGGAGCACACAGGGGGCAGCTCCTGCATTGAGCGTCTGTCCCCTGGTGGTCAGTGTTCATTATAGTGACTGGGTATTCCAATGTTTGGTCGATTTGCCTATTAGCCTTTTATTACATAGGATAATTTACAAAACTGAGGTCATACTATTTTATAATCTAGTTTTGTCAACACATATTGTGAACATTTTCCTAAATTGTATATTCTTTCCTATGAAGTCATTTTAATGGCTGTGTAGTATTTTTTATATATGCATATGACAGTTTTTATAATAAACAAATTCCTTGTCATTAGAGATTTAGATAGTTTGTACAATATCTTGCTAATTATAAACAGCATTATGATGGACATCCTGTGCTAAATCCTTGAACAAAGAGCTGATTAGTTTCTTAATTTCAATACCAACTCTTTTGTGAGATAATTGTAGATTCACATGCATTTGTATGAAATACTAGAGACCCTCCTCATACCCTTCACCCATTACCCCCCAATGGTAAATAACATATTGCATACCTGTAGAACAATATCATAATCAGGAAATTGACAATGATGCAACCCTACAATACCTATTTTAAGTTTTGTAGTTTACTGTGGCCAGACAGATATTGTAAACACACTGTTGGGAAACTCTTCAAGCACATTTCTTTCTTGAATCAACCTTTCCCATTTCTTCAGCTGAGCCTTGTCTACCTGAAAGTCTGCCCTATGGCCATACCTCAGCTGTCTTTGCACAGAGGCATGAGTTGGATTCTCAGAATTCTGAGCACTAATGTTCTCCAGAGTCCTGTAAAACAGGGTCAGAGATTGTTTCTTCTGCCATGAAACTGTGGCCATCTGTTGGTTTTTACTCTTTAATACCAAGGCAGATATAACGCCCAGGGTATCAGAGCCAGCAGGCATAATAGATACACTCTGCTGCTGATCAGATTCACTAATTAATGCTGTGAGGTGGTTTGGAAGGTTACATTTCCTTTGTTCTTATCTCAGATTCTTTGTAGTCACATTTTATGTACATCTGAAAGCATATCTATGAAAAAGCTACAATATTTCACCTATATACACATGAAATAATGCAAATATTTCAAATAAAAAATATCAAGAATTATATAATTTCAAAGCTAAACTGGCAGCTTGAGTGAAATGGCAGGTCATTTATCTTTGCTTCATGGTGGCCCATTGTAGTGCTGTAAGTGGACAACCCATCAGGCTTTGTCAGAACAGGAACTTCTGCAGCTGATGCCTCTATTTTACTGTCAGTATAAATGAGTCCTTTTTTGTAATCATAAAATAATATCATACATGAATCATTTTTTAAAATATATTTTTTATTGATTTCAGAGAAGAAGGGAGAGGGAGAGATAGAAACATTAATGAGAGAGAATCATTGATTGGCTGCCTCCTGCACACCCCACACTGGGGTTTGAGCCTGCAACCTGGGGTATGTGCCCTGACTGGAATCAAACTGGGACCTCCTAGTTCATAGTTTGACACTCATCCTCTGAGCAACATTAGCAGGGCATGCACCTATGAATGTGTTGTGCTGAAGTTGGTGCTAGCTCTAAAAAGATGCCTGAAAACCACTAACTGAAAAGGAAGGTAAATGTGATAAAACACGATTGAGACAAACACATGCTATGATACACTGTGCTGTTAATTTCAGGGAGAGAGAGCAAATTATGAAGTATTATGGATAATGAAGAGAAAATAAAAGACTGCATTAAAGCAAAAATATACTACAATGGTTGTAGATTTATGTGCCAGCATCTTCATACTTTATATTTTTTTTCCAGTGGGAAAATTAGTTGTGAATTACGCAAGTTTTGATTTATGCAAGTCTTCAGTAATTCATCCCTTACATAAAATGCATCCCCCTATATTGGATTTACTTTGTCCATGATTCAAGTGGTACATTTAAGATGGGAGTTTGAAACTTCTTTGTCCTAGTGGAATTGAATTTTTAATTTTATTTTTACAATTTATAAGTGAAATTGTTAAGTCAGTTACTTGAAATTCAAGAATGCATACATTTCTCAAAGAAACAGTCATTACAGAGAAACTCGCATTTGTTGATTACTTACTATGTATGTGTCAGTGTTTTACATATTAGTTCCATTTTAATTTGTTCTTACAATAACTCGGGTCTATAACCAGTTTTTGTAGAAGAGACTTCTCAGAATTAGAAAGGCGAAGTTCAAGTGTATACCCTGAAAGTGGGAGGGCCAGAATTCAGATATATGTCTGATTTTAAAATCCATATTGTCTGGGAACCAATGGATTCTTGGGTAGTCAATAGATGGGATGTAGGGGTTCACTAGTCCTAATATTGTCAGCAAAATATTTTTGGCTTGTGTATTCATTTTTTTGGGCGGAAGGCTCATGGCTTTCATCAAACATTCATGGTGTTTGTTTACCTTTTCTAGTGTTTTATACACCAGAACCACACCAAAATCCTTCCTAAATGACCCACAGAACCCACTTAACTCTAATCACATATCAGCCACGGCAATCAGCTATATTAGGTATTAATTAAGCATTGAAGCCTATGGAAAAACATTTCACAACTTGCAGCGACTCTGGAAACAGGGTTTCTCTCTGCCTAACATCCACCCTTTTAACAGGTCAGAAGGCGGGGTAAAAGTCCATTGTCTGTGGGATGAAACTCATAATGACCCTGACAATGCATTTGCTCCCTGGTTTCTAAGGGGTCCCAGACCTTTCTTCAGTGCTGGGCTCCATTCAAATATCTAAGACTACTAAAGCATTCATCTGATTTTTTATCATTTTGCACTTGTTTCTCTCTCTGGCACTTTCTACACACGATGTTGCCTTAAAATGATTATGTTTATGCCTCATTTCCCTATTCAAATCATAAGGCTTTTGAAAGCAGGAGACTTTTTTTCCCTAAATTATTTTTTTACATCTTGGGGTTCCCCACATGCCCCAAGGATCACTGTTAGAAGGATCATTGTTACAAAGACACAGTGAAATATCAGATTCACCGCAGTCTTTCTCTCTAGGACCTGCGTTCTGGGGAGGCCTGTGTACTTGTTGCTATGGCTCCTGGCCTTTGTGGTGTGGATGTGGTAATGGGTGGGAGGTGGAGAATATCAGTGGTGGGGTAGCACAATTTCAACTACTCATAGGAAAAGAAACAACCAAGGGATCTGAAAGATGGTTGAGGAAATGAGATAGTGCAGGATGGAGATTTAAAAGGAGAGGAAGGAGATGGGCCTGTCCTGACAAGGGGCTCTGGGGAGAGACAGGGCAAAGAGGGTCATGGAAGATTGTTCTCCCCTCCCTGACCCCACCCCCATGCATCTGTTCAACTTCCAGAATCCCAAGGATCTCCATGGCTTCTGGGACTAGCTTCCCAATACATTTAAATGAGCTAGGCTCATCCTGATGGGGGACATGCAGATTTAAGTTAATCACACGTATCTTTTAAAACAATATATTTTATTGTTTTTTTACAGAGAGAAAGGGAGAGGGATAAAGAGTTAGAAACATTGATGAGAGAGAAACATCGATCAGTTGCCTCCTGCACACCCCCTACTGGGGCGTGCCCGTAACCAAGGTACATGCCTTTGACCGGGATCCAACCGGGACCCTTCAGTCCACAGGCTGAGGCTCTATCCACTGAGCAAAACCAGCCAGGGCTCACATGTATCTTTTGTAAAAGCAGAGTAAATTTGGAATAATTAACAAATTGATTGGATCGGGTTTTAGTAAATGTGTTTGCATTAAAAAAATATATGTTTTTATTGATTTCAGAGAAGGAGGGAAAGGGAGAGAGAGAAATACCAATGATGACAAACATTAATTGACTGCCTCCTGCCTGCCCCCTCCAGAGGATTGAGCCTACAGCCTGGCATGTGCCCTGAATAGGAATAGAATTGTGACCTCTTGGTTCATAGGTCAATGCTCAACCACTGAACAGCATTGGCTGGACTGTTCATACTTTTAAAAATTTAAATTAGAGAACATAGTATTTTTGTGAAAGTTAAGCAATAATGAAGTATGTAAAATAAACAGTAAAATTTCCCCGTCCCTTCTGCTCCCCCTCTCCTTTTCTTATCTCCGATAACCTCTGCTAATACTTTGGATTTGCTCATCAAACCGCTCTGTGCCGTGTTTTTCAGTGGACAAAACTCCAGAGAGTTTGGAAAATATCTCTTCTTGAGGAATATGAAGTCTGAATAATGACAGACATAGAATTTCTTCACCCAGTTTGACCAGAAATATAATTGCTTCTCCTGTCACACTCGAGAGACTACTTATATCTCTCTGGCAGGAAACCATCTGTGTGAGTAGGTCCAGAGTTCAGAGGTGTTAACTCAGAGCATCACATAAGGAAATCCCTTAAGTCTTTGTTGCCCTCTCCCTGACCACACAAAAATTGCCTTTTCCCACTTCCATTCACTTTGTTAAGCTATAGCCTCTCCTGTGGCTGTTTTCCTTTTCATCCTTTTTGTTTGTTTGTTTGTTTGACAGTGTCTTCTCAGTCAAAATGTCTAAGCAAATATGCTTTTCTTTGCTAAGCTCCCCAAGGCCATGTCAAGTAGAGCGCCAGGAACATATGAAATAAAAACATCATTAGTCATGGTGTTGATGCTGACTGTAGATCAGCATCGAAAGATTTACCAACCACGGCTGCCTACTCACTGGGGTGCAGCCTACCTAGTGGAACTCTATAGATTGTCAGCACTGTCCCTGGGCCTTTATGGAGGCATATGTTTGGATTGTCTGTTTCATCTTACCGCCCACATCCTGGTGGGGTCTTATTCTGTGCTCTAGCCTTAGATCCTTTGGACCTGCTGTGTACTTCCTGGAATGATTTAATCCTGCCCGCCCTATTCCCTACTTTCATACCCTTTTTTCAGGGTACTGCTTAATGTAATTTCCTCAGGTCCCCCAGATCAGGGTAACTGCCTTTTCTGGATCCTCATGTTATTTAGTACTTTACTCAACACTCTTCATACTTAGAATTCCTCTATCAGTGTCTCTTTTCCTTTCTAGGTTGTGATCATAATGAGAGTAGGGACCGTGTCTGTCACCATCATGACTGTATCCCTAGCATCTTTCCCAGAAGTTGGCACAGAGGAGATGTGCAATAAATAAGTTATCAAATAATGGGATGAAGTGAAAGCAGAGATTTCCAGACATGCTTAACCAGAATCACCTGGAGAAACTTGGTTAAAATACAAATTCTTAGGCTCTTCTACCCTGGAGATTCTAATTTATCAAGTCTGGGGTAGGGTACAGAAATGTAGGTTTATAACAAGAGTCCTTTGTAATTCTTATGCCGGAGCTAACTTGGAGGACTGTTGGGAGACTCTTGAGGAGGAGCAGAAAGAGGACTGGCCCCCAACTTCCTTTGTGGGCTTTTGGCCTTGGCACATCAGCTTTCATCTCCTCATCCATAAACCCAGAGATGTAGATTGTATAATCTTTGAAGTTCTTTTCAGCTCTGACAATCAGCATTTCTAAAATCTCTGATGAATACGGCATAAATGTATACGTCTTCTCCTATCTCCACCTTCCTTTCCTTTGGGCCCAAGCTGTGGAAATGTGAGTGTGAGGTTGGGACTTGTAGAAAAGCAGGCATATACAAGGCATCTGGTAGCTCATATTATTCATTAAGTTGAGGTAGAATCATTGGCCTGGAAGGAAGGAGAATGATAATGATAACATTGGTCTACTATAGAAAAACTTAAAGTTGACTCTGATGATCCCTGCTTCTTCTCTTTTTTAAAAAATATATTTTTATTGATTTCAGAAAGAGGAAGGGAGAGAAAGATTGAAACATCAATGATGAGAGAGAATCATTGATTGGCTGCCTTCCGCATAACCTCTACTGGGGATAGAGCCTGCAACCCAGGCATGTGCTCTTGATCAGAATCGAACCTGGGACCCTTCAGTCTGCAGACTGACACTCTATCCATTGAGCCAAACCAGATAGGGTGATCCCTGCTTCTTGATGTTCATGCCCTTGCATAATCTCTTATCCTTAAGTGTGGATGGGACCTGTAGAATATGTAAAGGTGATAGGATATCACTATTGTGATGCCATTAAAGCACTTGTGATGGTTTTAAAAACACGTGTAGTAAGATTACATCTTACTAGTAGACTCCTCTAGAGTCTTTCTGTTGCTAGCTTTGAAGAAACAAGCTATGTGGAATCCTACAGCCACAGGGACATTAATTCTGTGAACAAGCTGAGGAAGGCTGGAAAGAGACCCATCCCACTGAACCCTGTGCTGAGAACCCCGCCTTGTGTGACACCTTGATTAATAGCCTTGTAAGACACTAAACAGAGAACCACATCTGAGCCATATCTGTATTCCTGGTCCCAGTAACTGTGATAATAAATGTGTGTTGTTGTAAGCACTAAGTTAGTAATTTGTAATGTAGCATAGGAAATGAAGATAGAGGTTGATACAAACCACCCCAAAACTCAATGAATATTAGTAATAGTAAGCGTGTATCCTCATGCTCATAAGTCTGCAGGCATATGTGGCATGGCTAATGTAGGCTAGGCTCAACTGAATTTAGCTCCTGGTTGTGATTTATGTTTAAGTCTGTTCCAAATGTGTTGGTCCAAAGGGACATGTTTTCTCACTGCTGCTCAAGAGCCAAGCAGAAACGTACAAATACATCCAAGGCTTAGACTTATGTCACATTCACTGACTCTTCATTGGCCAAAGCCAGTAACATGGGCAAAACCAACATCAACAGTTTACTGATCAATAATCAAAAGTAGCCCTAACCGGTTTGGCTCAGTGGATAGAGCATTGGCCTGTGGACTAAAGGGTCCCAGGTTCGATTCCGGTCAAGAGCATGTACCTTGGTTGTGGGCACATCCCCAGTAGGAAATATGCAGGAGACAGCTGATGTTTCTCTCTCATCGATGTTTCTAACTCTCTATCCCTCTCCCTTCCTCTCTATAAAAAAATCAATAAAAGATATTAAAAAATAACCAAAAGTATCAAAATTAGCCAGGCCTCTTAGTTTTGTTTAAAGTGCCTTCAGGTACCCCAGCTCATTCTGTTTTCTCTGAACTTTTATGAAGAAGGCAGAGAACAGTTTTTTTGTTTGTTTTTGTTTTTGCATTTACAGATGAGGAAAGAAGGGCTCAGACTGATTCAGAAAGATTCTCACATCCAGATGGCTGGTTTCTGGCAGAGTTGGGACTATAATGAATGCCAGCCCACTCTCTGTCTAGTGCTCTTCCTGTGGTATTAGGATTTCCCAGATGTAGTGGATTTTGTTAACAGTGCATAACAACACTCAATTTTAAATATTTTGAAATTCATTAAGTATTTTAAGCCAAGCTGTACTGCCTCACTTTCCTGAATGCTCCCTTTGTGCTGGTCATTCCCTCTGCCTATCAGGCTTTCCCTGACTCTTGGAAACCCCCAATGCCTTAACCTAACCTCCCTCTTGGTGTTCAACTTTCTGGCCTTAGTTTAGACTTTCACTCCTTTGAGAAGCCTTTCTGGACTTGTGCTCTTTCCATCTTCTCCCACCATAACTTATACTTTCCCCATTTGTAACAGGTAACCCACTGCATTGTAGTTACATTACAGTTACCTCTCCCCCTACAGGACTGTGAGCTCCTATAAGACAGTGGGCTCCCTGAAGGCAGGAGCTCAACTATGCTCCTTTTCACTACTGTGGGTCCTAGTATCTAGGATATAGTAGGCACTAAAAGTTTGTTGACTAATTAATTAATACTTGTTGACTATTGACTAATTAATGCTTTCCCCAAAAGCTGCAAATGCTGCTGTTTATCTGTGACATCTCTGATGTTTTTATCCTGTTGTTTTAGTTACTTTGCGTAATCTGGCTTTGTTACCCTAATTATTAAATAAAACCTGGATAATGGAGTCAACTAGCCATTTTTAAGTAACTTGTAAAGTCTCCTAGGCCAGTGGTTGGCAAACTGCGGCTCTCGAGCCACATGTTGCTTTTTGGCCCCTTGAGTGTGGCTCTTCCACAAAATACCACATGCAGGCGTGTAGGTACAGTGTGACTGAAACTTTGTGGCCCATGTGCAGAAGTCGGTTTTCGGCTCTCAAAAGAAATTCCAATCGTTGTACTGTTGATATTTGGCTCTGTTGACTAAGGAGTTTGCTGACCACTGTCCTAGGCTAAGAGTAATAAGACGGTTAGTGCTGGGTGTGGAATAAAAGTTCAGCTAACCAAATCCAGTTATTGTTTGGCAAGAATCAGGGCCTTAGGCCAGATCATGAAAGTTCTGGCAGGGCATATTTAGAAATTTAGACTAATTTGAGAGCAGTGGGGAGTCACATGTTTCCACGAGTGTTCTAGATCCATCTGAGTGGATGAGCAAAGCTGAATGAGGGGTATCTATGAAAAGTTTTTGTCCTGCTAAGAAATCCTGCTGGCTTAGAGCAGGGTAGTTTTGGTGGGAAAGAAAAAGAGACACAGATTCTAGAGATAATCAACTCTTCTCACTACGACTTTAGGATAGGGATGTGAAACTCCTGCCAGCTGGAGGCATTTTGTGTTCTATGTAAAAATAAACCCAGTCCAGAAATCTGTGATTTAAAAAGAGCAACTCTCATGTGTAATGCTAGCAGAATGGCCTTTGGAGTCAGAGACAAGTTATTTAACTTCTCTGAATTTCAGAATGCACATTGAGGAAGTTCAGACTCCCGTCACAATTCAGGGAGATATGTAAATGTGATCAACCAGTGCGAACCCACCACTAAACATTCTTAGCTGTCGCTGCTCTCACACAGGCTTGTTGGTATCCTCCATGGTCAGCTGAAATTGCTACCTATTTCTTGACCACTCCCATCTGAGTGGTTCCTACCTCAATGCCAAGAACATTATTATCTGTTCTAGGCACATAGCATCTGTTTTGTCTTCAAGAGCAGGCAGAGTTGATCATACTCCTCACACCCTGTATTATTAGTACCAGGAGAGCACTCTCTTGCCTTATGTCTGTGTATTCCTCTACCTCCCTGTGTCCTGCCCCTGCCCTGCTAGCAACCATTTCCATGTGTTTTAGTGTGTGTCCTTTTGCTCACATGTATTCTTGCAAAATGTCTTGTTGTTCTGCGAAGATATATTTTTAAATTGCATAAATGATAGTGTTCTATGTCCCCTTATGTTTCTTTTCTTTTCTGCAGGACTGAATTTTAAAGCACCATTCATGTTGCCATGGTGTACATCTAATTTATTGCATTTGGCAGCTGCATACTCTTCCATGCTGGGTATCCCTCACATTTTACCTG
Organism: Antrozous pallidus; assembly: GCA_027563665.1. Taxonomy (NCBI): domain Eukaryota; kingdom Metazoa; phylum Chordata; class Mammalia; order Chiroptera; family Vespertilionidae; genus Antrozous; species Antrozous pallidus. Next base: position 23,977,623 of record CM050514.1, read on the forward strand.
TTCATTTTTCTAATGACAGAGAAGAGGGTGGCTCCAACTCCTCTTTTCATAAATGATGCTGCAATGAGCATCCTCAATCATGTCTCCTCATGATGGTGATTCTCAAGTGGGGATGATTTTGCACCTCCTGGGATACTTCACAGTGTCTGGAGACATGTTTGGTTGTCATAAGGATGCTACCTGCACCTAGTGGGTAGAGGCCAGGGGGGCAGATAAACATCCTGCAATACACAGCCCCACAACAAAGAATTGCTTGGTCCCAAATATAAATAGTGTTGAGACTAAAAACTCTGCCTTATGGACAAGTGGGAGGATTTCTTGGAAGAGTTCCCAGGAGCAGGCTTGCTGGGCCACAGTATATGTGTATTCTTGATTTGAGTAAGTAGTCATAGCCTGCTGTCCTATGTGGCTATACCAGTCAACACTCTCAAGTGTAGTTCATAAGTCTTCAATGCCCCATATCCTGACAAATCTTGGATTACCTTGCTTTTAATTTTTTGCTATCTAATGTGTATAAAATGAGATTCATTTTTTTCATTTACCTTTTTCTAATTGTTAAAGAGTTAGTCATTTTTTCCTTATGATATTCTAACTTCTTGGGAGGCCAAAATAACACACTTTTCAAGTTGAAAAGCTTAAGGCCTGCTATTTTGCTTTTTATAAAATTTTCATCAATTACCTGGCCTCTCAGCTTTTTTGTCTGTAAAATCTGGAATAAAAATAGTAACCATCTCATAGTTATTGTTATCTCATCATCATCAATGAGATAATAAAAATAAAGCTTTGCCTGGCGCATAGTAAGTACTAAACAAAAGTGCTATTATTATAATGATAACGTAATATGATACCTTTCTTACTAAATTGTATCTTCCAGTATCTGGCACATAAAAATGCTTCATACAGTGTTATTGAATAAAGAGCCAAAAGCTGAAGGGAGAAGGGAGGGAGGGTGGAGAAGCAGGTATTCATATAACCTAGCTTACCTTAGAGCTAGAAATTCATGGCTACCACAGCTGCTATAAATCTCAGGGCAGCCAAATCCAGGGTATAAGAGAGCTCCATTCTTCTCATCTAATTATAAACAGTCACAAAGACAAAAGAGTTTGCATTTTAAGGGAACTTTCTATTCATTAAATACAAACTTCTGTACCTTTCACATACAAATATGTCATTCAATTGTTTTGACTACCCTTTAAGATAGATCTTTCTATGTCCTTTCACTGAGAGCTTGTATACCTGCCCAAGCCACTTTACTTCATAAATAGTGGATTTGAACTTGAGATTTTCTGATTCTGTTTACCCCTGTTCCCTTTTGCCCTGAACTCAGAGAATATGTACTTTAAATGCCATGAGATTACACCAGAGAACATGATTTAGGGAATCCCAAGTCTCAAGTTCCTTTATTTCTTTGCAAATTTGTCAGATGTGTCTGACTATGTGCAGGGGGAAGAACTCCTGGGAAAACTGGACCCAGAAGAAAAGATTTAAGAATCTCTGAGTGTTGAGATAGGAATGCCTCTAGTGCAGTGGTTCTCAACCTTTCTAATGCTGTAACCCTTTCATACTATTCCTCATGTTGTGGTGACTGTATTAAAGGGTTGCGGCATGAAAAAGGTTTAGAACCACTGCTCTGGTGGCTCCAGGCAAACAAAATATAAAACCAGCAACATGGTGTGTATAGGAGGCAATGCTCTAATTCTCTGTGCTTTGTGCAGCTATGCAAATGATCTCTGAGCTTGGTCTTGAATCATCTCAGATTCAATGCAAATGCCACCAGCAGTTTAGAAATAGAGATGAATAATGTACATTGCTTGTATTGCCAATCTTTGAGTTCCCTTCACAATTGAATTTACAAAGTACCTTTATGATTCTGGTGATCGGATGGAAATACTGTTTGCCTGATTGCTATAAAAATTGACTTCAAAAAAGATGAATTCTGGGCTATAAAAGGGCTAAATCTTTTCCTTAACAAGCTTATTTCTTGCAACAAATATAATGAGCTAATTAATAAACATGAGGCCAATTTGGCCAGTCTTCCTGCAGCAGGCAGATTTTCACTTCTGAGAGTTACAAAAGGACAAGGAGAGCTTCATTATTAAGTGCTAAATGGAGTCATCTTCCTCTGTACCTCGTTCCTTATAACTGTTCTTATTTAAAGGCCAGAAGCTCAGGTCTGACACCTAGGCAGTTGAGAACTTGCCAACGATACCAAAAAGAAAAAGGGATACTTAATTGCTTTCTTGCACCCATCAGTTCTACAGGGAAGGCTGGCCCAGGATAATGACACTGACACCCTGAAAATGGTGTCTTTGTGCTTCTCTCTGATAGCTATGAAATGCACTGGCATGTTTCCTTGCAAATTACTTCTTAAACCATTCACCATAACCTAATGCAGAGACATTTTGACAGAATAAAATGAGACTTGTTTTTGTACAATGAAAAAACATTTATGAGTTGATATAAAAGTGCTGTTTAAGTGGCATAACTTGGTTTGCCTCAGCATCCAGCATATGTAAGGCAGGCTCCTCCTTTGAATGGATTCAGTATTCTCAAATTTTTGTGTGATGTGACTTAGAATGAACCATACATTTGGTTTTAGCACAAGATTTTTTGAAAGACCCGGCAGGATGGCTCATGGTATAGGCAACAAGGTCCAAATGAAAATTTCCCCCACATCAGAGCTGCCAGAGACAGTAAAGCTTAAAAGTTGGAGCTTTGGATGAACATTTTATGAACAGCAAGGTTTGTAGGGGTGGGCTTTGTTTTGGAATGGTTGAGCTTTCTGGGTTCCAAAGCCAGAAACACAAAAAAACATCAGGCCCACTGCTTTGATAATGGTTCTGCAGAGGGCAGGGCTACCCTGGGGTGTGTGGAAACCTGGGAAAACCTATTTTGCAGAGCTTCTGACTGTATAAACAAGTATCCTTAAAATGTCTTACAAAATTCATGAGCCCATATGAGGTGACTTAGAGGTGGTACTGACGCAGGTATTGGTTCATTGTCCAGTTAGTGCCAGTGAAGGCCCAGTGTGGTGTCCAGGTACCAACTCTTCCTGTTTACATCCCGAAACCATCCCTCTGTGCTCTTCATTGTTAAATGTGCTCTTCTTGTTTTGTATCTCACACCATGAGGAAAAGGTAGCAATGCTACTATTGCTCACATTGCCGTGGCCCATTGCAATCCGTCTGAAGGCCCCATTAGTGGAGAGGATAAGGCTGGGTCCTGTGGAAAGAGTGAGGAAGAGGGTCCTAGGTCCTAAGTGAGCAAGGAGAGTTTGTTCTTTATCTGGAACAGCTTAGCACTAAGTCACTATGTCAATGAGGTCATGTGAGGACACAGATTAGAAGGGCTTGATAGCCTTGCAGAGTAATTGTCTTGAGAACAACTGGAGAGGTACACAGCCATATATGGAGCACTGCTTGACAGGTGGTGCAAAGCCCGTGGGAATGGGCATGAGGGGATTGGGATGGCCACTCTGCTAGCCATCAGTAGGGTCACATAGCATGGAAGACCCCTGCTACCACCTGCACCATCCTTGGCTGCTATAGACTGGAAGTGGCATCCTGGTCAGAATGCAGACAGGTGACAACCATAGAAGGGGCCCACACATGCAGCTCAGGCTCATAGGATTGCTGTGGCTCATTGTAAGGCACCTGACCAACATAAGTGAGAGTCAACCCAAATCAGTATGCCAGCATCTTTCAATCTTGTAGTATCTCATGAATAAATAGTCCACCGGCCAGATCACTCGCTTGGAATTGGAGCTGCCCCAAGACAGGTAGATTGCGGGACCTCTTTGCAGCATCTTGGGGGGTGAAAGGAGAGGGTGTGAAATGAGAGAGGAGGGATGAAAGTTCTGAGCATGGAGGGATGTGTGGATCACAGTTGATTTAAGTCTCCTGATCTCTCCCAAGCTCCTCTTGGGCATTCCAGGATTGGAGACTGAGTCAGTACTCTGAGATCTGTATCCACTTGGATGAACACCTGATTTGCTGGCATGGATGAATTGTAGGAGTGGCTGTTCCTGTCATTATCAGGTGGAGACTTCCCTTCCGCAGTAGCCAGTGTGCTGCTATTGGCCATGGAGCAGGAGAGGTGCCCACACAGTGGCTTGGTCCTCTCACAGCATGTCATCAATGCCCCTTCAGCATTCCTATATGCTTGTGAGCCCTGAGATGCAGGAGGTTCCCTGGTCTCCCAAGTGATGCCTGTCTTTCAAAGGGTAGAACTTGTATTTTCCAGGGTGGCTGTAACAAGGCACCATAGACTAGCTAGTTTGAACAACAGGAATTTTTTGTCTTACAGTTCTGGAGGCTAGAAGCCCAAGATCGAGGTGGTGGCAGGATTGGCTCTTTCATTTACTTCTTGTGGTTTGCTGTTGAGCATGGGCATTCCTTGCCTTCTGCTGCATCCGCCCCAATCTTTGCCTTCATCTCCACATGATTGTCCACCCTATATGCAGATGCTGTGGCTGTCGGATGTGTACTCAGTGCTCAAAGGTACTTGAAATCCCTTTTTTCTTGCTCATGTTCTGCTACAAAGGCTAGGAAAATCAGAATTTACCCAACCTCTCAACTTCCTTTACAGTTATGGGTGGTTGTGTGACCTAGTTCTGGCTAATGAGATGTAAAGGGACATCAGCTAGTGGTCTCTGGGAAAGCTTTTCTTCCCAGGTGAAGGGAGAGAGAAGCCACTGGGGGGATATGATTTTTCTGCTCTTGGAAAGTTGCTGGGTGGGACTGTGATGCTTAATGATGCTCCAGTTTTCCACCACCCTGGGGAAAGGCCAACAGAATCACAGAGCTTCATACCCAGCACCGTGACTGCCCTGAGTCCCTGGGCCAAATAAGAAAAACCTTCCTAGGGTGATAGGTAATGTCTATATTGCATAAGACATTATTGGCTAGGTATTGCCACTCACAGCCAATAGTATGCCAACTTCTATAGAAGTCCTTCAAAAAGTGGTTAAATAGAGTAGGGAAATGTTGAATATTATCATTCTTTAAAAGCATTACAGTGCATAAAAGAAACTCAAGGGCTTTAAGAAGTTATGTTGGCTGAAACCAGTTTGGCTCAGTGGATAGAGCATAGACCTGTGGACTGAAAGGTCTCAGGTTTGATTCTAGTCAAGGGCATGTACCTTGGTTGTGGGCACATCCCCAGTAGGGGGTGTGCAAGAGGCAGCTGATTGATATTTCTCTCTCATCGATCTTTCTGACTTTCTAACCCTTTTTATTCCTCTCTGTAAAAAAAATCAATAAAATATATATTTTTTAAAAAAGAAGTTATGTTAACCCATGTTTTCAAAATATTTTTGTCCATTAAAGCCTGTACTCTCTCTCCTCCCCACTTCCCATTCTCTCCCTCTTTATCTCCCCCTCCTGCTCTCTCATATGACATTTATTGATGTAACCATGATCTTTTTAGTATAGAATCTCGATGGAACCCATTTTGGAAAATGCTAAAAGAATGGTATCAGAATATGCTCAAGTTCTTTGCTGAAGCCAAGCTTTCTGACTTTTGATGCCACCCACACCACCTCTGTAAATTACGGCTCCAACACATCTCTCTTTCAAGGACAGGCACTCCACTTGCTGGAGGGCCAGGGCTGCACATGTCCCCTCATGTTGGGAAGATAGCCGACTTCACTGAGGGGCTCCTGTGCATGTGAGTAATCTCCCTAGATGTGGCTGTGACCTCTCACCGACTCACCTACCACCTCTCTGCGCTTCTCTCAGAGACAAGCAGAAAAATGCTGGAGCCAGAGGCTGTGCTTAAGCTGTCAGCTCTAGAAGAGCCACGGTCTCCCTGGAGCTAGCAGAGACTCAATTCGAGGAGGATGTATGTGCTCCCTCTCCAGGAACTGGAATGGAGCAGATGGCCTATTAGCCAGAAAGCAGTTTCATTAGCAGCTAAAACAGCTACAAAGAAGCGGCTTTGGCGAAAACCACTTGCAGCTTTCAGGGGGACTCAGTCACGTGTCCACAAAAAAACAACAAAAAACCCACAGTTTACTATCCAATGTTTTGTCATTTCTAAGCTGGCGAAGTGGAGAGCTTTATGTGTGTATTACGTTCAAAGCATATACAATTATTTCATCTGCTTCCAATAGAGAATTTTTTTTGCTATCCCCTTATCATGGAAAGGAAAATTTACCCTTTTCATCTCTTAAATCTATCAAGATTAGAATTTGCACCTTGTGAGCTGCTTGGGGGACAGAGGAGAGTATCTTTATAAAGCCAAATACCTCAACTGCAGAATGAAGTTCACACACTTAGCACAACAAGACAACATTTAATAATGGGTAGTGAATCTTGATTTGGAATTAGATCAACTTGATACTAATGTCTTGGCCTATTACTAGTACATGTGATTGTTTTTAGGAAGTGAATAAGCCTTTGTTCCAAACCTTTGTGTCCTCATTTGTAAAGTGGGGACGGATAGTATCTGCTCTGACTCCTCCTGAACCCTCCAGTGTTGTGAGGGTTCCATTGAGAAAGCTGAGCTCCTTGTCTTATTTATTCTTGTATCTTCAACATCGAGCTTCTTCCCTGGCATGCAAGTAAAACTCAATAATTGGATCTTGAATGAAGGATTGAACGACTGAGTAAGGTTTATTGTTTCTCATTATACTAAATTTTATTTGCAATTATGGAGATAGCTGTTTGGTTTGTGAAGTTACTTGTTTAATATTTTAACACTTGCTTAATTATAATTTTTTAGCACAAATTATCTGGAATATAGATAATTAAAATAGAAGTTTTAGCAATTAATGCTTTATTTTAGATTCTCTATCTCATATTTTAGTCATATGCATGTCATAATATAGACCCAAACCATTAATGCTTTTTTCCTCTCAGGTCATACTCTCTGTTTTGTGTTTGCTATTAAGTATGTGAAAGTTAAAGTGCTTCCCCCGGAGTTAGGTTCAGAAGATAGTGGGGATAACAGTAATTCTTAATGTATACAACTTAATACTTTTGTATGATAGCCATTCTACCTGGTGTGACATTATATCTCATTGTGGTTTTATCTTTAGTTTTATTTCATTGAAAGCTGTTGAAAGGTTTTCACCATGGACTAAGGCTTACATTTTTCAGATTGTGTTAATGGAGGTATGGAGAATAAATTGGGTCAAGTAAGAGAATCTATTAAGAGGCTAATGATGTAAATTAAGCAAGGACCCTGGTATTGGGATGAGAGAGGTGAAGGTTGTTTTGCTTAATCTCTTCACCTTTTTACCCTCGTCCCCACCTCCTCCCCTCTAATAGCTGTCAGTCTGTTTTCTGTATCTATGAATCTGTTTCTATTTTTTTTTCAATAGGTTCCACATATAAGTGAAATCATATGGTATTGGTCTTCAGCTGACTGGCTTATTTCACTTAGCATAATACTCTCCAGGTCCATTTAGGCTACTGCAAAAGGTAATATTTCTTTCTTTTTTATAGCCGAGTAGTATTCCATTATATAAATGTACCACAGCTTTTTTATCCACTCACTTGAGCACTTGGACTGCTTCCAGATCTTGGCTATTGTAAATAACACTGCAATGAACATGATGTGCATATATTCTTTTGAATCAGTGTTTCAGATATATTCCCAAAAGTGGAATTGCTGGGTCATAAGGCAGTTCCATTTTTAATTTTTTGAGGACACTCCATATTGTTTTCTACAGTAGCTCCACCAATCTGCATTCCCACCAACAGAGCATGAGAGTTCTCTTTTCTCCACATCCTTGCCTGAAGTGTTTTAATTTCAGTGCAGTCCATTTTACCAATTATTTATTTCATGGATGATGCCTTTGATGTGGTATCTAAAAAAGCCATTGCCATACTCCAAATAATACAGGTTCTCTACTATCTCTTTGTCTAGTCTTGTGATCCATTCTGTATTTTAAATATAGGCCTCCTAGACATTTTGAGCTAGTTTTTGTGAAGGGTGCATGTGGATGCCCAGTTATTCTAGCACCGTTTATTGAAAAGACTGTGTTTAATTCATTCCTCAAAGATCATTGGCTATATTTGTGGCGGGCTATGTTTGGACTCTATACTGTTAATTGATCTATTTGTCTTTTTCTTCATCAATACCACACTGTATTGATTACTGTAGATTTATAGTAAATCTTGAAATCAGGTAGTGCCAGTCTTCCAACTTTGTTCTTCTCTTTCAATTTTGTGTTGGCTATTTTGAGTCTTTTACCTCTCCTTATAAATTTTAGAATCAGTTTTTTGTAAATATCCACAAAATAACTTACTTGGATTTTTATTGGAATTTCATTGAATCTAAGACCAAGTTGGGAAGAACTGACATCTTGACAATGTTGAATCTTGCTATCCTTGAACATGGAAGGATATCCTTTCTTTAATATTTATAACCATATCTGGGTTGTTTTTCAGATTCAACTTCCCATACTTTCTAAGCAGCTGCAGAATATATTTATTGAGAAGGGAAATGAAATTTACATTTGTAATCCTCATGTTTTGATTTTTAAAAACAAATTTGCCATTGGTTGTGTTATGTTTCTTTGGAGCTATAATGTAGATCTTGAGACAGATAGGAATATATTAACTACTGCACATTAATTCTTTTGAGCTATGTCATAACAAGTGTGGAAAAATCACTTGCACTTCATAATGAAAGCAAGTCTACTTGGCATTATATGGCAAAGATGTTGGTTAGATTTCTCAGATTGTAGGAAATACAGAGCAATTAAAGTGGAAATCTTTTTACTTATCCAGAGTATCAGGAAGACCATTAAGGGTTAGTCATATTGAAGATCTTTACAGTGGAAAGAAAGTTGAAGGTGGATTGTGTTCAGACATGTACAGTTTTTTTAGGTCTTTGTTGAGATTTCACCAGAATCTTTCCATACTGACATTAGGCAAATACCAGGGGGCTCCATTCATATAAGGAATATAGTAGTCATAGTTTTGCCTTCAAAGGTGCCATGAGTCACATTGAGTTCCCACTGAAATATGTACTTTCACAAAATGTTTTATTTTAATTCATTGAATAAAATGAATAAATGCTTATTTACTTGGTCTATGAATAAATGCTTATTTACTAGGTCAATAAATAAATGCTTATTTACTTGGTAGGCATAAAATACATGTTCTTATATTTCACTGAAAATTTTAAAATATTTTACTTGAGCAAAACTCATCTATTTGAGCTGGGGATGGAGTGATAAGTTCAAAGGATATTTTAAAAAGAATCATGTAGCCCCGGTTTGTTTGCCACAGTGGACAGAAGGTTGAATTGTGGACTGAAGGGTCCTAGGTTTGATTCTGGTCAAAGGCTCATGGTTGGGTTGTGAGCTTGAACTTCAGTTGGGGGGCATGCAGGAGGCAGCCAATCAATGATTCTCTCTGATCATTGATGTTTCTATCTCTCTCTCCTTTTTTCCTTTTTCTCTTAAATCAATAAAATTATATAAAAAAGAATAAGGCACTTATTTGCTCTAATCAGTAATATTTATTAAATGACATTGAAACACATTGTTAGTCACACACTGAAATATCAAAATTGTATACCAATCACCAGTAATTCTAGTATCAACATGTTTTGGATAATTTAGAAAGTATTTTTCAAGTTGCCTGCTTATAGATTGTATGTCAAAACACACAGTTCAAAAACATCAGGCTTAAGGTTTACATTCACCTATTATTTATGCAATGAAAAAGTTAAATCATTATAAAATATTACATTAATTTGATATCCATTGGGAAGATATTGAGAATACCATGTACATTTAAATCTTCTTAAAATATTTAACATATGAAAATCCATCTGTGTTACTGTTTATGTAAAAAAGCTTTTCCTAGTTCCTTGGCAGTAGCAATTATGCTTCATTTTTTATGTCAAAGCTTAATTATCACAAAATATGATACAAATGCTCAATAAATTTACTTATGAAGAATACTAAGTCTTCCTTGATCAATTATGTATCTTTGAAACTCTCCTCCCCAGAATTTAGAAATTTCAGATTTCTTAAAGGCCATTTGAGAAATAGTAGGGTTAGGACAGAGGAAAAGAGAGTGTAGTTGTAGGCCATAGATCAAGAGTAAAAAATAGTTTTGTAGTTAACTAGTCCATTATTGAGAGTAAGCAGAGGTGATCGTACTTGGACACAGTAGAGAATATTCATTTAATTTGTTATTGTGACCTGGATGTATTAGTTTTGTAGTTCTGCCATAACAAAGTACTACAAACTGGGTGGCTGAGAACAATATAAATTATTCTCTCACAGTTCTAGAGACCAGAAGGCTAAATCAATGTGTTGGAAGGTTAGTTACTTCCAGAAGACTCTAGGGGAGGTTTCTTCATTGCTTCTTCCAGTTTGTGTTGGCTCCCTGTGTTCCTTAGCTTGTGACAACAAAACTCATCTCCCTGCCTCTGTCTGTACTGGCTTCTCCATTGCATTCCTCCTCTTCTGTTTATATCTTCTTATTGAACACTTGTTATTGAATTTAGGGTCACTTGGTTCATCCAAGATGATCTCATCCTGAGATCCTTCACTTAATTACAGGTAGGAAGACCACCCCTTCCCTCTGAGAATTGTCAGTCTGTCCCATTTACAGGCTTCTATTCTATTTGATTCACCAGTTTATTCTGTTCATTAGATTTCTATTTGTTTATTTTGATATTTAAATTCAATTGTTGATAGGTATGTATTTGTTGCCATTTTATTAATATTTTTGATCTTTTACTTTTTCTTCTTCTTCTTCTTCCTCTTCTTAAAGAATACCCTCATCATTTCATATAATACTGGTGTGGTGTTGATGAACTAACTCCTTTAGCTTTTTCTTGTCTGTGAAGCTCTTTATCTGACTTTCAATTCTAAATGGTAGCTTTGCTGGGTAGAGTAATCTTGCTTGTAGGTTCTTGCTATTCATCACTTTGAATAGTTCTGGCCTGCATAGTTTCTGTTGATAAATCTGTTGACACTCATATGGGCCTTCCCTTGAAGGTAACTAGCAGTTTTTCTAGTGCTGCTTTTAAGATTCTCTCTGTCTTTATCCCTTGGATTTTTAAAAAAAATATATTTTATTGATTTTTTACAGAGCAGAAGGGAGAGGGATAGAAAGTCAGAAACATCGATGAGAGAGAGACATCGATCAGCTGCCTCTTGCATGCCCCCTACTGGGGATGTGCCTGCAGCCAAGGTACATGCCCTTGCCGGAATCGAACCCGGGACCCTTCAGTCCACAGTCCGACGCTCTATCCACTGAGCCAAACAAACTGGTTAGGGCTGTCCCTTGGCATTTTAATTATGATGTATCTTGGTGTGGTCCTCTTTAGTTTCCACTTGTTTGGCACTCTGTGCTTCCTGGACTTGTAAGTCTGTTTCTTTCACCAGGTGGGGGAAGTTTTCTGTTATTATTTCTTCAAATAGGTTTTCAGTATCTTGCTCTCTCTCTCCTTCTGGCTTCCCCATAATGCAAATGTTGGTATGCTTGAAGTTGTCCCAGAGGCTCCTTATACTATCTTCATATTTTCAGATTCTTATTTCTGTTTACTCTTCTGGTTGGGTGTTTTTTTTTTACTTCCTCATATTTTAAATTGTTGATTTGATTCTCAGAGTTCTATTCTCTACTGTGAAATCTCTTTACATTATTCTTTATTTCAGTCAGTGTATGCTTAATTTCTGACTGGTCCTTTTCCTTTTCTTTTTTTTGGCATTCTCACTAAGATCCTTGAAAGTCTCACTAAGTCCCTTGGAGGTTTCTAGAGGATTCTTGAGTAACCTTATAACTGTGGTTTTGAACTCTATATCCAGTAGTTTGCCTTCTTCCATTTCTTTCATTTGTGACATGGTTCTTTGTCTCTGCATTTTGGCTGTTTCCTTGTGTCTCCTTGACTTGGTAGAGTGGCCTTGTGTATGCCCTATAGGACCCAGTGTTTCAGCCTCCCCAGTCACCTAAACTGGGCACTCTAAGTACACCCCTTTGTGGGCTGTGAGCACAGTCTTATTGTAGTTGAGACTTGATTGCTGTTGGTGTTACTGGGAGGAATTGACCTCCAGGCCAATTATCTGTGAGGGCTAGCTGTGATTACAGTAGGAGAGCTGCTGTGCAGGAGACACCCTATGAAGCAAGACTTACTTCAGTGGAGCTTTGGTGCTCACTGAGTCTGTCACTTGAGTGTGTTGCTTATGAATATGTAGAGTTATAATATGGTATGGTCTGACACTGACTACTGGATATGCTGGCTCTTGGGTCTCCAGGGAGCTGCAAAGTCAGCCACTGCCTGGGGCCACCCAGCCAGAGTTACAGAGAGATCTGCAGATTCATCCTCTTTGTATCAGGTTTGGAAGTGCCCAGATGAGGCCCAGCTATGAAGCAAGGCAGGCTTGTGCTAGTGCTGGATCTTGGGCCTTTTTATTGATAGGTTTGGAGAACCCTGATCTAGTTTTAGCTTGTTTGAGAGATTTTAGCCTGAGCAAAGACAGGCCATTCATATGCAAAAGCTGCACCACAGAGCTTGGGTAGGATTATAAATTAGATGAGGTAAGGTTTTAGGGAACCACCAGGGTGGAGCAAACAGAAATGTCTGCTAATTAGCCCTGCAACCAGGAAGCCCTAGCATAGGAACAGTGATCCCTGTGAGCACCTCTGTCTGGGAGAAAGCCACCCCCGAGTTCTTGTCCCAATGCCAGACAATCCAGTTCTTCTTCATATGTATCTGTGTTCCCTAAAGCCTCTGGCGCTGAATCTCAGAAGAAGCAGGAGTCTATAAGTTCAATTTGTGTTGCTGGGCTTTAAAGAAGGATAGCTAGGTCTTCAGCAGCCTGTGTCACTGAGCCCCAATTTGTACTGGTTTTTACAATCCGTAGTTATGGGGACTTCTCTTCCCCTCAGCTGGGACCCTGGGCTGGAGTCTGGTGTTGGTCTGGGACCTCTTGCTCCTCTGGGCAGCCTCTGCAGGGACAATCTCTCTCCCAGTTAAAAAAGTGGCACATGTGAGTGCCCATTCTGTGCCTCCACACTTCCTACCAGTCTCAGTGTGCTTTCTTCTTTACTTCTCTAGTTGTAGGACTTCCATTTAGCCAGCTTAGCAGTGGTTCTAGATGATGGTTATTCTGTATTTTAGTTGTAATTTTGATGTAATTGTTGGAGGTGGTGAGTATAGGCATTTATCTATGCTGCCATCTTGGTTCCTCCTCCTACATTTTACTTGTTTTAAGTTGTTAGCTAACAAGGTCAACTTCTGTGTTTAAGAAAACCAGCAGAAGCCTTCATAATTCTCCTCCTGGCACTTATATATAATCATGAATTCTGCACTCAACATAGATTACAAATAGTTGACTATTTCCCTCACAATTTGCTAATGTTGAGCCATCTTCCTTCAATGTCTGTAAGTCCATAGTTGGTGGTGTCTAAGTGTTTTTCTACATTCCACAGCCTAGGATACTATTTGGAGAGACTTACGGGGATGACTCTTAAAAACTTCATTTTTTAGTGTTCACTGTAAAGTGACATGTATACTATTTATGGTTAAAATTGAACTATGTTAACATTTTGAGATTTTGGTTATGCGTATTGGCATCTATAAAAATGATTATTTGCATGTTTTGGGTCACCTCACATTAATTGTTATTTTTCTATGTATTCACTCCTATAGTAGTACCCTTCCCCTTCTCTCCACCTGTCACAGTATCTTGTAAATGGTAGGTGACCAATAAATGCATGTTTAGTGAAAACCAAAAGTGTTTGGTCACTGAAAAGTTTTCCAAACTTTCATCTACTACAAAGAAAAATTTAAAGGAAAGAGCAAGTAATTTGTTTTTAGATGTTCATTCAACTAACATTTATCATGAACTTTATTACATTCCAGTTATTTTTCTAGGGCACCAATGATGACCTGGTCTTAGGGAGCTGTGTATACTAGTAGGTGCAGGGCTATCAACATCTTTGGTCCTCCTTATGGTTTCTAGTTTCCTCAGTTGGCGAATGCTCCCTATTCCTTATGATATCTCTGGGCTTTCCCCACCGCTAAGTGTTCAGGAATCCTTGCCCATATGGCCTTATGAAATTTTTCAGAGCGTAGGGAGGTTTGATGGGTTGAGAACTAAGTAATATTTGGGGGTGTGGAGTGTATTGGGCAGTCAGTGGTGATTGCACTCACAGATGTGTAGTGAAGCAAAGGAGGGGAGAAGGTTGTCCTCTGATGAAAAAGAGGGATTATATGGCTTAGAACCTGTGTGCACAAAATAGAAGGCTCTTCTTGAAGATGAAAGCTGAGCTGTGGTTGGGCAAGGACTCATTTCCAATATGGCTTCTATCAGTTCCTAACCCTCAGAGAGCCCCGACTCTTTCTATCTCTATTCCTTCATTTACTATGCTTTCCCCTCGTCCTCTTGAGTTTCACCCTTCCCTCTGTATTTCTGCATATAAATTCTCTTTTTTTAACAGAACCTATTGGCAAGTTTTTACCTACCCCAATTTTCCCTAAGTTTCTGAAGGTCAAAAATAAAATCTTCAAATCTCTCAGATAGTGAGGGAATATAATGCCTTTCATTCTTGGTTTTCAGCAAAACAGGAAAAGAAAACAGACCATTTACTTTTCCATATTGAAGCACCTTAGCACATTGATGTTTACACATATGTATAAACAGACGGTAGGAAGCTACCTGAGCTTTGGTAGAGGCATATAGAAAAGCCTGAGTGCAAATAGGAAAGAGCACAGTCTCCCCTGAGGAAATGATGCTGGGGCTGGGCTTTGGAAGATGTGTGGGGTATCAGAGAGAATTCCAGGTGGGAAAAATGAGTGCATGGACCTACAGAGGTAAGAATTTTGGGTAGGCTGGGGTGGATTTGGTAGGGGAGTGGTGGGCATTGAGGCTGGGCATCTCGGTAGAGGCCAGTTGTAAGATAATGCTAACCAGTTGGGTTTTGACTTTCCAGACAATGGGAAACTATTACCTAAAATTCTCAGAGGCACCTCTTCTTGCCCTTTCTCTAAATCAGTCCAGATGTTAAAAGCATTCCTCAGTCTAACAATAAATATGGGGTCATCTTGGCAACTTGGACTCACCCTGAGAAGCTAGTGAGCAGCTGTCATCTAGTGAATGAATCACACTTTAGCAGGAAAGGCTATGCCTCCTCTCATTCCTTTCAGCCTGTCTAGTTAATCAATATTTGTATATCAACAGAGCTGAAAAAAAATAAAGGAAGATAAATTATAGTTGCTGAGTAAGGTGGAGCCTTCAGATTCATGGAGGCCTTAGAGGGAAAAGCAAGGTCTAATTGGCATTTCTTATCTTCCTGGCTTGTGCTCAGGTGATAAATGAAAATGGATTGATGGACACAGGTTACAAAGCCTGATGCTCCCAGAGTGATGAACTACTGTGGCACTCATCCACTCACTTTCCTGGAAAACAGGGAGTTAGCTCCACCTTTTCCTTTGTTTTCTTCTTGCTGTCACATAAAAAATTCACTTAAAAATATATTAAAGAGTTATCACTTGTAATGCTGTGTTGGTCAAGAGTAAGTTTAAATCCAAAAATAGTTTTAGGATTTAAGTAGTCCTCTTAGAAGTAAAGCCAATGCAGTTAAAATTTACCAGGAAAGACATAAAGTTTTACCCTTTTTGTATATCACCTGGGGCGATATTTATCCTTTCAGGTCTCACTTTATCCACACAGTTTTCATCTTGAAACTATCTTGGAGCCTCTCAAGTCTGCTCTTGTGTATTTACTGTGGCGAAGCTTCTGTAAATCTCTTCCACTGATGGCTACAGCCAGCTAAGGCCTGCGTGAATTATTATATACCAGCATTTAAAAAATGACAAGTGTCTGTAATGGTGATTTCAAAAAGGACATCCTAATTAAAGATGATAGGCATCACATCAAGGTTTCAAATCATATGCTTGAGAGACTACTTAGAATTCTACCTGAAATTTAGAAAATTTTCTTAATTATCTCAACAATGTTTTCTACAGTTTTCTTGATTATCTCAAAAATGTCTTTCTATCCAAACAAGGGTCATGCACTGCAGTTGGATGCACTATGTCTTAAATGTCTATTCTATACGACTCTAAATGGAGTTAGCCAAATCCAATTTTTAAGACATTGATTTGTAAAGGGAACATTTCTATTTTAATGTGCCTATGCATAACCCGGGGATCTTGTTTAAATGCAGATGTTGACTCAGTAGAATTGAGATAGGACTGAGAGTCTATAGGTCTAACAGTCTTTCAGATGATGCTAAAGCTACTGAAGGTCAAGCCTGTAAGCATGTCCCACATCTGGATTTGGCTAACTCCATTATTGGTGCTGAATAATTTGTTCTAACCCATGTTACCTATAAATGGTAGTTTAGATATAGAGGCTTGATTAGATTCAGTTTCAATAAAAAAAAAGTTTGGCAATAATCCTATCTAATGAAAGAGCAACATGCAAATTGATGATCACTCCAACACACCTGATGGCCAGCAGGGGAGGGCAGTTTGGAGGGACTAGGTCTGCAAGGGAGAACAGTTGGGACCAATCAGGCCTGCAGGAGAGGGCAGTTAGAGGTGACCAGGCTGGCAGAGGAGGGAAGTTGGAGGTGACCAGGTCTTCAGGGGAGGCAGTTAGGGGTGACCAGTCCTGTATGGGAGGATAGTTAGGGTGACCAGGCCTGAGGGAAGGGCAGTTGGGGGTGACTGGACAAGCATAGGAGGGGAGTTGGGGGCAATTGGGCTGGCAGGGGAGTGGTTAGGGGCAATCAGGCAGGCAGGCAAGTGAACAGTTGGGAGCCAGTAGTACTGGATTGTGAGAGGGATCCCAGATTGGAAAGGGTGCAGGCTGGGCAGAGGGATACACTCCCTTCCTCCCCCGTGCATGAATTTCCTGCACTGGGCCTCTAGTTTTTTGTTTTTGTTTTTTTAATAATTTGAGTTATCTACTTCTTATGAGGCACATAATATCTATTTCATTTTTAGTGAGGCTAAGATTGATCAATGGGTTAGATCCCAGGTGATTCTGATTTAGAAGTTCCATGAATGATAATATGAGAAACTGCCCTAAAATAGGATACTGGTTGAAAATGATTGCAATAGCCACTGCTTATTAAGTGCTTATTGTTTGTCAGGCACTATTTTAAATATTTAAATATATTACTTAATTATAACAATAACCCAAGAAACCGATATTATTATTAATTCCCTATCACAAAATAGGGAAACTGAGTCTTAGAGATGTTAGCTAACTTGCCCAAGATCACACAGTTAGTAGCTGGCAAAGCAGGATTCAAACCCAAGCAATTGGGTACTATTTGCTGCCTATCAGTTAAAATGCCAAAGTCTTAGGGCTTAGGGTAACCATCATTTATACCACTTGGCCTGTCTAGTTGGCCCATTTTTATTCTGTGAGGTGGAATCAATTTATATACATTTATATAAACAGATTCCCCTGGTCTTTTCCATAGTAGGTTTTGATAAGTGAGGAGGAGAAAGATGGCAGTGAAATTGGAAGTGGAATTGAGAGACAGGGTAGGGAGAAGAAGAGAGAATAGGGGGACACTCATTGCTGAGAAAGGTAGGACATATATCAGGTCTACCTAATTCAAATCAGTTGATAGCTCTGTCCATGCCCTGACCTGCTATACAAATTAGCCAACTGAAAAATTAGAGGGAACAAAATTCATGCAAGACCACTCTCACTTCTGGAATTAATTGTGAGTTTGGAGGGAGTTTGAAAACAACCCTCATACTTGATAACTTAGAGGGACTCATGGAACTCACTGACACGATACTTAAGGTTTTTTACAGGAGGTTGCAGATTAAAATCGGCCAAGGGAAAAGATGCAGAGGGCCGAGTCCAGGAAAAGAACCAAACACAGAACTTTTCCCTATGGAGTCAGGATAGCATTACTCTTCTGGCATCAACTTGTGATAATATACATGGGGTAAGAATGCTCACACGAGTCTTAGAGTCTTCATGGGGCTCCATCTTAGGCATTGCTCACAGGCTGGTCTCAGTGTCTGACCTTCAGCTCTCCTGAAGGTTGACTGGTACCACTGATACAAAGCTTCCACCCTGACGTGTGCCATGAATAACTCATGTGGCTAGCTTCCATCCTATGACTACCTGGTGTGGCCAGTAGCTACTCAAAATTAAATTGTTAGGATATCTTATCAACATCCTGTTAGCACACTGGGCGAGAAGTTCCTGTAAACATGGGGTGAACACTGCAAATTCTATTAAGTTTATTTTTCTCACAGGGCCTCTGAGATATTAAACCAAAGAAAACCAATGCCATGATTGATTTTAGCAAAAGTGATGAAAAGCAGCTGTATTATAAGTAGTGATTAGGTTTGAATTGAGGGATTATAAAATTAATGGCCATTGTGGCATCTCAATTTTTTTCCCTGAACCTTTAGAAAAGTAATGCAGAGTTTACAGCTGGAATTAAAAAAATATCTAAGCTCACTTAACTCTTCCTTTTGCCTACTAGAATGCCACCTAATTATCTCAGGTACCAGCAGTCTCTCCTAATTGCAAAACTCCGAGGAGAATCTGTTAGATGGGCCCCTGTATCACTCTATCCAAATTACTGCAAAAATGTGCATTAACCATAGGCCACTGAGGAAATACCCAACTGCCTGCTATGGTAGTAGCATTCTGGTACCCTATGGGAAGGTCGATCCTACACATCTGTCTTTGGCTAGAGGAGGGAGCTTTGGTGATGGATCCTTAGTAGCAGAAACCTCTTCTTACCAGTGTCCCCTGTGCCCCGCCTGGGGCTTGGCAAACAGCTTGCCTCTGACCTTCCCAAAGGAACCCTAATGATAATGGTTTTTATGGAAACTTCTGCTATGTTCAGATTAACATTAGTTTGGAAAACTCTTTCTAAAAAACTCATTTTATTAGTTACTGAAATAATCCAGACTATGCAGGAAAAAACCCAATGGACAAACTTAAATAAAACAGGAAAACTGTCACATAAATGGTTGGGAACCCATAGCTCTAATTTGTTCTTAAGGAGCTAATGTACCAATGAAATAACAGCCAGTTGAGGGGCTGATGTGAAGAATGAGAAGAGAGGATAATAAAAATTAATGAATTAACACAATAAAGTGATTAATAAAACTTATTATATCAAATTAATTAACTTAATAAAATTAGAATTATTGATTTATTTTTAGTTTTTTAAAAACCTATCAAGTGATGAGGCATTGTAGCCTTACTGATCCTTTTACTTAAAAAATATTTTAGGCCCAGAGACATATGAAAACCTGCTCAAATTATCAGAGAGATGCAAATCAAAACGACTATGCGGTACCATCTCACACTGGTCAGAATGGCTTTCATCAACAAATCAACAAACGACAAGTGCTGGAGAGGATGAAGAGAAAAAGGAACTCTCGAGCACTGCTGATGGGATTGCAGACTGGTGCAGCCACTGTGGAGAACAGTATTGAGTTTCCTCAAAAAACTAAAAATGGAGCTCCCATTTGACCCAGTGATCCCATTTGTAGGAATATATCCCAAGAAACTAGAAACATGAATTAGAAAGGATATATGCACCCCTATGTTCATAGCAGCACAATTTACCACATCTAAGATTTGGAAACAGCCTAAGTGCCCATCAGCAGATGAATGGATTAAAAAACTGTGGTACATCTATGCAATGCAATACTATGCTGTGGTAAAAAAGGAGCTCCTACCATTTGCAACAACCTAGATGGAGCTGGAGAGCATTATGCTAAGTGAAATTAGCCAGCCAGAGAAAGATAAATATCACATGATCTCACTCATTTGTGGAATATAATGAATGGCATAAAATGATGAACAAGTACAGATCCAGAGACTGAGAAACATCCATCATAATGTCAAACCTCAGGGTAAGTGGGGGGTGGTGGGAGTAAGGGGCAAAGTCAATATATTTGTCCTCTTGAACTAAGGTAAGTAATTTGTGTTTTTATCTTCTTGACAAAGATTAAATAAAGTTATAAAAAAGATTGGTAGCTAGTTAGAAATTGAATTGTCATGGCCTAGAGCATGTCATCTCATATGGACACAGTCCTTAGGCTAGGTCCACCTTAACGCCCTATGACACCATAATATCCTTACATGATATTATTCTACAATATCATTATAATTTTTGATATTTGACAACAGCATATTGTGCAATTATCTGAAAGAAACTTACAAACTAATTCTTTGAATGTTTGGCAGCAATTTAAAAACAGGACAGGAAAGAAATTAATCCTTTTCAGAAGGAATTAAGGCACTGGGAAGGCACTTGAGTATTCTATATTGGCCCCTCTTGCCCTTTTTTCCAAGAGGGATACCCTTCTCACAATCCAAGTGCACACAGCTGTTGCCTGAGCTTTCAGTTCAAGCTGAAATTGAGGCCTCTGGGTGGCTGGCACCATGGATCTGTCTCTTGCCCAATGGTGTGAGCTGGGCCCTTTCTGGAGAAGAAACCTGAGTCCCCTGGATATGTGATCAGTAATGGGACCCCGCCAGCAGGCAAAGATATCCCAAGGCAGGTGCTGGGCGTGGAGGCCACGGGGGCACAGACTACCAAGGAGAAAGAACTGAATCTCACATCACCCTGCTTGGCCCGGGAGGATGGCTGGTTAACCAGAGACGGGTAAGATTCCTCAGGGAAGGAACAACCTAAATCAAGCACAGTCACAGAGGGGCCATCAGGAGAGAACTTAAAAGTGAACAGAGGTGGGACACAGACCCTCACCCCGCTACCCTTGCAGGGGCCTGAACTCTCACCCCTTCTGAGGGAGGTCTCCTGCCCCCACGGCTGCTTCACCTTCCATGCACAACTCAGATCAGGGCTCAGGTTATAGATCGAGACTTGGCCAGCAACAGCTGCCCCATATCTAAATTCAGTCTAGTACCAGGAATGGTCAGGGCCTACTCAAGAATGCAAATAATCCTTTCCACTAATATTTACAGGGTAAACTAAGATTATTGTTTGAGTATTAAATTTGACAGTAAAATAGTAATCAAGTTTTCAGATTGATTTAAATTGGCCAATTGAAATAAGTGAATATTCTTATATATTTAATACACTTAAATAAGAAAATTTAAGTGTACTGGACAAAAAGCTGTTCCTAAAATATTAACTAAAATTTCTATTAGTAGTTCATTTCATTGTAAAATTGCCTAACATGCAAAGAACCTAAAGCAGTCATATTTGTGTGCAAAAATTAAAATTTAAAATTACCAAGACTGCAATCTAAAATTTTGAAAAGCCCCCATTAATCAAGAAAAAAGAAAGGGGAAGAGAGTGGGGTAATATCATGTAAGGAAAAATATCCTGTAAGTAAATTACATCTAGAAAATTCTTACTTCAGAAAATTAATTTCCATTTATAATACTAACAGCAGGACACCCATGAAAAACACACATGGTTTCAAAATAAGCCAAAGGATAATCATTTGGACAGAAATAAAAAGAATCCCAAGTCTAATTTACAGAAAAGATTACTTTATTAACTTTTGGTTGAGAATATGTTTGTATATTTTCAGGAAACAACTCCAAGACCATGTGGATTCCTGCAACAATGAGGAACTGACAGGTCTGTTCCAACCACGAAGACGGTCCAGAGATGGAAGACACTGATGACACCTTGCCTTGCTAGCAGTCAGCAGCTGTGCATCGCTGCACGTGGCCCAGGACCAAACCAGAGAGGGAAGAACCTGCATTGCCACCATTTGTCCACTATCCAGATATCATTGCTGACATGTACACATAAGGAACTATTTGACATTGACACTAGAACTCAGAACTGTTGGACATTGAAACTGAGACTCAAACATTTTTTTCTTATATATTTATTTCCAGTATGCAGATGCAAGATTTTTTTAAAGAAAAGAAACGGGGGAAAAAGATAGATACAGAGGCAAAGAAGCATTGAACAGACTGTCAATGGGATGGTAGTGGAGGGTAGAGGGCTGGGGCTGTAAGAAATCAACCAAAGGACTTGTATGCAAGCTTATAAACATAACCAAT
This sequence comes from Antrozous pallidus, assembly GCA_027563665.1. Taxonomy (NCBI): domain Eukaryota; kingdom Metazoa; phylum Chordata; class Mammalia; order Chiroptera; family Vespertilionidae; genus Antrozous; species Antrozous pallidus. The sequence continues at coordinate 23,999,587 of CM050514.1, forward strand.
GATACAAGACACTGGGACGGGGGGGGGGGGCAGGTGAGGGCATGTGCTGGGTGGTAGGGGAGACTGGGGGGAGTTAAAGGGGGGGGGAAGGAAACATATGTACTACGATTTGTAATACTTTAAAGAATAAAAAAATATAAAAAAAATTTAAACAGCTTTATTGAGATATAATTTACGTACCACACAATCCACCCATTTAAAGTGTTCAATTCACTGTTTTTTAATATATGTCAACATATATGTGCAACCATCACTACAATCAATTTTAGAATATTTTCATCACCTCAGACAGAAACCCTGTACTCCTTAGTTATCATTCCCTTATTGCATTCCTTCCCCAGCCCTAAGCCCTAATCTACTTTCTGTCTTTGTAGATTTTTCTGTTTTGGATGTTTAATATAGCTGGAATCACATACTATGTGTGTATGTGTGTGTGTGTGTGTGTGTGTGTGTGTGTGTGTGTGTGTGTGTGGATTTTTTTAACTTAACATAAATGTTTTAAGGTTTATCTGTGTTATAGCATGTATCAGTACTTCATTCATTTTTATGGCTGTATATGATTCCATTATAACACATTTGTATAACACATTTTGTTTTTCTATTACCAGTTGATGGATATTTAGGTTATTTCCAGCCCTGAGAGCCAAAAGAAGGATTTAGTCTATTTTTTCTGTGGGCTATTGGAATTGATTAAATGATTGTTATTAAGGGGCTAACATGACTGGATTTCTGTTACTGTGGCTGCAGTGTGGAAACAAAAGGAATTGGGCCTAGAGGACTGGGGAGAACAGTATAGACAAAGGCTTAAAAGAGCAAGTCGTAGAGGTTCAATGAGGTAGATGACTCTGCTGGCATGATTTGCTGTGGTAAGCCTTGGTTCTTTTTTTCCAAGTCATGTGTGGGCTGTCTTCCAGGTGCCAGCAGGCATCTGTCAGGAAAAATCAATTTCCCAGACACACATGCCCATGATCCAGAGATAGAACATGGAAATACTGAGCCCGTTCTGGATGCTGTTCTGTTATAAATCTCAGATGCCCAAGATATAGCTTCTCTCTCAGGGTCATTTTAGCTCCAGGCATCATGCAATACCTAACTACATGCATCTTTTCCTCAATTTCTTTTCCCAGCACTCTTTTTCCTTTAAACTCTCCTTCTCTGAACTCCTATTGGATTTTGTACTCTAATACCAGTTTGGACTTTGCAAGGCCATGGCTTAGCGTCCAGTTGGACCTTCTGCTGCCCCCAGTGAATATACCTTCTTATGGCCTCATGTTTCCATCAGCTGTGTTTTTTTCACAGGGAAAGATTAATAGCAAGGGATAGCAGCATTCATTTCCACTAAATTATATGCAAGAAAACTGGGCATCAGGTTTACTTTTATTAGAGTCACTGAACATATTAGCTTATGTGAATTATTATTGAATTTAAATAAATTACTATCACTACCAGTGAGATAGAGTCTTTTTCTTTTCTTTATGCTGTAATCTGTATACCTAGAAAAGTGCCTGGTACATAATAGTTGCTCAAAAATGTTTGTTGGATGAAGGAATGAATAACTGACTTGATGAATGAAATAACACAATAATGAAGAACTTTTTACATGTCAAGCACTGTTCTAGGTGCTTAACTTGGATACTTTCACTTACTCCTCATAGCAACCTTAAGAGCTGAGTTTATCATTAGGCCTCTAAATCAGCACTGTCCAGCAGAAATATATGGAATTTGATTTTATGGTAGCTATATTACAAAAAACCCCCACACTAGGTAAAATTAATTTTATGATATATTTTATTTAATATAATATCTCTAAAATATTATGTTAACATGTCGCTAATATAAAAACATCAATAAAATATATTACTTTTTGGGTACTAAGTCTTTGAAACTCAGTATTTATTTCACAATTATGGTGCATCTCCACTTAGAGTAACCACATTTCTAGAGCTCATTAGCTGCATGTGGCTGCTGCCATGGTATTGGCCAGCAAAGCTCTGGAATGTAGGATGGCCCATGTGCCCAGAGTCTGAAGTTAGCAGGTGATAGATCTGGAATTTAAATCTAGGCCACTTGGCTCTAAAGCTGTGGCCATAATCACATGCATACTGCCTACTAATGAAGCACTTCAGAGCAGATTTAAGAAACACCTGGATATTATTAGACAACTTATTCAATCTTAATCATTATCAGTTTGAGTCAGTGTAACTGGTAATTCTGGGAGGCAGGGATAGAAGATATTTTTCCAGTTCTTGCTGAACCTTTTCTTGGAGTCGGCCTCCTCTAGTACTGGCTGCCTTCAGATCAACTTGCTGTTAAAACTTTAAATCCATGACTTCAGGCCAGCTTGCGGCAAGCCCTTCCAGGGGGCTGCCTCAGGCACGGTTTCTCTCTGTGATAGTACAAATGGAAAAAGCATGGCCTACCTTGTCCTGCTCACTGATCTCTGCCGGGTTCTCCTTCACTTCCTGGCTGTTTCCTGTACATTTATGATCAAATTGGAAGGGGGAGAAAACTACAGTTGCTCATGAATAGTTTTTTTCACCAGAAGGGAAACTTTTCTTATTTAAACTGAATAATTCTTTGTTGGTTCTTACAACCCTGGATATAATATTTTAATTTGGACAAAGACTGCTTTTGAAAAGGGAGAATCTCATTTTTAAATTTTTTTCTGTTAAAAATTAGTGCTTAAATTTTGTAAATATCAGAAGGCATTGCCATTTCTACCATTTAGCACTTAGTCATTGTTCAGCTTTCTATTGCTGTAAAACCACCCCAAAATTTAGTCAGAAATTTTGGAAGAGTTCAACTGGGAGGTTCATTTCATTGTTGGGGAAAGATCTACTTCTAGTACAGCTTTTTCACCCACTTGTCTGTTTCCTCAGTGGTTCTTTAAAATTTTTTTTATTGACGGGAGAGAGAGAGAGAGGGAGGAAGGGAGGAAGAGAGAGAGAGAGAGAGAGAGAGAGAGAGAGAGAGAGAGAGAGAGAGAGAGAGAGGTATTGATTGGCTGCCTCCCATATATGCTTGGATCAGGGATAGAATCTGAAACTCAGGTATGTGCCCTGATTGGGAATTGAATCTGCAAACCTTCTGTGCACAGGATGATGCTCCGACCAACTGAGCCACACTGTCCAGGGTCTCAGTACTTCTTAGCCTCTCTTTCATTCCATATGACATCTCATCCTCCAGGTTCTCTCCAACATACTTTGGGCTGCACAGAAGAGCGGTTTCATGGTGATTGCTTTTCTTACTTATTGATAGCAGAAGTTATTAGGCCAGGGACATCCCTGGAACTGGCACTTCTGCTATATTCTTTTGGTCAAAGCAGTTACTAGGCCCAACCAGATTCAAGGGAGTGGAGAAATAGATTTTACTTTTGTTGTCGTTTTGTTTTGTTAATCCTCACCCAAGGATATTTTCCCATTGATTTTTAGAGAGAGTGGAAGGGAGAGAGAGGGATACACACAGAGAGAAACATCTGTGTGAGAGAGACACATTGATTGTTTGCTTCCTGCACTCTCCAAGACTAGGGCTGAGGATCAAGCCTGAAATCAAGGTATGAGCTCTTTTTTTTAATAAATAAAAAATATATCTTTATTGATTTCAGAGAGGAAGGGAGAGGGAAATATAGAAACATCAATGATGAGAATTATTGATCAGCTACCTCCTGCATGCCCCCCACTGGGGATCGAGCCCATAACCGGGCATGTGCCCTTGGCCGGAATCAAACCTGGGACCCTTCAGTCCACAGGCCAACGGTTTATCCACTGATCCAAACTGGCTAGGGTCAAGGTATGGGGCTCTTGACTGGAATCAAACCTGTGATCCTTTAGTCCAACGGCCGATGCTCTATCTACTGAGCCAAACCAGCTAGGACAAATTCTACTTCTTGTTGAGGATGTGCTGAAGTCATAATGTATAAGAGCATATGAGGTTGGAAATATAGATGCAATCTTTTTTGGAAAATATAACCTGCTAGTTATATGACATTTTGGATGGTGTCCATTTGTTTCATATCTTTTCTGTCATTGAGATTGTAAGTATCTTCTTATTCTTTCTTTTCTCTTGTTTCATATAGAGGCCAAGCACCCCATAATACATACTAATTAATTATTGTTGACTTGCTGATATAATATCCAAAGGTAAATTGATAGTTGACATTTTAGAGGAAAATATAAATACCTACTTGTACCTTATATGAAAACTAGTTTATCCAAATGGTTTATTTAGTTGCCAGTGTGTTTTCTAATTTTCTCTTATTGTGCCTGCCTTCTAATTTTTTAAAAAGATATTTTTGTTGATTTCAGAGAAGAAGGGAGAAGGCTAGAGAAATGGAAATATTAATGATGATTAGAGAATCATTGATTGGCCTCCTCCTGCATACTCCACACTCGGGATTAAGCCTGCAACCTGGGCATGTTCCTTGACTAGGAATATGACCTCCTGGTTCATAGGTTGACACTCAACCACTGAGCCATACCAGCCAGGCTACCCTTTTTATTTATTTTTTTACCTTTCTAAATCATTTTTTTGACTCATAGCCATGTCTTCCATGAGGACTTTTCCAGTTAACTCAGCTTGCTGTGATCTATCCATTATCACTATCCTCACCATTTGTGCTGATTACAAGGATATTCTCTTTCAGCTCTCTACTCTGTTTTGTGATGAGAGGACTGGCATTATGTAAACTAGATTTCTCTTCTGTAGCTGACTTCCTATTAGGTTCCACTAATCGGGCACAGTAGTGGGGACTAAAAGGTAAGAGAGGGATGGGATGGACTTGCTTCTTCCTGTTTGCTTGCTCTTCCTGCCAGACCCTCAACAATGGTTGTTCAGCCTGGCAGCAGCAGCGAGTTCTAGTTTCCAATTCAACCACTCACTGTGTGGCCCCTCAGAGGCACCAGTTCTAGTCGGACAGTGTCCTCTCCTAGGGAATCTGTAACCTGGCTCCAACAGGCCACTCCTCTGAGCTCCTATGGCCAACATTGTGGATAGTGCCCCCTGCCATAGGTCTGGGTCTCAGCTCCATAGCCCTCTCCTCCAAATTCCTACATCTGCTATTTGATATGCCAACTGCTTATTTCTTCATCCTAGGGATGGTAGATGCAGTTACTATCTCTGTGTAACATCAGCATTCCCTTTTTGTTTTCACCACCCTCCAACACCAATCTATGATATTAAATTCTCTATGTTGAAATACACCGTGATCGCCGAAACCAGTTTGGCTCAGTGGATAGAGCGTCGGCCTGCAGACTGAAAGGTCCCAGGTTTGATTCCGGTCAAGGGTATGTACCTTGGCTGCGGGCACATCCCCGGTTGGAGGTGTGCAAGAGGCAGCTGATCGATGTTTCTCTCTCATCGATGTTTCTGACTCTCTATCCCTTTCCCTTCCTCTCTGTAAAAAAATCAATAAAATCTATTAAAAAAAAAAAAAAGAAATACACCGTGATCTCTGTGTTTCTGACAGGACCCTGATTTAATAATTGTATACTGATTAGTGGTATGTTTTATAGCTGCCCAAGCTGTTATTTACATTTCAAATTAATATTTCTCCTATTGTTCTTGTTTCTCCATTTTATATTTTAAAGCTCATATCTCATGGTTCTTTGTGTTTTACATAAAATTTTGCATGCTTCTTGTGCTGGTTTATAGTTTATAATAAATGTTTATCAACTTGTTGAGTGGATTTGGCAATCTAGGAATGCAAGTCCTTCCTAATTGGTCAGGGCAAAGGGATTGATTGCTCATAGGGATGGAGAAGTTTCCTTCTGAGCTGTCATTAATTATGAGCTATGTGGATGGAACACAGAGGATGGTAGCCCAGGGTTTTTCGTTTGGAGGTCACATTCTATGTTTGCTAAAACCTTTTCAGCCAATATTTAAAAGAATGCTGGGTACCTTAAGGTAATTTCCCCTCAAGTTGACACCATTCTGGTTAAGGATCTCCCAGATTGCTGAAGTCCCATGTTTTATTTGTTCAGGTTAGTTGTTTTTTTTTTTTTAGTTTTATACTAGTGTTTTTATTTTATTTTATTTTTCATTTTTATTGTTCGGTTTATTAATTACATGGTTCCCTTTTTTCCCCCCATTATAGTTCCCCTCCACCTGGTACCCATCCCACCCTCCGCCCTCACCCCCCTCCACTGTCCTCTTCCATAGTTGCAGATTTTTGTCCAGTCTCTTGCTGCACTTCCCACACTCCCTTTCTCCCCAAGAGTTGTCAGTCCATTTCCTCTTTATGTCCGTGATTCTGTTACATTCACCAGTTTATCCTGTTCATCATTATTCATTCACTTGATTTTCAGATTCATTTGTTGATAGATGTGTATTTGGTGTTCATAATTTACACTTTTATCTTTTTCTTCTTCCTCTTCTTAAAGAATATCTTTCAGCATTTCATATAATATTGGTTTGGTGGTGATGAATTCCTTTAGCTTTTTCTTATCTGCGAAGCACTTTATCTGACCCTCAATTCTGCATGATAGCTTTGCTGGATAGAGTAATCTTGGTTGTAGATTCTTGCTATTCATCACTTTGAATATTTCTTGCCACTCCCGTCTGGCCTGCATCGTTTCTGTTGAGAAATCCGCTGACAATCGTATGGGTGCTCCCTTATGGGTAACCAACTGTTTTTCTCTTGCTGCTTTTAATATTCTCTCCTTGTATTTTGCTCTTGGCATTTTAATTATGATGTGCCTTGGTGTGGTCCTCTTAGGGTTCCTATATATTGGGGTTCGGTGCGCTTCTTGGACTCCTAAGTCAATTTCTTTCACCAGGTGTGGGAAGTTTTCGGTCACTATTTCTTCAAATAGGTTTTCATTGTCTTGTTCTCTCTCTTTTTCTGGCACCCCTATAATTCGGATGTTGGTATGCTTGAGGTTGTCCCAGAGGCCCCTTACACTCTCTTTAATTTTTTGGATTCTTTTGGTTTCTTGCTTTTTCAGCTGAGTGGATTTTACCTCTTCATATTTCAAATCTTTAACTTGGTTCTTGGGGTGCTCTAGAGTACTTTTTGGTCTTTGTATAATATTTTTTATTTCAGTCAGTGTATGCTTAATTTCTGGTTGGTTCTTTTTCATATCCTTGAGAGTCTCCTTTATATCCTTGAGGGTCTCCTTCATTTCCTTGTAGGACTCATTCATTTCCATGTTGGTCTTGATCATTTCCACATTGGTCTTGATCATTTCCTTGCAGGTCTCGTTCATATCCTTGAGGGTCTCGTTCATTTCCTTGTAGGACTCATTCATTTCCTTTGCAGTCTCGCTTATTTCCTTATAGGCCTCGACCTTTTGTTGGAGCCTCTTGAGAAGCCCTATAACCATGGTTTTGAATTCCATGTCCAGTCGTTTTTTTTCCTCCATTTCTTTCACATCTGATTTCTTTCCATGTCTCTGCATGGTGGCTGCTTCCCTGAGTTGGTCAATTAGCTTTGTGTGGTAGACTTCCTACTAGGGACAGTAGCTCAGCCTCCCCAGTTACCTGAGGTGGATATGGGTTGCACAGTCTTGCTGAAGTTAAGCTCAGGTTAATCGTTGTTAGTACTTGGAGGGGGTTGACCTCCAGGCCAATTGTCTGTGAAGCTCAGCTGTGCTCAGTTTGGATGGGCGGAGTCTCCGAGCCAAGCAGACAGTGTTAGCAATGCCCTATGCGGCCCCAGGGACTCTGTGCTGGGGGCAATGGCTGCCAGCACCTCTGAGAGATAGCCGCTGCCAAGTTCCACCGGCTGTCAGGGAATTCAGACTCTCCCCAAATGAGTCTGCACACCCAACGTCTCACCCAGGGTCGTAAAACAAAGCAGTCTAACGGTTTCCCAAATGAGATAGCAGGTCGCAAGCACTCTCTACGCAGTCACGCAGCTGCGCTGTTCCCAAGGTCACATGTAAGCTTGACTTCTCCACAAGCCAGCAGATCCTTGTAGCGCCCGAGCTTCGGCATGCCCTCCCACTGTCCAGTTTTCACCCGGTATGATAGTGGGTTCCCTGGACTTCGCCCAGAGCTGGAGAATCAGTCCAGTGGGACGTCTTTGTCTCCCTGTTCGAGAAAACTGGCTGGTTTTCAGCCGCCCGTCCTATCTGCTGCTCGCGCTCCAAACCTCTCCGTGCGAATCTTCAATGCTTTCCTCAGCTGCTCCTCCAAGTCACAGTATCTTATCTTCACTTTTATTTGTGGAATTTTCACTCGGCCAGCTTTCTGGTGATTCTGGAAGGTGTTTGTTCTTTCATTAAGTTGTAATTTTAAAATTGCTGTCTATGACGGTAAGATAGGTGTTTTGCCTATGCTGCCATCTTGGTTCCTCTGTTCAGGTTAGTTTTGAAAGCAGCTTCTCTTGAGCAAATGGCACACGTAGGTTGTGAAAATTGACCTTATTTAAATAAATTAAGTTATTTATGTTTGGGCTACTGAAGTGGATAAGGGATGACTTTTGCTTTGGTGTTTGTCATATTTTTTTCTTGTATGAACTTAAGAATTAGGGAAGAAACCTCTTTATACTTGTATTTAATGGCTTTCTTTCAAGACACATTTGTAATTATTTACACACCACCATTTTATTGTAAAGTGGAAATTACTTTGTTAAACTATATGACTTGTTTTTATTTATTTCCTCCAAGAAGCCCAGACCTTCCATTTTGTCAGAGTTTAATTTTTGCTTTCCTGTGTTGAACTTCCAAAGCCTGGCCTTTTCAGTTTCTCCTGGGTTCGTTCTCATGTATTTGATAGAGGTAATCAGACATGTAAGTTCTACTTGATTCTTGACTTTGCTCTGCTCACTCAGATGTGAGTTTTGATAAAATAATGTATTCAATTAGGTGTCGGTATTTGGATAACGGAGTTTTTTGATATCTTTTACTTTATTTTTTGTCAAATGTGTTGATGTCTTTCTTCTTAGTGATTCATGCCCAGATAAATGTGTCATTTGGAGAAGGACTAATGACCAGTAGCACCAACACTAAATGTAAGTCCAGTCACCTGATGGGGTGCATCACTGCTGAGTATCAGAGTGAGCAGATAAAATTAAAAATTCTCACTTACATGGCTTTCTTGTTATTAAAAACTACAAATTTAATCATCTGTTTCTTAAATTTGGCATTATTAAAGATTGTGTTTTATTTTTCTTTAATTATATTTTAACATGAGGAACTATATCCATGGAATAAAACCAGTCTTCATTATCTATCTTATTTTGCAGCCATCCCAGCACTTCTTTTTGCCTGGAAGGTAGATTCATTTTTTTGGTGTTTATAAATAATTTCAGTACTTTAATAATATTTAGTGCTTTCTGATTTTACAGTGTTATTGAAAACAAATCAAATTTATTAAAAATTTGGGGTGCTTGCACAATTGTTTGTGAATCAAAAATAGTAGTGTGTCCATGGAGGGATAAATCAAAGCACTGGAGGAAAGTTCCTGAACTGTTTTAAAGTTAAAAAGAGGTGTCTTTATAGCTTTCAAAAGTGCTTGAAAATTAAATGTTTGATTTATAAGGGCTGTGTACACACAGGGCTCAATTTATTAATGTATCATTTGGAAAATATAAAATGCTTAATGTTCTGACATTATGTGATAATTGCTATTCTAATATATAGTGTCTACTAAATCTTTCTGGGAATGGGTGTGGGTGGCATTGATATACAGGAGCACATGTTTTATGTACTAGTAAATCATTCTTCCATTGAATTAAGGCCAAGGAGGGAGCATTGAGTGGAACTTAAAGTGATATTACAGTATCTGATGCTGTTCTAATCAAGAAATATATAGCAGAGCTAGTGAAAAATGGGCAGAGGCACAATATACTAAGGAGAAAATGCAATCAGAGTTGTATCAGTGATACTTTTTGCGAAGTTTTCAGGAATCATGGTCATCACTCAGAAGAGTTCCTTTCCAAGGTTGATTCCATCTTAATTCTCTCTTTTGGGTTAGTACTTCTCTGATGACATGTATTAAATCAATTGCTCTTTATGGTACTTATTCATTAATGAGTTATGAGTACTCTTGGCCAGTTGAGTGAACTTAGACAAGTTGCTTTACTCTCAAAGCATCAGTTTCCATAATACTCATAGTTATCTCATAGAATTAATATGAATAAATGAGATAATTCATGTCAAGCACCTAGCACACAGTAATCGCTCAATATTGCCACTATCATTATTTACCTGAGTAGACAACTATAGAATTGCCGCAGATATAATTATTTTGATGAAGAATGACAGGGTGCATTGTGACAGGAACCAGAGAAAGAACTATGGAGGCCCTACAAAATTGGTGACTTTCTCCCCACATCGCCAATGTATGCAGATGGAACCATCTAAATAGGCATAAGGATATAAGAGGCTTAAATACAATGTATGTAGGAGCTGGCTGACTAATTCCAATTCTTCTTTTGGGGATATAAGCAGCTTATATTCTAGTCTGTTCTAGGGAGCTCAGTTCCTGCCCTTGATAATATAGTGCTCACTTCACATGGGAAGGGAAGTGCTCCTTAGCTACAATCAATCTCTTTTTCTTTGCTGGAAATCAGAAGTCAGGGAGACAGGCAGTACATCTTAATTGAGAAAGGTGATATAGGAATGTGTATTGGGGGTGTAGGGGTGAGGAGTGAGAGGTGAAAACTCTATGACCCTGGTAGGCAAACTGCAGCTCGCAAGCCACATGCAGCTCTTTGGCCCCTTGCGTGTGGCTCTTCCACAAAGTTCCACGGCCTGGGGGAGTCTATTTTGAAGTGGCATTAGAAGAAGTTTAAGTTTAAAAAATTTGGGTCTCAAAAGAAATTTCAATCGTTGTACTGTTGATATTTGGCTCTGTTGACTAATGAGTTTGCCGACCACTGCTCTATGTCAATGTTAGGGTGATAAATTTATTAAGCATCTTCAAGAGCCAACTCTATAAGGAGTATTTTACCAAAACAGGAGAAAGCGCAAAGATAGGACATGAATCTTGTTCTTGTGATTTTACCACCTAACACCTAACAGCTAGAGATTCTGAGAGAATCCAAAAGTGAGGATGTCAACCACTCTGCCCCTCCCCCCACGCACATACTCAGAAGGATATATGGGGAGGTCATGATACTACTCACACCCATCTGGATTACTTCATGCTCCTTGTTCTTTCCTTGTCCTTTGGCACCAAAATTGTTGAAGTTCTGGCTTGCTGATCTCGGTTGGTGCTGGGGAGAGAACCTAGACTCTAGTGGAGCTAAGGATAGTAGTAGATCCTTTAAACCAGTGGTTTTCAAACATTTTATCCACATAACATATTTACAAAATTATTGAGGCCCTAACTAGTTTGGATCAGTGTATGGAGCGTTGGCCTGCAGACCGAAGGGTCCCAGGTTCGATTTCGGTCACATCCCTAGTAGGAGGTATGCAAGAGGCAGCTGATCAATGTTTCTCTCTCATTGATGTTTCTAGCTCTCTATCTCTCTTTCTTCTTCTCTGTAAAAAATCAATAAAATATATTAAAAAAATTATTGAGGACTCCGAAGAGCTTTGTTTGTGTTTTTCTCTATTGAGATTTATCATGTTATAAATTTAGAAGAGTTGTGTTGTTTTACATTTTTTGTGCAAGTCTTTTTTAATTTCTGGCTTAAGAGAAGACAGACTCTCAGTCCATTGTGATCTCACACATTAACTTGGCTTTGGAAAGCTCCAATATACACTCATGAGAGAATGTGAGTGCAAAAGGCAAATAACATCTTAGTATTATTATGTAAGTAGTTTTAACCTCACAGACAGCCTGTCAAGAAGACTGGAAACACACTCCTCTACCTAATTTCAAAGGTAGGATAAACGGATGGTTATCTATCACCTCTTACTTTGGGGACTATCAGGAAGCTGGCACGCAGTGACAGACTGAAAATAGGGCCGTGACTCTAGACTCAGAGCCCTGACCTTGGGGGAAGTTATTTTACCTCTGTTAGTCTCAATTTTTCCATCTTTAAAATGGAGTTAAGAATAAGACTTCTCTCTAATGGCTGTTTTGAGGCTTATGAGATAATGTAGGTAAAATATTCAGCTAATAATAAATGCTCAATACTAGTTTTCTTTCTTTTTTTAAAAAATTACTGTTAAGGTGTCAATCTATTATGAACCTCAATTTTCTCATGTAATAAAGGGAACTGTCCATATATTTCTGAAGATCTCACCCAGCTCTAATATTCTGTGGTTTTGCTTTGAAGACTTTCTTCCCCCATTAGAGGTGGACAGTAGGGAGAACATATATATCATCCTAGTTTCCTTCTTTACTTCCTTTCTTCCTTCTTCCTTTCTTCCTTCTTCCTTTCTTCCTTACCTTCCTTCCTTCCTTCCCTTCCTTCCTTCCTCCCTTCCTTCCTTCCTTCCTCCCTCCCTCCCTTCCTTCCTTCCTCCCTCCCTCCCTTCCTCCCTCCCTCCCTCCCTCCCTCCCTTCCTTCCTTCCTTCCTTCCTTCCTTCCTTCCTTCCTTCCTTCCTTCCTTCCTTCCTTCCTTCCTTCCTTCCTTTCTAAAAGCAAGCAAGGATTTATTGGCTGCAGCAAAAACATAGGTCAGCAAAACAAGGGCCAATGAAGTCCTGTCCCATAGGAAGTGCTTTCTCCCCTGGTTGCAGGTCTCATGGAGTCCCTTAACGGGAGGGGATACGTGCCTGTGTGGGAAGGAGAGAGGGTAGGGGATGACATGAGCATGCTCCCTGGGACCTTCATTTTCAGGGGTTTTCCAATTCTAGTTTCTTATCACTGGAATTGTTAAACATTAGCCACTCTTAGCGCCCCCCCCCCCTTTCCCGCTTATAAATCTATTAAGAATTTTCAGGGGCTTTAAAAATCAAACTTGGTAAAAAAAAATTAGTTTTAGCTCTTTCAATTAGAACCAACATCAATATCAGAGCAAACAGAAATTTAAAAATTTGTTTCTAGGTTTCATGGTGGATTCAGATCAAAGTCATAATAGGGTTTATCTCATGTCTAAATTTAATTGGAAGCGAATGAAACTATGTTGAGAGATTTTGCTGACTTCCCAGTTTATAGAAATATGCTTTTAAAGAAAGGAGCCTGGATTCATGGAACATACAGGAGAAAATACAGGAGTGGAAAGGCATATCTTAGGACTGCAGTTTCTTTTTTTTTAATTTATTTTTTTCAATTTAATATATTTTTATTGATTTTTTTGCAGTATAACTTATATTTAATAGTAGTACATGTTTTCCTTTCCCCCTCCCCATTATCCTCCCCCCAGCCTCCCCTACCTCCCAGCACATGTCCCCACCCACCCTCCTCCCCGCCCCAGTGTCTTTCATTCATTGATTATGCTCATATATGCATGCATACAAGTCCTTCGGTTGATCTCCCCCAGCATCCACCTCCCAAGCCTTCCCCCTGTAGTTTGACAGCCTGTTCAGTGCCTTTTTGCCTCTACATCAATCTCTCTCCCCTGTTTCTTTTCTTCAAAAATATCTTGCCTCTGCATACTAGAAAAAAATGTATAAGAACAAAAAACGTTTGAGTCTCAGTTTCAATGTCCAACTGTAGAACTGCAGTTTCATTGAGGACCCAGATTAAAGAAAATCAATACAAATGCTTTGGTTTCTTTTTCTTTTTTCTTTTTTTTTTTTTTCACTTCAGTACTAGTCTCTAATACAATGAAAAGATATTAGGAAGGAAATAAGACAAACGGTTTCAGAAGTAGTAGGAAGCGCAGCACGTGTTGCATTCTACTTAGTTTAAATGACTGGATCCTTGCTGCAGAGCCCGGTGGGAAGCACAAGGCTTTGCCGCTAAAGGACTGTAGTGGAGGGGACTCTTAGAGGAACTACTGAGAACACCACGGCTAAAACACGATTGCTCGTCATGGGCTCTCAAGGACAGTATAATAGCAAGGCTTGACTGTGGTTTGAAAACATACTAGAATCCAAATCACAGAAACTTACCTTGGTAGCAAGAAATAATAGCATAATGACAAACATAATGGAATAATACTAAAAATTTACACAAAGCAGTGACTGTCAGGATAGCAGCTTTGGAGTTTATAGATAGAATTGTTTACCTGGTATGAGATTATGTTGGTAATTTTGATATCACTGACATTACTAGGGTGCTGTGTAATGTCGATTTTTCCATCAAAAGTCATCTGATATAATGATGGAAATCATGGGGTCTTGCAGGGTGAGAAATGAGTTCGGGTGGAAGCAAACTGCTTCTGACAAAGAGGGACGTGTTTATGCTCAAAGGAAAAGGATAATAGCCCTAATTAGATAAATTAAGAACCTCTTTACTTGTGGTAATCACTGGAAAAATGAATACTATTTTTCATTATTTAAAAAAATGTAGATCTGAAGGAGTCAAATCTGGTTTGTTGCCATTTGCAGTAATTATCTCTTGATCTTACCCTATATGGAACGAGAAGTGATCCTCTTGCAACTTGTTTCATCATCAGAGCTGTTATCTGCCTGAATCTCTCATCTACCTTAGAAAGCAATGGAAAGAGTCCTAGTGTGGCAGGGTCACAAATGCCCTCTGTGCCTCCTCCTTTTTGTGCTGAAGAGTTATGTTCCAGGCAGCACACTTGAAATGAAGATGCTATAACTCTAGCTGATGCTTTCAGAGCTCGGAAGTGGTTCTGTGGTTACCTGGTGCTATGGCAGGTGTGTACCCTGATGGCTGTGTCTGGGAGCAAGCATCCGGGCAGCAGCCCATCAAAATGGCAAGGGGTGGGGATGAATAGAAAGAGGAGCAAGAACAACTGTTCTCTCTGAAAGACTGGGTTAGTTGACCTGTGGAACAGACATACTTCTGTTGATGCATTACAGTGGTTGGCAAACTGTGGCTCTAGAGCCACATGCAGCTCATAAGCTGCGGTTTGCCGCTGTGTTGACTAATGAGTTTGCTGACCACTGACCTAGACTCTTGATTCCAATAATTACAGGCTGTTGTTCCTTGTGATTAAGCTCCTATCCCAGTGGTCGGCAAACTCATTAGTCAACAGAGTGGCAGTCTGCAGCTCACGAGCTGCATGTGGCTCACGAGCCGCAGTATGCCGACCACTGCATTAGAACATGCCTCGTATTCTTCTGGACACATAGTACGTACTCCTGTAACAGCCTAATTGAAGTCTTCAGACAGTACAGCTGAGTAGGGAACATCCATGTATTATGTTCCTATGATGATTAATTCAGAAGAAAGGTCACAAACTGGTTTCTTTTCTCTGTTTACACATTAGACAATCTGCTTCACAAAGAAAATGATGACATTTATATTCCAATACTGTCTGTCCTTTGTGATAAGTGGCACTTTACCAAAACTCTGCTGAAACAGGAAGGGCTGTACGATGTCTGCTTCCTGAAATTGGACAGAATTTAGAGAGGAGGGTTCCCAGTATTGACTTCAGTATATATTTGGGAAAGTAGCTTAACTTTCCTGTCCCTCACTTTCTGTCTTTTGAAAATGAGATGTTTCCCTGGGGGCGATGTCTCTAATGCTTAGCTTACCCACATCTAGTTCTTTTCACCTCTTGGATAATGTGTAAAGTTTGCACTTCCTAACCCATTTTTGCAGTTTGGTGGCACCATGTGATCAGTATTGGCCAGAGTTGTGGGCAGAAGTATTATGTGTTGTTTCCCAACCAGAGCATTTCATTGCTTGTAGACTACCTCTAGCATTCTCTTGCCCTTGCTGCTGCAACCGGGGATGTTCCAGCTGGTGGAGCCTCCATCAGCCAGGATATCAGTGAGAAGATGGAGAGCAGAGCTCCCTCCCACTTTTACCCACATCACCATTAATGCATGCAGGACATGTAATGTGAGCAAAGACTAAAGTTTTGTTTCAAGTCTCTAGGGTATGAAGGCCAGTTGTCACCATCGCATAACTTAGTTGATTCTGATTGATGCATGCCCATTGCTTGATTATTTAATTAGAGGATTATTTTTTAAAATATATATTTTTATTGATTTCAGAAAGGAAGAGAGAGGGAGAGAGAGATAGAAACATCAGTGATGAGAGAGGATCATTGATTAGCTACCCCTTGTATGTCTCCTACTGGGGATCGAGCCTGCAACCCAGGCATGTGCCCTTGACCGGAATCAAACCCAGGACCCTTCAGTCTGTAGGCCAATTCTCTATTCACTGAGCCAAGCCCACTAGGGCTGTTTTAATACACATCCCTCTGGTTTTCAGGCTTAAGAGCACATTGGAAGCACGTTCTGTTGGTTCAATTTATAGATTTCTGAACCTTATTTTCAGAGGGTCAAAACTCAGTGTGTCCGATGTGAATTCCAGGAATCTGATTTAAAAAACAAACAAACAAACAAGCAAACAAAAATAACAACAACAAAATACTCCAAGGTTTTTATGTGATGCTGATTCAGGAGGGAGGACCACACTTCAAGAAATGTCAATCTGTGTCATGCTGTAAAGACTCTGGCTATTATTTCTCAAGTTCTCCTAGTCAGGCATGCTCAGGTATTAGTAAAAGGTTAAAAGCATTTAGGGCAAAGTAAGTATAATGAATACAGAGTTTATCAGCTGTGTTTCAAGGCTGCGTGAAGCAGAGATAAAGCCACAGAAGTGGTGACTAATATACCCAACCACTTTCTAAATGAGAACTCTAAAGACTCTAAATCATTTGGAATTTGAAGGGATGACCTGGAAAACAAGTCAGAATTAGAAAATATCAACTAAGAAATTCATTGGGAGAGGTAAAAATAGAAAATGTAAACAATTCCCTCACTGTTGATTTGGGAGGGCGGTAGAGAGCAGGCCATGGGGAACTTAGTGGACTGTATGAAGGAGAAGAAAGGAGGATGTTATGTTTGGCTCCACTTTGTGGGCTCTGTTTTATATCTAGAACTCTGGAGTTGACTCAACATTTTGATATAGCACTGCCATTTACAAAGATTATGGTTTTCTGTGGTTCCAAGGCAATGAATTTTGGCCCTGTGGAGAGCGGTTTGACTGAATTCACAAAAGGAATTTGCTTCTTTAAATTATGAAAACCATGCCTGCCAGCATGGCTCAGTGATTGAGCATCAGCCTATGAACCAGGAGATCATAGTTTGAACTGGGAGATCATAGTTCGATTCCTGGTCAGGGCACAAACCTAGGTTGTGGGCTCGATCCCTAGTGTGGAGTGTGCAGGAGGCAGCCAAGCAGTGATTCTCTCTCATCATTGATGTTTCTATCTCTCTCTTCCTCTCTAAAAACAATAAAAACATATTAAAAACTAGGGACCCGGTGCACAAAATTTGTGGACTGGGTGTGGGTGAATCTTTAGCCCAACCTGCCCCCTCACACATACTGAGAGTCCTCAGGGGATGTCCTACTAAGCACTCACTCCAGCCTGCTCAAGGCCTAAAGCCTCTGGCTGAGGCCTTAGGTCTTGGGCACCCCGCCATCGCCCTGCAATGGGGCTGATGGCTGCTCCCCCTCCCTCCCCAGCCTGGGCCTTCACCCCAGCCAGCTCGAGCCCAGCTAGCATGGGCCTCGGCCCCACCACCCGGGCCCAGGACTTCTTCCTGGCCAGCACGCACTGGCTGCCTTAACCCCGCCCTCCCACGGGCCCAGCCACCTCGGTCTCAACCTCCATGGCCCCAGCTGCCTTGGCCCTGCCCCCTGTGGCCCGGGCCATCTCGGCCCTGCCCCCCACAACCTGGGCCACCTCAGCCCCACCCCCCATTGTCTGGGTTGCCTCGGCCCCACTCCTGCTCCTGATTGGCTGGTGGGCATGGCTGGTAGGTGTAGCAAAGGTATGGTCAATTTGCATATTACTCTTTTATTAGCTAGGATATACAAAAAAATTGAAACCAAAAATTTTGTGTGTGAAGATAATGATTTGATTCCTTCCATCCACCCAAACTACTTATTATTCCTCATAGCTGCTAGAGAGATTGTTTGTAGATGTGTGAAGTCAGTAGCATTGCACCAATTCCACAAGTTCTGCTTTTGGTGGGATGGAATAATTTAGGGATCCTTTCCCTTACAGCTTATCATGGGTGACTATTTACAACTTCTAAAAGTATCAGTAGAGGCAGAGCCAGCAGCAGCACAGTGTTTCAAAGTAGTGTAGTCCAGGTGAACCTGTGAGGTCTACTTGCTTCAGAAATTTATGTTTAGAGAAGAACCAATTGTCCAGAACAGAACCATCCATGAAAAATGGAGAAGAGTTTGTCAGGGTCATGGTAGAGGGAAACAGGAAGCAATATTTATCTGGGGCATTAAATCAAGGAGACAGCCTAGCAAAAATGGAGTTTGTTGTGATTTCAGATGTACTGAAATCATAGTTTTATCTCATCTTCTCCATCCCCTACAATCTTCAAGGCAAATCACCTGAGCTCTTACCTGTCCTTACCATTACTGATATGCTGCTCAATCCATCCTTGATACTTTTCCCCTATAAGGCTGCTGTTGCTGTTCTTGGTAAACATTATTTGTATAAACATCTGAGGAGAGGGGCTAGAAACTATGGAAAGCATGATTTTCTTGAGTTCCATACTGAATGTTGACCTGGGTCCTTTACTCTGTATCCCCACCTTTATCTAAAGGGCTTTAGAGTATGCTAAAATATGCCATTCTGGCATAGGATTATTTTGTGTTGAAGGCAGTTGACAGAAAGACACAGGATGAGTTGTTAGCCCTCCCTCACCTGCCTGAAAGCAGAATGTAAGTTCCCCTTGTGAAAATGTCTCCTCCCCATCACCTTTTCCCATACCAGAAAGGGGATAAGAACCTTGTCCCTGGAGATGGGATGACACAGACAAACCTTATCAGCTAGCTCTTATCTTCCATCAGTTTCCTCATATATTTATCTTTCCATAATTTTCCATTATGGGAGGCCTCTTCCTTTGTATTGTTACTTTTCTAAATAATTATGGCTCTTTGCTAAGATGCTATATAAGTCCCAGTTTTAACCACCCCCTTTGAATTACTCATCATTGAGTGCTTCCATGCTTATTCATGATGTTAATAAACTTCTGTTCCCTTTTCTCTTGTTAATCTGTCATCTGTCAGTCAAATTTACAGGGCCCCAGCCAGAGAACCTAAGATGGTAGAGGAAATATTTACTTTTCTCCTCCACAACCCCATGTCTTATTTTTCATGCCATAATTTTCATGATTTTTTAACTCATATAATTTAGAAGGAAAAATTCTGTTGAGTTAACTTTTGCAGAAAAAAGAGTGAGTGTGAATGCACAGGCATGTTTTCGTATACCTGCGAATCTATGTGTCATACACCTGAAGAGTCCATTGATATTCGAGTACGAGATCTACATACGAAATGGTGTTAGAAGGAATCTGTCTATGCTTTCCTCAGTCCTGCTTCCTTCTGTATTGCTTTTATTCTCAAGCAGATTATCCTTAAGAGACAGCAAATATTCTCTTGACTTACATTCTTTTAGATTAGCAAAATCAGTGGAAGGAGAGTATCTATTTCTCTGGAATTCTAGCCAAAGTTCTAAGGCTGATGTCTGTTGGTTCCGGTTAGTTTGTCTTGAGTCATATCCCATCTTTGAACCAGTTACTGTGCATGGTCAGGCAGACTGTGCTAATTGGTCAGGCCTTGGCTATGTGCCCACCCCTGGATATTGCAGATAGGATAACCTGAGTCATATGAAAGGAAAATCAGAGTATTCTTACTTAGAAAGAGGAGAAATAGCTACTGGAAACCCAAACTCAGAACTGTCCACAGCAGGTGCTATGTTGGTGTCTCCTCCACATTAACAGTGAAATTTGAAGATTTTAGATTCTAATAAAGAGCCAAGAGAGGGTGAGAATTTGATTTACCTTATTCTCATTCCCTATCAGTCAGTCCATAAATGAAATGAAAAAATCCAATTCTCAGGAGTAACATTTTTTTTGACCTGTTTTAGAAATCACGAGAATATTTACAACATTAATATTGTTTCTTATTAGTAATGTTAACATAAAAACATTCAAACCTGTAAAGAATTTTTGTGTTTATTTGAGCCAATCTGTCGACAATTGCCAGGAAGCAGAATCTTAATGGTTTGGGATAATGCTCCAGAGAATGTAGGGTTACATTTATATTTATACAATGCAATCAAAGGAAGGGACGTAGGTGGGTTACATGAAATTCACTGGTGATAGACTAGAGAGGTGAGAGAAAGCAAAGTTGGGAACCCCCCGGGATTGGATAAAAAGTAAATTGATAGACACATACTAGGTGGTTGCAGGAACAATTAACATGGAAACAATGAAGGAATTTGTAGTTTCGGTCTGGGCACCCAGGCACATTAGGTTGTGCCCCACGGGGTCCAGAAAAAGGGAAGTTACAAGTTACCCAGACATTTCAAGGGTATGTTACTATAGATACAAAAACACCGATAGACTCAGATAAGGTAAAGGTTGACCTTGTCAGTGAAGATACAGGCCTAGGACGTGACTGCCCACCATAACTGCTTTTAGTTCAAGTTTAATTTCAGACTGTGCTTTGTGGTGACTTTCGTTCTCTGTGTTTGCAAGACTGCCAGGCAGACCTTCCCTGAGTTGGTCAGGTTAGTATGTGGCCCCTTTCATCCACAGTACCACATAGTCTAAAGCTCTTTAGGATTTCTCTTATGAACTTTATTTTATTCTAATATTCAAATTTGTCATTTTTGTCAATAAGAGTTATATTGTCATGTGCAAGGTGTATCATGTATGCATTCTTTTATATTTGGTACAAGACTCTTGACTGCTTTTTATAATGAAAGCCTCTAGTTATTGTTCTGAGAGATGTGAAGTAACATTGACCTTTATATTGAGGAAATTTCACTGGAAATAAAAAGTCCACAGAGTTTTTCTGTGACAGAATCCTTTGCATTCTTAAGTGTAGTATTAAGAAGGTGGGCTCTGGTCAAACTCCAGTGTCCCACTGGATGACTGATATGGGTGACTTCAGTCGAGGCACTTAATCTCATCTGTAAAATGGGATATAAAAGAAGCTCTCTCCTAGTGTTGTATAAATTGAATGAGTGAATGCATATAAAGGGCATAGAACAGTGTCTGGCCATATAAATAAATATATACTCCCTAGGTGGAGAATGGAGAAGGAAGAAGGTGAGGAGAGAGACTAGGATGCCAGTTTGGGGCTCATTAAATTTACTCGGTTGTGTTTTCTTCATTCCACATTCTACTCTGTGGTGTTTCTGACCCCAGTTTTGTGATCTGAATTGAGTCTTTCATGTCTCCCTTTCCTAGCTTCATGATGCTGAACTGGTTCTGAGTCAGATCAACTCTGACATGATAACGTGGTTCTGTGTTTGAGTGCTTCAACCCAGGATCCATACTAGCACATTTGGTTAAGTCAAAGAGGTGGAAAAAAATTCCTTCTGTAGTTGTTTAACTAAAATGAGTTTTGAATCTAAGAGAAAGGGAGGCTTGTTATTTCCATTAGGACTTAATCTATGTAACCAATAGACCAGTGAAAGTACTGTGATTTAGGAATTCATCTGATATCAGCATAGCATTATAAATAATGGGACTAACCTTCAGTTGGTCAGTTTAGTAAAAACATCAATTGGACTGAACATTTAAATGAATTTGCCCATGTGTTTCTTGTTCATATCTTTTTTTTTCCCTCCAAGTTTTTATGCTTCAAATTTGTATAATTTCCCTAGGAGGAACATTTTATTATCTTGGTTACTGCAAGATCTGTATAAAAGCAGAGAACAACCCAAATAATTTGTTAAAATAAAATACAATTATCAATGGGTCTCTAATTTCTTGTGTGGAAAGTGATTCATTATGTAGGACAAAACTTGAAGAGCTGTCTCATGTAATGGGCTTCAATTGTTACCTGTTCTATCTTATTTTATCCTGATTTCCCCAAATTGGCTTTAAAAAGAAAGCTCTTAAAAGCCATTTTAAATGTTTTTTTAAATAATAAAAGTGATAAATTTGGAACACTAAGAAGCTATTAAAAACAATATACAAAATTTACATGTAACATTATAGATAGATCATAAGATAGTCTGACTGATAAAAAGTAAAAATGAAATTAAAGAAATATCACAATAACATTTATATAATTAAAAATACATATGTCAAAGCAACAATACACATTTTACCACACTGCAACCATGGTTTCCCTGAAAAGGAATAAGAGTGAAAGAGAAGAAGAACAAGTAGAAAAGAGAGAGGCCTTATAAGAACAAATGGCGATCATGCATATGCTCCTGAAGACCAATATAAGAAAATTTAAGTGTAATAAATACTTACTGTAGAAAGGTAAATAAAAACTCATTAATCTTACTCTTCTACCACATAACCACCATTAGCATTTTTAATCTATGCATTTACACCCTTTTCTCTTCTTTTGTTTTTAAGAGAAAAGTCATGAATGCTTTCTACAAGGTTTCCTAAAGGACAAAACTATATAAACTTATTCATAGCAACTTGAAATTTGTGAGCCTGTGGAGCCAGCACAAGCTACTTTATTCTATTACCCGGTATCACCCCTGCTAATTAACAATTCTCCCTTCTTTCTATCTTCCTGCAAGAACATCTGAGTTGAAATGTCCAGGGGCAGTTGGAAATAGGCTCCAGATCTCAAGGCCTGGGTGACAACAACGATGTGGGTTGTCAGCTTTTAAAGGACATTCACTTAGCATACAGTCATTAAAAACTGCATTTATTAATTATTGTACAATTAATTCTTCAGTTATTTATTGAGATCCTACTACGTGCCAAACACTGAAATAGGAGAGGGGACTAAGAGAGGATTAACAATTCTGTAATTGGTATTTTCCATGTGCACAGTGACCTAATTTGCAATTTTTAAGGTAATTTTCAATTTTTTAAAGAGTCCTCACCTGAGGATATTTTTTCCATTGCTTTTTAGATAGAGTGGAAAGAAAGAGGGTGGGAAAGAGAGAGCGCACATGCGAAAAAGAGATAGGCAGAGAGAGAGAAAGAGAGACAGAGAGAGAAATTGATTGCCTCCCGCATGTGTCCTGACCAGGGCCAGCGATCTAACCTGAAGCTCATGTACTTGCCCTTAACTGGGAGTTAAACCCATGACCCTTTGACTCTCTAACCAGAACCACACTGGCCAGGGCATAATTTACAATTTTCAGGGAAAAGTGTTTGGGATTAAAGTGAACATGAAGCAGATGTTCTTTCAGGAGGGAGACTTTTCTGATGGAGGAGTGTCTTTCTGAGCTCTAAAACACTTCAGTCTACAGGTGGGCCTTAAGAAATCTCTTAAGAAGGTTATGCAGACTTTTACCTTTGCTTAAACCAGCTAAGAAAAAACAAGATTGTGAGGCAGTGTTTAAAATTACTGAAACACATTTTCAAGCATCTTTGCACATTTTTTAACTGTGGGAAAATATACATAACATAAAAAACACAGTTTTAATCATTTGTAAGTGCACAGTTCAGTGACATTAAGTACATTCACATTCTTGTGCAGTCAACACTGGGATCAGACACACGACAGAGTAGAATGTGGAATGAATTTCATCTTTCCAAACTCGATATTCATTAAACAAAGGAATTAATCTTTTCCTCTCCCATCCCCTTGAAACCATCTTTTTACTTTTTCTCTCCATATATTTGACTGCCTAATGCCATAGACTGAAGTTTGTGCCCCATCCCCAAATTCAGATGTTGACAATCCCCCATGTGATTGATTGTATGTGGAAGTGGGACCTGAGGGTAGATCCCTTACGGATGGGATTGGTGTCCTTATAAAAGACCCTAAGAAAGAGCCCTGAGAGGACACAGTGTGAAGAAGGCTATGCACGAATCAGGAAGTGGGATCTTGCCAGGTGTTGGATCTGCCAGCGCTGTAATCCTGGGCTTCCAGCCTCAGAGCTGTGATAAATATTTGTTGCTTGTGTTATTTTATTACAGTAGCCCAAATGACTAAGTTACCAAGGTACCTCCTATAAATGGAATTATACAATATTTGTCTTTTAGTGACTGGCTGGTTTTGCTTCACATAATGTCTTCAGGGTTCATCTATGTTGTGGCATTGTCAGAATTTCCTTTTAAAGGTTGAATATCCATTGTATGCATATACTACATTTTGTTTATCCATTAATTTGTTGATGGACACTTGATTGCTTCCATTTTTTTTGGCTGTTGTGAATAATGCTACTATGAACATGTATACAAATATCTGTCTGAATGTACACTTTCAAATCTTTGAGTATACACCTACAAGTGGAATTGCTGGATCATAAGATCCAATTGCTGGATCATTCTATGTTTAATTTTTTGAGAAACCATTATACTATTTTTCATAGGAATTTTGCATTCTTTTTTTTGGCAGTTCACCTTTGTTTACTAGAGTATTTCTCCTTTAAAGGATGGTGGTAAGAACACTTATCTTGAGATCTGTCCTCTAAATATGTGTTTAAGTATACAATACAGTATTTTTTTTGCAATATAAGATTTAATAGTAGTACATATGTTTTTCTTTTTTTCTCCCCATTATCCTCCCTCCAGCCTCTCCTACCCCACAACATATGTCCCCACCTCCCCTCCCCCCAGTGTCTTTCATACATTGGTTATGCTCATATGCACACATACAAGTCCTTCGGTTGATCTCTCCCAGCACCCACCCCCCACCTTCCCCAGCCCTCTCCCTGTAGCCCGACAGCCTATTCAATGCCTCCCTGCCTCTATATCAATCACTCTCCCCTGTTTTTTTTCTTCAAAAATATCTTGCAACTGCATACTAGAAATAAATGTAAAAGAACAAAAAAATGTTGAGTCTCAGTTTCAATGTCCAACTGTTCTGAGTCCCAGTTTCAATGTCAAATAGTTCTTTATGTGTACATGTCAGCAATGGTATCCAGATGGTGGACACATGGTGGCAATGCAAGTTCCATCCTCTCTGATTTGGTCCTGGGCCTCTTGCAGCATCACACAGCTGCTGACTGCTAGTATGGCAAGGTGTCATCAGTGTCCCCCATCTCTGGACTGTCCTCGTGGCTGGAACAGACCCATCAAATCCTCACTGTCGCAGGAACCCACATGGTCTTGGAGTTGTTCTCTGAAAACACACAAACACATTCTTGACCGAAAGTTAATAAAGGGATCCTCTCTGCAAATTAGACTAATCTAAAATTTCCAAAAGCTCCCATTAATCAAAAAATAGGGGTGATAGTGGGGTAATATCATGTAAGGAAAAATATCCTGTAAGTAAAATACATCTAGAAAATTCTTACTCCAGAAAAGTAACTTCCATTTGTAATGCCAATAGCAGGACACCCAAGAAAACACACATGGTGTCAAAATAATCCAAAGGAAAATCATTTGGGCAAAAATAAAAAGAATTTCAAGTCTAATTTTCAGAGAGGAATTTTACATTCTTCTTGGCAATACACAAAGGTTCTGATTTCTCTACCTCCTTGCCAACATGTTATTTTTATTTTTTAAATGATAGCCTTTCTAATTCGTGTAAAATAGTAGCTTATTGTAGTTTTAATTTGCATTTTCCTAATGATTAACATTGTTGTTATGAATTTTATTCCATCAAAATTGTGTCAATCACCTTTTCATCAAATTCTGACTGAATTTACTTTCTTAAAAGATCACTGCACTTTAATTTTAAAGGTCATTTTTGTACCTTTATGATGCTTAGATTATACAGAATAAATAAAAAGCAATTCTCAGTTTACTTTGTCATTACCATATTTTAAGTTTGATCAAATGTGAAACATTATTCATATATGATATTTAGAATATCAGCAAGTTTAATATGAATTTTCTACAATTTAAAGTGATTGCTTTTAATATTCTAGAAAGATTTTGATAGAGTAAATATTCCTCTATTTTAAAAGCCCACAAGAGGTGTTGATCATAAAGAAAATAATATATGTAACACCATGATTCTAAAGTTAGACTTAAATTTTTATCTTATCTTTATTTTAGTCATTGAACTTTGATTTTGCTTATCTTTTTAAGAATTGATTTTGGGTAGCATTATTATTCAAAGGAGACCAAAATAGAGCAGATAAGTCAGATTCTTTCAGTGCATAAGTGTTTTTGTTTGAATACATTAGATGTTCAAAAATCTGTACAAGCTATCTATAAGGATGGCTAATAACTATGTGTTTTTTATAGTTTACAATGTACTTTTGCACATATTATTGAAGAAGGTATTATTGTCACCACTTTCACTTTATAAGTGAGGAAATAAAGGCAAAGAGAGTCTAAATGACTTGCCCAACATCACTGGGCAAGAGCTTGCCTCCAACTCAAGCCTTGGAACTACAGACTGGATACCTTTTCTATAAATTGCCACATTCTCCTTTTATCTCTCTTAATACATGAGTTGGTTTTACTTTAACTACTTAAAAAGCCACTACTGACCTGAAAAAAAAGTCACTTTTGATAGCTTTTAGCAGTATCTTATATGACAAAGTAGGCCTATAATTCAAGGGAATAATTTGGTTTTTATCGTAGAAGGAATGAATTCTCAATGCACCAACTAAATTATTTAATTTCTAGTTCATGGTCCCATGTTGTCTAATGTTTCCTAATAGGAAAAACTCAATAAATTTGGGATACATATATTCTTTTGTTTTCTTAGTTCAAGATTTTCTTCTCCCGTCCTTCTCATGAAGGCTGCTTCTAAAGTCCTAGAGTCAGGGCATTTAGGGCAGGTGGGGGAAGGAAGCATTTAATCTGTGCTGCCTGGCATCTGCTAAACAGCACATCGGCCCATCTGGTCCCCAAGCATCATCTCTCCCTGCCAGCATCTGCTGAGATATCTGAGCTCCCAGATGGCCTCTGGTAATCAGCTTCCCCTGGCATCCGCTGCAGTGTCTTTCTTGTTCTTACAACAAGGGCCCTCAGGTCTGCTTGCCTTTGGTGCCAAGTCTTCCTGCTCCTTAGGTCTTGCTCAGAACCTGTGAATCTATGGTGGGGGTCTCTGTGCATATTGCTATGCAACTGTTCATCAGTTCTGCAAGGCAGGGGAGCTTTTCTACATGGCTTGCCCCTCGCTGAGCTGCACCTGGAAAGGGTGTTGCTTCACCTGTTATTTTCTCCCTTTTCCTTCCTATGGCTCTGCTTGATGGTGGGCAGTGTGCAGGCATCTTCTCAGGACATTCAACATTGGCCATTGATCTTGCTTCCCCAAGACTCTTCCATTCTCCAGTTCAAAGGTTTCTTTTTTTCATATATGATGCCTTTGAATGTTTAATTGTTACTTAAGTATTAGTCATTAATTACTTACTAAATTATTGAATGAATAATTTTTTTATCCCTATACCCTATTTCTATTTTCTCTTCCTTACTTATAAGCATTTCAACTTGTTTAATGTGTAAGTATTTGTTTGCTTATCTTCTTCAAAATGCATATTGTTTTGTGTGCATGCGTTTAATTTACATAGATTAACATTTTATTAATAACACATAATAATATAATTATTAATAATATTACAGCTAATTTTATTAAAATAGCGTATTTACTTATCTGTTTTGTCTTTACACTGTTGGTACAGATGGGGAATTGGCACAGGAACCAGATTGCTTTAATTTTCCTGTGAGC
The DNA here is from genome assembly GCA_027563665.1 of Antrozous pallidus. NCBI lineage: Eukaryota > Metazoa > Chordata > Mammalia > Chiroptera > Vespertilionidae > Antrozous > Antrozous pallidus. Next base: position 24,027,050 of record CM050514.1, read on the forward strand.
ACTTAAAATGTTTTTGCTTATTTAGATAATTTATTTGTTTTTAAATAGATATTGGGGAGTTCATATTAGCTGGACAATGGCAGAAAAACCAATAGTCTCAGCTTTTAGTAGCTTCTAGTCTTGAGGGCTTTAGTGCAGATAGGCATCTGTGAGACACCTCACATGGCCTGCCTCTAATTCCATTTCTGAAGGTGTCTCTCGGCTCAGGTTGAGATGAGATGCCATCACTGCAGGTTCTGCAGACCTCTCACTGCCAAATTCTGTGAGTCCATCAACATCAGAATGGCTGCTGTTACCAGTTATGGAAGCCATTGTCCTGGAGTGGCTCAGTCCTGGCTTAAATGGAAGAAAATGATTACAATTAGCAGCAAATAATTTAGAAAGGTATATCGTGGATCAAAATTCTTCTCCACACTCAAACTCTATAAATACCAAGCCCTGAACTTGAAACCTGTGTGATTCATGCTCTTCTGAGTTGAGTGTATTCTCTTTCTGCTGCTGTGAAAGATTTCCAAGGCCAGATGTGAATGTGACGTTATTTAAGCACTGCAGGGATGAACCATTTTAGCCTCATTTTTCTGGCTGCCAATGTCATGGGGGTCAACATATGGCTCTTTTGCCTCTTTTAATGTTAACTTTCAGTGTAAGGATGACCAGGCCAGAGAGGAAAAATTCATGTAAAAACTAAATATGTACATACACACCTTATAAGACTGAGAGATGGGATTAGAATAGGGGTCCATATTGGGTGTGTGTATGGGGTAATGGTTATTTGAGTAGTTTTTTCATTATTTCTTTTCCTTGCTTCCTGGATACTCCCAGGAAGTCTTGACCCTACCCCCTCCTCCTAGCATTCTATGTGCCTGCATTCAGGCACTCAAAAACACATGATAGACCATACCTTGTAAACAAGCATACTTATTTTTCTCTCTTTTTAGGAGATTTTACATTACCTTGGGAAATGGTGATGCAGAAGCCTTAGGCCTTAGTCTATGGTCATTTGATTTACATAAAACTCATTCACTCAGATGTTTTTATGATAGTTATGCTCTGGTAAAAAAAAAAAAGTATAGTCTCTCTCTCAGTGAGCGTAGGATGGTTTCTGTAATAAGTTTCCAAATTTCTTAAGAAATTCAATTGGGAGGCCATCTGGCTCAAGAGTTTATGTCCTTGTCTTGAGATAATGAAATTACCTGTATATCTACAGTGACATCCTCCTTAACTAACAGAGTCATCCCATAATTTCTGAAAATATTTTTATTAGGTCTTTATTTTTGATTAAAGGACTCACTAGAACAATGAAACCATCTCAAAGGGTGTTTACAAAAAAGATCGAATATAGTATTTTTCTGGCTTGATTTCTTAAGTAGAGCTATGTGGATTTCTTTTGCTTTTGTTGTTTCTCCCCTTACCCAACTGTAATTTTGGAGAAAATTTTACAGAACATAGCAGAAAAACAAATTAGTAAATAATGACAGAAGGGAAAATGATCATTTAAATAATTACAGCCCTAGCTGGTGTGGCTCAGCTGGTTGGGCATTATCCTGTGCATGGAAAGGTCCCTGGTTTGATTCCTGGTCAGGGCACATGCCCAAGTTGATGGCTTTATCCCAGTGGGATGGGGTGTGTGGAGGAGGCAGATGATCTATTTTACTCTCATATTGATGTTTCTCTCTCTCTCTCTCTCTCTCTCTCTCTTTCTCTCTCTCCCGTTTCCCCCACAACCCTTATACTTTCTCTAAAAATCAATGGAAAAATATTTTTACTCCTTGGGTGATGATTAAAAAAGACAAAGAAAGAGAGTTGTATGTATACTGAGATGACAGAATGAATCATGATGGACAGATCTAGAGAAGTAAAGGGGATGGGAGGTGAAAAAGGAAAATATATTTAGGGAGTGAGAGTGAAAATGAGGTGAGGTTAATAGGAGCAGCCTGAGCCTAAAACCTAAGGGGAACCTATTTATTGTTATATAATAAAAATTTCAATTCAAAATTTGTAATTAAAGACATTTTAATTTATGAAAAAAAGGAAAGAAAAAGTGAGATTAGGAAGGAAACCAACCAGAGGAGAATAACTCACAACATTCAGAGTCTAGTTATTTATTTTTTTATTGAAACACTATTATGGGCCTAGTTGATATGAAAGCCGGTGGTCTAGAGACCAAAGCCATTGTATCTCATTCACAATTTTTTCAGTCACCTTAAAGAAAGAAAATTTGAAGGGCAAATGAAACATGATCCAGAATAGCCTGGAACTATGAACTGAATGGGAAACTGAATGAGAAATATGACCTGTTAAAGTGAAAAAGCAGGTGCCTCATATGTTTTTTCCCCAGTATTTCACATTTGGCATGACAAACGTGAGTATTGTGGGGATGAATTGTTTTGGTAATGTTTCTGAGTCCAGCTGTCCTACACAAAGAGTTTTGCTTCTCACTCCTCCTTCATTGCCCTTCCATTTTGACTTTTAAGTTTTGTAAATATATTTATTGCAAAAATATATTTATCCATAAATAAAAGGTGTTAGAAATTCCTTTTATAGGATTGTCTCATCCATGAGCTCACAAAGGGAGCCAAATACGTATGCCATCCTTGTAGCATTATTTGTAACCACAAAAGAAACATGTAGATGTTTACCATCTGATAGCATCTACAAGTAAAGGGGGTAATATTTAGAAAACTATTATACTTTTCCTGTTTTCTTTTTGGGCCTGTGAGCTTCTCCAGTTAGTCTGAAAGCCCATGTCTAGTGAGGGAGCGTAATCAGTATCTGACATGCAAAGTAGTGCAGCAAGGTGATGGCCTCTAAAACCAGGCTCCTGTGTCAAGAGAGGATTTTGCAAATATCACTGTTTTCTCCTTTAGTGTAGGAAGGAATCAGAAATGATCCTCCTGCCTCTGACAGCAAAGCCACAGGGCTTTCTTCCACATCTTTCACAGTAGAAGGAGCCTTTAAAGCAAGGGAAATCAGACAAATCCTGACCCTTTTACCCTGGGAGGTTTGGGGAAGAAGAAGAAAGGAAGTCAGTGGAATAAAAGACATGCGATCCAGTGTTCCCCCTTCCTGAGTTTTGCAAATGAGGAAAAGAACATCAGGCAGGAGAGGCTAACGCTGAGGGTGCTCTGCTTCCTCTCCCCTGATCCAGTCCAGAGAACCACTTCTTGTGCCCTTATGCATCTGGGTGAGACCATTGATATAGTACATCTGCAAATTCTTCAAGGTTTCAGCAAACAGGACAAAATGAACTGGAGGATTTGTTTGTTTGTTTTCCTTTAAGAATTCTTCAGTGAAAGCAGAGTTTGATGCTATCATTCTTACCTAAAAGCATTGTGCACTGAACCCAAGGGGGCTGAGTTTGGGCAACTGACCATTGATGTGAAATTCCAGAAAGAAATAGCAAACCACCCAATCTTCATTAGCGACTGCCAAAACTCTTTACCTATAATTAAAAAGGATTATCAAAGAGAAATGATAAAGTATCCCTTTGTTATTAGGGAGAGTGTGCAGTAGTGATTTTAAACCACTTAGACTGTTAAGCCTTCCTCTTAGCCTCCATTTGTCCTGGTGACTCCTGTCCTTAGCTGGAGCCCCTCTCCTTCCCAGCAGGCTGCACTGACATTGCTCCACACCATGTCAAGGGAATGAAGATAAGTCACCACTTAGAACATTCCAGCTATTTAGAGCATCACCATTCTAAGTAACTAAAAGGTTTACACTGAGAAATAGATGGTGGTTTATCTTCATTTTTTTTTCTGCTGCGGGATGGCATGGGCACTCAGGCCCAACAGCAGATGCTCTCCAAATGTCTGTACCCAAGAGTCGCTGAAAGCTGGGCTCCATGCCCAAAAAAGTATAAGCACAAAAAATGAAAATACATCCAAGAAAACAATCTCAGCTCAGAATTAATAATCCCCAGAAAATTTCTTTCCTAAGAGGAGAATTTCATGTGTACTGTGTCTAGAGGTTGATTTTATTTTTAAACTAGAGGCCCGATGCATGAAGAGATTTGTGCAATAGGCTTTCCTTCCCTTAGCTTCCAGCACCAGTTTTCCTCCAGCACCCGGGACCCAGGCCTTTGCTCCAGTCAGAGTCTGTCTTCTTCATCTTTGCTGCAGACTCCAGCCAGAGTCTGCCATCTTCACTCCAAAGTCTGCAGTCTTGTCTTCAGTGAGGCACTCTGCTCCTGTAGATCCCTTTCGCCCTGCCCTTCCTCTCATAGCAGGCATCCTTCCCTGTCTGGCCACTCCATGCCTGGAGCAGCTGGGCCTGGGCGCTGCCAACTTTGGCCTTCTAATTTGCATATTCACTCTGATTGGCTGTGGGCATAGCGGAGGTATGGTAAATTTACATGTTTGTCTATTATTAGATAAGATAAAATTCTGATTCATTTTAAGGAGAGCTTAGATATTTCTTATATGCATTGTATTTCTGAGTCTGGTGACAAATATTGATTCATAATTCCTTTTTTTCTTCCTTTTTTAAATCAAATTCTGGAACTAGAGGAAAAGCACACTTCTCCCTTCTCACCCTGAGTTAAAATACAAGTTTCAAAGTAAACACTTCACTGATAAGTAGACTAGGTTTCTGTTTGTAGATTTTCTAATATCTAGTTCTGTGATCTTGAGCAAGCACTTAACTAACTTGTTTGGGCTTCAGTGCCCTCACCTTAGAAATAGGATTGGGTTGTGAGGAACTTACTTCAAAATTTCTTTCAGCCCTGAGAGCCTCTGGGTTCACGCGTGCTCATCACCGCCCCATTCTGTGACCTTTTCCACCCTCTGAGGTGCCTTCTTACCTTTCCAGGCATTCAGTAACCTTAGGCTTGTTGCCTGTCCAGACCCCGGCCCTTACCACTTGCACAGTTTTTTTGCTTCTTGTCCCCGTGCTTTGCACCTGATATTAAATGGTTGAGGAAGCCAGAAAGCATTTGAGTATGATGATTCCTGATAGCTTTAGTGCTTACCTATTGTTCCCTTTGTTGTCCTTTTTGTAGAAGTCACCAACTTTAATTCTCTATTTCTGTGGCTGTATACTTGATTAATGCCTATCTCCCTCATAGACAATAAACCTCATGTAGACAGACACTACGTGTCTTTGGCATGCTTGCATTGCTAGTGCCCACCAGTATGTGGTACATTGAAGGGGCCCAGGACACATTTGTTTGAATTAATGAAATGCATCCTTAGATCACATTTAGCAGGCAGCTTAAAGCAGACCTTGCTGGAATTCTTGTTGGTTTATGTAGGTTCATCCTGACCCCAAATCTAAAATGGCCACCAGTCTTCCTCCCTTCCACTCATCCCCACTCATCTATCATTGGACTTTCTTTGTTTTTTGATCTTGTCTTATTTAATTTCCCAGCACTTACACTACTTGATTTTATTTACTCTCAGTAAATATCATGAGGGCAAGGAATTTCTTCACTTTCCTTAGGTTTGTATCTTCGGCACCTAAAATAGCACCAGCACATAATAGGCCCTTAATACATGTTTGTTGGCTGAATTAATGAAAAATGGCTTCTTGTTTGTGGCTTATTCAAATGACATGGACTCTCTGGTTTGATGTCAATGGAAACATCTTCCTTATAGTATCCCAGACTATTACCAGGTACTATTTTTCTCCCTGCTCTTAAGAGCATATTGGCTTCTTATGTTTGCCACTTTCCCTACAAGGCTCAGAGCAGAATGCTATGTTCTTGAATGGGCAGTTCAGAATAGACTATCTTCTCTTTCACTTATTTTACTCTTTGCCTTTATTTTAAAATACTGACAAAAAAACACACACACAATAAAACAGAGGGAGAAGAAGAGACTTGAACAGAATGCACTAACTCTTCAATCCAGTAATACTTCCTTCATTGGGCAGGCAGGCATGCGTGGTACCCAGGCCTCTGTGGTGAACAAGAAACATCTGCTTTACCTAAGCCTGATGTCTCACAAAACACTCAAGGCTCCTAGCTGCCTAGAGCACAGGACCCAGGGTACCCTCCCTGCCTGCTGTTACTGCTGCCTATTTGGTGGTTTATTTTTTCTCATTCTTTTGTGCTTTTAGGTGTGCATTTTTTGTTGTTATTTACAGAACCTCTGAGAGTTCTTATTGTAAAAGCCAAAGAAAGGAACTGGATTAACAGATGTTTTTGCTTTGCTGTACAGAGGAGAATTAACGTTTTCATTGTTCAATAAAGAACATTTCTATACTGTTAAATATCTTTCTTGCTTAATTATGTACTTAAGAAAAATGGGGTGATGAGGGTGGGTGTAGGGGCAGTGGAACATTTAAAATTATTTCTAAGGGAAAGACTTTCTGGCTTCTAATATATCATAAACACACTTCTTCATGCTTCTAATAAACTCTTGTGTTTATGTAGCAGGCACAAATGAACTTGAATTTAATTCAAAGTGGCTAAGTGATTAATACATACTGTTCCCTAAAAGCTTGATAAAAAGTTCTAAGCATTGGGAAAATAAGAGGGAATTGATAAGGTAAAAGAAAATGCTTATGTTGCAAACTGTTTATAATGAGTTTGATAGAATTAGAAATCACACATTGACTACTCTTCAAAGTATGTTGGCCTTTAGTACTGCCTTTCCTGGGTTAAACCCAGCTTAATTTAGAAAAACATTCCACTTAAAAAAATACAGTTAATTTTCAGGACTGTTTGACTTCCTTAAAAAATAGGTTATTCTTTTAAGAAGAATAGGGGTTATTCTTCTTAGCAATAAAGTGAATCTTGAAAACAGTTTCTCACTAGTATGATATAAATTTGATGAAAAAAGGCATTGTTTCTGTAAGCAATATAGTAACACCTTAAAGAAAATGTTTAACCTATTTACTCTCTTGCTCTCTATTGGAGTAGTACCATATAAATTACTTCTACCAAGGACATGCTGTTTTATGACTTTATTGTTAACCTTCTCCTTCAGATTTCTTCTATAGTTAATTTAGCAAAACTGCATTTAAATCAGTCCCCGGTGGGAGGACCTGGAGTTCACATTTTTGCTTTTAATAGACACATTAGTCTTCTTCCTACATGGTAAGATTTCATAAATGGCTCCTTATTCTTTTCTGGGGAGATAGCTATTATATATCACTCACTGCATTTCTGGTCTTACCTTAGGGAATTTTCAGGGGTTGTCATTGCTTTGGCTTCAGCTGAAACACACGCTGTTTTAAATTGGATCTTGTATTTGTGTTTAGGATTAGTAAAACTCTCTGCGTACATTTTAACATGAGTTCTGTAAAGGTTATGAAGGCTAAGGTAATTTGAATAGCCAAGTATTACTTTAATACTTAGTTATTTGTAGGTAACTTTCCCCCCACCCCCAGTAAAAAGAGGAAGGAAGGAAATAGAGGCAGGGATGAGGTGAGATTACTGGCAGGATTGTTTACATGTTGTTCTTGGGGCATAAAGTCTGTGGGAGGCTGAGGGAGGTGTTGTTATCTTGCCAGGAGAAAAGCTATGGTTTATTATAAAACATTACACAATGTAATGCATGTTCATATTAGAAAAAAAGGCAACACAAATTCATAAAAATAAGAAAAAAAGATCATTCATAATGTTACCATCTAGAGATAACTACCGTTGAAATTTTGTATGTGACCTTTTAATGATTTTTAAAAACATTTGTCTTTTTAACACAAAAATTGGATCCTCTGACTAGTGAAGAATATATATTTATATTTTAGTTATTTAATATATAACCCTTGCCTGTGTCACACAACACAAATAGTATTTACAAAGAGAAGAATGCACCAACATCCCAGCTCCCCAGCTCCCCAAGTGACTGATCTGAGATAAATTAACCCCCAGAGGGTCTTCAGGAGAGAGAGTAATATGCAAAAGCTGCCTCAGTGAAGCCTTTGGTAAAAAAACAAACAAACAAACAAACAAACAAAAAAACACACACCAAAATCCTGATTATGTATACTCAGAAGTCACAAAGTAGGATTAGGACATTTACATGAAGACTCATAAGCAAAATGTTTTGGTGGGGGGATGAGTGTTATCTTCTTATATAATAAAAGCCTAATATGCAAATTGATCAAAGCAAAATGACTGCCAAAAAACAACCAGTCACTATGATGCGCACTGACCACCAGGGGGCAGACGTTCAATGCAGGAGCTGTCTCCAGCCCCAAGGCCCCAGACCAGCCAAGGCAGGTGCCAGTGGGGGTCCCACGATTACCCCACCGGTTGCTCCACAGAGGGAGGCAACTGTTGGTGGCAGTAGGGGGTGGGGCCAGCAAGCGGGCAGTTCCAGGCCGGCCAAGGTGGGTGCCAGCAAGGTCCCCTGATCACCCCTCTGTTTGCTCCACAGATTGGCTCTGATCACTGGCCAGGTATAGGGACCCTATCTGTGCAAGAATTTCATGCACTGGGCCTATAGTAGGGTCTATAACTTACTCATTAACTTGCCATTTATTAGGAAGTGGAGAGGGTAGAGGATTAGATCCTACTTGCAAGCTGAGAAATTAACCTGCTGTTTCATGGATGCTGCCAAAAGACAAGATGTTTGGATCAGAGGCAAAGGATGTGTTTCTCGTGACACAGCAAGAAGCATGAGCTTCATGTTCACGTTACCTCAGGTCTGATGAGGTGACACAGAGAGCCCCAGGTGGGTGTAGCCCATAAAAATCAGGCACCTCTTTTGGTTTCCCCATAATGGTTGTCTCCTAAAACTTAGGCTTCAGTCTCCTCCTTTGTATATCTTTACACATATGTTCCTTCCTGGTAGAATGTTTTCTATCCTCGTAGAGTTTTCCCTCAAAAACGTGTTAAAATTTGTTGCTGTTTTCCAAAACAGGCATCAGCTTTGAAGGACAATTAATCTAAACATCTGTGAATGCAAACAAAACTGGGTAAGTTCCCTGTTAAAAAAGAATGTGCTGGGTATCTGGGCCTCCTGCAGAATTTAGGGGGCTATTTTAGGCCTTGGTTGGGGAGAATCGGTGATTAGGTTACTTACCAGGATACCGGATTATTAAGTCTCCCAGGAGGCCCAGGCAGTGTACAGTTTAGACTAACTGCTCCTTTTATGTCTAAAGATGGGATCTAATTTGGAGAATAATCACCTTGGTAATTAGTTCAGAGGCCTGGAAAGCTGTTTGTTGTTTGCATCTTTGTTATCAGGATTTGCCTCTACCAGCCACAGTGAGTTTTAAAACTCAGAAGGCAGAGCATGTATCTATTTAAAAAAAATTCATTATGGCATCCAGTAATTTGGATTAATTTCCTCCTTGAGTGTTCAATTAATGTAATTAATACAGTGTATTGTGAGTTGGTCTGCGGTTAAGAATTATAGTATTTCTAATTTCACAGTGTGAGTTTGGGGATGATGAGGATTTGGGGTTTGGGAGGTGTGATTTCAGGCCTGATGATATCCATGAGTCTGACCAGATTCTACTTGATTTTTTTAGTGAGGGGTGAGGTATCTTTAAAAATAGCCGTAAATTCCTGTACTAACCTTTCTTCCCAACCTTACTGTTAATTATTCCCATTGGAAGGAGTTGCACAGCTAGGCTATTTATTATGTGGCAACTCACACTGGGTTATTTCTATCTTCATGCCTTCTCTCCTATCTTCCCCTTCTTCATGGAGGTAATTCCTAAGAGAGCCCAGTCAAGTCATGATCCTTCATAAAGCTTTCTCTGTTCATATAATTTCTCAGTGATTGCTCTCAGATCCAAAAGCATCTGTTATGTTTACTTCTTTCCTTCCTTCCTTCAAATATTTTATATATATTGTATCCAGAGAACCATATACTGTAGATGCTAGTTGTTTTTGCATTTTGGATTTATTTTCTAAGGGGACCCTACAAAAACAATTATAGCATTAATAATTTAATTATTATAATAAGCTCTGGAAAGGAGAAAAATGATACTTGTCATGTGATACTATCTTTAGGGAAAGAGATATTATTTATAAAATGTATGAAATATTGGAACAGGCACTAGGCACATATTATCTCATCCCATCCTGCCAATAACTTTATGCATAAGGTAATGTTACCACCATATTTTACAAAGGGATCCAGGGACTTGTAGAAGTAAAGGCATTTCATCTTTTAAATGAATAGAGGAACTGAAATTTGTCAGATTTCAAAGTTCCTGGGCCTATTTGTTATCCTTGTAGGTGAGTTTCTTAATTGCCTTAACTAGTGAGTATGAAGTTTTGAAGAAAGGAAACTCACCTTGCACCTTGCACAACATGTTGCCTTGAAAATAGAAAGATCTATCTCAGTGACCAGCTGGCAACATAACTGAATTAAATCATGAAATTAAATAATAGTGTATAGGAGATTGAGGGACTTAGGGGTTGATTCAGGAAAAAGACAGGACCACAAGAGGCAATGATACAAGTTTTATTTCATAGTTCTTAGACAGGATTGCATGAGAGGGGAAATCCTGTCAACATGAGACTGACAAGGACAGAAATAGAATATTGGGGACCAGCTAGAATTGTGAAAAATATTAATCATGCTCTATTAACCATTATTTTATTCTGATTAAAGAAGGCATATTCTAACCTGGCTGGGGAGTTACATGTGGGACCTGGGAATTCACCTGGAAATGCAGCCCGTCTCTCCCCAGGAATTGCCTATTGTCATAGAAAGATTAACACCCATATTATAGAAAACAGAGTTTCCAGCCCTTTGAAGACCCCCAGCCTTTGCATACCTGCAGGTCTTTGCAAATCTGCAGCCCCCATTACCTGTAAACTGCCCATTTGGCGTACCTGTTAGACTACTCCCCCATGTACTCTTTATCCTTCTATTCATTATAAGCTTCTGGTTTATGATGGGGTACAGAGCAGATTTTTGTGGATTACCTGCTGCTCTCCCATACTTCCAGTAGTATTGGAATAAACACTCATGTATGATTCCAACTCTCTCTGCTTAATTGGCTCAAGTAGTGACAGGCAGCATGGACCCATTGACTGTCTGGTTACAAGACCACTCGGAGGCCTAGGGTGTGGGAGTCACCATCCAGAAAGGGAGAAGGGTAATGAATTCTGGGGGAGAGGGAGATCAGAAAAAGCTTTGTTTATATACATGATGTCATTCAGCAGTAAGATGGGGGATATCTGGGTCAGAGAGCTCTGAAAGGCAGCCGTGGCTAGGGCCTTATAGTTTCCAGGTTCTGTCTTATCACAAGGCAACAGCTGTTAGGTGAGGTTTTGTGGGTTATGCAAAACAGACTCTGAACGACTAAAAATTTGCTTGTTTGGGCTATTTTAAAAAAATAATTGGAAGTGTTAAAATTTGAGTCTGGCACTGGTGGGCTTTTGAGCTAATGAGTTTCAGATTGCAATGAATACACAGAGGCCAATTTAGTCTCATTTATGTAAGAGTGCAATGTGGCTGTTCTTCTGAAACTCAGATTTAGGCTGAGTAGTGGACAATTTTATGAGAGGAGTTACTTCTGCTGTTGATTGTCTGCCATCAGCACCAAACATTTTTTTTTTTTTTTTATGACGATACTCACCAGTGAAGGCTTTGGTGGTTGGGAGCTCTGTAGGCTCCATCCAGGCCTTGCCATTTTTAATGAATATTAACTGAAGACTAAGTGAGGGAGGAAGTGGGATGATTGTGGGCACTGAAGGAAGCATTTGCTTGCGATGTGAGTGGCCAGTTCAGGCCTGGTTGTGGTGACTGTGGGTAATCCTGCTGTTTGATGGGCAGAATATTGGAACAGGTTTGGATTTAAAAGATTAATCTCCATGTTATTTATTTTATTTCATGGCTTTTACACATTTTACTTCAGGAGCATGATTTAGGATATGCACTTGGCTTCAAACTCTTCTTTTTTAGCCTTCTTTCAAGAAGGTTAAGATATTCTGGCTTTGACAGCTCTTACTCAATCACAGTATTGACACTGCATTAAAAAATATTCCTAATTTTTACCTTGCGTTTCTTCTGTGGAACATTAGAACTCCAGAAAAGATAACAGTAAAGAATTAATAATTCATCATACTAAGTTGAAATAGGCATTGGTCCTTGAAGCAGAAGCATACATTGAATATTGACCATTCCAGTGTTATTCTTCACTTCTCTAAGAACTCTAAGGATCTCTCCCCTCCCCCACATTACATGGAAGAATTTAATTGGTATAACCTCACTAAACTACTAATAGACAAATAGGTGGAGATTAAACAACATGCTTCTAAACAACACATTTCAAAGAAGAAACCTCAAGAGAAACTAAAATTTTTTAACTCAATGAAAATGAAAAGGTGACTTATCAAAGTTTGTGAGATGCAGCAAAAGCAGTGCCCAGAGGGAAATATATGGCAATGAATGCATATGTTAGAAAAGAAGAAAGATCCAAAATCAATAATCACCTAGGAAACTAGAAAAGGAAATATAAATTAAGCAGAAGAAAAGAAATAATAAGAATGAAAGGAGAAATCAATCAAATTGAAATCAATACAGAAAACCAAAGAAACCCAAAACAGGTTGTTTGAAAAGATCAATAAAATTGATAAGCTCATAGCCAGGATAACTAAGGAAAAACAGAGAGGACACAAATGACTAAATTTAAGGATATCAAATAAAAACTAATACCCAAAATACCAGGTTTCCATGTACTTCTTGTTTGATTAATTTTATAGTTTCACTTCTTTAAGTTTTCATACTATAGCTTCTGGTTTCATCCCTATTCCTGCCGCCTAATTACCTCTCACTAGGAGTCAAAGGCTGGAGGGGGTAATGTTCACAGAGGTTAGAGAGCTGCTTCAGCAGTGAAATTTGCCTGCCATTCATTCTTTGATGCCTGAAATCACTGTAATGGAATTTCCTTCTTTCAATTGAATTAGTTCTCTGTGGAAGGCAGAGGTCTCAGGTTATTAGTGTAAAGTGCCTCTCTTATAGAACAGCCAGGGAACAGGCCTTGATAGTGAAGAGAAAGTTGGGTGTTTGGCAAGGTCAGGCTGGAAGGAAACTGCTTCAGACTAGGGAGAGAAACTGAGAGTGGCATTGGACAGTAGTTAACCATGGGCTTCCCTTCCTCCCATCAGGCCTCCTTTGCCCCTCCTCTCTGATGGTGCTGCCACAGGCCTTCCTTCTCCCAATCTTGCCTCTCCATCTCTCCTTAGGCACCATGCCCCTTCTTTCCTTTGTTTTACAAGGGCCCTGTGAGCTCTCCAATGCCAAAGACCTCTGTGCTCAACTATGCAGGATGGTAATGACTCAACATTACTGACCATGATGACCATGAGGACTGGGTCTGTTGACTTGTGGTCTTTTCAGCCACAACATCTGTTAAAACCACTGGGGCTGGGAGATGATTGGAATGTCTCATTTGAGATGACTTTCTTGCTCTTCAGCTAAAGAGATCTATTCATTTGAGAGAGGATGCCTTTGTACTTTTTCTGACCCAAGTTTTGTCTTATAGAGCTTAGGGAGATTTAACTCCTTCCTGGCTTGCTCACTGGGCACTTTGACTACAGTTCAACTGTAATTATGGTATTCCTTGGCTGGGGAGATGGCTTATTTCCTCTCACATTTTTATTTTTATTTTTGTGAAACCTTATTAAAATTAAAACCAGGGAAAATTAATCTGGGGAAAAGATATACTTAAAAAAGGTGTTAGCCTGATACTCTGCATGTGAGAGGAAAAAGAAGGGACTACGTAGGTTCCCTAGAATTGTTCTTGCATTGATTGTGTGAACATGAGCATTTCAGACCCTTTATTTCTCTAGAAAGGCAGGCAGAATAGGAAGGGGTTAGAGTACAGGCTATAGTGTCAAAGTATCTGCATTCATGGAGGTAAGTATCTGCACCAATACGGAGGAAAGCATCCTAAGCAGAAGGACACAGTGAGCACAGGGTTGTGAATAAGCACATTGTGTTTGAGAAAGAACAAAGTGTGGAGTGGAGCTGGACCACAATGAATGGGGAGAGAGTAGCTGGAGAGGCAGGCGGAGACAGCTTGTGTATGGCCTTATAGGCTAGGTTAGGGAATTGGTTATTACTGGAAAAGCAAGAAAAACTCTCTGGAGAGTTTTAAGCAGGAAATGAATATGATTTGATTTGGATTTCTAAAAGATCACTCTTGTTATTGTATGATGAATAGGTTGGAGAAGAATGAGTTGAAGCAGGGACACAGTTAAAAGATGATTGTAATAATCTGAGATAAGAGAAGGTGGTGTCTTGGACCAAAGTGATTATGATGGAAATAAAGTGAAGTGGGTAAATTTCACTATAGTTTGGATGGGTGGTTCCCAGGATTGCTCATATATTGATTGTGGGAGAAAATAGAAAAAGAGGAATTAGTGATAACACTAACATTTTGACTTGAACAGCAATTGGGTGGGTGTTCAAGTAAAAATATTAGATGGAGAAGACAGACGTTTTTTGGTGGGAGGGGACAGGAGACTATAGGTACAGTGTATGGAATTCAAGAGTTCTGTGTTAGTCATAAATGTGTGACATTAAAACTTAGACATTAAACATCTAAATGGAAATGTCATGTAGGCAGCTGGATATAAGATTTGTAGTTCAGTGAAGATATAGGAACTGATGGTACACATTTGGGAGTGATTGGCATGTAGATGGTATTTAAAGCCTTGGGAATAAATGTGACCTTGTAGGGAGAGGGTGTAGAGCAAGCATGTCAAACTCACGGCCCATGGCCCACATGTGGCCCACAACGAATATTTTTTGTGACCCAGCCAATATAACAGTATGTAAGAAACATAATAAAAAATTTCTAACTTAATTTTTACAATATCCTGTTATACATAATTATTAATAACGAACTATAACATTCGTCAACTATAACATTGACTGATTACTACAATTGTGTTGCATTAATTTCCCTTATGCGCTTTATACACAGGTGCACCATTTCTCTTCGCTAATACCAGCAGTGAATATTTTAGCAGCTGATTGCCATGTCATTAGTTTTGGACTGACTTGTTTGGTGTGCACAATAAGAATTTTTCGCTTTCAGAGAACAAGAAAAGTAGATTTATTTGTATTACTCTTATTAATTTGTACAGTTATTCAGTGCCTGGTAAGTTAATGTTTAAGAAAATATTAATTTTTATTAAATGTTCTATTATTTTATGTTAATGATTACTCATTTCAGCCCTTTGTATTCAGCATGTCTCTATTGAAATAAACCTACATTTCTATGAAATTAAAGCTTTTGTTTTTTTGTGGCCCATATAAACTTAAACCTTGTTTATTTGGCCCATGTGAGACTTTGAGTTTGACATACCTGGTGTCTAAAGGGAGAAGAAAAGAGGCTGAGATCTGAGGTACTGCATTTAGAGGTCAAGCAGAAGAGAAGAAAACTTAGAGGACTCAGCCAGAGAGGTAAATAACATACTTCACCTAGAACTTGGCATGTAGTATGGTAGGCAAAATTACAATCACTACTACTGCTACTGTTTTATAAAAGAGCAAAAATGTATAAAATTTGTAATTTCACTTTCTCTGTAGACATTATCTTTGATTATACAGTGCCAGCATTTCATGCCTGTTCTTTAATTTTCTTATTTGTCTTCACAGTTGAATCACAGGCAACTGGCTTGAGTCCAGTGAGCTTCCAATTGAGCCTAAAGATTTGTGGTTTTCAGAACACCTAGTGATTTCCAAGTTTGTACCAATTATTTTAACTTTATGAGAATTGTACTTCCTATCACTAGTATCAGCACTTTCATTTTTACATTTTCTACTCATTTTATAAACCAATAAGGACAAAATGCAATAAAGTAGTCCTGTAATTGCACAAATAGCTGTACAGAGATGGTAACTGCCAAAATGGAACTGGATGCAAGCAGGCAGCGCCATAGTGTGATAGATTTAAATGTGTATTACTCATCTGAAGTATGAAATTATGCATATGAAGGCAGTTTTGTGGGGGCCTATGCATTACCTATAAATGCATCCCCCCTCAGAAGTCAAATGTATAAGATGAGCCATTTGTATTTGTTCATCACCAGGCAGATAGACCATTCACGCACCTGTCTAACCCTTCTTCACAGAAGCCAAAAATCAAGAAATATGGCCCCCATCTGTAGCACTGGTACTTGACTCAGTAGTCAATAGCTCAAAATATCATTTAGTTGATAGTCTTCTTGCTTAATAAGGAGTTAGAGATTGGCTAACAAAAGGCATCACAGATGGTGAGCAACAGACTTGAAGGAGCCATGCCAGCCACTAATTACTAAGACATATTTGTAAGAACTCTGGTACTTGTCTTAACCCACAAGTGAGAACTTCCATGGCTTCAGGCTTCCTTCCATCTCCAGTGTTTGAGACATGGATTAAAATCAGATGCTTTAGCAATTGGCTTGGCTTTCCAAACATCAGGCACATTTTAATTCTAAAAAAATAATAATACTCCACAAGAGATGAAAGAATTTTAATTTCTCTAAGAACTCATTTCCTCATCTGATTTACCTGCTCCCCATCCTTACCCCCTCCCCCTACTTCCCAGATAGATATCCCCAAGCAATGGCAGTTTACTAAGGCATTGTTTCTAAACTGTGCAGATTTTCCTTTGGGATCTTTACAATGGTAAAAAGAAGTCCTCAAATTTACATTGGAGCCCCCTTTGTAAACACTGATCATTTTAGTAAGGCTTATTCTATTTTATAGATTTTGCTGGATATTGTAGTATTTATTTATAGATAGGTGGGTGTGAGGAGATAATATCTTAATACTCCATAACTGTTTTTGTTAATCCTCACTCAAGGATATTTTTTTTTCCATTGATTTTTAGAGAGAGTAGAAGGGAAGGAATAGGGGAAAGGGAGAGAGAGACAGATTGATAGAAAGAGAGGGAGGGGAGGGAGGAAGAGAGGGAGGGGAGGGAGGAAGAGAGGGAGGGAGGGAGGGAGACAGAGAGAGACAGAGAGAGACAGAGAGAGACAGAGAGACAGAGAAACATCAATGTGAGAGAGACACATTGATAGATTGCCTCCCACAGGAGCCCTGGCCAGTGTCAGGAATAGAACCTGCAATCCCGGTACATGTCCTTTACTGGGAATCAAACCTTTGACCCTATGGTGCATAGGCCAGTGCTCTGCTTTGAGCACACTGGCCAGGGCAACACTCCATAATTCTTTAAAAAATGTTTTAAAGTGTTTTTAAAATATAAAATGTACATTTGTACATTATAAAACAAATTGAACATTTAAGAATCTAATCCTGTTTAAGAACTTTTACGAATGCTATTGAAATTTCCTGAAGTTTGCACTCATTCTTCTTCCTTACTTCCTACTTTTGTTAGCTGAGTTGTTTTTATGTTATTACAGCATATAACACTTTGTACTATTTACTTGCCCTATCCTCATCTTTTGACTTTAGTTCTACAGTTAAATATATTCAAGGTTCAATCTATTATTTATGCTGAAGCTTTCCCAATAATTTGTTATTTGCCTGAAGCTCATTTTCCAGTAGACTACTCAGGAAAGTCTCATGGAATCAATATTTCTGGATTCTTGTATATTCATAATTGTTTTGTTGACACATTTAATCTAGAAAGATAGATATAGAATCTTTGGCTTATATTTTTTCTTGGAATATCTTTTAAAATGTTGTTCCATTGTTTCCACCATAAAATCTTGTTGAGAAGTTTGATTTTAATTTTATTTTTTGCCCCTCATATGTGACCTGGTCTTTTTATTTGAATGCCCTAATAATTTTCTTTTCCATTTCTTTGAAATGTGGTAATTTTAATAGATATTTCTTGGTATAAACTATTGTAGAATAGTTTTCTTGGGTACTTGGTAGGTCCTTTTTGTATGATGATTTAGTTAAAATTTTTATTTTATTTTATTTCAGGTATGTGTTCTTGAATTATGATTTTTTTCTGTTTTATTTGCTTTAGTTTTATTTTAGGGACTCATATGCATGTTTAGTATTTTTGGCCTATCTTTTGTTTGTCTTTGATCGTTTTTTATCACTTCTCTATTTTCATATGATTTTTTTTATATTTCCCTTTTTATTGTATATTTAGTTCCCTGAGTTTGTACGGTGATCTATTTTCTCTTCTGTTCTTTTTAATAATTTTTTTCTAATTCTGTCTGATTTCTGACCATCTCATTTTATTCTCTTCTTGTCTAGCATTTTATTTATGACTTTATACCTAATATGTACTATATTTTTTAAAATTATGCGTTTTTGATTTCTTTCAGTTCATTTTGAAATATTACATTTTAGTTTCCATCTATTTTGAGCCTGCATTTTTCTGTTTTGTTTTATTATTTGTTGGGTTATTTCATAGTTCATTTAAATGTTTTTTTTGGCAATATAGGGAATTAGAGAGTGTATTCCTTTCATATATAAGTGAGATGGGTTTTCTTGGGCTATGAGGAGGTTTCAAAGGGCTTGGTGATTGTCCAAAGTAGCCTTCATAGCTTCATAATTTAAAGGCTCTCTCTTCTATTGTTACCATAAGGTAGTTAAATATATATATATGGAGCTTGGCTGTACAGGTATTTCTCTGTCTCTTGGAGCAAACTCTGGTTCAAGAGCATTTTCTATCTCCAGCTCTGTTTTTCATAGAGTTTTAAAGACCTTGTTTTTAAGAGAAGTGCTCTTACCTTTAGATGCACTATTTTTGTTTATCAGTACTTTTCGGGTTCTGCTTCCTCTGGACTCTTGAAATTCTTGATCTCCATGACCCTCAGGGTCCTTACTTGCTCACCTTGTTTTTCTTTTTACTTTCAGCAGAATATCCTTGAGTGAGACTCTGTCTTTCTAGAAGAGAATTTGCTATTTGCTATATAATACTTCTTTTCTTAACCCCCCCACCTCTAAAAAACACCCTGATATTATATCTACACCAGCTTTCTCTCACTTAGTACTTACACGCTATATCTTAGTCCATACTTTTATTTCAACATTTCTATAGCCTTCTCTTTTAAATTTGTATCTTGTAAACAGGATGTAGGTTATGCTTTTACAATCAGACAACTTCTGTTTGTTCTGTAACCAGCAAGTTAATTTTATTTACATTATTTTATTTCTGGATAGTATCTGGAACTGTTTCAACTATCTCACTTAGAGTTTATATATGTACAGTTTCTACATTGTGCTCTTTTTCCCCTCTGCCTATTTTTATGTTCTGTTTATTTTTCTTTTACAATTTTCTACCTTTAACAGATTAGAATATGTACAATATTCTATTATTTTCGTGTTTTTTTCTTGAAAGATTACCATGAATATTTAACAATGCAACAAAGTCTAAAGTTTCTTACTGTGTCAGGCTCCCTCCAAAAATAACAGAAGCTCATGAGCCTAAGGCTTTCTACCCATTTCTTAGCAAGAAGAAAGTAGATGTTGACACCAGACTCAGTGTGCTTTTGGTTGTTCTCCTTATCTGTGTTCAAGTTAATGTGGGGTAGATGTTATGTAGTTCTCATTTTAGATTGTGGGATCATCCATCCCTAAAAACATTGTTTTATTCATGCAGTGGTATAAGTTCCATAGAATATTTACATAACTAATTTTTCATTATGGTATGAAATTCTAATGAGAGAAATAAATTGTAATTTCCTTAGCCATTTCTTCATTGTGTTCATTTAAACCATCCCAACTTTTGGCTATAATATGTAAATGTGTAATAAACCTTGGTGTGTTAGACATTTTTTACAGTTTTAGCTTTATTTCTTTGCACTTGGATACTTAGATTTGGAGTTACTGGAAGGAATGGCATTAACACACTTAAAGACTACTGATGAGGATTGTCAAATTGCTTCCCAAGAGGCTATACCAATTCACACTGCTGCCAACAATGTAAGAATATCATTAAGGGCACTCTGGTCAGCTTTGGGCATTATCATTTACATATTAGCAATTAGTGTTTCTATTGATTTTTTAATTTTCAGCTATTGGATTTTACTGAGTTTATTTAAAGAGTTTTCAGAAAGAGCAGGGCTGGGTGAACAGGGAAGAGATGTAGGGCAGAGAGCATTCCAATTGTTTGGTCATCCATCATAGACTCTAACCAGCATCTGTTTCTACTTGTTCTACCGAAGTACAAGTCACTTCTTTTCTTTCAGTTTCTCTTTTCTCATTGATGAAATGAAGAACTTCCCCAAGATCCCACTTGGCTTCAAGGTTCTGATTCATCCCTTGGTGTGAATCTCACATTTTAAATCTGTGCAGATTTCTCTGGTTGTCTTGTCAGAAGCTATAGGAGTTTATCTGTTACCATACATATTATATTCTTTTCTTTGGTGTACTCAGTAGAATGTATTTTATATTTTGTTCCTTCTCTGTTCTCCTTGCCTCTTTGGAAATTCTGATTTAAAAAAAAAGAATGCAGATGTGGCATATGAATATTTAAAATGTGATTTGCATTTAACAAATTACATATGATCAGATAATCCCCAATGTGATTTTGCATTAGGGAAGAAATGAGAATATGTATTTTATATTAAATGCATAGCATTTAAATACTTTAATACAAACAAACTGCATTTGAATATTAATCTCTCCCCAAAAGACCTTGCCAGGCATATTAAATATTTAAAACTTTTCCTCATTCCAAAGTTCCTGAACCCCTTAAACATTTCCACTGTTCTATGTAAGTTTAAAGAATCTCGTTTTTTGTTGTTTTTAGAAAGAGGAAAGGAGAGAGAGAGAGAGAGAGAGAGAGGGAGAGGGAGAGAGAGAGAGAGAGAGAGAGAGAGAGAGAGAGAGAGAGAGAGAGAGAGAGAGAGAGAGATTGGTTTCCTCAGTGTATACGCCCAGACTGGGGATTGAATTTGCAACCCAGATATGTGTCCTGACTGAGAAGTGAACCATCCACCTTTCAGTGTATGGGATGATGCTACAATCAACTGAGCCATACCAGCCAGAGCAATCTCAGTATTTTTAAATGTATTATTGTAAAGTGTGAATTTCTACTTATGAAGTTTTTCTTCCACCAGAACAAGGGTGAATTAATAGGCCAAGAATTTCCCAGGTTAGAGAGTATAAAACCTACTAAATGAAATACAGCAATCAGGAGAGCTGAGCGTGAGGTAAGGGAAAGGGAATTGTCTGGTAGAAGGTGTCCTGCCTAAAAGTGATAGAAACGTAGATTCTCAGTGTTGGATATGACCTTGGAAATCATCAAGTTGAATCATCTATCTAATGCAGAATCCAGGTTTCACATATCCAGGTGGTTGATCAGCTAATCACTTCTTGAATGTTTCTAGTGTTTGGGAGCTCACCACCTAACAAGCCAGCCCTGACTATATTATAATTGGGCAATGTGTATTTTGAGAGAGTTCTGATGATCTTGAGTTCAATTCTACCTCTAAATGAATCACTAATTTTAGTTTATTCTCCTGGATCAATTACATGGGGATTAGGTAATTCCTGAAGTAATTTTTATATTATTTTATTCAAACTCATAGTCTACAGGCATGTTTGCTGTTGTTAGTAATGATTAAAAATAAGTCCCCTAACCAGTTTGGCTCAGTGGATAGAGCGTCGACTTGTGGACCGAGGGTCCCAGGTTTGATTCTGGTCAAGGGCATGTACCTTGATTGTGGGTACATCTCAGGATGCAGCTGATTGATGTTTCTCTCTCTTTGATGTTTCTAACACTCTCTCCTTCTCCCTTCCTCTCTGTAAAAAAAAATCAATAAAATATAATAAAAAATAAATTCCATAAAAAGGAATGATTTTCCAAGTATGCACTGAGGGAACTGAATTCAAGAACAAGTGAGATGATTTTTTTCAAAATTTGGCACTCAAAGCAAAGACAACAAAGGCAAAAATAAACAAATGAGACTAAATCAAACTAAAAAGCTGCTGCATAGCAATGGAAATCATCAACGAAACGAAAAGGCAACATACAGAATCAGAGAAAATATTTCCAAATCATATATCTGATAAGAAGTTAACATCTAAAACATATAAAAAGAACTCATACAACTCATTAGCAAAAATCAAACAATTTGATTAAAAATGAGCAGAAAAACACAATAGAGACTTTTCCAAAGAAGACATCTGTGTGGACAACAGGTACCTGAAAAAATGCCCAACATCACTAATTATCATGGAAATGCAAATCAGAACCACAATGTGATAGTATATGCCTGTTAGAATGTCTATCATCAACAAGGCAAGAGATAAATGTTGGTGAGGCTAGGACAAAAAGGGAATAAACTCTTGTGCACTGTTGTTGGAAATGTAAATTGGTTATAGCTACTATGGCAAACAGTATGGAAAGTTCTCAAAAAATTAAAAATATAACTGTCATTTAATCTGGCAATTCCATTTCTGGGTATATATCCAAAGGAAATAACATCACTATGTTAAAGAGATAGCTGTACCTCCATGTTCATTGCAGCATTATTTATTCACAATGGCCAAGACATCGAAACAACCTAAGTGTCTCTTAGTATCCATTGACATGTGTGTGTGTGTATGTATTTATATATGTATATATGTGTATATGTGTATATATGTATATATTGTGTATATATGTATGTATATGTCTGTGTGTGGGTATATATATATAATATTATCCAGTCATAAATTAGAAGGAAATCCTACCA
The DNA here is from genome assembly GCA_027563665.1 of Antrozous pallidus. Taxonomy (NCBI): domain Eukaryota; kingdom Metazoa; phylum Chordata; class Mammalia; order Chiroptera; family Vespertilionidae; genus Antrozous; species Antrozous pallidus. The sequence continues at coordinate 24,049,563 of CM050514.1, forward strand.
TTTACAACAACATTGATGGACACAGAGGGCATTATGCTAAGTGAAATAAGTCAGAGAAAGACAAACACTTTGTGATCTCATTTATATCTGGAATTTAGGTATACCAAACTCATAGAAACAGAAAACAGATTGCTGGTTGCCAGAGATGGGGGGTGAGGGGAGAAGAAATTGAAGGAAAGTCGTCCACTTATAAGATAAATAAGTCCTGATAATGTGATACACAGTATGGTGATTATAGCTAACAATAATGTCTGTTCAAAAGCTGCTAGGAAAGTAAGATCTTAAAAGTTCTCATCACAAAATAATTTAACTGTATGAGGTGATGCATGTTAACTAAATGTTAATCATTTCACAGGATAAGCATAGTTCAAATCATTTTGTTGTATAGTTTAAACTAATACAATGTTATATGTCAGTTATATCTTAATCAAACTAGAAAAAAGTAACCAGGAGTCAATAAAGATATCTTTAAATCATTGATCATGACATACTAACAACCACCATAGATTGTAGCTCTATGTAAGCCATAGTACTTTCTCATAAAAACTTAATTTTTTTTAAAGAACAAGTTAAGAATCCTAATATATAAAAAGCCAGGGCCGTCATGACTGAAGCAACTGGACAGACGACCAAACAGCAGGCTGCATGGGGTGACAAGGCCAGCAGCGGGGGTTAGTGAGGGACGACCAAACGACTGAACAGCAGGCTGCAGGGGGCAACTAGGCTGGCAGAGGGAGCAGTCAGGGGGAACCAGGCTGGTGGGGGGGAGCAGTTGGGGGTCACCAGGTCAGTGGGGAGGCTATTGGGGTGACCAGGCTGACAGGAGGAAGTTGGGGGTGACCCAGACAGCAGGAGGGGCAGCTAGGGGCCATCAGGCAGACAGGTAGGCGAGCAATTATGAGCCAGCAGTCCTGGATTGTGAGAGGGATGTCTGAAACTGGCAGCTGGACATCCCCCGAGAGGTCCTGGATTGGAGAGGGTGCAGGCTGGGTTGAGGGAACCCCTCATCCCTTATGCATGAATTCATGCACTGGGCGTCTAGTTAATAATAATGATGACAACAACACAAAAAAAATCTAAGTTGCACTCTTTCCTCTGTGCCACCCACTGCTCTAAGTGTTTTATGTATGTGGCCTCATTTAATCCTTACCATTTATGAGGTATGTATCATTATTCCCATTTTACATATGAGAAAGCTGAGGTGCAAGGAAGTTAAATAATTTTCACAAGTTACTTCTACATAGCTACTTAATGGCAGTGATTGATTTTAAGCCCACTTCTTTGACCCAGAGTTTCTATTCTTATCTATTATGCTGTACTTAGAGTGGCCACATTATTTACCATTCAAACCAAGACACTTTTGAGAGTGAAATGAAGTGCTAATAATAACTACTCCAGGACAACACTCCAGCTATACTAATTCTCAAGTGACAGGCAGGCTAATAAAAACATGTGGAACCCAGCCAGCATGGCTCAGTGGTTGAGCAGAGATCCAAGAACCAAGAGGTCACAGGTTTGATTCCCAGTCAGGGCATATGCCCGGGTTGTGGGCTCAATCCCTAGTAGTGGGTGTCAGAAGGCAGCTGATCAATGATTCTCTCTCATCAATGTTTCTATCTCTCTCTCCCTCTCTCTTTTTCTATGAAATCAATTAAAATTTATTAATAAAAGGAAACGTAATAGAAGTTCTCAATATCACCATGAAAGGCAGATCTATGTTTTCTATGGCATGAATGTTATGCATTTTTGAGTGCCTTCTTTCAGAAAAGGAACACAAAGCTCTGAATACTTACATATCAAAATTAGATTTTTTGAATGAGAAAGCAATAGTAACAAATTAGCAGAAGTGTGGGGATTCAGGTCCCTTTCTTCTGAGACCTATTTGGGAAATGTACCTGAAGTCCTTGATTGCAACTTGGCTTCCTTTTCCCGCTGAAACATTCTGTACCTTCCAGATTTCACAGTGGGGAGGGGGGTTCAAATCAGGGGCCTTGAAACTTCAGTTCCAATAGGTTCACGGTAGACATGCCTGTGATCACGTTTTTAGGTCACTTAGAAAATAAGTTGAGTGCAAACATGTTTGTGGTGCTCATCAATTGATAAGATAAAATAGCATTTCTAAACACACATCAAAAGGTCACCACAGACATGTCAGAATGGCCACTTTAGAGTTCCTTAATCCCAGTAAGGCACTGTTTAGATCCTCTCAAACCTATAAGAACAGTTCCTGTCCAGGCAGGTGGCGGGGTGAATTGCTGTGAATGGGTTGGGTACTGGTTCTAAGATTTTAGTATGGGTTCAGCACTGGCCAGTGTGTTGTTTTAATATAATCCTCCACCTCCCTCTCCCTCTCCCTGTCAATCTTTGCCCAGGTCAGAGATGGCTTTATAATCTTCCCAGCCTTAGAACACCTATTTCTGTAAAATAGGAGTTCTAAGGCTGGTGCCCTTCGGATTGAGGATTCTCATGGTGCCAAATGCATTAGCAACGTTAGATTCTCACTAATAAAGGATAAGAAAGGCAAGCGCTCACCACAAAGTCATCTATTTGTGGTCATGTATGCATCTAAATGCTTTTAGTGATATAAGAGGATGCTCTCACAGGCCAGTTGGTTAGAGTGTCATACCATATACCAGAAGGTTTCGGGTGTGATGCCAGGTCGGGGCACATGCCTGGGTTGCACATGTGGGAGGCGGCTGATCAATGGGTCTCACATTAATGTTTTTCTCTCTCCCTCTCCCTTCCACCCTAAAATAAAAAAAATAAAAAAGCTCCTTATAGCCCTAAACTGGTTTGGCTCAGTGGATAGAGCATCGCCTGTGGATTGAAGAGTCCCAGGTTCTATCCTGGTCAAAGGCATGTACCTTGATTGCGGGCATATCCCCAGTAAGAGGTATGCAGGAGGCAGCTAATTGATGTTTCTCTCTCATCGATGTTTCTCTCTAGCCCTCTCCCTTCCTCTCTGAAAAAAATCAATAAAATATACTTTAAAAAGCTCCTTATCAAACACCTTAACATTATACATTTTTGTTAATGTTTTTTTATTGTGCAATGCCAACATCATTCTCACTCCCTTCCTCTTCTGCCATGCTTCAGTCTTCCCATTCCTGCCTGCCTCCCACTGCCCCTTCATCTGCTGAGAAACCCAGTGCATAAGTTTGGGGTAGGAAAGGTTTAACATTTATTCCAAGTTTCTTTTGTTTCTTATTTCTATTTATTTATTTATTTATTTATTTATTTATTTATTTATTTATTTATTTATTTATTGGTGGTGAGGGTAGGGATAATGACAAACCTCTTTTGCCTGAATATTTTTCTAAGATCACCCCTACTGGCTGTCCTACAAGGTATTACTATCCTAATACCTTTATTAGATATTAGACAGGAAGTCTGAAATCCAAAACTAGCTACTATTTGTCAGCCCACATTGGTCATTATATTCTTGTTTGTCTTGTTTAGATTATACATCTCCTGGGCAAGAGGCTGGGTAGTTTTATTACAGTACCCATCGCTCTGTCAACACCACCAAAATTAAAGCAAACACTCTTCTCAAATGGCACTTTGATCACATGTCTCTACTCCCAGACTGCTTAGGACTGGGAGGTTTGAGGTAGCTATGTCCCGATTAACATGGACTGAACCCCAAATGACAGTGATGTTCTTGAAGAAAATTCATTTTATTTTTCTGACTTGGGCTGCAGAAGACACATTGAAGCTGTAAAACACAGCTTGGAAATGACTAGACTAATTTTAGAACCCGTTTACACAGCTGCTCCACTGAAAAGCTGACTTTCACCGCAGTTCTTGCTCTGGGATGGCTTGCCTTTATTTAATTAAAAGAGATCAACAAGGCAGGCTTTGCTACAGCAAGGTCCACAGCAAAACTGCCAGGCGAGTGTGGTTGCTTTCTGACATTCTGCTTTATTAGATGTCAGTTTATAATTAAAAGTTTGAGTGACAGAGCTCCGAGTACCCAGCAAAATGATTTTGAGGATCTTAATTATTTCCAGCTATCTTCCTAGCAAGTAAATATATGAGACTGTGAGATTTTAACATGGAGGGAGACACTTGGCATTGCCCAAACATTCCCTTTGAAAAATGCAGAAATAGAAAATGCTCTAGGGTTTAGAACCTGATAGAGGGAAATTCATATTTTGAAAAGAAATTGAAGTCATCCCCTGTAAGGGGAAGGAGGTATATGTTTGAAACAACAGATATTAGAAGCAAAACAAAGGGAGTCAAATATCCTAGGGAAAGATATCAGTCTTGCTTATGAAGTTAATTAGGAAAATAAAAGTGCCTTTTCCTTCAAGATATGTTTATTACTTATGCTTCCATATTCATTTTACAGGGATTTTTAAAAGAAATATCTAGATTTTATTGAAAAAAAAATGGTTTGAGATTCTCCCCCCCCCCCATCTGTGCAAACTAATAAAATAATTCACTGAATTTTGGGAATAATCAAATACTCTTATTATTTATTTACTAGAGGCCCAGTGCACAAATTTGTATACGGGTCCAGCCAGTCTGGCCCTAATTGGGTGGATCAGGGCTGGGCCTGTTGGGAGGAGGAATTGGTGGTGGTGGTGGTGGTGGGGGGTTGGCTGGTTGGCCAGGCCGGCTGGGGGGAGGAACAGGGGCTATTAGACAGCGGGCCCAGCCCCTGATTAGGGTTGTGGGATGATTGGGGGGTTGAGGCCAGCCATGGGGAGGGGCTGTGGGTGGTGGGCCTGCCGAATGGAGTTGGGGGTGCCGATTGGTGGCCAGCAGCCTGGGGGAGGGGCCATGGGTGGTTGCCAGTTAACCCTGCCCCTGATAAGGGTGGGGGTGGGCCAATCTGGGGTGGGGCTGTGTGTGGCGAGGGGCATCAGGAGATTGAATGGCTGACCCCCTGTTAGGGTGTTGGGGGGTGATCAGGGGCAGGGCTGGCCAGGGGTGGGGACCCATAGGGAAAAGGACCAGCCATGGGGAGGGGCTGTGGGCTGATCAGGGTGGGTGGGAGCTCATTGGGGGCATAGCCAGTGGGGGGAGGGGCTCCAGGAGGTTGGACCCTATCCCCTTTTGGGGTGGGAGGTGCTATCAGAGGAGGGCTGGCCAGAGGGAGAAGCTGTGGGTCTATCATGGCGGCACTGGCTGGTTGGGAGTGGGGCTGGCGGGGGTGGGGTATGGCAAGGAAGGGGTGTTTAGCCAGATGCCCCGCTCTTGATTGGGGTGAGAGAGTGAGATCAGAGGCAGGCGATCAGGGGAGAAGGACTGCAAGATTGGCCAACCAGCCCCACCCCCTGATGGGGCTGGTTCACTGGCCACAGTGGGCATCATACTGACCAGTTCTTATGGCTGTTATGGTCACTGGCTTTTTATATATGTAGATTGTCAACTCATCATGTTGTATATTTCATTTGTTTAACTTTACTTTTTTTAAAAATCTTTATTGTTCAGTTTATTAATTATATTGTTCCCTTTTATTTTTCCACCCTATAGTTCCCCTCCACCTGGTACCCATCCCACCCTCTGCCCTCACCCTCCTCCACTGTCCTCTTCCATAGTTGCATGATTTTTGGCCAGTCTCTTGCTGCACTTCCCATACCCCCTTTCTCCCCAAGAGTTGTCAGTCCATTCCCTCTCTATGTCCGTGATTCTGTTATATTCACCAGTTTATCCTGTTCATCAGCTTATTAATTCACTTGATTTTTAGATTCATTTGTTGATAGATGTGTATTTGTTGTTTCTAATTTACACTTTTATCTTTTTCTTCTTCCTCTTCTTAAAGAATATCTTTCAGCATTTCATATAATATTGGTTTGGTGGTGATGAACTCCTTTAGCTTTTTCTTGTCTGCGAAGCACTTTATCTGACCTTCAATTCTTCATGATAGCTTGGCTGGATAGAGTAATCTTGGTTGTAGATTCTTGCTGTTCATCACTTTGAATATTTCTTGCCACTCCCGTCTGGCCTGCATCGTTTCTGTTGAGAAATCCGCTGACAATCGTATGGGTGCTCCCATATAGGTAACCATCTGTTTTTCTCTTGCTGCTTTTAATATTCTCTCTTTGTCTTTTGCTCTTGGCATTTTAATTATGATGTGCCTTGGTGTGGTCCTCTTAGGGTTCCTATATATTGGGGTTCGGTGCGCTTCTTGGACTCCTAAGTCAATTTCTTTCACCAGGTATGGGAAGTTTTTGGTCACTATTTCTTCAAATAGGTTTTCATTGTCTTGCTCTCTCTCTTTTTCTGGCATCCCTATAATTCGGATATTGGTATGCTTGAGGTTGTCCCAGAGACCCCTTACACTATCTTCAATTTTTTTGATTCTTTTGGTTTCTTGCTTTTTCAGCTGAGTGGATTTTACCTCTTTGTATTTCAAATCTTGAACTTGGTTCTTGAGGTGCTCCAGAGAACTTTTAGGTCTTTGTATAATATTTTTTTATTTCAGTCAGTGTATGCTTAATTTCTGGTTGGTCCTTTTTCATATCCTTGAGAGTCTCCTTTATATCCTTGAGGGTCTCCTTCATTTCCTTGTAGGACTCATTCATTTCCTTTGCAGTCTTGCTTATTTCCTTATAGGCCTCGACCTTTTGTTGGAGCCTCTTGAAAAACCCTATAACTGTGGTTTTGAATTCCATGTTCAGTCATTTTTTTTCCTCCATTTCTTTCACATCTGATTTCTTTCTATGTCTCTGCATGGTGGCTGCTTCCCTGAGTTGGTCAATTAGCTTTGTGTGGTAGACTTCCTACTAGGGACAGTGGCTCAGCCTCCCCAGTTACCTGAGGTGGATATGGGTTGCACAGTCTTGCTGAAGTTAAGCTCAGGTTAATCGTTGTTAGCACTTGGAGGGGTTGACCTCCAGGCCAATTGTCTGTGAGGCTCAGCTGTGCTCAGGTTGGAATGGCGGAGTCTCCAGGCCAAGCAGACAGTTAGCTCCGCCCTCTGCAGCCCCTGGGACTCTGTGTCGGTGGCAGTGGCTGCCAGCACCTCTGAGAGAGAGCTTCTGCCGAGATCCACCAGCTGCCGGGGAATTCAGACTCTCCCCAAATGAGTCTGCACGCCCAATGTCTCACCCAGGGTCGTAAAACAAAGCAGTCTGATGGTTTCCCAAATGAGAGGGCAAGTCACAGAGCGCTCTCTACGTGGTCATGCAGTTGAGCTGTTCGCGCAAGCTGCTTTCTCTACAAGCTGGGAGACCCCCGCAGCACCCGAGCTTCGGCGTGCCCTCCCATTGTCCAGTTTTTACCCCGTGTGATAGTGGGTTCCCTGGACTTCGCCCAAAGCTGGAGAATCAGTCCAGTGGGACGTCTTTGTCTCCTTGTTCGAGAAAACTGGCCGGTTTTCAGCCGCCCGCCCTCTCCGCTGGCCGCGCTCCAAACATCTCTCCGGGCGAATCTTCAACGCTGTCCGCCGCTGCTCCTCCAAGTCACAGTGTCTTATATTCACTTTTATTTGTGGAATTTTCACTCGGCCAGCTTTCTGGTGATTCTGGAAGGTGTTTGTTCTTTCGTTAGGTTGTAGTATTAAAATTGCTGAGCATGACGGCCAGATTGGTGTTTTACCTATGCCGCCATCTTGGTTCCCTTAACTTTACTTTTTAATTGCAGTTTATTTTGTATTACCTTCAGGTGAACAGCATAGTGTGTAGTCAATCATGTACTTTACAAAGTGGTCCCCCAGTATTTTTAAGTACCCACCTTGCACCGTACATTACGATGTTGGAATGCTCTTTTACTTTTTGACACCTAGTTGCCCTGAACAACCATTGAGTGTTTTTTTCGTAAGGGCTATTTATATGTCTGAAATTTTGCACATCTAAAACTTTGCACTTCAGATATGAGCCAGTTAAAAATTTCTGGAGAACCAACCAACTCAATTGTTAATCTTACTAGCAAATGACATAATATAATAGTTACATGTAATTTATATTCACAAACTCAAGATTACTTGCTGTTTACTTCAGATTGCTACTTCAAATTTAAAGATCAACTCAAGTTTTATATAAAAAAAGGATTCTGGTAAAGGTGGCAGAGTAGATAAATGTATTTACATCCTCCCACAACCACACAAAAATACAACTAAACTACACAACAATCATAATTCAGAACCACCTGAAATTTAGCATAATAGCAGTCCTACAAGAAAGTTTATAAAGAAGACTCATCCAGACTGGTAGGAGGGACAGAACCCCAGAAAGGTCTGGTCACACCCCATGAGTGGCAGATAAAATTGGTAGGGATATCTCAAAGCAAGGATTTCCAGTCCAGGGTTCAAGTGCTAGCAGGGATTGTGGTTGAGTGAGATGGAAGGATGCTGGAGTCCCAGGAAGTTCCTCTTAAAGGGTCCCATGCATGGACTTACTCAGTCTCATTCCCTCAGAGTTCCAGCACTGTAACAGCAGCTCAAAAGGCACCAGGGGCAGCCTATATAATAAAACGGTAATATGCAAATTGACTGAATGGTAAAATGACAGGTCACTATAATGCACATTGACCATCAGGGGTCAGATGCTCAATGCAGGAGCTGCCCCTTGGTGGTCAGTGCTCTCCCACAGAGGGAGAGCCACTCAGCTAGAAGCCCTGAGCCGGGCTTATGGCTGATGAGTGCAGTGACAGTGGCGGGAGCCTTGCCCTCCTCTGCAGCGGTGCTAAGGATGTCCAGTTGCTGTTAATTAGACATCCCCCAAGGGCCCTGGACTGCAAGAGGACACAGGCTGGGCTGAGCTCCATCCCCCTCCCGCCAACAGTACATGAATTTTGTGCACTAGGCCCCTAGTATAGTCAATAATCCTATATAATAAAGATATAATATGCAAATGGTCATTACACCATGAAGTGTAATGAACGATGGTGTAACTACTGGATCACAGATCAGCAAAAGGGTGGGCAGTGAGCTAGAAGCAGGCAGTGGAGAGCTACAGAAGGGGGCAGGGCAGCAAGCTATGGGAGGCAGGGGAGCTACAGGAATGCAGGGCAGCTAGCAGAGAGCTACTGGAGGGCAGCAGCGAGCTACTGGCGCACGGGTTCGTGCACAGGGCTGCTGCTAGTATTCTAATAACTATGTGTGGTGTCATGTGGGTACAAGATTTATGAGGATATCACTTAGTAAGTTATATAATATCTAATCACTTGGGTGTACACCTGAAACTAGTATAATATTGTATGTCAACTGTATTTGAAAAATATAAAGAGGATAAAAAAAGACTTGACAGGCTACAATTGAATCTATGTCAAAGCTATTTTAATGGTTCAAAGTTGAGGTTCATGGACTTCATTGCTCCTTTGTTACCTAATACTGTTTAATATAGAGACTGATTAATTGGCAGAAACATTGTAAAGAGATGTTACACATTCTAAATCACAGTAGACTCCAAATCAGTATCTTTGCATCCTTATTCTCTAGATTGAAATAGTAGCAAGGAAAAAGAAAACGGTCATTTTCTATGCTATCACATTAACAAGTAGCTGAAATGTCTGCAAACTAAATGTGTAAGCCAATGTTCATAAAATATTAAACTATACAAGTTTGCAACAACCACAAAATGGCACATTTTTAGAACTGGGAAATTCAAACATGAGAGGTAAATTACATTTTTTAAATGAAGTACATGTGGTGTTTGGAGATGACTTTTCTAGCTTGTAAGTTCTCCACTAATTAGCTCCCAGGAGGTGAATGAGAGTTTTTGTTGTTGTTCTGGGTCCAACTTGAAAAAAGTAAATCAACAAATCTAGCCACCCACGGGCATTCAAAGTATTGCTAAAATAAATAATTAAATAAATAAAATACCCCCATCCACCCAAAAGAAGAGAGAATGTGCTATAGAGGAGATAAACTAACTTTGGTTTACAAAATATACTTTAAAAAATATTGTGTTTATTACATCATCTCCTCCCTAGAACTGTCATCTTTTTAGAATCATAAAATTCAACAATATATTGTCTTTAAAAAAATCTGGCATGCCCTTTCAGAATACTTTCATCTGAGAGTGAGTCCAAGTTCTGCCAAGTTTTAGGAAACAAGCTCTATGAGTCCCAGGTGGTGGCATATAAAGGTTGAAGAAACTGTTAAACACACTGGCAAGAGCCTCTCGGTCAACTGTTGGAAAACAATGCCCCTCATCAAGTCCTTATCCAAATTCTGTATTGTAGTGGCCAGCTTGCCTAAGTCCCTCTCATTAGGTTAATTGGTAATATACAGAAAAACAAAGGAGAAATGATTTTCTGTAGTGCATGTATGAGAGACCAGATTGGGCCTTAAATTCTTGGCACAAAGTGATAATGCTTGTGTACTTTCTGACTCTCTCTTCTTTGTCATTTCTTTCTTGAGCACAGTATGCATTTTTAATTTAGGTTTTCTTTAATTCCATAAAAAATAACAGTCACATCCTACTGGGATGAGTTAAATCTTTTTTTCTTCTTCCAGTTTTAATGACTGCATGCATTAGGTCTAGCTCAAGGCTTTGCTTTTGGAAAGCTCTGAAGTTTAAGGTCAGCCCTCTTTGTTAAAAAAGGAGATTTCTGGTATTAGGGTGCTGTCAAAGCTATCCTAGCACCGCGCTAAGACTTCTTCCTTGACCTTCTTAGGAAAGTTAAAAAGAACATTGAAAAGGAAATAACTTTCTTACTTTCTTACTTATTACCTCTACTTGTATAGATCTTGAACTTTGAAACCTGTTAACTTAGTTTAATGTCCTTTGTTTTCAAAGTAAAAGACAGATTCACCAAGATCACATATTGAGCAAGTCAACACTGGAACCTGGGTCTCCTGATTCCTAGTCTCGTCTCTGAAATTGAAACAGCAGAAAAATGTGATACATTTTAGGGTTCACCTGTCAATTTAGGGCACAGCCCATCTGAACTCTCTTGTAACACGCCTTTGGTAATGGAGCGACTGATCATTGCTTTCTTGCCTTCATTGAGTAGATTTACTATTCTTTTGAAGCACCTGTTTGCTTTTTTGTATATACTTATTTGTATTTAAACATAGAATATGTGGAATTTGAATTTTGGAGATTATTGAAATTAGGAGACTGAATTCAACTCGACAAATCAGCAATAAGGATAAGTTTAATACCTTCCTCCTGCTGCCTCCCTACACTCCCAATGGGAAGTGATGAATAGTTCGAGTTTTACTGTTACCCTGGGAATGGTTCATTTTTACCTTGTCTGTCTACCTGTTTGCTACTCCTCGTACAGGACCTCTTCTCATCAGAGAACTTGGAGCAAATATTATATTATGCTCTTTGAAATTAAAGCTAAAGCAGGGCTTAGGACTACAGCAAAGCAATACACTCGGGAAAGAGAGGGCTAGCAGGCACATTACCGTGTTCTCTGAGACACATTTCATCTCATTTTTCTTAAGGTTTTTTACTCCTGGCTTCTTACTGTGAAAGCAAAATGCTAAACACTACACAGTAGCCCAAAGAGGATGACTTTAAGATCACAAAAATGCTTTTGAGTTTTCGGTCTTTTTTTCCTGGAAAAAAATATTATTCTATTTGGGCTTCGTTGTTATTGTTGCTTTCATTGTTCTTGTTTTGGGCTTACTTGTTTTACTGATGTTGCAAACTCATTTTTAAAAGTGTGTATTTTCTTTTCTTTCATTTTCTAGTTAATTTGAGATTCATGTCAAATAAGTAGTAAGTCTGAAGGCTTTTTTAATGTTTAATATTTATATTAGTTTCATATTGCCGCTGTAAAAGGTTACCATAAACAGTGTGTTAAGAAAGCCACACAAATGTATTGTCTTACACTTTTGGAGGTCATAAGTCTGACACAGGTGGCACTGGCTAAATTAAGATGCCAGCAGAAAAAAAGAAAGAAGGTATCAGAAGAGCTGTGTTTCCTGTGCTTTGTACACCTTCTGGAGACACCTGCTTTCCTTGGCTTGTGGCCCAGCCCTCCTCCTCTATCTCCAAAGCCTCTACTTGCTGGCGAGTCTTTCTCTCACACTAGTCCTTCTTCCTTGTTTTCCATGTTTAAGGCCCACTGTGATTATGTTGGTCCCGCTTGGGTAATCCAGGACACTCACTAAAGGTCAGTTGATTAGCAAATTTAATTGCATCTATAACCGTAATTTTCATTTGCCAATTAGTGTTATGTAGTCATAGTTTCAACAATGTGGACATCTTTGAAGGGCCATTATTCTGCTATTGCAGTTTTTTATCATACTTTTTATACTTTTAAAATAAAAGTGTATCTTGAACAAAATATTAATTGCTTGTATGGTGATTATAATCAATTCATTTAAAAATCAAATATACCTCATTATATAAGTTAACATGTTCTGTGTTTGTATTTGCATTTTAAAGGTTTGATTCATTATGAAGTCTGATTTTTCACAATAGAATGGCATCATGGTATCATTTAAAGTTTTTTTTCTGACTGGGTCTTCATTCTTAATCTTTTTTATGTGTATGTATTTGGATGTGAAGTTTGAAAACTATTAGTCAACTCTTTGGTAGATAGGTTTGTGAAGTTTGGTTATGATGTGCTTTTCAATCCATTGGTCTTTCCTTCTCTCCCCCAGTCCATTCTGTCCATACCATTCCTGTGTTGCCTTCAAAGTTTTCCCTATAATTACTGATAAAAATCAACCCTAGCACTTCCAATAGAGATCTCAGATCCTCAGCTATAGACAGAAGACTATATTCTAGTTTGGATTTACTTTTAATCTGGATTGGCTGATTCTGACCTTGGCTGGTGTGACTCAATTGTCTGAGTGTCATCCCATGCACAGAGAGGTCAATAGTTTTATTTCCATTCAGGTCAGATGTCTGGGCTATAGGCTCCACCCCCAGTAGGGGGCATGCAGCAGGCAGCTGGTCGATGGTTCTCTCTCATCCATATTTCTTTCTTTCCTCTCCTTTCCTTTATCTCTCTAAAAAAAAAATTAAATTGAAACATATTTTTTTTTGTAAAAAGATTCCCAGATTCTGAATTCATTGATTATATCAACATATATTACAATTAGGCACCTATTGTGTGCAAAAGAACTTTTAATAAAGTCAGACATGTTAGGTATGGTTTCTGATCTCAGTATTAGAGAGGCAACATGAAGAAATTAAACCAGCGTAAGAATAATGTATTAATACAGATTGACAAGACAGGAAATGTCACGGGCAGCACATGATCAATGATTAATTGACAAATCAGTGGAATAGGAAATAAGTATAATGAGTTCTGAGAAAGTAGAACTCTCTTTGTGCTTTGTGTACCCCATGCCCATATATTACTCATTGCCACTTAATTAACTCCATCAAGCATGCTCCCAAAGCCTCGGCAGTTCTCCACAGCATCATTAGCCTGTCCTTGTAAAAAGAAAAATTCTTGGTACCAGATGTAAGTACTCTTACCAAGCTTATGCCCAGATTTGGAGAAATTGTAAGTATTTTCAGATAGTGGATTAGATGGATCATTTATAAGAGGTGGTCAGTATAAAGTACTCATAGTTGGTGCTCAGAAAACATTTATTAAAATGAAATGGTATTAACTCAGCTCTTATTTTTTCCAAGTTGATAGACACTTCCCTAATTTTCTGGTATACATTATTTTAATCTTTTCATGACTTTATTTATTTTGGGGAGATGTTCAAGTTGTTATTTGCATTACTCAATTTAAAATCAGTGATAGATTTAATTTACACATTGTTTTCTGGTCATTAATGATTGTTATTTAAATAAAATCCAGCCTCCTGGATGGGAGGTGAATGCCAGGGGAGATCAACCGAAGGACTTGTATGCATGCATATGAGCATAACCAATGATGAAAGACACTGGGGTGGGGAGGGGGTTGGGTGGGAACATGTGCTGGGGGGTAGGAGAGACTGGGGGGAAGATAATGGGGAGGGGAGAAAGGAAAACATGTACTACTATTAAATATAAGTTATACTGCAAAAAAAAATTAAAAATAAATAAATAAATAAATAAATAAATAAATAAAAATAAATCCAACCTGATATCTAAAGTAATATTTTCTGTTGAAGGAGTACTTGGACCATTTTCATTTATTCAAAACCTTGATTTATATTTATTCATAATGTTGTTATTATTTCTGTATGAAGGTCATTTGACTTTAATTATATAATTCTAGCACCTAAAAATTTAAAACTATAAAAGACTGTATTTTAAAAAGACCTCTTTTTTCCCCCTTGTTAGCTCAAGATGAAAGAGTAGAGTTTATAAAACATAGACTTTGTTCATATTTACCTCTAGAACTATCCTCTGGTAATTGTGTTTTTCTTAGATATATATTGCTTTTGAAAGTTTTAATTGGTCTTTTTTTATATTGAAAATATAAAATACAATTCAGTTTAATTACAAGGCTCTAACTTCTTGCCTCATTAACGTAGATATTTTCTATCCACTACTTGTAATTGAATTTTATAACAATAGTGATACCTCAGTTTTTGTTGTTGTTGTTTGTTTATTTTGCATATGTGATCTCCATATGATCCTCCCAATAATCTGCTGAAAATGTTGGAATAAGAAAATGTGGAGAGAGCAACTGGTTGTCAGCTTATAGCTACATCTTGTGAACCAGTGGAGGCAGATGAAGTGGGGTGATGATATGATTTCTTGTCTATAAATCTTCCTTCATCATCACAACATATCTCTGTTTAATCCTTCACTCTGTTATAGGTATCTCTCTTTCTCCATTATTCCAATCTCAGTAAGATTAAACTACTTGATCAATAGAATGTGCTTTAGCTGGCAGCAGATAACTCGGAATTCTTCTTTCTCTTTTGTATTATTACTAGAGGCCCAGTGCATGAAATTTGTGCATGAGGGGTGGGGGGATGTGTCCCTCAGCCTAGCCTGCACCCTCTCACAATCCATGACTGCTGGCTCCCAACTGCTCATCTGCTTTCTTGATTGCCCCTAACCACTTCTGCCTGCCAGACTGATCACCCCTTAACCAGTCCCCTGACAGCCTGCTTGATGCCTAATTGCTCTCCCACCAGCCTGATTGCTCTTAACTGTCCTCCCCTGCAGACCTGGTTACCCCTAACTGCCCTCCCATGCAGGCCTGGTCATCACCAATTGCTCTCCCCTGCAGGCCTGGGTCCCCCCTAACTACCCTTCCCTGCAGGCCTGGTCACACCCAACTGCTTTTCCTTGCAGATCAGGTCCCTTCCAACTGCCCTCCTCTGCTGGCCATCTTGTGGTGGCCATTTTGTGTTCACATGGGGGGAGTCATCTTTGACCACATGGGGGCAGCCATCTTGTGTGTTGGAGTGATGGTCAATTTGCATATTACTCTTTTATTAAATAGGGTTAGATAGGATAGAGGACTGGTGCATGGGTGGGGGCCAGCTGGTTTGCCTTGAAGGGTGTCCTGGATCAGGGTGGGGGTTCCCTTGGAGCATGGGGTGGCCTGGGTGAGGGCCCTGTGATGGTTTGCAGGTGGGCTACACCCCCAGTGACCCAAGCAGAGGCTTCGGTATCTGGGATTTATTTATCTTCTATAATTGAAACTTTGTAGCCTTGAGCAGAGGCCTGGGCCAGCCAGGGTTTGTAGGAAGTTTGGCTTCCTCCATTGCTGGGGTCAACTCAAGCTGCCTGCTCTCTCCAGCTCTGTGGCTGCCACCATTTTTGTTGGGATTTATTTATCTCCTATAATTAAAATTTTGTAGTCTTGAGTGAAGGCCCAAGCTGGCCAGAGCAGGTGGAAAGCTTGGCTTCCTCCATTGCTGGGGAAACAAAAGCTTCCTGCTCTTTCTGTAGCTGCAGCCATTTTGGTTGGGTTAATTTGCATACTAGCTCCTGATTGGATGGTGGGCATAGCCTGTTGGTGTAGTGGAATTATGGTCAATTTGCACATTACTCTTTTATTAGATTAGACTAGAGGCCTGGCATATGAAATTTGTGTGTGGGTATGGTCCCTAGGCCTGGCCTGCAATCAGGGCTATCTTCCCTGGCTGCTGGCAGCTGGCCCCACCTCCCACTGCCACCTATCCACGGTTCCCCATTCGCCATTGGGCTATGAAAGCCTCCCAGCCAGGAGGAGAGACTGAGAGGTCAGCTGTTCTGGTTTGCTCATCAGCCTCGCCCCTCTCATGGGTTGTCCTCTGTGTGTGGGGTGACTGGTGGGGCTGGGGCCTTGGCCTGGTGCTGCCCGAATCCCCTGCCACCCACCCTGGCTAAAAGTGCTCACCAAATCCCTTTTCCTCATTTTTCTGCTGGACTACATTTTCTAGTCTCCTTTGTTGTAAGTGACTAAACAATAGCAGAAATGGAATTGATGGTTGACATTTCAAGGAGTGGTCTATTTGATAAACTTTCTATATGTGATCCTCCATAATCTCTCCCTGTGACACAAGAAATTGATACCTGCAGTGGTCCTGGAAGGTGTGGTGTTGTAGATGGCAGAGACACAGTAGAGGGGATCCTGAGTTCCTGAATCACTGCTGGGAAGAAAGTTCCCCGCTGCTCTGGAACGTATATGTCTTATTTATGGAAATAAGACATGTACTTTTCTTGCATTGGAGTATTTATTCATCTTGTTATAGAAGCCACAATTAACTGATACACTTGGGTCTGCCAAAGTTATTTCTCTAGGCCTTAATTTCCTCTTTTATAAAATGAATGAATTTGTCATATTGGCCTTGTTGCTCTTCCCAAACACACTGAACTCTTAGGCTTCTTCACTTGCTGTTCCTTTGCCTGAAAATTCTTTTCTCAGAAAATCGCTTGGCTTATATCCTCAATCGTCAGTTTAGCTTAAATATAACCTTATCATTGAGTCCTCCCTGGCTGCTCTAAGTATAATAATATTTCTTGTTTCCCATCATTCTTTTTTTCCTCTTATTTTTCTCTAGTTTTCTTAATAACACAAATACCAATTTATTTATTTATTTGGCCCTCAATAAAATATTTGTTGAAGAATTGTGTGAATAAAGTGCTCTTTAAGGTGCCATACAACCATAAAAGATTATGTCCATTAAATTTGAGAATTTCTAATCCAAGGGGAAAAATAAAACATTAAAAAAATCACAAATTTTATATACACAAAAAGGTTCTAGCCAGTTTGTTTCTATGGTTGGAGTGTTGGCCTGAGGACTGAAGGGATGTCAGTTCAATTCAACTAATCAATGTGTCTCTCTCACATAAATGTTTTTCTCTCTGTTTCTATCCTCCCTTACATTCTCTCTCAAAAGAAAAACAAATCAAGGAAAAAATATCCTTGGGTGAGGACTAACAACAACAATAACAACAAATACACAAAAGGAATGTAAATTTTGTCAACATTATATTGCCAGATATGAAAGTAATATAGGAATTCTAATAACCATTGAATACTTACTATTATATAATACATTTTCAAAACATTTTATTTGATGACTTTTTAAATAAGTATTATCTTACTCACTTTATAGATGAGGAAACAGGTTCATAGGGCTGAAATAGAAGCTCATGAGAGTAGGATTACATCTTATTCACTGTTGTATTTCTGGCATCTATCAAACCTCTGACAGATAGCAAGAAACTATTTTTTTTTGGTACAACATAAAAATGATTTACTAGTAAGTAACTTGTTCATGGTGAGACAATTGAGATTAGAATGCACACTTGCCTGAATACAAAGTCTGTGTTTGTTTTATTATCTGAAAATAAATATGTGGCATGCTGATCCCCTTCCTGACTCTGGGCGGTTGCTTTTGCTGTTCCCTCTGAAGAAAGGCTGTTCCCTTAGCAATAACATGTACGAACTATTTCCACTTTTCCGGTCTCAGCCCAGCCTTCACCGCAGTGGAGAGGCTTCCCCTACCAGCTGGTTGGAAGTAGCCTCTCCATTTACTCTATGTGTCACTTGTTTGTTGCCTTCATTGCCTTCATAGCACTATATAAAATTATCACTATAGAAGATTACCTTGTTTATTGGTTTACTTTTAAATTGTCTATACAGCTAGATTGTGAGCTCCATGAATATAGGGATTTTTCTCTGTCTTCACTCTGTCCATGGGGCCTGATACATAGTACTCAAGAAATATTTTTAAGTAAATCAATGAATCCTTAATAATTTGATCGTTGCCATTCTCTAGTCCTATGCTTATGGCGGACATTGCTAATTGATAATATCACTCTCTCATGATAAGTCCAAGCTCATCTTTAAAAAAAGTTTTGCTATATAACCTTCCAGGCACTTGGTACTCTAACTTAATTCAATGATCAATAACATCACCATCATCTGAGAGGTTGTTAGAAATATAAATTTTTAGGTCCCACCCAGAATGCTATATAAGAATCTGCATTTCAACAAGATCCTCAGATGGTTCCTGTATTATATCAATGTATGGGAAACATGACTCTAGAAATATAGATACTAATATTAATCCATTAGGCTTGGCAAATAAAAGGACCCCTTTTTACCATCTCTGTGTGCTTCTCTATTGTACGCATATAGACCTAGAGTCTCAGCTTTGGAGCTGTTAGATATTATCTGGAGTGATTAGGTCTGTGGAAATAGTTCATAGAAAAGATGAGCTTCAAGTGTTTAAAAACAAGCAATGGATTTGAATTGCTGAAAATGTGGAGAGAAGTGCTATGGGTCAAAGAAAATCGAATAAGTAGCTTGGATCAGCTAACCATGGGAATAGATGAACACCTGTATGTAGAGTTGGAAAGATACTTGGTTCATAGCAGTGAACTGAATGGATGTAGGAGGAAGAAAAATAAAAATAGTGACAGAGGAAATGAATGATGTTAGCATTAAAGGGGTACAGAAGCCGAACAAGGCTAGATGGAGGGAAAAAAACCTGCTAGGGGAATTTGAATTTGATAAGGAGAAAATCCTGAGTGTGCTTAGAGAAAATAATGATACTCGATAGTGAGGACACAGATTATAATTTGTGAAGTTATAAAATTAAAGGCTCTAACAAAGAAGAAGCTGATGAAGAAATGAATTATGAATGTAGATCGTGTATTCATTAAGTTAAAGAAATCATAGGGAGAAGAGAGTTTAGCTGGAAATATAATGGGTTTTAGAATTAGCCCTGGGAAACCATGGTCCTTGCCCTGAGCCCTGCATCTAAGAGGGCCTACTTTGTATCCTCTGGGTATGCCCTTTCCCCTGGGGTGAAAAGTCAAGTAACAAAGGAGACACCCACATAGAGTCTCTGGTTACTTTTTAGAGCATGATGCTACAAGCTAGATTGCAGAAGCCCCTGTATAAATGACGGAAGGCGATTTTCAGGGCCTTCTGGTTTAAAATCTTGAGGGCAGGACTGTGTAACTAGTATGTACATATCTAAGCCCAAGAAGTGTACAATGTGGGTATTTTGGGTCATGAGGTAGGGGTGGTTTGATCAGAATTTGTACCTGTCTTCTTGGTTGTCCACACACATGCATATGGGACCCCACATTGTTGAAAGAGATGGTATGTGAGGAGTGAGGGCCAGGTCAAGGGTTAGGGGTAGCAGGTTCCAAGTGCATTATTGCCCTGGGCCTGGTATTAGACTCAAAGCAGTGTTGTTGCTCAGCTATGTACTCCAAAATCCCCCCCCCCCCCCGCCACTTTGAGGACAAGATGTCTTAATAACATAGATTTAACTCTATTATTATTTGAATTATTATTATTTGAATCTTCAATTAAGGAAGTTGAATGATATACTGCCGAATGTAATATATTTACTAATTCTTCAAACTTTCAGAAGGCACCAATATGGTATCTTCAATAAATATTTGTACTTTCAGTGCAGATGTGAGATTAAGCAGAGTGCTATATAGGGAGAAATATAGATTAGACTCAGTCTCTATTTTAATGCACTTTCATTTTTAGAAAAGATTTTTTATCATGAGAGCCATTCCTACTATACTAAAATTAACCACCATGTGATTGCAGCATTTACAGTAACATCATGCTGGCATCTGGCATCTGTGTTTATCTCCTTGTTAATTCCTCAACCTTTCCATTTACTTTCCATGTTCACAAAGGTTAATTGACATTGACTACTGTTTATGTGAGAAATTCCTTGGTGAGTCTTAGTGGTGGCCACTTTGCCATGCTTCAGTTCAGTTGAGCAAGAACTTTGATAGTCTGTCCATACTGCTCTCTGTAATTGAAGTATACTACTCCCGACTGGGCTGGGTTGTTAGGCATGATGGGCATGTTTGATTTACTTTAATATTGCTTAATCCTTCGCACACTGACTTCCTCTTAAGTTTCTTATAGATACTTTCTCCTTTCACAAAGACATTGTGTTGATGAAACAGTAATGATTTTCCATGGTGCTCTCATGCCTTGTGCTGAGGTAGGGCAATAAGACCGAATTTGTATACTGCACATTAGCCTATGTGTTGTTTTCTGTACATTAACACTAAGAAGTACACCAGGCTGATATGATCCCGTGACACTGATGGGAGATCTGAGGCTGTGGTCACAATGCCAGGAGATGGAGCAGCAACTGAGACCCTGGGTCCTCTAACTCCTGGTCCTGTGCTTGTCCCCGACAAAGATGCCACATGGACTCATCTCCTTTGGCATGAGATTCACTTGTGCCTGTTGTGGAAGCCCCCTGTTCTGTCCACTCTGAGAAACGTAGATGTCACTTATTGATTCTGAGTTGGTAATCGATTCCTGGTTACCTACTTTCCATGTCTTGGATTTCTGTAGGTGGTGCTTGCACATTGTTTCCATTTTCTTTTATTGGCTGGCCTGTCAAAGCTTGGGAGTATTGTCACTTTGCTGTTGTGTTAAAGATTAAAATGTATTTCCCTGGTAGTAAAACATGTAACAATCCTATATAATAAAAGAGAAACATGCAAATTTGACTGTACCTTTGCTCCTGATTGGCTATGCTACCAGCCAATCAGGAGTGGGGGTGGGACTAAGTGGCATGAGCCCCGGGCCCAGGGGTGGAGATAAAACTGTGGTGGCGGCAAGCACCCAGCCCCCAGGCGCTGTGCAGGGAAGCGGCGGCAGTAGCGGCGGTGGTGGTGGTGGTAGCAGGGAGTGCCCGGCCCCTGGGTGCTGTGAGCAGAAGTGGCGGTGGGTGAGTGCCCAGCCTCTGGGGCCAGATGGTCGCAGGCAGCTGGGCTGAGCTGAGCAGGGCGATGGCTGGGTGCCCAGAGTCTTTAGGCCTTGGGCAGGCTGGGGGTGAGCCATCAATTGGACATCCCCTGAGGGCTCCCAGTATGTGAGAGGGGGCAGGTTGGGTTGAGGGACCACCCACCCCGAGTGCACGAATTTCATGCACCGGGCCCCTAGTAAATATAGAGTTATCTTATCTAATAAAAGCTTAATATGTAAGTGCCTGGTTGACTGGTTGGCTATTCAACCAATCAAAGTATAATATGCTAATGACATGCTAAGGCCGCTCAACCCCTTGCTATGACGTGCACTGACCACCAGGGGGCAATTGACTGGTCGACAAGTTGCTGGGGTCTGGCTGATCAGGACTGAGCAAGATGGGTCAGACATGCCCTGGGGCCCTCCCACGGTCCCTCCCCAGAAGGCCAACCTCCCATGTCTCTCCTTGGCCCCAATCATGCACTGGTGATGTCCCTTGGCCTGGCCTTCACCCTCTCGCAATCAGGGATCCCTAGGAGGATGTTGGAAAGCTGGTTTCCACCAGATCCCACAGGCCAGGTAGGGCAATAAGACCGCATTTGTATACTGCACATTAGCATATGTGTTGTTTTCTGTACATTAACACTAAGAAGTAGCAGGGCCAACATGATCATGTGACACTGATGGGAGACCTGAGGCTGAGGTCACAATGCCAGGAAATGGAGCAGCAACTGAGACCCTGGGTCCTCTAACTCCTGGTCCTGTGCTCGTCCCCAACAAAGATGCCACACGGACCCCATTGGTGCATGAATTTGTGCACCGTGCCTCTAGTGTGCATTATAGCTCATGATTTTATATTTACCATCACAAGCTGAAATTGATGTATAAAACTAGGTTGGGGGTAATTTAGCCTAATTGTTTTATGGTTTCATAGTTAGGATTGAGATATCTGTCCAGCATGGTATCTCTCACAAAACCTCCTTATCCTTTGCCCTTTGGATCTGGAGAAATAACATTTGTAATGTCAGGGAAATGGGGCTCATACCACCACCCCAGGTTCTATTTCACATCCACAGGCCCAGGATTGGTGCCCAGCCCACACCTTGGCTAAGGCTCTGCCCAAGCAGCTGTAAGCCTCTCTCTCAAGCCCTGTCTTAGTAGGGCCCCAGCTGTGGTTGCTAGCCCAATGAAGTGCCACAGCCTCTGGGTATGGGAGCCCCAGAAGTTTCTAAGCTTCTGGCCCTACTGCCTGAGGTTATCTGCCAGCCCTTACCAGATTGTCCACTATCCATTTCACTGTACGGCAGGACCCCAGGAGGGCCTGAAATGGGCACGAGTCACCCCTGCCCACACCAGTGTGATTATAGGACTTTTGGGTTCATTGAAGAAGCAGGTGGCTTTAGAACTCACTTTCTGTAGCCCCTGACTGGCTTGGTGAATGGGGATTATCAGGGACTTTCCAAGCAGCAAGTATGATTTTATAAAAGCAAAACAAAACTCGTGAGTGGAATAATCTTGCCAAATTGCTAGGTATGCTTATAGGGGCCTCATTTTGTCTTACATTTCTTTACCAGTAAGTGGCATAGAATTGTAGTATCCCACATGGTTCTTTTCTCTGAGGTCTATGATAGACATCTGTGCTTGGAGAAGTTGAATTCTTATTTAATGCTGTTTGCAAGGGAGTCTTGTAGATAAAGCCTTTTGAATCAAAGGGAATCATCAGGGAAAACAAAAGATACTATCCTGCCCTCAAGAGACAGGCCTTTGTGTTGTTCCACTAACTGTCTGCCTTAAGTATATGAATGGTTTATGTAGCTGAAGTGCATTTGTCTCCCTAACTCTGTCCTCATTATGCAGGCTGAGCATGACACACGCACAGATGTGTGCACCCATGTACACGCGCACACACATCCATCCTGCAGTCTGGTTCCTTTGAGGGTTCAACCCATGTCACTTTTTATCGCTCATCACAATATATAAAATCTCTGTTATGAAATGTTCTGTCTCCAAAAACAGATATTGCTTCTCTTTTAGGAAAAAATATCCTTGGTTGGGTCCCTGAACTTTAATTAAAATCCAGGGTGCTTTTTTAAAAAAGCTTATTACATTTCAGACAGCTTGGATATAAAACAGTAAGGCCAGGAACCAGAACATTTTTGCCCGTCGGATGGAAGGGATAGTGAGGACAGATCAAAGGCTGTCTGGGCTAGTTATCCCCTGAGACAGCTACTTTGGGAGGAACCTGTCACTTAATGAGGGCCAACCATTAGCCTCAAGTCTCAGGTTTGAAGGTAATTATCAGAAACAGTCACAGATTTTCTTCCATTTGTGGTCTTGACATTGTCTGAGTGACTGTAAACAAAAAACCAAAAAGATGTATCATTAACTAATTAGTTAATTTATATTTTGTTATGGAGAGAATGTTCGTGTCCCTTCAAAATTCATATTATTGAAACCTTAACCCTCAATATGATGGTATTTGGAAGTGAGACTTTGAGAGATGAGGTTATGAGGATGGAACCCCATAATAGGATTAGTATCCTAGTAAGAAGAGGAAGAGCTTCCTCTGTCTGCCATGTGAACACTGAGTGAGAAGGTGGCTGTAGACAAGCCAGGAAGAGGGCCCTTACCAGGAACCAAGTCTGCCAGCACCTTGATTTCAAGCTTCTCAGCCTCCAGAACTGGGAGAAATGTGTCTGTTGTTTTAGCCACCCAGGCTGTGGATTTTTGCTATGGCAACCTGAGATAACTAAGACATACACTGAGTGGCCAGATTATTATGATCTCTGAACATATAATAATCTGGCCACTCTAGTGTATATCCTATATAATAACAGGCTAATATGCAAATTATCCCCTCGACCAGGAGTTTGACCAGCAGAGCAGCCCAGCCAAGTGCCCATGTCCCCTCCCCCTGGCCAGGCTGGCTGGACCCTACCCATGCACAAATTCATACACCAGGCAATACACACACACACACACACACACACACACACACTGAGTGGCCAGATTATTATGTGTTCAGAGATCATAATAATCTGGCCACTCAGTGTATATTTTAGTTATTCATGGAACCTACTTAACTTTGGTGTCCCTCACTGGACTGTGAACCACATGAGGGCTGGAGCCACCTGTCTTGTCCCCTGCTATGTCCCTGGTACCTAGGTAGGGATGTGGGAGTGGTAGGTGCTCAATAAAAACTTGTGTTATGGATGCAGAGGCACATGGCATAGTGGTTATGAGGGATATGAAAATGATTAAGACCTAGTTTCTGTCCTCATAGGCTAATGGGAGTATTGAAGGCATTTGGACAGTTTAAAAAATGTTTTTATTGATCTCTAGAGAGAGAGAGAGAGAAACAAGAGGGATAGAGAGATAGAAACATTGATGAGAGAGAATATTTGATTAGCTACCTCCCCCACACCCCCTACGGGGATCAAGCCTGCAACCCAAGTGTGTGCCCTGATTGGGAATCGAACCAGTGACCTCCTGATTCATGATTCAATGCTCAACCACTGAGCAAAACCAGCTGGGCATTTGGGCACTTTTTGATTATTATAATTTGAATTCCTATTTCTTGAGTAACTAATTTTGTGCCAGCCTTTTGCTGACAGTCAAGGAGGCAGGTAGGGCGGTATGGTCATAGTGTTTTAAGTTTTTTTTAAAGACCACCCTGGATTTTAAAGTTCCAACCAAGAATATTTTTCTAAAAGAGAAGCAATATCTGTTTTTGGTGATAGAACATTTCATAATAGATTTTAACTCCCCAAATAACTTGATAAGGTAGGTCTTTTTTCTTTTACAGAGGAGGGAATAGTATGGGGGCATTTAAATGGCTTATTCAATGACATATGACCACTACGTAGAGAATACTGTCTTCATACTCAGGTCTGTCTGTCTCCATTCTTTCTGCTGTGCTATCACTTTTGATCAGTTGTGTTTCAAGGTTGAGCTTTCCAGATTTCCTTAACTGAAAATTTGAAGAGATAGAAAAAATTTGTTATTTAGTGGAGTAATTACATGAAAAAGTTTATCTTTTAGTTGATTGCATGAACTCTATCTTTAAATATCTGCGAAGGTTGGTGTCAGTGACACCTGAGCGAGTGACAGTGGTACTGAGCTCAGAGCAGTCAGTGGGGGAGGCTAGGTGAGCTTCCCCTCTAAACTACTTTTATTGTCACCTTGGTGGGCTTGCAGGACACAGTAAGCCTGTGCTGATAGACAAGGAGAGGTGGAGTGATATGACCATGGTTTCCTCTATTACCTCTGAGGAGTGGCATGGGACACCATGTAAGAGTAGAACTAGGGCTTGGAGGAGCTGTTCTTCTCAGCCCTAAACCTTCCTCCTCAGGTGCTCACACTTACCAGTATTTGAAGGGGATTGGCCATGGAGGCTGCAGCCTGGGTGGCAGCCTGGCCTCTGGCTATGTGACCACTCTGTTTGAAGTTTCCAGAATCTGTCACTCACTAGGGTTCCTGTGGGACTGGAGCTGAGGCCATTGCTGAAGCAAAGGAGGGAGGGAGTTGACAGATAACAGGCTTGTATTCAGGAATTATTCAGTAGCCCTCTACGTGGAAAAGTGGAAAAGGATATGCCTATGATGCTAGGTCCCTAGTTCTTCAGCTGAAGCTTCACCCTCATGACATTCTATTTGCTGACCAGGTACCATTAAGAAGTAAGATAGTAGAAGGCAGGACTTTTTAGTTCTGACCTTGGGATTGCACTTGTGTAGGTGCCAACATAGCATAGAACTAGCTTCCTCAGAGAGTGCACTGCCTGCTTTATGCTGTCATTGTATGGATAAGGAAACAGCCAGATAAGTTGTATGAATGAACCAAAAGGCTATCTTTTCTCTTCAGAACCTTGCAGACCCAGCTTGTGGGTCACGCTGAGTAGGTATGGGCATCTGTCATGGTCCCATGATCAGCAGAGGCACAGATGTGCAGGTCAGCTTGAGTAGCTGTGTAGCTTGTGCCTACGTGCAGCAGTGGGTGGTGCACCCTCCTCTCCATGGCCAGAGGGCTTTGAACATTCCCCTTGAATTGTAGTTCCTCCTATGGAGTGAAGAAAGAGACCCAGGCTCGCCTGGGGAGATTTTTCAAAACAGGTGCAAATTGTGCTTGTCCCCCGTCCCCAAAAGTGAATCCAAAGTGGAAGAAGAGATGGCAGTGGGTGTGGGTATTTGTAAGTAATTCTAATATTGCCCACCCTTCCTGAGACCTGTTGTAGTACCAGTTACCAATGGTAAGCTTCTTGAGGGAGGGTCTCATCTTAAGTGTCCTTTGTTCTCTGTAACATTAGGTGGAGGATCTGCTTCTCTGGATATTTGCTGAATAGATGAAACAGATGGCAGTGGAGAGATAAGGAAAAAAATCTCCCAGACAAACAGGACTGGGTACTGAAACGTAAGGAGTCCTGGAGGCTGCTCAGTCAATATGTGCTCATTGAGCATGCTTAAAGGGGAGCCTGGCCATCTTTAGCGGTCTTGCCATCGACCCTCCATCAATAAACATAAACATTGCTCTGCCCTTGACTTCAAGAGCTAAAATAATAAATAGCTTAATTGGTCATTATTAATTCCACTTTGAATTTAGTATGGATACATGTGGCCTTGAAAAGAATCCCTCCCACACTCAACCGAGACATTTTATCCTGAATTCTGAGCCTCCCAAAGGTGTGTGTGTAGTAAAACAAATAAAATCTGCCTTCCACCTCCACTCTCCCATCAATAGCACGTTTGCTATTGAATTCAGGCAAATGGCCATCTGCAAGATTGCATGAGTAGTTAAGCCATGCAGGCACAACGCAACATGACAGCATTTTTCATGGTTATATTGTCCTTTTCCTCATTACATTTGAATATATATTGCCAGTGTGTGATGCCTCCAAGCTCGCTCTCTGTTCGTCAGCTGAGGAATTCTTCAGGCAAGGTGAAGTCCACGTGTGCTCCCCAGAAATTGCTAGCCTGTTTGTAAGCCCAGACAGAATCACAGCTATTGTCTGTGAGAACTTAATTTGCCAAAGCTCTTTTCTCCCTTCCCTTAATTATGTATATATTTATAGACTTGAACCACCTGCCTGCTCAATGCTCGCATGAAACCATTTCTCTTATGTGCCACTGAATGGCTCAGGGCTCTTCCTTTATACTCGCTTTGCTTCAGACTCCACATTTAAATGTATACGTACTCAGCTCAGCTTCTGAGTATTAAAACATTTTTTCTCCACTTCCTTGAAAAGCTGTGAACAAGCCTTTTAGCATTTTCCCCCCCTGGACAAAACAGTACTGGTTTTACACAAGAAATGAGAACTCTGTAAGTAAATCTATGTTTTTATATGACTAAAGTGCATTATAAAGACAAGCAATAAATCCAGTTTTCTGCATAAAAGGAATTAGATTTTCTAGCTTACCTCTGCACTGGGATTAATAAAATGTGCAACAAATAGCTAATGGAATGATCCATTTGAAGTTTGTAAAGGCATCTTGGGAAGCTGGCTGGAGTAGCCTTTTGATTTTTTTCAAAAGAGGATGCCTGTTAATTTTTTGATCCAGTCTTGCTCCTGAGTGACTGTTTCAAAATGAGCTGGGAGACTGTTACCTGCCCATTTCTGCATGGCTGAGCAAATTCACGCTGAAATCCAAGTTTCTCTTCATTTCCATCACTATGCGTCTCCAAATTATAGAGAATTCATTCCTGAGCTGGAGAGGTGCCAGAAGTTTCTCATCTAGCTGTCTGTGGGCTGCCTTTTTCTTTCCCCTCTTTGAGGCTTTCTGATGCCTAGAGTGAGCTCAACTCAAAGGTTTCCAGCCTCACACTCGCCTCATATTCCCCCACAGACTCAGCGAGCTCTGTGATTCTGAGGAATACCGTGTGCCAGCATCTGACTCACAGTCTGCTTTTACCTGCAGGTGTTCCTGAAACTTCAAAATGCGTCTGGTAATGTATTTGCTCCTCTAAACAGGTCACTTTGGCATGCATTAAATGCAGCTGCTTATTAATTTTTTTAAAAAATCTGTCTTCTGAATAATATGCATGCTAAAATATGTCAAAGGGGGCTTATAGAACAGTGTAAGCTTAATTACTGGTCTATGTGTGCGTGCGTGTATGTGTCCTTGTTAATGTAGGCATGTTTGCATAAATATGTATTATTTATGTACACATGTATCTGTGCAGGCAGATATCACTAAAGGAATCTCATTGAAAGCACTACTTTTTATGTACATCCAGGTTTTCTTCTCAGATCTGTAAGCATCTTACACAGCAGCAAGTAGAGGGAAATATATATTTTTCATCCCCATGCAAGCGGCATGTTTTAGGCATCTATTTGAAAAAACCCTCCTTTCTTTCTTAAGAAAAAAAAAAAGGTGAGTGTGTCTGTGTCTATAGGGAGGGGCTGTTGTTTTTGAAAATTTGGAGAGAAGAGTTATCTTGCTGCTGCACGAGAGAATTTCTACCCCGTGTTACCTGCCTTCTTAAAACTCAGTAATCACCGAGGGGAAAGATGTGGTTCTGCTTTGGAGTCACCCCAGGGGACGCTGAGCTGCAGTGTTCAGCAGGCACTTTAGGTATCTAAATACTAGTGCTTGAATAATGAATAGATGGGGCAGACTTGCTACCGCCGAGTCCTGCTATGCTTCGTGGCTGGCAGAAATCACATCCACAGGGCGCATTTAGGATATACGTGTTCTTAACTCTAGTGAAGCAGCGTGAGAGTGTGGGCTCATAAATCACATTATGTGCCAATGTTGGGCGCTACATCGTAAAATTAAGAAATTTAGCAATTAATTATACACTCAGCATTTCTTGTCTCATTCAGTGAGATTTACATCCTTGGGACTTGCTCTTCTAGTTATAGAGATGAATGGTTTAAGGTTCTGGTTTAATTGCTGTTTCAAATCCTTAGGCTACAAAGATGCTTGTGTTACTTGACTTTTTTTAAAGGACTTATTTTTTTAAAAATGTGTATGTATATTTCTAACTGTGGTGGGGAGCTAATTATGACTGTCCTGTGCTATATGTTTAGGATAAACATCTTGTCTTGATTATTGTCCAGTTGTATAGTAGAAATTAGTTCTCTTGTGTTCATATTATAACAATTCTTTCACTTTCCATTATGTTTTTGATTTTGGAGAGATCAATAATTACTAATTGTTGTGAAGATGAGAAAAAAAAGTAGGAACTCAGAATTCACAAGGTAAAGTAGTTTTCAGAGAAACGAAATAAAATAGGTTTTCCCAACTGAGTTTTCTAAATGCACAGTGGGTATTGATATTAGAAATAGAAGAAGCTTAAATTTGTTAAGAGGAATATATTAGGACATTTTATAGTTTTTCACTGTATTTAAAATGAGGTAGTATATAGGTTAATTATTTTATATTTGCTATTAATTATTTTTGCATAATGATGTTCATTAAAAAACAAATAATTGCTTTTGATTTGCTTTGAATTGGAAATGATTGCCAACTTTGGTAAAAGAGTTTACTGAAGTGTAATAATAAAAATGTATATTCTTGAAAATCAGTGTGGAAACCACTTTTACTTTTTAGTGTTCAGATTTAGTAGTTTATCATTTATAGAGCTGTATGCTTAAAGAGGATTAAGTATATTTCAAACAATTACATACTTCTAAAGCTTATTTTATCAGCCATGTTCCATTCATAATTACTCAAAGTAATACAGTAAAAAT
Organism: Antrozous pallidus; assembly: GCA_027563665.1. Lineage (NCBI taxonomy): Eukaryota > Metazoa > Chordata > Mammalia > Chiroptera > Vespertilionidae > Antrozous > Antrozous pallidus. Next base: position 24,079,243 of record CM050514.1, read on the forward strand.
GAACTTCAGTATATACTAAGGGTTCCTTGAAAGGGCATAATATATTAGGAGCCATTCAAAATCTATGTAGGCTATTAATGTTATAGTCATGTATTGTTGTATGTGTAATGGACTTTTTTAGGTACTATTCATTTACAATATTTAAGTACACCTAAGATTGTAACCTATTTGATGTAGGAATCTTGGTTTTGAATGTAAACAGCTTGATGAGAATCTCAAATTGAATGTACAGGATGGCTGAAGCTTTAGAAGTACTTTTTTGGTAGATATTGCAATATGCATTAATATATATAACTATTTATTACGTTCAGCTCCATACAAATCACGTTCATCTTATCTTTGAAGTTGGTTATTTTGTTGGAAATCTGATTCATAGGCATAAAAAGAGCTTTATTCTTTTGAGCTTATATGGCACTGGGTGACCACATTCAGTGCCATTTTATAAGGGAACATCATATGTCCAAAACAATGAAAAGAAAGAATACCATGTTTGCCATCTGTCTCTAATTATGATTTCCTACTGGTTTTTAGATGTATTATAGACTCGGCTTTTCTTTTATAGAACAGCTTTATGTTAACTACAATACCTAAAATGATTGTAAAACACTTCCCCCATATAATAGTTTCCCCTTTATATGACCAATATTGTCTTATAAAACATTTATTTCTTGCTCACATAAATAGGAAGAGGATGTAAAAAATATAGTTTGTAGACTGACCATGCATCCATAGCTGAAAACATTCATCCTGTAAGTAAGCTTTTATGACCATTGCTTTGCCAACCATCTCCTAGCCTTTTCATCCACATTGAACAATCTGAAGACACACTTTATAAGAGCAAATTGCTGCTGTATGACCACAAGCATGTAATTAAAAATATGTGAGTAAAAGGTTAGGTGGGAGGAGAGGTCTTGTCTGTTTCATTCTAACAGTTTGCTTATGGAGGCACAGAGATCTTCAACATTGTTTGAGAATTAGTTTATCTTCTGTTCTAGTTTCAAAATGATACCATTCATAGACTTTGCCAGCAGAGAGAAATGATGATAGTTGGGAAGGATAGGAGAGGCTGGTCAAGGAAACTCTGGAGAAGGTGGGTTCTCAACCAACTTGAGAAGGAGATTATTAGCAGAAACTGATGGAGAGATGAGGAATAGGCACTGTAAGGGGATAGAAAGAAATATGGGAAGAAACAAATCAGGGCAGGAGACAGCAAGGTGATGACATTGGGTAGAGCAGAGGACCTATATTTGTTATAAAAGGAGGTGAAACTGAAAAAAAATTACAGGGTTGGGTTTGAAATTTTTTAATTAATTCTTTAAAAAATATATTTTATTAATTTTTTACAGAGAGAAAGGGAGAGGGATAGAGAGTTAGAAACATTGATGAGAGAGAAACATCAATCAGCTGCCTCCTGCACACTCCCTACTGCGTATGTGCCTGCAACCAAGGTACATGCCCTTGACCAAAACTGAACCTGAGACCCTTGAGTCTAATTATATATCCTTTGAAGAATTCTTCGAGAAAGTGAAAATTTCTCCTATTTTATTATAGCCAGAAACCTTTGTAAAAGGCATTTCCAAGTCTATGAAATAATAATGAATATTTCTTGAACATTTATTATGGGCCAGGTACTGTGTTAAATACTTTAAAATGCATTATCTCATCTACTCCTCTCTTGCTACTAAAATCCTCATTTTACAGATGAAGAAACAGAAGTACTGAAAAGTTACATAACCTATAAAAGGTTATATAGGTCAGAAGTGGTAGAGCTGGGACTTGGCCACAAATCCAGGAGCCCAGCCTCCTAAACACTATATGGCAAAGCCATTTCAGCATATCATTACTTCTCTCGCTCCAGGTCCAGGCTAGAAAGACCAATTGCTGATTAGTTATATAATTTATGTCTTCTGGGAACAGCTATTGAAGCAAAGTTACTGAATAAGTAGTTAATTGGAGGATAAACATAAAAGAAGATAAGAAGAGGAGGAAGCCAATTCTGCTTCACACCACAATACAGTCACCTCCAGAGGAAATTGCCTTATTTTATATTAATGGAGCCCCATGTTGTACAGAAATGGCCAGGTCTAGTATCCCTGACATGCTTAGTCACTGATTGGTGGTTCCTAAGAAGAGCATGGCTATGACTCAAAAGTTGAGGCAGATCCTGAATGTCCTGTAGCTGAAGACTGGCAGCTAATTGCACTTTTTGCAGCCGAATAGCAAGTTCTTTCTTGAAGGAAGATCTGAGTGGTAGACTTCCTTGGCCAAGGTGATATCTCTACAAAATGTACCATAGAAGCTCAGGGTAGAGCCAGCTAGCCACTTAGGGTGAAGAATTTACAGAGGCCCTTACTCTTAAGAGCATTTAAGTGCAAGATGGTTACCTGAGCATGAGTGTCTCCTTAGTTTTGCAATTCAGGAAATATTCCTGGAAAAGCAAATCAGAATTTATCAAATAACTAGCCATGCAGTTTAAGTCTTCCCTGGAAAGTTTGGGAGCAGAAAAGTAATATGATCAAATGGTCTTGTGGGAAGGTGAATGTGGTCATGATCTAGAGGCTACACTGAATGGAGAGCCATTAGGAATCAGGGAGACCAGTGAGAAGGTTGTTTTGCTATTATAGACAAGAGGAAAGGGCATCTTGAACTAGGTGTGTAACAAATGAAAAATATGAAGTAAGGGTGTATAGGGTTTGAAGATTGATTAAAGGAAGGGAGTAAGGGGAAGAGAAAACTCAAAGAGGACTTAAAAGTTTTAATTGGGTGGCGGGAAGCAGGTGTATAGGAACCAGAAATGGACAGGAAGGGGATTTTGTTAAGAGACGCTAACAAGAGTCCCAAAACTGTCTCCTTTATTGCCACAAACGAATGACATACAAATCTTTAATTTTTCTTATCTTAGACACTGCTTATTTAATCTTCAGGTTTTGCCTGATTTTTAGCTCACTGTCTTAAGCCCTAGAACAAAAGATTAAGGCATGGAAGACAAAAGTTATCTTTATAGACAGCAACCTTTCTAACAAAAATTTAGCTTTCTTTTTAAAATGCAACTGTGAAAATACCATTTTCGGACCTACACAATTTCTAACAGCCAGTTTGAGAAATTATTATTATTATTATTATTATTATTATACTTTATTTTTCAAAATGATGTCTTGACTTCATATATATCTGATTCTTGCCATAAGATCCTCGCAAGACTGGCCTTGTTCATTGAAAGTCTTTGTTCACAGGGTGATAGAAGAGCAGACACTGATCTCAAGAGATGCAGGCATCTTCTCATAGAGAAAACCTTAAATAGCTGCTGCTCTCCCCACCCAGCTCATAAAGGGACAGAGGTAATCGATCTCACATAAATAGAAAAAAGACTAAATTTATTTGCAAACAAAGATTCACATAATATAAGTCATGATGTATAACTGAAAGTCCAATTTTCAGTGAAAGAGAAATAATGGCAAAAACTTAATGCTAAATAAGCTTTAGGGACAGAAATGAATAGTAAGCTCTTTATGGCTTTGCAATCAATGTGAGGAGCTCAAAGTAAATATTTAATTGCCCTTAAAACTAGACAGCATAATGGAAAAATTTGCATATTCTTCTGGGCTGACTTATTTTACTCTATATTAGCACAGGAAAACACTTGCAATGATATTACGTTAGCATCAATGGTGTACAAAAAAAGTAAACTTTTAGGAGACGATCAAATTAACCTCCCAAGCCTACTAAGCAACCATACTGAGAGACTTATGCCTAACAAGCTATGATAAGCAAAAGATAAGTTCTGATGACATGGTTGTTTGTTTTGTGACAGTAACAGATCTGATGCCCCATTCATGACCTGGGCTGCCAGACACAGAAATATAGGATTTACATACTCTGACCTCTAGAGTATGAATCTGTCATAAGAAGATGAGTAGGCATTTTTTCCTCCAGTCCCATTCTTAGATATAAGAGAGTGTTTTTCTGATTGCATTAGCACAGAACTCAGTAAGACACTGCAGCATGAAAGGGAGGGGATCCATCCAGGTGGGCTTCTGTATCCGTGCTTCACTCTCAACCTTCAGGGTAGTGATATTGAGTCTTCATGACAGACTAATGAGGTAAGTACTATGGATTATCCCTCCCTTTACAGATGGGGAAACTTTGGCTAGAGAGGTTCAGTAACTTGTCTAAGATCACACAGTGGGTAATAAGCGTAGAAAATTTGAATCTAGGGCTGTTCTGGGCCTGGTGGGTACAAGCAGAGCAGTGATTGGCGGACTTTCCCACCCAGAAATTTCTTCTCTGAGCTCTTCTTTATTTATCTTGATTCTCTTATATCTCCTGGGTTTTCTGTAGACAGTAAGGAGATACAGTTGTAAGTTTAGGAACCAGCACCAGTGCTGATTCTGTTGTCTTTTGATGGTCTCTGTTGCTCACTGAGATTAGAAATATGTTTCTATCACATTTAGTGATCTATGTCCTGGAGTATGGGACCTGCTCATCCTCATTCAATATGTCAGTTTTCTTAAACAGGCTTTGTTGATATTTAGAATCAGGAGACCTTAATTTTGTCTTCATTTTTCATCCACATTGGACAATCTGATGACACACTTTTTATAAGAGCAAGTCGCCGCTGTATGGCCACAAGCATGTGATCAAAAATATGTGAGCATCCTAATGTACATAACTATGATAAAGGAAGAATGAGGTGTGATGAAGCTCCCAGTAAACTCTATTTTTTCACAGGATGACTCTCATTTAGCCTCCTTATACATCCCATTGTGAAGAAATGGTGTAGGAGGATAAATATAAGCTTCTGGTACAAATCCTCCTTCTATCACATTGGTGAGCCACTTTAATGTCTCTGAGGAATAGGGATAATGCTTTGTATTGCTGTGAGGATAAGATGGTGCATGTATTGTTCTTGGCATAGAGTCTGTGTTTAACAAATGTGTTTAGCATATTAGTAGGAACACAGAGGCAGAGGCATTCATGGTTAAAAGTGCCTGACTCTGGACTCACTCTTCTGGTTCAGATCTGAGCTCTATCACGTATGAGCTGAATGACCTTGGGAAATGAACTTAGCTTCTCATGCTTTAGTTATCTGGACTGTAAAATGGAAGTGATGAAGTACCTTCCTCAGAGGACTGGCAGGAGGACATGGGTTAGTGTAAGTAAAGCACTGAGAACAGTGCCTGGCACCCAGGGAGCACTCGGGAGTGTTAAGCCTCTTGATGAGACTTGGTTCACTGCAGCCTTGTTTCTCATCAGAGCGAGGAGCCTGGCAATTCACAGTACACCTCAAGCAGGTATTTCCAGTTTCTTGATACCTAAGACCTAGAAATGCTTATTTTAATTCAGTGTTCACAGAATCATTTATATTATGCACCTCAGTCTAATAGTTTCTTGTACAGTCCATATCCATTGTTGGTGAAGGTCAGGCTCTCACATTCCAGTTGTGGGGAAAAGGAAATTAGCACAACCACATTCTATCTATCTATCTATCTATCTATCTATCTATCTATCTATCTATCTATCTCTATTTTCTTTTAACTGAATTTATTGGGGTGATGTTGGTTTGCAAAACCATACAGGTTTCAAGTGCACAACTCAATAAAACATCATCTGCACATTACATTGTGTACCCATCACTTTAAGCAAAGCCTCTTTATACCCCATCCCCTTCTCTCCTTTGTCTACACCTACCTTCTCCTACCCCCCTTTTCCTTTTGCTTTTACCACACTACTGTCTATGTCTATATATTTTATATAAATATATATATCTATAATAATAAAAGCATAATATGCTAATTAGACCTGATGTCCTTCTGGACGACCTTCCGGACAATGCCCAGGCTTGGGAGGGAAGACCAGGTCCCAGGTGCCAGAAGGAAGCTGATGCCAGCAGCTGGGGGAGAAAGAGGGGGGAGGGAAGGAAGGCCTACTCTTGCATGAATTTTGTGCATTGGGCCTATAGTATATGTATGTATGTGTATGTATGATTTTTTTTTTTTTGCCTAATCCCTCCACCTTCTTTTATCCAGTCTCCCAAACCCCTTCCCCTCTGACAGCTGTCAGTCTGTTCCATGAATGGCAATTTGTAATATCTATCAACATTTTAAATGCACATCTCTTTTGACTTATCAGTTTTACTACTAAGAATTTTCCTTATTTACTTATATCACTGAGCAAAAAATATGTGGTGGAGTTGGTTGCAACATTGTGATATTAAAAATCTATGAACAACTAAATATATATCCAGAGGAAAGTATTGAACTAATTTACAATATGTTCATGTAATGAAATACTGCAGAGATTGAAACTGTTAGAAGTGTACAAGGAGACACAGAAAACGGCACAAGCACACTTTTAGGAGAAGACAGGCCTTTTTCAGAGCATTTGACTATTATATGAATTACACTGTTTTGTGTTAAAAAGTAAACAGATATGTGCTTACATCCACTGGCTTGTTTAATCATAGAAAATTCTCAAAATGTATACGAGAAATCATTTTTAGTGTTTACCAATGGGAAGTGACAGTGTGCATGGAGTTGGTACTTTCACCTTTCACCAAAACAGATGGTTTTCCATCTGAATTGTTCAACACGGGCATGTAATGCTTTTACAATTTAAAAATGGTCAGAAAATCCCTTCCTGTTTCTTAACCATAGATACCAGTTTTTTAAAAAAAGATTAGCCCCTTATATAAGTATAATCCTAAACCTTGGTATAATATTTTTGAATAATTGAGCCAAGTATCATCCTAAGTTCAAACAGAATGTGTATGAACTCACAGCAAAAGCTCCAATCCTCCCCTAGGGAGCAGAAACCCAATGACTAAGGAGGTTTCCTAACATCAAGTCACAGGAGAGTCTTAAGTCCTGTGGCAGAAAATTCCCGTTGTTCAAAAGTTCATGCACTTAGAGAGAAATCATTAAGTAAAGAGCATTCGATGCGAGAAGGGAACACTGAGTAAATGACTTTTCCTCAGAACTTAATAAACTGAATACTAAACACGGGGGAAGCACTACACATGGGATTTTTCACATTAAGGTTTCTCTGTATTTCTACACCCCCTCTTTGTCTTTTGCAAAGTGGTATATAAAAGTTGCATTGCCTTTGGGTTTTCCAGGGTGACAGTAATTTGCATGCAGGGTTAATCAAGACTCCTTACCCTTTGTACTTTTAAAAGTGCTTACACATACATTGTCTCCTTTGGTATTCACAAATGAGGTATTTAGGACAAGTATGATAAAGCTCATCTTCCACGGAAGACCCTGAGGTTCGCAGAGGTTAAGTGATTAAGTTTAAGCCAGTCAGTGTGTAGCTGAACACGTAGGATCCTCGGTTATGTCTTGGCCGTCCTTGCCTCCAGCAGCCAAGGGCACAGTGTGTAGCAGAGTCGCTCCTATAGTTGTGAAGGTGGTTTAGTATATTCTTGGAATCACTTCTACTCTGGTTTAGGAAGACCCAGGCATGGTCAACTGAACTTTCTTCCCAATGGGAATTATGAACATACTGACTTTCAATGGTTCAGGGGCATCTAATAAAATCCAGATAGTTGTGGGTTTCTATTTCAACTCAAGCACTTACTACCGTGTCATCTTGGGCAAATTGTTCCCTCCTCCATAAATTGGAAGTAGTGAGGGTATTAATCTTCCAAGGCTGCTGTTAAGAATTTAAATAAAATAATATATGCAAAATGCTTGACAGGGTGCATGGAATATAGCAAAGGGTTAATATACACCAGCTCCAATAATAATAATAATGATAATAATGATAATAATAATAATAATAATAATAATAATAATGTTAGATTTCAGGTCAATGTAGCAGGCATAGCAGCCAGAGCTGTGTCCATTTGGAGGTGACAGCAAGAGCAGCTGCCCAGAATGGGCACAGTCCAGTTTCTTTCCTTTTGAAGGAAACTTCCTTGAAACCACAAAGAACTAAGAGCGGGCAGCAGCAAAGCTGCCTAAAACTTCGCTGAGTTTCAGGGCAGGGGTTTGAGTATCTCTGACAAAGCCACCCCCATCTTGACACCAGTTTCCCAGTTTATGGTCAACAGTAAGATGAGGTAGGTACAAAGAGCCAATCACCCAGGGCTTTAACACAAGGACAGCCACCTCCCCTGAGAGAGCAGCCCTAAGACCTCCTTGCTCTGGGTGTTTGGCTTTGTCTCTTAAATTTTTAAAATCAGAAATCTGAAAAGCCAGAGCTGAGAATTCACATAATGAATGATGAAGTGATCAATTTGCTATTTAGCTTAGAAGTACTTTGCTAGTCCTTTTGAGGTTTTAAAACTTATTTTTCTTACTATACAATTAATTTATGCTTGCTGCAGAAAATACACAAAATCAAAACAGAATAAATGAAAGTCCTTAGGAAAAAAGCATTGTTCATATTTATTTTGTTGTGTAGTTATTGAGACATTTTATGTCTAAATATATTTATTTTAGAAAACCTGTAAAGCACTGTGCATGACCTTTCAAATAGCAACAATATCTCATGTACATCTTCCCATATCAATAAATGTTTTGCCATAACTTCATTTTCAGCAGTTCACAGTGTTCGTTTGGGTGGATATTTCATAGTTTTACAAATCTTCTAGTGTTGAATACTTAGGTTTCTTTTTTTTTCTGCAAGAAAAATTCTTTCTGAAAATCACTGTAGAAATTCTTGTCTTTCTTTAAAATAAATCTCTAGAAGTCGATTTTCTAGCACACAGTGTTTGACTGCATTTTTAAGGCTTTTTGTATTAAGGTGTCTTCCAGCTATATTTTACCAATTTTATCCTTACTATTTATACCAGAGTATAACTAGATCAATGACTGTCTAAGTGTAAATATGACTTCTATTCATTTATCATAAAAGGTAGATACCTTTACAAAAGCCTTTATGCTGAGAATGAAGAATCCTTCTTGTTAATGCCAACTTCTTTTTTGTTTTTATATTCTAAGCACAATGTCTCCATAAGATAGTCATTAATTATATTCAGGAGATTGGAAATGACATCAGTATAGCATGATTATCTTTAGATGGAATATAACAGAAAATGTGGAAATAATTTGGAGGGAAAGTTACTACAAGCACACTTCTCCAGGAGCCCATCAATTCCAGCCACATGCTCTTTTTAAGATGTGAGAATAAGACAATCAAGGGCATATAAACCCTTCCACTGTGGTTATCGTCACATCAATTTTCTCTAGGGTTGAAAGTAACTTGCCTGGTCCCTTCTGTCGCACACTAGGCTCCACAGCAGAAATGTTAAGATTGGAACCTTTTTAGTAGAAATTACTCTGGATGACACCAGCCTGCTGTCAGAGCAATTCCTGCTGGAAAGGAAGTGTCTGAATTAATGGTCTAATAAACAGAGTTAGTGTTTCATCTTGGCAAAGGATTAATTAGGGGAAGAGAAACTAACATTTATTTGGGTTCTTATTTGACAGGCCCTTTATTATTACATTATTGCATGTAATACTCCCTATAAACTCTTGGGTAGGTATTCATTTTACAGTGTAGAGATAGAAGTTCAGTCAAATAAAGTGTCTTCCCAAAGGCCACCCAGCTGGTGAACTGTAAAGGTGGGGTTTGCATTTGGGTTCCTTGCTTCCAGAGCCTGCGTTCGCTGTACTTCTCCTTCTCAGTTATAGGCAAGCCTGAGTTTTCTCTTCTAGAATATTCATTGTCTGTGTGAATACACTTTTCGGTATTATAAAACTATAGGTTCCCTTGTAAAAAGAGGCAAGTTAGGCAGACTTAGAGACTGGATCCACTTATCAATGCTGTGTCAGTTAAGATACTGTTGTAAGCCAGACACAGAAAGTCTGCTGTCTTGCTTATCAAGATATCCTGAGGCAGAGCAGTTCTGAGTTTTGTCAGAGGCTCAGTGATTTCATTAGGGACTCAGGTACATTCAATCTTGCTGCTCTGCCATTCAATGCTGGCTTCTATTCCCCATTCATGGCTGTGTTGGAGCTCCAAATACATCTTCATAAAAGTATGTCCAGAAACAGAAAAATGGAATGGCGGTGGTGGCTTCCTCCTACCCCCCTCTTCCTCCTCTTCCCCCTTCCTCTCCCTCCTCCTCCTTCCCTTCCTCTTTTCCTCCCACTCCTCCTTCTCTCCTTCCTCTTCTTCCACTCCTCTTCCTCTCTCCTCCACCTTCCTCCTCCTCCTCCTCTGCCTCCTCCTTCTCCTCCTTCCTCTGCTTCTCTCTCTCTCTTTCTTTCTTTCTCTCTCCTAAGAATAAGACAACTGCTCAGCAGAGTCTCTATTGTGCCTCACAGTCCATAACTGTGTCATAAAGTTCTTTCCTGACCCAAACATTGCCTTGGAGAATGGCTTAGACCTGTGGTCAGCAAACTGCGGCTCGTGAGTCACATGCGGCTCTTTGGCCCTTGAGTGTGGCTCTTCCACAAAATACCATGGCCTGGGCGAGTCTATTTTGAAGAAGTGGTGTTAGAAGAAGTTTACGTTTAAAAAATTTGGCTCTCAAAAGAAATTTCAATCGTTATATTGTTGATATTTGGCTCTGTTGACTAATGAGTTTGCCGACCACGGGCTTAGACCAATCAAGACTTACTCCCAGGGCTGGGTGAACCTGAAACTAGAGCCAGGATCAATGGCAAGAAGAAGCAACCTAAAATGCTGCCAACATGGCTTTCAGGAGACTTCCTTTCTGAAGTAATCGAGCATATACTCAATGGGAGAAAAGTGTACTAATGCTTTTCTATAAAATTTTACTCCTATGTAATCACCATCTACAAATAAGCATGCCATTTTTTCAGTGTGCTCCATCATATATTCTCATTTCCATCATTTTTCTCTAATATAATTCTGTGTTGTTTTTCACCAGAGAGTTCTAACTTTTCTGCACTAGTCCTTCTTGATACAACTTCTAAGAATGAGGGTAAAGTAAGATTTTAATGGAGAGTGAAAAGGGCTGCAATAGTATCTGTCTATGATGGCTAGCAACAATTTGTTGCTTTTTTTTCTAAAAGAGTATTACCTTAAGTAGAAAAAACCCCCACCACACTTTCTATAATGAATAAATACTATCTTTTATTTCAGCAACTAATTTAACCCTCATGCTTGTATTAGTGCAGTGAAACAAAAATTGAAGTGGAGGATGCCTATCAAATGCCAAAATAATTAGTTCAGTAAAATATTTTGGCAATTCAAAGGGGATAAAATCAGCAAAATATTTTTTTAATTGAGTTGGCTTATTAATTGGACTGTAACAGCCAATTCAGTTCAAAAATGTTTATTAAGAACCTACAATGTGAGGAGAACCAAAATGGCAGCATAGGTAAAACACCTATCTTGCCGCCATACACAGCAAGTTTAAAACTACAACTTAACGAAAGAACAAACACCATCCAGAATCACCGGAAAGCTGGCTGAGTGAAAATTCCACAAATAAAAGTGAAGATAAGACACTGTGACTCGGAGGAGAACCAAGATGGCAGCATAGGTAAACACCTATTGTTCTGCCCCGCGCAACGATTCAAAAACTACAACATAACAACAAAACAAACATCACCCAGAATCACCAGAAAGCTGGCTGAGTGAAAACTCCACAAATAAAAGTAAAGGTGGGACACTGAGACTCAGAAGAGCAGCGGGAGTGCAGCCTTGAAGACGGAAACAGGTTAGGAGCCGTCCTGGTCGCGCACGTGGGCTGTAGGGCTGGAGCAGCAACCCCGGCTGGATTTTGCCAATGGGGAGGGCAGAGACGTCCCACTACACGAGTTCCCCAGTGCCAGGCGAGGTCCGAGGTCCAGGGTACATGGAGACGTCCCACTGCACAGATTCTCCAGTGCCAGGCGAGGTCCGAATCTGGGGTACGCACCCTGGAAGCCGCTAAAGAGGACCACACCAAGACATATCATAATTAAAATACCAAGAGCAAAAGATAAAGAGAGAATATTAAAAGCAGCAAGAGAAAAACAGTTGGTTACCTACAGGGGAGCACCCATACGATTGTCAGCAGATTTCTCAACAGAAACGATGCAGGCCAGATGGGAGTGGCAAGAAATGTTCAAAATAATGAATAGCAAGAATCTACAACCAAGATTACTCTATCCAGCAAAGCTATCATTCAGAATTAAAGATCAGATAAAGTGCTTCACAGATAAGAAAAAGCTAAAGGAGTTCATCACCACCAAACCAATATTATATGAAATGCTGAAAGATATTCTTTAAGAAGAGGAAGAAGAAAAGGTAAAAATATAAATTATGAACAACAAATACACATCTATCAACAAATGAACATAAAAATCAGGTGAATTGATAGGCTGATGAACAGGATAAACTGGTGAATATAACAGAAACATGGACATAGAAAGGGAATGGACTGATAATTCTTGGGGAGAAAAGGGTTGTGGGAAGTACAGCAAGAGACTGGACAAAAATCTTGCAACAATGGGAGAGGATAGTGGGGAGGGAGAGGTGAGGGTGGAGGGTGGGATAGGTACAGGGTAGAGGGGAGATATAGGGGGATAAAAAAGGGGAAACAATGTAATTAATAAACTGAACAATAAAGATAAAAAACAACAACATATGAAAAAAAATCTAGAGCCAATATAAGTTCATGAACAGCTAATATACTTATGTTTCTTTCTAAAAGTTTTATAAACTTAACTTTTATATTTAGATGTTGGTTCATTTTGAGTTAACTTTTTGTCTCCTCTTTTTTATTGATTAGTATAGCAAAAGACTTCAACTTTGTTGATATTTCCAAAAAGTAACATTTTGTTTCATTGATTCTATTTTTTTTTATATTATCATTTTATTTCTGCTCAAATCATTTTAGTGCCTTGCTTTTGCTAGCTTTGGTTTTGGTTTGCTCTTCTTTTTTTAATTCTAAGATATAAAGTTGAATTACTGATTTAAGATTTTTCTTCTTTTTTAATGTAGGTGTCTACTACTGTAAATTTCCCTCTGAGCACTGCTTTCACTGCATGCCATAGGTTTTGGCAAGTTTGTGTTTGTATTTTCATTTATATAAGAGGATTTTCTAATTTTTATTCTAAAAAAAATTAAAAAAAGACACTGTGACTCGGAGGAGCAGCAGAGGACAGTGTTGAAGATACGTGTGGAGAGAGGTTTGGAGCACACGCCAGCAGATAGGGCGGGCGGCTGAAAACTGGCTAGTTTTCTCAAATGGGGGAGACAAAGACGTCCCACTGGACTGATTCTCCAGCTCTGGGTGAAGTCCAGGGAACCCACTATTATACGGGTTAAAAACTGGACAGTGGGAGGGCACGCCAAAGCTCGGGTGCTGCAGGGGTATGCCGGCTTGTGGAGAAGGCGAGCTTGTGCGGAGTGTGCGTGAACTTGGGAAGAGCACAGCTGCCTGACCATGCAGAGAGCACTCGTGACTTGCTCTTTCATTCGGGAAACCCTCAGACTGCATTGTTTTGCAGACTCATTTGGGGAGAGTCTGAATTCTCCAGCAGCAGGTGGAGGTCGGCAGCGGCTCTCTCTCAGAGGTGCTGGCGACCATTGCCCCTGGCGCAGAGCCTCTGGGGCCACATAGGGCAGAGCTGACACTGTCTGCTTGGCCCAGAGACTCCACCCATCCAACCTGAGCACAGCTGAACATCACAGACAATTGGCCTGGAGGTCAACCCCTCCAAATACTAACAACGATTAACCTGAGCTTAACTTCAGCAAGACTATGCAACCCATATCCACCTCAGGTAACTGGGGAGGGTGAGCCACTGTCCCTTGTAGGAAGTCTACCACACAAAGCTAATTGACCAAGTCAGGGAAGCAGCCACCATGCAGAGACATGGAAAGAAATCAGATGTGAAAGAAATGGAGGGAAAAAAACGACTGGACATGGAATTCAAAACCACAGTTATAGGGCTTCTCAAGAGGCTCCAACAAAAGGCCGAGGCTTATAAGGAAATAACGAGACCCCCAAGGATATGAACGAGACCTGCAAAGAAATGAACAAGACCAACATGGAAATGAATGAGTCCTACAAGGAAATGAATGAGACCTACAAGGATATGAAGGAGACTCTCAAGGATATGAAAAAGGACCAACCAGAAATTAAGCAGAAACTGACTGAAATAAAAAATATTATACAAAGACCTAAAAGTACTCTAGAGCACCTCAAGAACCAAGTTAAAGATTTGAAATACAAAGAGGTAAAATCCACTCAGCTGAAAAAGCAAGAAACCAAAAAAATCCAAAAAATTGAAGATAGTGTAAGGGGCCTCTGGGACAACCTCAAGCATACCAACATCCGAATTATAGGGGTGCCAGAAAAAGAGAGAGAGCAAGACAATGAAAACCTATTTGAAGAAACAGTGACCAAAAACTTCCCACACCTGGTGAAAGAAATTGACTTAGGAGTCCAAGAAGCACACCGAAACCCCAATATATAGAAACCCTAAGAGGACCACACCAAGACACATCATAATTAAAATGCCAAGAGCAAAAGACAAAGAGAGAATATTAAAAGCAGCAAGATAAAAACAGTTGGTTACCTATAAGGGAGCACCCATACAATTGTCAGCAGATTTCTCAACAGAAACGATGCAGGCCAGATAGGAGTGGCAAGAAATATTCAAAGTGATGAATAGCAAGAATCTACAAGCAAGATTACTCTATCCAGCAAAGTTATCATTCAGAATTGAAGGTCAGATAAAGTGCTTTGCAGATAAGAAAAAGCTAAAGGAGTTCATCACCACCAAACCAATATTATATGAAGTGCTGAAAGATATTCTTTAAGAAGAGGAAGAAGAAAAAGATAAAAGTGTAAATTAGGAACAACAAATACACATCTATCAACAAATGAATCTAAAAATCAAGTGAATTAATAAGCTGATGAACAGAATAAACTGGTGAATGTAACAGAATCACGGACTTAGAGAGGGAATGGACTGACAATTCTTGGGGAGAAAAGGGGTGTGGGAAGTGCAGCAAGAGACTGGACAAAAATCATGCAACTATGGGGGAGGGCAGTGGAGCGGGGTGAGTGCGGAGGGTGGGATGGGTACCAGGTGGAGGAGAGCTATAGGGGGGAAAAAAGGGAACAATGTAATTATAAACTGAACCATAATGATAAAAAATGTCTGTATATAATTGGAATATTATAAAGCCATGAAAACCATGTTTTGGTGAAGTAAGTTTGAAAGATGTTCACAATAAAATAAGTGGGGAAAAAAAGAACCTACAATGTACTAACATAGCATAAATAATATATGTCATAAAAAATCTTATATTCTGGTGCAGGAGAATGCTGCTGGGATAAATGGATGACTATAGATGTAGAGCAGGAACAATACAAAGTGAGTCTGTAGCATCAGAAATCAAGGCACTTATCTTCCTGATTTCAAACAGTATTACAAAGCAATAATAATCACGGCAGTATGGTACTGGTATAAAAACAGACACATAGAACAATCGAACACAATAGAGAGCCCAGAAATAAATCTAGGTATACGAGGTTAGTGAATTTTCAACAAAGATGCCAATAATACACAATGGGAAAGGATAATCTCTTCAATAAGTGGTGCTGGGAAAATTGAATATCCATGTGCAAAAGAATGAAATTGGACCCCTGCCTTACACTATACACAAAGACTTAAATGTAAGACCTGACTATATAAAACCCCTAGAAGAAAGCAGGGAAAGGTTCCTTCACATTGGTCTCAGCAACGATTATGTGTGGGGTTTCTTATTTTTTTATTTGATAACCAGAGCAAAGTCAACAAAAGCAAAAACAAATAAACTGAACTAAAAGTTTCCATACAGAAAAAGAAACAATAAAATGAAAAGTCAATCTATGGATTAGGAGAAAATATTTACAAACTATATATCCAGTAAGAGATCGGTATCTAAAACATGTAGGGAACTCATATAACTCAATAGCAAAAACCAAATAACTCAACTGAAAATTGTTAAAGGACTCAGACATGTTTCCAAAGAAGACGTACACACAGTCAATAGACATATAAAAAGTTTCTCAACATCATTAACCATCAGGCAAATGCAAATTAAAACTGTAGTGAAATATCACCTCACACCTGTTAGGGTATCTATTATCAAAAACACAAGAGACAGTAAATGTTGGTGAAGATTTAGAGTACAGAGAACCATTGTATACTGTTGATAGAAGTGTAAATCAGTGCAGTCATTTTGGAAAACAGTATGGAAGTTCTTAAAAAAATTTGAAAAAGAGCTATAATATTATCTAGTATTTTCACTTCAGGATATATATCCAAAGAAAATAAAATCACTATCTCAGGATATGTACTCTCATGTTCATTGTACCATTGTTCATCATAGCCAAGATATGGAAATAACCTAAGTGTTTATTGATGAATAGGTGAAGAAAATGTGATTTACAATAGAATGTTATTTAACCTTAAAAGAAGCAATTAGGGCAACATGGATGAATCTGGGGGACATGATAAGCCAGAGAAAGACAAATACTGAGTGGTATCACTTTTATGTGCACTCCTAGAAAAAGAGAGTAGAATGACACTTTCCAGAGACTGGGAGGTATGTGAAACAGAGGTGGGCCAGGGACACAAATTTTTAGTTATAAGATGAATAAGTTCTGAGGATCTAATGGACAGCATGGTGACTATAGTTAATAGTACAATGTTATATACTTAAAATTTGATAAGAAAGTAGGTTTTATTCTCACACACACAAAGAGATAGTTGTGTGAGGGGATGGGTTTGTTAACTTGATTGTGGAAATCCTCTCACAATGTATACTGTGTATCTCAAAAAATGTATGCACACTGTATCAGCAGATAGCTCAATTTAAAAAATGAAATTTAATAAACATTGCCTTTATAATTATTCAAAGTGTGTATTTACGTATTTAGGACACCCATATGTATCAAATAATTACATTGTACACTTTAAATGTATTACAGTTTTATTTGTCAATTATCTATAATAATAAAAGAGTAATATGCTAATTAGTCTGGACAGCCAAACGACCTTCTGGACATCCTTCCAGATGATGCTGCCATGGTGGGGGCCAAGGTAGAGGCAGTTAGGGGTGATCAGGAAGGGAGGCAGAGGGGTTAGGAATGATCAGGCAGCAAGAGTTGTTAGGGGCAATCAGGCAGGCAAGTGGTTAGGAACCAGCAGTCCTGGATTGCAAGAAGGATGACTAACTGCTAGTTTAGGCCCAATCCTGCAGGCCTAACCTGGCAGTCGGACATCCCCAAGAGGTCCTGGATTGCAAGAGGGTACAGGCCTGGCTGCGGGATCTTCCCCATGTCTGAATTTTGTGCACCGGCCCTCTAGTATCTCAATAAAAGTGGAAGATAGAAATCAAGGCAGTTTTTATAATGTATAGATGTCATTAACCTTCCCTATCCCCCACTCACCCACCCACATACATAAGAGACAGATTGAAGGGACTCCCTTTGGCAAAATTTTGAACATCAAAATCATAATACTAAAGTATTTCAACTTGTTAAATGAAATTTTCAAAAGTCCAGGATCATAGTGATATTAAAAAGAGAAAGGAGGAACCAAGATGGCAGCATAGGTAAACACCTATCTTGCTGCCCCACATAACAATTTCAAAACTACAACTTAACGACAGAACAAACATCATCCAGAACCACCAGAAAGCTTGCTGAGTGGAAATTCCACAAATAAAAGTAAAGATAGGACACTGTGACTCAGAGGAGCGATGGAGGGCAGCCTTGAAGATACCCAGGGAGTCAGAAGTTTGGAGCCGTGTGGGCAGCTGGATACCAGGCTGTTTTTCTAGAATGGAGAGGGAGACAAAGGAGTCCCACTGCACTGATTCCCCAGTTCTGGGTGAGGTCCGGGGAACCCACACTCATACGGGGTGAAACTGGACAGTAAGAAAGAAGTACGCTGAAATTTGGGCACTGCAGAAGTCTGTGAGCTTGTGGAGAGGGTGCGTAAACTTGGCAACTGCAGAGGTATGCAAATGTGCAGAGAGGACTTGTGACTTGCTCTCTTGTTCGGGAGAAAAGGACGAAAGAAGGGAAACCACTGGACTGCATTGTTTTACAACCCTGGGTGATACTTTGGGTGTGCAGACTCATTTGGGGAGAGGCTGAATTGTCCAGCAGTGGGTGGAGCTTGGCTGCGGCTTTCTCTCGGAGGTGTGTGCAGTCATTGCCACCAGGCATAGAGACCCAGGTGCTGCATAGGATGGAGCTGTTGGGAAATCAAGGCTGCCTGCTCAGCCCGGAGACTCCATCCACCCAACCTGAGCACAGCTAATCCTCACAGCCAATTGGCCTGGAGGTCAAACCCTCCTTGTGCTAACAACAATAATCTAGGCTTAACTTCAACAAGACTGTGCAACCCATAGAAGGCTGCACCAAAGAGAATCCATCTCAGGTAACTGGGGAGGCTGAGCCACTGTCCCCTAGAGGACATCTACCACACAAAGTTAATCGACCAACTGAGGGAATCAGCCAGAATGCAGAGACATGGAAAGAAATCAGATCTGAAAGAAATGGAGGGAACAAAAACAGCTGGACATAGAGTTAAAAACCACGGTTATAAGGTTTTTCCAGAGGCTCCTAGAAAAGGCGGATGAACTTAAGACTGAGTTCATATCCTCGAGACCTTCGAGGATATGAACGAGACCCTCGAGGATATGAAAAAGGACCAACTAGAAATGAAGCATACACTGACTGAAATAAAAAATATTATACAAAGACCTAAAAGCAGTCTAGAAGACTGCAAGAATCAAGTCAAAGATTTGAAATACAAAGAAGCAACATCCACTCATCCGGAAAAGCAAGAAGCAAAAAGAATCCAAAAAATTGAAGACAATGTAAGAGGCCTCTGGGACAACCTCAAGCATACCAATATCCGAATTATAGGGGTGCCAGAAAAAGAGAGAGAGCAAGGTAATGAAAACCTACTTGAAGAAATAGTGACCAAAAACTTCCCTCACCTGGTGAAAGAAATTGACTTAAAAGTCCAAGAAATGCACAGAACCCCAAAATATAGGAATTCAAAGAGGACCACACCAAGGCACATCATAATTAAAATGCCAAGAGCAAAAGACAAAGAGAGAATATTAAAAGCAGCAAGAGAAAAACAGTTAGTTACCTATAAGGGAGCACCCATACGATTGTCAGCAGATTTCTCAACAGAAATGATGCAGGCCAGATGGGAGTGGCAAGAAATATTCAAAGTGATGAATAGCAAGAATCGACAACCAAGCTTACTCTATCCAGCAAAGCTATCATTCAGAATTGAAGGTCAGATAAAGTGCTTTGCAGATAAGAAAAAGCTAAAGGAGTTCATCACCACCAAACCAATAGTATATGAAATGCTGAAAGGTATCTTTAAGAAGAGGAAGAAGAAAAAGGTAAAAATAAAAATTATGAACAACAAATACACATCTATCAACAAATGAACCTAAAAACCAAGTGAATTAAAAATATGATGAACAGGATAAACTGGTGAATATAACAGACTCAGGGCATGGAGAGGGCATGGACTGACAATTCTTGGGGAAATAAGGGGTGTGGGAGTTTCAGCAAGAGACTGAACAAAAATCATACACCTATGGAAGAGGACAGTTGGGGAGAGGTAAGGGCAGAGGGTGGGATGGGTACCAGGTGGAGGGGAGCTATAGGAGGGAAAAAAGGGGAACAATGTAATTAATAAACTGAACAATAAAGATTAAAATATTTTTAAAAAGAGAGAGAAAGGAGGAAAAATAAATGAAGAAAGCTAGTCCTCACAGAGGAGTGCCAGCTGAAGAAATGATGGAATTAGACAAATGTTAATGCTTTGCACAGCAATAAAATTGATAGTTACATATTTTGATTGTCTTATTTTTTCTAGTTATTATTATAGTTTCAAATTTCATACCATCAATTACACAATTCTTCCTCTAAAATATTCTCATGCCTAGAACATGGCAAACTATTAAAACTATTCAAAATCATGACATCAAGTGAAAGCTCAGTCTTAGAAAACTACTAAGTGATAAAATTAAATGTATACAATGTTCATATTCCTGAATGATTGACAGGGAAGCTGTCTCTTTTTAGAGTACAGATTCTGTCAGTCAAGAGGAATATTAGGAAGGAATCCAGCAGAATGTAGCCTTGCATACTGCAGGCGCTCCATGCTTGTTGTTAGATCACCCTATGGGGAATAAGGCTATTCCATGTGGAGGGAAGAGCTGATCAGTGCCAATCTGTTTTTAAACAATGGCAGCCTTCCCCATTTATTGAATTCTCTTGACTCCATCTTTGTCAGTAGAGCTCCAGGAGTTGTCTTAAGCTATTTTCTCTAATGATCTCTCATGAACCATGGCCTGAAACTTATTTAATTAATGCCTTGCAGATTCAGTCTCTCTTTGTCTACTGGTTTCACCAGAAAGCCCCAAGTCTTTCTAGGATCAACACGTTCACATGTCAATACCTCTTGTTCTTAGCTAATGCTTGAAATGCTAAACCCATTAAATTCTTTTATAGTCTCTATGACAGTATGCTTCATTATACATTTATTTTTATTTATCTACTATGTATACATATCAGCTGCACATTTTTACCTACTGGGGTATGGGATTGCCATTCAGATTCAGAAAAAAGTAATTACAGTTGGCATGAGAAGTACAGAAGTATGTCTTTTTTGGTATTTTCTCTTGCTCTTTTGCTATGATGAGAATCAATCATACTAGTAGCCAGTGAAGAGAATGTTCACCTGAAATGGTTCTTTTTACAAATACAAAACATAACTTTGAGTGTTGCACATCATTTGTTAACTTAATAAGATAATCCTCTTTTCATTTCAAAGCCTGTACTCTAATCTTAAAACAGAAGTCTCCTTTTTGCTTCTTTTTGAAAGTTACTGGATAAAGATTCTGTTATCATAATGCTATTAAAATGTATTCACTTTTTCAGTACATTTTGATAATAATGTTTATTCTTCTAAGCACCTAGGGAGAAGAGTGACAAAAGACAAATCTGTTCCAAATTTTGGGGAAAAAATAGTTGCAGAGAGAGGAACTATGTTAAAATCTTAGAAATGAATAGCAACTAATAACCATAGCAGAAAAGAAAAAAACATTAATTCATGAATTAAGCTTCTGTTGAACTTTTGTTTGGTAAGGATAGTAATTTTCCAATTGAAATGCCCTGTGGCCACACAGGCAAATGTTGGCTAAACTGAATTTTGTGAGCACTGAACTATTAACTGATCCTCACCTGTGACATTTCTAATACATCACCTTTTATTGGCACTAATGGCCTTGAAGCTGCTAACACCATTAAAAAATAAACAAATAATTAGCTTTGGCAGAAGATGGGTAAACAGAGCCATAATTAATGAATTCATTCTGTCCAGAACATTAGCTGGTACTCAGTCTCCTAGGTAGTATAGATAGTGTACTTTCTTATCTTCCTTTTGTATAGGAGCAATGAGAGTTCCCATGGACTTGTGATATTTTTGCTTTGAGTGAGGGGTTTTCTTTGTCTCCCAGAACCAATAGTGGTAAAGTTTAGTTCTCTATTCCTGATGCAATCATCCTATATTTCTATGTTGATCCAACTTCATGTATATAAAAGCTGCCTGAAATGAGTTGCCATTTCTGCAAGCTTTCCTCTAATTGTTGGTTTTTGTTTCAAATCAAAGTGCATTTCTAAACATCTAATGTATTTTACCACTATTATTAGGCTTTTCATCTATTTTTATGCCAAGATTGAGGCTATCCTTTATTAATGGTTTATTTCAGGTGTGTCTAGTTCAGATCACTGAGAAAATATTAACTTTGGTCACAAAGATTCCACCTCAAAGTTATCTATAAGGTAGTACATAGTGTTTATGTTTCTCTTATAAATGTACTCATTTGTTTTTTAAATTTTAAGTTAATGTTTAATATTTTTAAGTGTCCTTACAGTTGCAAAATATGTACATTATTATATATCTGCAGAAAATCTGTGCACTGTCCATTTACATTTCTTATTGTTGTCATTCATCGTCACTCAAGGATATTTTTCCATTGATTTTTAGAGAGTGGAAGGAAGGAGGAGAGGCAAAGAGAGAGACACATCAATGTGATAGAGACATTATCTCTCTCCCACATACATCCCCATTGGGGTGGGGATTGAACCATTCACCCTTAAGTCTGACAGGCTGACACTCTATGCAGAGCCAAACTAGCTAGTGCTGTCCATTTAAATTTTAAACACCTAGAGAAGTACTTCTTTTGTAGGTGAATTGGGACTTATGCTTTTCACTTTTAGGCATGTGTGTTATTTGATAGACAATTATAAAGATACCTGAAACATGTCATATTCCACTCTCGAGGTATTTGGTGACTAAATTAAAGCCATATGAAGTTGTAATAGCTATGGCTTGATTTAAGGATATTTTAGGATCTGCATTCTCCTTGACTAAAGAGCAAATATGTTTTCTGGGGGCAATTAATGGCAAAAGTCCAAATTGAAGCTTACCATTTTGAAATAAAGTATGAAACAAGTTTTATATTGTCTTTTCTCAGCTAAGTCTAAAATTTGATAATACTGCTATTTCTTATAGAAGTTTGGGAGGGATCTTCCCTAAACTGACATTTAATCACTCATTGTCTGGAGTGTTTTACATCTACATTGTTGGTTGGCTGGGACACATGCATTTCTCATTTCTCTTTATATCAGACAAGGATACTTTAAGTTCCTAGTAACTGCTGAGGCTTAAACATGCAATAGATACAGTTTTTTTTCAAGAAGTAATAATGCTGTGCAGATTTAGATTCCCATTTTTGAATGGAAACCAGGAAGTGTTTTAGTTTAATGTATATTAAAATTGCACACACCTATATGGGTTTCTTTGTTTCATTTCAAGACCAAGCAAGTGAGGCAGAGAGAGCTACCATTCAGTCTCTGTGCTTCTTGGCCATGAAGCCTCAGTAGGACTGGTTGGCGAGGAGTGTACGGTTCGGAAATGAGCAAAGCAAATGTGGCCTGTGACCTCAGGAGGTAGGTCAGAAGTATCAAGCAGGACCATTTGCTCTTCCCCAGCGTGCCGTAGTGTTCTCTCCTTGACTCCTGGAGATCTAGTTACTGGCCTTCTCCCAGTCTGTTTCTCCTTTTGTTCCCTCCCTTTGGACATGGATTTAGAACTAAATTAATCTCACTCCTCAGTTCATTAACACTCTCAGTAATGGTCCATGGTAGGTCCTTTTTATTTTTTGTGGATTTATTTTCTTGTTAATCTCTAATTAAAACTTATTCTCCTTCCCTAAGACATCCACTCAAATGTGTTTGATGTTAGTATGATGCTGTGTGATTCCTGTTTTTGTGCATGTTTAAATTTGCATAAGTGTTATGTTAAAGCTCTCATTCTTTTTTGCATTTTCTCCTTAATACAGTTTAAATCCCCCCTCTCTGTGAGTGTGCACTAGAAGCTAGTTCATTTCTTCTAATTCTGCACAGTGTCAGAACCATCGTACTTATTCATTCTCCTAGAGTCCTGCTCACTGTGTGTGATTCCCTGGCCTCCATCCCTTTCTTCATATCCTGAATTCTAGTCACACTGACTCCTTTACATTCCTCTAAAGCAGCAGAAGTCATTGCATATCCTCCTTGGGCCCATGCTCACCACTTATATGTTATTACACATCTTTTACATTTCTCCTTAAATGTGAATTCCCGATCTTCTCTCTGGAGTTTGCTCAGGCTCCTGTCCTTTGCTCACTATAGTCAGTATTCTCCTTATTGAAACTAAGGTGGCACTTGGTTATAATGCTCTATTAGCCAAAAAATTCCCGAGGGTCTGGATTATGTCTGCTTTGCTCAGTGTTGAATGGTTAACTTCTCAGTAATTAGCCCAATGTCTATAACACAGTAGATACTCTATAAAATTTTCTTGTTGATTGAATGAACAGATGTATAAACAAAATCAAGACATGACTGCTGAATCCCAGAAGCTCTTAGTGCTCTTAATGATATGGCCAGTTGGTAATATCCCATTTTATTAGGAATCAAAGCTCAGAAAGATGAATTAAATTGTTAAAGTTACAATTTAACTTTAACATGAGTCATGGAGATGGGTTCAAATACATATGTCTTTGATTGTGTACAGTGGTGGAGGTAACAAGCAAAATCTTTGTTGCAGTGGAGCTTACATTCTCATGGGTGAGACAATGAGTACGTAGACAGGTGGTTTTAGGTGGTATTAAAGGGCTTGAAGAGAGATCTTGTGGGGATAATGGATAATTTAAATTGGATGGTCAGACCATTTGAATAGACAAGAATGAGAAGGAGCTAGTCATAGAAAAACCCAGGACAAGAGTATTCTAGCAGGAGGAAGAGTAAGTGTGAAGGCTAGGAGAGGAGAATGGGCTCGGTGGGTTGAGGAACAAGGGGGAGGCCCCTGAGGTTGCATTGTGGTGAACAAGATGTGTGTGTGTGTGTAGGGGGAGGCGGGGAGATGGAGTAGATGGTTTCTTAATGCAGATGCAGTGGGGATGAAGTAGATGATTTCTTAGTGCATTTGGGCTACTATAACAAAATACTGTAGACTAGGTGGCTTCGACAGAGCAGAAATGTATTGATTTCAGTCCTGGAGTTTGGGAAGTCCAAGGTCAGGGTGCCAGCATGGTTGGGTTCTGATGAAGACCCTTTTCCTGGCTACAGGCTGCTGACTTTTCATTGTATCCTCACATGACACAAGAGGCAAGAGAGTGCTTTTAGGCCTATTTTATAAGAGAGTACTAATCCCATTCGTGAGGGAAGGCCTCCCAAATTCCTCAGTTCCTTATGTCATCATCTTAGGATTAGGGTTCAACATATAAATTTTGGGGAGAGCATGAGTCTTCAAACTGCAGCTGATGAACAGGCAGATGGCACATCACATAGGACATTATAGGCCATGATAAGGACATTGTGAGTGTGTCAGGAAGCCTTTGAGAAGTTTTAAGCCAGAGAGCTATGTGACCTGACTTATGTCTTAAACAGATCACTTTGAGTGATTATAGCAGCAAAAACATTGGATGATAGTAGCTGTGGGAATGATGAAAAGTAGTCAGATCTGAAATATATTTCAAACTAGGACAAATATGAATTGTAAATTGGTTGAATGTGTGTTTGGAGGAAGAGAAGAGATTGGGGTGGGGGAGGTGAGTGAAAGGAAGGAATCACTTTGAGTTGCCTATAGGGAATGATGGAGCCATTGACTGAAATGAGGTAGACTGAGGATAGTACAGATTTCAAGTAGAAAGTCAGACACTGAGGACTGTCTTGGATATGCTTGGTTTGCGAAATCTGTAGACATCCAGGGGACTTGTCAAATAGATATACAACCCAGGCCATGGAGGAAAGGTTAGGTCTTGAGATATAAGTATGAGAGCTGTGTTCGTAAAGGTAGTTCTAAATCCAGGTCCCAGGAAGTAAGGTGAGTTAGAGAAGAAAGAGAAGAGGGCTAAAGGGATGTCTGGTGAGGCAAGGGAGAAGAAAGTCTTCTAGAACAGCAGTCGCCAACCTTTTGGACCTCACGGACCACCAGTGGTCCTCAGAACACCAGTTGGCGACCGCTGTTCTCGAAGGGATGTGGTCAGCTATGCCATGTGCTGGGAGGTATCGTAAAACGAGGAAACTGTTGACTGGATTTGGCAAAAAACTGTGTTCATCGATGACTTTCCCAAGACCCACTTTTCATACTGTGGCCGAAAAGCTAGAATACGTGCTTTTTGATTTGTTGTTTGTATTTTTATAAATAAAATTCTGTTTTAGAGGCATTAGAGGATTCTGTTACTTAATACCAATTTCTAGAAGGAAGTCATTTTGTGGAGTTCAATATTATTTTATTTATGCCCCCTTATTTTTCTAAGACTTGTGATTCATGTAGTGGGTGTTATTTTTTTTTCTATCTTAAGTAAAACTCTCATTTCTTTATCTGACCTACCTAACTGCTTGATGTGCTTAAAGACTTTAAATTTACTTTCTTAAAAATGAACATCTACCAGCTAATGAAGCTTCTGTCCAGTGTATTTAAGGACAGTGCAAATGAGCCTCACAGGTATATTAATAAGCTTATAAGTAATATAAGTCTGATAGTAATAATGATTGTTTATTAAGCATTTACCATGTGCCAGGCATTGCTCTAAGAGCTTTGCATTTATTTACTCATTTAAATCTCACAACAACCTATGAGCTAAGTACTGTTATTACTACATCATATGGATGAGGAAACGGAGCCCAGAAAGGGTAAGCAAATTGTCAAGGTCAGGCATCTGGTAAGTGGAGGGCCTGCGTACCCAGGGCCTATGTCTTCATTTATTCATTCTCTCATTAGGTGGCCTCGATGTGTTGGGCAGTGGTTATAGGTAAGGTCAACAGGCTTCCATATCCTAAGAACAGCGCATGCTTAACAGGATTTTCCTGAATAGTTGTGTGAACTGAGAATGTACATGTTGCACCTGTAGTTTTCTAAAAAAAAATTTTAGAAAACAACTTGATAGGCATGAAAAAACACTTCAATATTGGGTTGGCAAAGATGACACCAGTTCAAGTTAATGAAAGGAGAACTTGCATAATGCAAGTGCCCCAGGAGCCCCAAGAAGCTGCCATTGTGATTGCCGTTTCATTAAGAGCTTGTAAATATTGACAAATTGTGATTAAATTTCCCAGCTCCTCTTTTTCTGTCAGCAAGAAAGACACCGAAGATCTGGTTAAAATTAGTTACTTGATTTGCATGAATTTTGTTAATCACTCATGCCCTGCAAACCTGAATGTTTTATCATCTTATAGAATAAAATAAATTTTAAAGGTGGCAGCAAGACTAAAGGAGATAAAGACTTAAACTTATAGTAGTGTCTGTTTCTTTAAAAGTAGATGCCATTCTTTGGCCTCTCAAATATTTAATTTTGGGGATTGAAGAGGAGTTTCCTCTTCCCTATATAAATAGGTGATAAGGAAAGAAAACAAAAAAGAGGTTTTTTTTTTATATATATATATTGTTGTAAAAATACTTTTTATTCTATCTGGTTACTTAATTTGAGTCTTTATTTAAAAACAGTAACTTACATAGGTGTATTAGCTGCAGTGATTTATTGGTTAATTTCAGGCCCCAAGATACCTGTCATCCCGAAGCCCTCCCACCCCTACCTCCAGGTCACAGAAGCAACTATTTGCAGTCACATCTGGACAATGTTCTAAACAACTGAGCTACCTCATTTAAACACATAATCTAATTTAATCACCCCAAAAGCCCTGAGAGGTGGGTAAAAAAATCACTCCTAATTTACCAATGATAAGCACTGAGCTGAACCAGAGTTTTCAACATGGGCATTTCCGCTCATCTCTAGTCTTAGAGCAATCCGGAACCCAGGTGCAATCAATTTTGCACCTGGTCCTTACTGAGGAGGTTGAAAGTTGTTTGCCTGCCTCCTGTTTTTGTTATGATTTTTTCCCTTTTGTACGGTAGAAAGGATTAGTTCCCCTACAAGGCCTTTCTTCAATTGTGGTAATTTGAATATGTAAATCCATCCTTTCCATCAGGTTCACTTGAGGAGAGTAGAACATTTATGAGGAAATGATCATACAACCCATAAGAGTTAACTCTTGGTTTACAAAGGAGCCTTATGTTAATTATATTTACAGTCTCAAAATAGGGAGACAACTACTTTAATAGCCAAATTTAAAAAAAAACAGCAAATATAATTTCTCAAAGACTAAGAAAGCATATAGTGCCATGGGCTATTTTTTATTGCTTTAACTAAAATTATGCAAATTCTTGTGATTTTGTGTTGTATGCCAGTTAAAGCTCTACTTTTCTAGCAAGAAAGTGTGTGTGTGTGTGTGTGTGTGTGTGTGTGTGTATTTCTGAATATGGGATCGGGACACGTAGACTAATAAAGGATTTGTCTAATTGGTAATTTATTTACACATGAGATGTTCACCAAATTCACTTCAGTATTTAAAATAATAAGTAACAAAACAAAAATTCCCATTTTTCTTAAGAATAATGAAATCAGAGGTTGGCATAACAAACATCTCTAATATTTATAAACATTAATAACATGGATTATGTGTGAAGCATCACTCCTATCTTTGGCAACAATATCTGAGAGGGTTTTATTATATTTTATAGTCATACATATAAACATTGATAGAAATGTAGTATCCTAGCAATCAGATGTGTTTTTTCTTTTTGCTTCTACTTCATGCTTGAGCAATGTCAGACTTTTTATAGTTTCCTGGACAACAGAGCTGAGAGGTAGAAATGTAGGCTGCACATACCCTGTTTCTGGTTTGACCTGAACTTTGCCACTTATTAGCTGTAGGATCTTGGGCAGATGAATCTCTCTAAGGTTCAGATTTCTCATCAATAAAATGGGGGATAGGTCTGTTTTGAAGATTAAATGAAATAATGTACCTAAAGTGTTTAGCACAGTACCTGCCACACAGATTCGCTCAGTGAAGATTGACTATTATGATTATCATCACTGTCATTGAATTCTATATTGTTTTATCTTTATGTATCTTTGCATCTGTGCTTCCTGTGCATCTTCTCCCACTTGGTGTTTTTCCTAGTGAACTCCTTTTCCTTTGTCACTTCCTCTGGGAAGCCTCTCCTCACTTCTAGCCCAAGTGAAATAACTTGTTCCTCTACAGGGCTGCTTCCTCACCTTGTGCTTGATTCTGCTGTTACATTAGATGCCCTGCCATGATGATGGTTTATGGAGTCAATCTCCTCTCCTTGTCTAGACAGTGACCATTATGAGAAACAGCTCTTTCGTGTTCATTGTTGTATCCCCAGCGCCCAGTGCATTACCTGGCAGAAAATGGACACTCCATGGATGATTACTCAGATGAATTTCTAACAGACAAGTGGAGCTGTGCTGTACTTGGTGTGAAAGACACTACTAAAGACTGTGAATCTGAAAATCGAGGGCATTTAACAATAAGATATTTTTTCCCACCTGCTGCATCAAGCTAAGATGGTCTCCATACTCAGAAAAAAAAAGGAAAGTATAAGATCTGAAATTGTGGTCAAAAGGATTTTCATGGCCATAATGGAACTTAAAAGAAAATGACCTGCCAACGAAAATGACTAGATCCCTTATGATAATAGAAGAGGCTAACAGCAGACCTTATTGGTGTGGTTTTGCAAGACATAGTTTCATATGTTTGTTCTAGGCCCCAACTGCTCTTGCTACACATCTCCAGGTAGCTAATATTTCCACTCGGTGGTTTAGTCCTCACTGGAAACTTATATGTAACTGCCACAGTTTTTATTTATATTTATGATTTTTATACTCTCCATAAGCTCTAGGACAAGCCTTTATGAATACAGAGTGTCCTGTAACCTCTTAACAGAAAATGGATGGGGTACATTAATGGTGGGGATGGAGTTCAAGTATTAAAATGATGCTGTAACTTGAAATGATATGAAATTATCCAATTGTCTTGTCTGGATAGCTCAGTTAGGTGGAGAGTTGTTCTGATATGCCAAGGGTGAACGGTTCTGTCCCAGGTCAGGGCACATACAAAAGTCAAACAGTGAGAGCATAAATAGGTGGAACAATGACTCAGTCTCTCTCTCTCTCTCTCTCTCTCTCTCTCTCTCTCTCTTTCTCTCTCTCTCTTCCTCCTTACCCTCTCCCTCCTATTTCTGCCCCCCTCCTGCTCTCTAAAACCAATAAGTAAAATAAATAATAAATAAATGGTAAACTATCCAATAACACTCTTTTGTCTTAATCATATTACATTGAAAATATTTCTATTTGAGCTCATTTTCTACTCTGTTTATATGATTTAAAATGGAAAACAATGGGAAAAAATAAAGTAATACATTGACCAGTATGTCTCAATATTTTTGAGGCACAATGATGTTTAATGATAATCTTTAAAATTAGGTTTTGTTTTTATGATAGTCTGATAATTAATCTCAGCATGTTCTGGGACATTCATTCTGTAACTGGATGCTGGGCTTACATTTCTACTTGCGTTGGTGCCAAATGATCCCAACATCCTAGATTGGGCTAAGGAGGAAGATCAGAGCTGGCCTGTTGACATGGCAGAATGGGCCTGCTCAGCCCAAAGAAACTGTACCTGGCAGGCAGTACAAGTACATTCCCAAAGTGAATTGGTTTCAACAAAAACACATACATTTGTCACATTAAAGTAATGCTATTAATTGGATTTTATTGGTTTTGTAGTCTTATTTGCATCTAATTTGAAAACTTGTTCTGGTTGCTTAAAAGAACAATAAGCATAAGGGTTTAGTTTTACATTCATACATATTTAAATAACACAGTTTTTAATGTCAAGCAATATTGTGTCTTGAGGTGTTTTTTTCCCTCCTAATTCTTTGAAAGAAAACCATCTAATTAGTCCATTTTGAGAAATGCTATAATGGGTTCCACTGAGGATGCTGCATTTTGGGGAAAGGATTGTCAGTGACCCAAGAGCCCCTGGTTGTATGGCATACCACATGCTCTAGGTGCTCAACAAATTGGAGATCCTCCCATTCTTATCCTCATTCTGCCACCTGTTTGTTGGGCATCTATGAGCAAGTTTCAGATAAGTTTCCTTTTCTAACCCATTTTGATTTATGGATCTCTTCAGCGCCTTCTATCTCTGAAATTTGAGCCAAACCGTGCAAATTTCTACCATTTGTTTACCTTTCCACTGCATCACCCAACCTGACTCATAAAATTGGATTTTTTTTTTCAATTTTTTAGACATCATTGACAACACTGCCATGTTTGAGCTCATCCCATCAGTTTTATTGAAACATGAACTCACTCTTCTTATTGGAAGTTGTACAGTCTTTTATTTTTTTTCTTGAAATAAAAGAAATATGAAACAAAAGCACTTAGCCCAGACCTCTGGGCATATAGAACTAATATATCCCCTTTGAAAGGACTTCAATATCTCTGACAAACACTGCTGGACAGCAGGCTGGGGAGTGTTAACTGTCCGCTTCCTCCCTCTGATCCCGGGGTCATCAGTTCTCTTAATTAATGTGAAATCTCTTGGGCACCATGGCAGACCTGGTGCTCGAGCCACAGCATTGCACATCCTTGCATTGAGGCTCTGGGGAAACTGGAGCAATTCAGCTACAGGCAACACAGTTTTGGTGTCTCAGGATAGATTTTGTGCTTAATGAACAGGGCAGCTTTTGTGAGCAATCTCAATGTGGTCCCAGGTTATTAGCTTCTCTAGTCTCTCTGGGGTGGGACCTGCAGAACCGGGGCGAGGGGGGGGGGATGAGAAAGAAATAAGAGCCCTTTCCTAATGGGATAGAATGGGCTCAACTCTGACACGGTCAACTAGCCCCAACTCGAGGCCTAAATTCACTGTCAAAAGTTCCCAAATAAAAGGCCCATTTAAGTACAGTTCTCTTCTAATGTGTGATTAACTCAGGCTATTGTGTGCTGGGTGGCAGATTAGAAAAGGGGAATGTAATCTTAAAATAACTTTGTGGTCGATGAGGTGTAGGTGTGCTCAGGTTTGATTTGAAGCAAAAGGCCATGCCATGAAGAAAAATGTTTATAGTTGCCGTTTGCTTTAAAGAGCCCTGGGGCTCCCATCTTTATTATGAAATACAGTCTGAGAGCAAAAATATTTAGCTGCACTTCTGTAAATTAAAATCTAGTTTCTCCTCAGGCTTATGATTTGAAGTCAAGTTTCTGACTGAAGTGAGATAATTAAAGGAAAACAGAAGCACAAGGATGATGGATGGGGCCCACAGCCTCAGCATACAGAACAGCCCCAGCTATTTTTCTTCTGCTCAGCGTAGACTGCAGATTTATCATCAGGACAGCAAACATAGTCAAGGGAGGAAAAGAAAGAGAAGTTACATAGAAGCCTCATGACAGCATCTGTCACGGAGAAGCAAATGAATATTCTTATAGGGGCATCCCATTTAAAGGATTGCTTTTTATTGTCCTTTGAGTTGCTTTATGTTCATTTAATAAGCAACACTGAGTCCAAAGATAGCTCTGCCCTTACAGCACTCTCAATACAGAGTGATATTCTTGGCACCTCGATCCAGTGGGCTGAGATAGTAATTACATCATCGGTACCTGTCAGAGGCTGGGGCAGCCAGGGGAGGGGTAGGGGAGCACTTAAGGATGGAAAGCTCGTGGCTCTAATTAACTACTTCTTACTCAATGATCTCTGTCCAGATAAATTGTACGGACTTGATGGAGCCTGGAGAAGCATATAAGATGGATGGTGCCATAATAGGGCAAAACGTCGAAAACATTTATTTTTATACGCTGAAATAATTAAGGGGCAGTGATAACTTAAGGATAGATGTAAATAATTGACAGCGTACGCTTGCTAGAAACAATAGAAAGTCAAATCACAGTTCTAGTGGATTGTTCCTTTCAGCTTGGGACTTGGCTGCCGGTGGTGATTTTGCTATTTCCTTCTCCTTCTCTCCATTCTGAAGAGAAAATGAAGAAATTATTCAGAAGTTTGTGTACTTAGAATAGACACTTGTTAATCTGCTGTCCTCATTTTTATGAAGAGCGACTGAAACAGGTCCCATGTTTCCTGAATGCATTGGGTTTATGGGTAGTCTTTGCATAGAAAAAGTACCCCGTATTTTTTTGCGGTTCTTCAGTGAGTGAATAATTCTATTGTATTTCACACTTATCAGTAGCAGAGGTTTAATTTCACGCAAGACTTCTTGTTTCTAACTGATTTTAAGTTGCTTCTTTGGGCTAAAGTCTGAGTTCCTTTGCACCCTCCACCTAATGAAAGAGGGACTGGGGGAGCAAGGAAGAAACCATGGCCTCTGCCTGGCCTCCTTGGTGCATCTGCAATGGAGATGGATAAACTGCTCCTGGTTTCTCAAATGCCTCCAAAACAATATCTTTTTTTTCTCTCTTAGCTTTTCCACTTCCTCTTTTCCCCCTGCTCTGTTCCTGAATCTTAGGTGAAGATGAAGACCTTTGGCAGTAGAATCAAGCAAATTTAAGAGGCCAGGTCCCTCAGCTCCCTTCACCTTGGTTAGAGAGCCAGTGTACAAGTGACCAAGTCAAGCCAGGTGACCAGTTTGAATCAAGAAAAAGGACACTAGAGATATGTTAACTCTGAGGATCTTCAGAATGTTGCTTTGCTTCATAGATTCTGTAGCACAATACAATCTTCTTTCTAATTAGAGTCTTGTGCAAAACCTCAGTACTGAGCCTTCTACTCCCTTCCTTGTTTGGCCTTCTTCTTGGGGAGTGGACGGAGAGAGGTGGGGTTTCAGGCTCCCACCTTCATTAACCAGAGTAGCAGTGCCACACCTGTTTTCTGTACTGTCCTTACATGGATGTTCTCATTTGAAGAACAAGTTTTGTAGCTTTAAAAAGTTTAAAAACACTCCAGAACAATGGTCAGCAAACTCATTAGTCAAGAGAGCCAAATATCAACAGTACAACGATTGAAATTTCTTTTGAGAGCCAAATTTTTTAAACTTAAACTTGTTCTAATGCCACTTCTTCAAAATAGACTCACCCAGGCTGTGGTATTTTGTGGAAGAGCCACACTCAAGAGGCTAAAGAGCCGCATGTGGCTCGTGAGCCGCAGTTTGCTGTCCACGGCTCTAGAACAATGTTGTGTTCTTTTAAGAATTGTGCATCCCAGTAATAAACACTTTGGAGCATACTTTCAATATAAGCATATTTATTGTTCTATAAATATAGCACTTTACCAACATGTTATGTGCATTTAAAATGGCCAAAATTAGTTAAATTAATAAAAAATGCAATTAAGTGGAAACTATAATATTTTCTCCCTATACCCCATTGGGTCATTTTGTGTAACCCTTCCTTTCTTCCCCATAGTGCTTGCCTTCCACTTTGGAGACCATTCCTAGAGTTCTATAACAGCAAACTCAAAATCTTGGTGACTTAACATAGTAAAGGTTTCTTCTTGTGTGTGTCCCCTGGGGAAGGGACCTGGATCTCTTCTTCTATGTGACTGTCATTTTCCATGAACTTGTCTTTCACATTCCGCTGGAGCATGGTGAATGGGGAGAGTAGGCACTGAATCTGCAAATGGTATATATGCATTGTTTCCTTCCCTGTCTCACTGGCCAGAACTCAGCCACATCTGGTGAAAGCTGCAGAATGTACTCAGCTGTGAAAGCAGCATTTGGTGACTGCCGACAGCGTTTCTGCCAATAGAATGAATGTTCCACCGAAGGGGAGATTCTCTTCTGCATCTCCCTTGTGAAGTCTCACTTTACTTTGTGTTTGTTGAAGGAGACACTTAGGGAGGCGGGTCTGTGCCTGTTTTTCAGTTAAGAAATATGCTCCTCTGAGGGTAACAAAAGCCCACCTAGAGTGGTTAACTAAGAGTGTTTTTAGTTTTTCTAATGTCATAAGAAACGGTGTGGACAGTCCAGGCTGGTGGGCTGCTCAACAGAATCAGCAAGCACTCAGGCTCTTTCCTCCTTTTTCATCATTCTTATCTCTGTTGTTTATACTCCTTTCCCCAGATGGCTTGTTTTTTCCTAGACATCTTGCTATGTTTTTTTTTTAAGATGAAGGATGAGAACAACAACAACAACAACAACAACACACCAAAAAACCCCAAAACAAATGACAGTTGTCTGTCCTATTTAGCAAGTCTCCCAGAGACCCCTCCTTGTAGATTTTGCTCATACCTCCTTGGCCATAACTGTGTCTCAAGACCAACATACCCAGCCATTGCTGCAAGGGAATCTGCAAAATAATTGTTTGAAGCTGAACATATTGCCAACTGAACAAATTAGCAGGTCTATTATTTGGAAAGAAGAGAAAAAAATGGCTCTCTGCATGCAGCCATTTGACAATTCAAAAATCTCAGCTTCTGCATGTGTCCAGCCTAGTGAAAGGAGGCTGTTCTGCATCCAAGTGGAGTGTATACCAAGGCATAAGTTATGCTTTTGCAGTTTATTGGCCTGAAATCAAGTTGGCTGCTAAGATCTCTTATAACTGGCTCTATAAATTAACCCATAGTTTCTTTGAGGTGGACATTCTTTACATGTGCACTTCCTCTTAGTTAACTATAATATACATTTTTGAGACACATTTTCTAGGTAAACCTGAGCACAAGCCTTTAAAGCTCCATCTTGTATTAGTGACCAAATGCTCCTCCTGACAACAGACACGAGATGGAGAGCATCAGGGACTCCGCACCAATCCCTGTTCTGGTTTCCCCATAGTGACCCTCTGCAGCAATCAAGTGCTTCAGGAAGCATGAGCTTGGCATTAGCTTGTTCTCCCAAACAGGCCTTCTTGTTACAGATTTAGATTATATACAGGACTCATAATGAAACGAAGATAATTTTGTAACCCTTAACACTGCTACTTGGAGGCAGTGTTTAGTATAACTTTGACAGGAGAAAATATGTCTCTTTAAAAAAATTGAGACTGTTTATTAGTAGGCTTCGAGAGATACTGTACTCTCCTGTTTTTTTTTATTATTATTGTTTAAAGTATTACAAATAGTAATATATATGTCTCTTTTTCTCCTCCCATTGACCTCCCCCAGCCTCCCCTACCCTCCAGCACATGCCCTCACCTGCTCTCCCCCAGTGTCTTGTATCCATTGGTTATGCTTATATACATGCATACAAGTCCTTCGGTTGATCTCTTACAACCCCCCCCACCCCCCCGCAACCTCCTCTGCCTTCCCACTGTAGTTTGACAGTCTGTTCAATGCTTCTTTGCCTCTGTATCTATTTTTTCTCCTGTTTCTTTTCTTTAAAAACTCTTGCATCTGCAAACTGGAAATAAACGTAAGAACAAAGAATGTTTGAGTCTTAATTTCAATGTCCAACAGTTCTGAGTCCCAGTTTCAATGTCAAATAGTTCCTTATGTGTATATGTCAGCAATGATATCTGGATGGTGGACACATGGTGGCAATGAAGGTCCCACCCAGGACTAAATCTGTTTTGTTTTTTTCTTTGCCTTGGCTGCTAGAAAACTCAGCCAATTTAGTGTTCACATGACTAATGGTCTTATTTCAGATTCCCGATAAAATTATTTCCTTTTTCTCTCTAAACAATTTCTGGTATCTTTTTCTTAATTTCACTTTAACTATCTGCTGTTGCATATGCATTTTTATCATAAACCGCCTTTTGAAATATAGAGTAGAAATGACAAATAAATAAAGTAAAAATAAATGAGGAAATTTCATTTTGTTTATTAATGTCTTATTCTATCAAAACCGTATTGTTTGGTAGGGAGTAATTTAGGCTATCAGATTTGTCTTAAAATCTTTGGATTGAAGAATAGCACTTTTACTCTGGAAGTAATAAGGTACATTCTTCAATCTGTTCATCTCTATGCATTTTAACTAGAGTTTAAATCTTGAATGGGTAATTACCACCAAATGAATAGTGATGATGTGTATTATGATGGTGGATTTTCTTTTATTTGAAGTTTCAAAGGAAAGCAATGTTTATTTTAGTCAGTCATGAGATTTGAAAAGGTAGGGGCATTAAATTTTCCCCTTCTCTCAAAATAGTAAATTTTAAATGTGAGAGGCAATAGGTAAGTTATGATCAAGGTCATACAATAGTAGTGTTAATGGGGAATGTAATTGAAATAAAACAAGCACCAATGGGAGAAGAGTTCACACTGCTCACCTGGAACATATGACCCTCTTACAGAGCTCACCACAGCTGCCTAGAACCCTGGACACTCATGTCTAATTGGCTTCTAGAATTTGTGTGTGTCTAAGGGATGGATGTTTTTCCTGGGGGTGGTGAAGGTGGGTGTTTTGGAGCTTGAATGAGTTGATCGGATCATCCATAGACTTGCACTTGAGGTCCTTCATGATACAGGGTGGGTATGGAGATAGGGCCAGAAGGGGCAGGCAGGCCAGGGGCTAGGGGCCAGGAGTCTTCTAGAATCCTCTGGAGTCTTTCCTTTTCTCATTTCTTCATTGCCACCTATCTGATGCAGGTTACCATCATTTCCACATGGATCGCTGCAGTAACTTGGCCTCCCCACATCTACTATGACCCCATCCAATCGCAACTTCTCTGTGGCTAGAATAATCTCTTTGAAACTGATACTGAGTCAGGTCATTCCTTGCTTGAAGTTTCAATCGCCCACAGGCTCCACCTGGTCTCGTCCTGCCTACCTGTCCAGCTTCTCATCATCCCACTCTCCTCCTCACTCTCTACACCCTCATCATACTGCCCTTATCTCATTGCTTTCTTAGTTATATGTCCCCCAGGATTCCATGCTTCAGTTGCGCTCTCAACTCACTTCTTCAGAGAAGAAATAAGTAGGTTCCCCTGGAACATACTGTCATAGCACCACACGATTTTTCACTTTGCACTTCTTTCTATTTGAAAGTATGGGTTCATTTGTGTGATTACTTCATTAATGTATCTCCTGCTAGACTATATTCTATTCTGTAGGTCAAGGGGTGATTTGTTTTTGCTTATCATCATAACCCCAAGCTCTATCACTGTGCCTGGCACAGAGTGATTCTCAAACCATGTTTATTGAATGGATGAATGAATAAATGTATGAATGACTATCTCAATGTGTTTTCTACAAGGAAGCTGGAATAAAAGGAAAATAACAATAAGAGTCATTAATACTTACTGTTTATTCTGTGCCAGCCTCTGTTATTAATGCCTTACATGTATTAACTTAATATGCACAACATATCTATAAAGTATGTTCTATTATTATCCCCAATGATGAAAATGAGGAAACAGGCACAAAAAGGCAAAGCACCCACTCTTTCAGTGTGGGTTGCACATAGTGACTTCCTCCCAAACAGTACAGTATCCTATATAATAAAAGCCCAGCAATCAAAATGGTGGAATGACCAGAATGACCAGTACAATCATAATGACCACAGTCCCTCGCCCCTGCTGACTCCATTCCCCAGCGGGACCCTCCACCTCAATCGGGGGTTCCCATCAGAGCAGGCCAGCCAGCCCCTACCCATACACCAGACCTCTATCTTATATAATAAAAGGCTAACATGCAAATCAACCAAACTGTGGAATGACTGGTTGCTATAAACACCAGGGGCAGATGCTCAGGACAGGAGCTGTCCCCTGGTGGTCAGTGACCTCCCTTAGGTGCTCAGCCAGAAGCCCTGAGCTGGGCTTACCATTGGCGAGCACAGGAGTGGAGTCTGGAGCCTGTTCTGCCTCTGTGGCAGCGATAAGGGTATCCAACTGCTGGCTTAGGCCTGCTCCCTGGAGGAAGCAGGCCTAAACCATTAGTTGGACATCTCCCAAGGGCTCCCAGACTGCAAGAGGGCACAGGCCAGTATGAGGGACCCTCCTCACTGAGTGCACAAATTTCGTGCACCAGGCCTTTAGTAAAGACAATAAAAAAAGAGTACATATGCAGTGGAGAACACTGACAAACCTGACCTCAGCCAGGTGATTAAGGTCAACATCAATAGCCATCATCATCATTGATAAGTTATATTGATATGTTGATATGATATGATATGATGAAAATAGTGCTTTCCTTCTGTGATCTTTCTCCCTAAACACAAGAATAATCATGAGGAAAACATCAGCCAAATCCCAACTAAGGGACACTCTAAAAAATAGCTGATTTATCCATCTCAAAACTGTCAAGGCCTTTAAAAACATCGAGAGTCTGAGAAACTGTACAAACTAGAGGAGCCTAAGGAGACATAAAGACTAAAGTAGTGTGGCATCCTAGATGAAGTCCTAGGACAGAAACAAGATGTTAGGTTAATACTTAGGCAATCTGAAAAAAAAAGATTTGCTTTAAGTAATAAGAATGACTCAATATCAGTTTATTAATTGTAACAAATGAACCATACTGATAATACAAGATGTTGAAAATATAGCACACTGAGTGGTGGATATATGGGAACTTTCTGTTCTAGTTTGCATTGTTTTTGTAGACCTCAAGCTATTCTAAACACTAAAATTTAATTAAAAAAAAAAAGCAAGGCCACAGAGCTGGTGATGGACAGAGCCAAGATTTGTTCCCCTATTGTCTGAGCATGTTCCTTGTTCTTAACCTCTGCACAATTCTGTGAAGTTTTCCTTAAGGCTGTCCATGAAAGATAAGACAACATGCCAAGTTCCAGGGTGCCAATTTGGCACAGTCAGTCCAAATATGGACATAATTTGTGGTATTCTCAACACCCACAGTGCACCAGTCTGGGGACAGAGCCTTGGCTGTGCTGTAGGAACAATGTTCTAACCAAGTTGGAGCGGGATTGTAGGCAATGACTAATGGGACATGGGGACAGTCCTTACACTTTTATCTGGGCCAATCTGAGGCTGCAAGTATGGCAATTTCCCCAATAGCTTATGCTGAAGAAGGAATGGATTCATTGCTTATGTCTGAACCATCCTTTCCTCAGTTTTCTTTTGTTGAAATCTCACCTGTGTCATCCATGAAACTGTTCTGATCCTCCCAGAAAAACTTAACCCTAGTAGTGTGAGGTCAGTAATGGAAGAGCAGGGCCTTAGAATGGATAGGCTCTGCCAGTCATGTCATGTGACTCCAGGCCAAGTATTCAACCTCTTAGAGGCTCAATTTGCTTCTCTAAAAAACAGGGATATAAATTATTATCCTTAGGGTTGCTGTGAAAAAGGAAAGAGAACAGTGACTGTGAAAGCATCTAGCTCAGTGGCTTGGACATAACATGTAAACGCTGAGTAAGAGAGTTCCATTGTCTCTTTCCCATTTTCCTCTTTATGGGATTATAGTACATTGTATTATTGAGCACTAGTTTCAGTCCGTACTATCAGTTATAATGACTTTGCCTCAAAAAGACCACAAACTCTTTAAAGGAGAGAATCATGTTTAATTCATTGTTGTATTCCCAGTGTCTGGTAGAGTAGGGTGGGTTCTGGACAAATGATCCATTTAACTGAACTGAATTGAATTGAATTAAACTGAACTGAAAAGGTTGGGTGTTTTTCAAGTGATGCTTACTTTTATGGAGTTGGATAAAAGTGGATAAGCCCAACTAATGACTTGTAGGAGGTACCCAAGGCTTTCTTTCAACTTAAGTAGAGATCTTTTGATTGACACGCTGGTATTTGTTTCAATTGGTTGATAAAGAACTTTGAACATCAATTGTTAATAAAATGCTTCCACGTTAACAGAAATCAGCTCACCGTTACACTAATGCATTTGTTTCAGCCTGGACTGATCCTACTTGGAGGGCAGATAAGTAGGGCAAGCCAAATACTGGTGGTTAACACAGGTGGGTCAGCCAGTGTTAGCTGGAAGCCCTGGACAGATTTGTGTGGCCACTGGCCACGCTAGGCACTAATGCTTCCTGGGTATCATGTTCCTGTGTGTTAGTCCCCTGCATTGCACAGATTAGAGGGCACCAAGGTGAGGCAAATGGGCATGATGTTAACATGTCTCTGTTAATTTGGTAACAAGGAATTCCATGAAATTAACAAGCATATTTCGAGTGTCTGTTGTTGGCAAAGCATCATCATAGACAAGTGGATGTGATGTTATCCAAGTTGTGGTTCATTTGGCCAAATTACTGCCTTCCTCATTTATACAGTTTAAATTATCCATTTAAACAATGTTTACCTACAGAGGGAATTGGTGAGCTGTGCCACTAATCAGCCATGGGACACTGGACTAGGTAGCTAACCTCTCTTTGCCCCAGTAGGCCCGTGCATATTGTATTGGTTCTTGTTTACAGTGAGCAATCATGACAATGCTCATAAAGATTCCTAGCACAGTGTCTGGTACAAAAGAGAGCTCAGGAAATCAGTTTTAAATCTTGGCAGTAGTTATTTAGCCATGTGAACATCAATTTCACGTGATTTGTGTTTTAAAGCTCTAGAAATGGAGAGGCTGATTGTTCTTGGACACAGAAGGTGTATAGTACCTTTTAGTTGTGTTAGTCCAGACGATTAGAAAATTTTATCAAATTTATTATCAGTAATTACAAAATATGGTTTGAACCATTATAATCAAAACTTTAAAGGAAAGACATGTTTTGATAGCATTCTTATTAACTCAGTAGGAAGGACACTTAATTAAAAACCAATGGGGACCTGCATTTGGGTTTTCTGTACAATGTTTACCACAGATTTTATGGCAATGCTGAAGTTAATAAATGCTTCTCATTTAATCTGGGAGTTCTATAACTTCACAGTGCAAATTTTTGTGATGAATGGTTATCATTGATCTCTCATAAGTTATTACTGATCTCTATGTAAAAGAAGAGACCTTGGTCACTTTTATTACAGTGTTTTTGAAAGGCTGTAGAAGGAAATATTGGAAATTATTACTTCTTGTTTACCATTTTCATTAACCTATAAAACAATCCAGAAAATTTTTAAATTTCATTTTGGCTGAATAAACCACAGTCTAGTGAAAAGGCTCTGTTTTTTATTACCAGGTAACCTTACATGTTAAAATTCAGGGGACAATAAGCTGAGACTATCAAAGAATACATCTACAAGAGAAATTTTGGAGTCTTCAAATTTGAAGTACATTCTGGGACTGAACATTAGTAATAACTGATATTGGAATTGCTTATGAATATGCCTATATAGGAGCCAGAGAAATGTCTAGAAATCCAGACATCAAGCATTAATAATGTCAGACTGCTTATGTCAATTATCTAGTGGAGACAGAAATATTCTGATCCATCTGATAATGAAAAGAAAGAGATATATTATTCCTCTCTTGTTATCTGGGAATACACAAGCAGAGTTCACAAATATTTTTCTAGTAAGCCCTGTTAGAATTTCCCTTCTCAACTGCGAGTTTCATTCCCACATTCTACATTCTTCGCAGTGTTGTTTCTAGACTTTTCTCCCTCTTGGTTATGTCTTGCCAGGACTCTGGCAGGAGAGGCATTGCCATTCTTACCTTCTAGTCCACAACCTTCCCGTCCTTCTGGCCTGCCTATGTGGTCAGATCAGTCTCCCCAAAGCTTCAGTTGAAACATATTGCTCCAGTACCTCTCCAAAACACACAGAACACTTTTCTTCCCACAGTGCCTTCAGCACAGACTTCCTCTTCATGGCACAACCCAACTCAACTTTTTCTGCAGCCCAACACACACATACTCCTTCCTATTTTATCCAAATGGGGCTCCCCTCGTTTCATGAACACACACGCTCTTTGCTTTCCTGCCTCAGTGCCTTTGCTTCTCCTGCTCCTTTATCCTGTAACACCCCCTTTGTTATCCCCATCTCCATCTGTTAATGTCCCATCCATTGGTAAAACCAACTGCAGGTGCCAATTCATCACATGTTCAAACATAACAACACCTTTTAAAAATGTTAATTAGAAAATCACGATACCAACCTTACTGAGAAGTTGGAAACTAGAAAAAAGAAGTATTACAACCAAGTCTGATGTAATTATTAATGCTCCCATTTTAAATTTTGAGTTAATTGTGGATTCTTATGCAGCTTTAAGAAATATTACACATTATAATCCCATATTCTTTTCCAGCTATCCCTCCACCGAGGTAACATCTTTAATATTGCAACCAGGAAATTGACATTGCTACAATCCATTAAAATGTGATACAGTCTGATCTACTTTTCTACAGAAGAGCTGTGTTGTTTTTCTGTTGTTGGTTTTTTGTTTTTGTTTTTGTTTTTAGCAAAATCATACTTCTGGATAAGAGTTTTTTTAAAAATTAAAAGTACCCATTGTTTGTTACCATTTTATAATCTTTTCCAAGGT
This sequence comes from Antrozous pallidus, assembly GCA_027563665.1. NCBI lineage: Eukaryota > Metazoa > Chordata > Mammalia > Chiroptera > Vespertilionidae > Antrozous > Antrozous pallidus. The sequence continues at coordinate 24,121,862 of CM050514.1, forward strand.
AATTAACAAAGACTTATAATGGGAAATAGTTTTGCATCACACGTTGAAATTCACTTTATTGGGTGATCTTTTTTAGAAGTCATGCCATGCAAATAGCAGCACTTGGCTAGATGTTAATTCTTATCTGTGTTTATAAATTCCTAGGGAAAAATAAAATCTAGACAGTGATGAAAGATGCATGTAAACCTAACAAAGATTTTCATAATAAATAACTGTTAGTACCTTTCTCATTTTAAATTTTGAGTATTATCAATCAATGCTTAATATTTTCTGTTTTGCTAACTTATGTACCAGGCAGCCCTTACCCTCTATTGCTTGTTTCCTTCTCCTATTTGATCAAAGCCACTAATTTTCACCCACCTTTTAGAAGAAAAGTGTTAATTGCTTCTTTGATTTATACCTTCTTCACCTGTAAAATTGAACTCAAATCTAACTTTCTTATCCCTCAGGTTATTCTAGGGAACAGACATAGTACAATACGTGAGAGGATTAGTAAATAGCAAAGGACCTGCAAATGTGAGATATCATGAGAGTAGCATAGAGGAATGAGCACATATTTAGAGCCAGTCCTGAGTTCAAATCCCAGCTCAGCCACCTTGTGCTAGCTTGTGCTAGGAAGAAGAAGTTGAGTCTGTTTTCTAACATGTCCCACAGGAATGCCATTGCATATCCTATATAATAAAGAGCTAATATGCAAATGGTCATCATGCCATCACGCCTTCATGCTGTAATGACTCAGACACTCAAAACTGGGGAGAGGAATGGGGAACAGCCAGGCACAAATGAGCTCATGAGAGAAGAGTGAGGACCAGCCAGGCTGCAGTCTGGGAGAGGGACAAGCCACATGCCCTGTGGTCCTGGGTGCCAGTGGTAGGGGCTTTGGTCTGGGAGAAGAACAAGCTTCCCACCCTATGATCCTGGACACCAGCGCCTGTGGCTGTGGCCCAGGCAAAGCTGCCCTTCCATGATCCCTGTGGCTGCAGCCAGCCTGGGTGAAGCTGGCCCAGATCCTGGGCGCCTGTGGTCAGCCAGAGGGAGGGAAGCCTGGGTCCTGGGTGCCTGTGACTGGCTGGACGAGGGAATCCTGGGTCCTGGGTGTGGGGTGAGGCAGAGATAATTAGGGGCTATCAAGAAGGCAGGCAGAGGTGGTTAGGGGTGGTTAGGTAGGCAGGCAGGCAGGTGAGCGGTTAAGAGCTAGCAGTCCTGGATTGTGAGAGGCAGTCGGACATCCCCGAAGGGTCCTGGATTGAAGAGGGTGTAGGCCGGGCTGAGAGACCGCCCCCTCCCCCATGCACAAATTTTGTGCACTGGGCCTCTAGTACTAGAATATGTCTCTCCTAAGGTTGTGTTTTGATTACTCTCCGTGCCACCTTCCTTCCTATGCCAATCCATCTCTGCTTTTCTCTGTATTTTGGGTAACTGGTCCCTATCAATACATTACCCAGGCTTCTTTGTCAGTTGGCTACCCATTGAGTTGGCCAGTGGGAGATAGTGATAGGAAAGAGACTGGGCACTTCTTTGCTCTCTCTAGCTTCAATGCCTAGTCTCTGGCAAGGGATGTGTCTGTCTTCTTGAACTCAGCATCCTGGACAGTCCCAACCCTCCCTCCCACAGTTCCAATTCTGCCTGGGCTCCAGGAACACTATCCTTTCCTGGAGAATGGTGATAGCTTCCTCCTGCTGCTAGTCTCTGGGTGCCTAGCCAGCCCTTACTGGTTCCCTGAATCCTAGCTATACCTCTGTACCTTCATGAAGGTTTGTTCCTATGAACCAGCTGCACTGATTATTACTCCTGCTGAAATTCCAACTAGTACAGGTGGGAAAGGCTTACATTTAAATATAAATGAACATTATTTAACTTGGACCTGGCACATAATGATAAACAAGGGTTCTTAGGCTCTCATTTGTTTATTTTTTGTGCTTCATTTTTGTGCAGAGTAACTGCCTTTTATTTCTCATGGCTTATATCAAATTCACTCTTTTACACTAAATGCACAAGAAGTAGACTCCCTGGATAGAGCATTAGCCTGCAGACTGAAGGGTCCTGGGTACAATTCCAGTCAAGGGCACTTACCTTGGTTGAAGGCTCAATCCCTGATCCTTGGCCCTGATCAGGGAGAGGGCATGAAACAATCAATCTCTCTCTATGTATCTCTCCCTCCCATTCTCTCTCTAGAAAAAAATCAATGGAAATATTCTTGGGTGAGGATTGGGAAAAAAAAAAGATTTCTTACACAGATTGTGCTGTCTCAGATTATCCTCTGTCTGCCCTTCCAATCCCCACCCTAGTTTTTAAACTATGATTTTTTTTGTATTAAATGCTAAAAATCATTTACAACTTAGCTTCCCTTTTATAGTTTTTAGAGCCTGATTTAAGGTAGAATACATTCTGCTGTTGCTTTTAAGATTCAGGCTCAGAACTGGAAGCTACCTGGGTTGTATGTCCTTCAGCTTCACTTCTTTATACAGCTTCAGCATCACTCATGGCAAATGGGCATCCAGTCCTTTCAAAGGAATTAAGGAATATGAATTGGATAAAAATAGAAATAAATCTATCCCCTTCCCCATAATATCCAGGTAGGGATTAAGATGGTGCCATTTGAATACCTTTCTGATTAGCTATTTCTTCTTCCCCTAAATGATTGAGTGAATATAATTAATTTTACAAATATCCTTTGGTAATTGGAAATTATTTTTTGTTATATAATTTCTAGGAAGAGAAAGACTAATGAAGTTGTGTGACCAGAGACAAAGAATATGATTGCTAATATTCAGGGTCTAATTCAATCTGTTTTCTGCCTTTGGATGCTTAAAGTCCTGGGATTTCAGAAATGGGAGGAGGAACCTTACTGACGACCAATCAATTCCATGCAGCCATGAGGCTCACAGTCAGGAACACACGCACTCTAGTTTGTAAGGATAGTTGTGGGGAAGCATGGGACTTGGTTGAAAAGTCTGCAAGGAGGAATCCATGAAAGGTCCGGGGTCTCCATGGGGACCTGGCTTAAGGCAGCAGCCCCTGCCTTGACTTTTCCAAAACAAGTCTGAGCCCCTGGGTGTTTTACTTGAATCTTTATGTTTAGCCTATAAACGTCCTTGCTTAAAGGATTCTGTAGACACATGTGTCTTCTCAAGGATGCTTACCTTATTGCCAGTATCTAATAGTTAATTTTAGTTCAAGCTGTTGTTACAATAAAAAATAAGGAAGCAGGTGAACATGGCTGTCTGGTTCCTATAGCCAGGCAGTCCCTTTGCCCTCTCTTTCACAGAAACTTGTGTCAGAGGCATCATTCACCCGTGCTCAGGGTTTGATGGTCAGCTGTGGCAGATAATGAATTTAAAAGTGCAATCTAAGTGTTGCTATTGACCTCAGGACCTTGAGTGTAGAGAAAGTCCCCATTTTCACAGATCTTTTGGAAAGAAAAACAGAGGTTTGTGAATGCCAGTTCACATGGCTCTCAGGTTAAAATTAAGATGAAAATCCTGGTGTGTTTGTGTGTGTGTGTGTGTGTGTGTGTGTGTGTGTGTGTACATGTGTGTGCATGCACATGCTTTCTTCCTTTGTGTTTTTGGCTAACAATCTTTGAGAACTAATTATTGGCTTCAATTTCCTGTGCATCTGTATGTGTGTATTCTTTCATTTTTTTCTTTTTAATAACTTTATCTTTGACCTATTCATGGCATTTGCTTATGTGAAAAATTATAACTTTAATTAAGAAAGAAGAGATATCTGCAAGAAAAACATGGTATTTTATTCATCAGGTATGACCGCCACAATGTCCAGGTCAGCTAATGTTCTTAGGAGAACTCAAACAGACTGAGATATAAAAGAGGAATAATTGTCTCAAAAAATACTTAGAGAACTTCTCAAAAATGAAATTAATAAATATTTAATTAAACATCTCCTAAAAATAACATCATGTCACCTTCATTGAGCGTTCAATCAAGTATGTATGTAAATTCCATTATATTGTAAAACATTTGAAGATGAGAAATTCTCCTTCCACAAGTTCTCAAGCAGTCATGATAATTGCTATGAAATCACTGACGTTCTAAATTAAATGAGTTTTTGAGCCAAATGATTTGCAAGGTAAAATTGTAAATTAAAACATTTTATGTTCATTTTTATTTTCTTCCAGAGAAAAATCAGTTTAATGTGTGATGTGGGTACAATTGATATTATTTATATGATGTGGGCCGAAGCCTCCAAAAGTATCAAAATAAATGGGAACTTTAAGGGACTTAAAATGTGTTAGGAGGTGATGGGGATGTAGTAGCAACATTTGGTAGTTTGCTAGAATGGAGTTCTCTAGTTGGAATTGTGGTCACTATTTCTGTTAATAGAGTATCAGGTATCTATTGCTGTGTACCACATTACCATATACCTAGCATCTCATAACACTCCATCAATTATCTTATGATTTTTGTGAGTCAAGATTCAAGGCATCACTTAAATGGATCCTTTGTGTAGGGTCTCTCAGGCTGCAGTTAAGATGTCACCTAGGCTGTGGTCTCTTCTACAGCCTCAACTTGGCACCATCTGAGCACATTCAGGTTCCTGGCAGGATTCATTTTCTCATGGTTGTAGGACAAGACTGAGGGTCTCCCCTCTTGCTTGCTGTTCAGCTGGAGGCTGGCCCTTGGCTTTTAGAGGCTCCCCAATATTCCTAGAGGCTGCCACCTGCTGGCTTTCCCAGCTTGCCTGCTTGCTTTATCAAGTCAACAATGAAGAGTCTCCAGAGTAAGTCTGATAGCAAGACAGTCTCATATATCCTAATGTTATTGAGGATGTAATGTTATTGCCTTTGCCATATTCTATAAATTAGAAGCAAGTCAAAAGTTCTCTCTACACTCAAAGGGAGATGATTACATAAAATGGTCAATACCGGGAGCTGGAGGTCACAGGGGAGTCAACTTAAAGTCTGTCCAGCACAAAGAGAATGCTAAGAATCTTTTCATTTGCATGAATTGAATCAGCCTTTTTGATTGGGTATTTAGAACAGTTCTGTTTGTCCAGAGAACTAATCTGGGAGTGACCAGAACCACATTTACAAAAAGATTATATATCCTCCTTTCAGTACCCTTGCCTGTCTTCCTGGGACCCTCAGAAGAAGCTTGCCAGCACTCAAATGATTAGTATTTCCCCTAAAAGTGAAATACCCAAACTTGCCTTTCTTGTCAGTATCCACAGAGAAGATGAGCCCTCTTTCCATCCACAAAAGTTGCCTTCACCTCCTTTCATTCCTTTAGGTTCCTATAAGCAATTAGTAAACTGTTCTTATAAAGCAACAGAACCCAATAATTTAGAGTTGAAAATGACCATAAACACTTTATTTGTTATGTAACACTGATTGCATTTCCATAGTAATAGGGGGCAGCACTATTATTGGCCCATGGGTGTAAGAATTACAGCGATTTTAGTCATGGAGGCAAACCCACTTGGGAAAATGTTTGGATACATTATGACAAATGCAGGCCTAGAAAACTATGCTTCTAAGAGAGTTGGCTGTTCTTATGGGAATAGGAACTCTGGCAAAAAGAAAAAGACTGTCATCTAGGCACTATCTGAAGCCAATTGGATCAGTGCTTGTTCTTATACCCTTGGCAGCTTTGCTAATGCAGCCATCTTTCAACTCATTCTTTCTCCTAAATGTTTGTGCTTATACTTTGGATTTGACATTTCTTACAAGGTTTACTTTCTACCTGTCTCTAGTCTCCCCATCACTCTACTTTGATTTCTGGATAAAGTTTTTCAAATAATACCTCATTTAATTCCTATATAGCCCTATGGGGCAGGTACTGTTATTATCCTCATTTACAGGTGGGAAAACTAAAGCACAGAGTAGTTAAGTAGATTGCTTTCCTGGCATCTGATCTTGGCTCAATCCCAGTTTTGACCCAGCCACCTCTAGGCATTGAAGGAAGTAGTTATTTACCTCAATACACAGTATTAAATAATACTGGACTGTATGGTTAAGACAGCATTGCTAGCTGCTGAAAATAATACCAGGAAATTAATACAGCTAGAATTTATTTCTTCTTGACACAATAAGATAACACAGACATTCCTGTCAGGCATCTCTCTTATAGATGCAGTGATGGTGGGACCCAGGCTCCTTCCATTTTGTTGCTCTACCATCTTTGACACACATCTTTCCAATTACTATGTTTATATTCATAAAGCCATGGGGAGATTTTGGAAGGTTAGGCAAAGAAGATTGCATGGGCTAAGGTTGGAGGAATGCTCATCAATTCTCATTTTCACAGGCCACACTCAGGGGATTTGGGAAATGTGGCTAGGAAGAAGGGGAAAATTTAGCTAGCAATTTCTGTCACAAGGAAACTTTTGGCATCCCAAATGCATATTGGGAAAAGTCAGTAAGCATCACCTTTGAGGAAAAGAACAATAACCAGTGATTTACTTACTGAACATTTATGTAGAACTTAATATGTTCCAGATACAGCTTTAAGTGATTTTCAAATAATACCTCATTTAATTCCTATATAGCCCTATGGGGCAGGTACTGTTATTATCCTCATTTACAGGTGGGAAAACTAAAGCACAGAGTAGTTAAGTAGATTGCTGAAGATAATGGTACCAGTATGTGGCAGGAGTGAGAGATTAAACACAGGCATCCTAGTTTCAAGGTCTGTGGTTCACTGCTATGCTACACAGATTCTGATTTCGTCAGCACTGTGACTCTTTTATCACAATAACATCTTATAGGGTAAGGAAATTGAGTATCTTATTAAAGCCTCCTGAGAAAAGACAGTGTATTCCCATTTTATAGATAATGCAGGTGTTGAGGAAACTCCGCAAACACACAACCAAAGCAGTAAATTGCTGTGTCTCTGTCAGTAGAATTCCAACATGCACTGAACTTGACATTTCTCATGGGCATATATAGTTTTTATAGACTGAGCTTTGAGTGTGCTCCTCAAAATGCACCTCAGCATTTTGGTGCTACTTTTATTTTTTATTTTTTAAAATACATATTTTTATTGATTTCAGAGAGGAAGGGAAAGGGAGGGAGAGATAGAAACATTAATAATGAAAGAGAATCATTGATTGGCTGCCTCTTGCAAGCCCCTATTGAGGATTGAGCCTGCAAACCGGGCATATGCCCTTGACTGGAATTGAACTTGGGACCCTTCAGTCTGTAGGCTGACAGTCTATTCACTGAGCCAAACCAGCTAGAGCTGGTGCTACTTTTACAGGAAAAAAATGTATTTCATTTGAGGCAAAAGAGCATTTAATCAAAAAGGGACAGGGCAGGACTATGAATTAACTTCAGGTGTTGTTACTGTCAAGCTGTCACAAGATCTTCTGCATGGTGTGAATTAACAGCACAGTGACTCAGAGTCTTTCTGTAGCAGGTGATGCCTGAAACCACTGGGATTAAGGAATTTAGTAAGCATTAGAGAATCCCTCAAAATGACTCACATGTATTTATTATTGAAAAATAATACCTAGAGATATTGATGTGACCTTCATACTTGTGTATGACTGACGGTTACAGAATATTAAAGAATATTCTGCAGCTCGTGATCTCACCTTTACACTTCATGCAGCAGTCTATGAACAACACCTAAAGATGTCTTTTAAACAACTTTCGGATTTTTATCAGAGTTATCATAGGAAAATGATACCTTTAAAAACATAAAACAGGAGAGAATCAAGATGGCGGCATAGGAAAGCACCTATTTTGCTGCCCACGCAACAATTCCGAAACTACAACTTAACAACAAAACAAACATCATCTAGAATCACCAGAAAGCTGGCTGAGTGAAAATTCCACAGATAAAAGTAAAGGTGGGACGCTGTGACTCAGGAGGAGCAACGGTGCGCAGCTTTGAAGTTTGGAGCGCGAGCGAGTGGTGAGGGACGGGCGGCAGCAAGCTCGGCTGGTTTTCTCCAACTGGGAGGGCAGAGGCCTCCCACAGCACCGACCCTCCAGTTCCAGGTGAGCTCCCAGGTCGGGGAAAGGAAGACCCTGGGTGCGGGTAGGGTCTGTGAGTTTGGGGAGAGTGCGCATGTAAATTGGAACAGCGGTTCCTGGAGTGCGTGAGCGGGCAGAGAACGCGTGACTTGCTCACTTGCTCGAAGACCACTGGACTGCTTTGTTTGACAACCCTGAGTGAGACTTTGGGTGTGCAGACTCATTTGGGGAGAGGCAGAGTTGTCTGGCAACGGGGAGACCAGCGGTGGATTTCCATTACCACCCAACACTGAGACCCTCGAGCCATATAGCTAAGCTGACGCAGCGCGCCCCATAGATGCTGACGCTGCATGCCAAGTAGGGCGGAGCTAATGCTGACAAAGCGCGCCGCATAAGGAAGCTGAGTCACTGTCCCTTAGAGGACACCTATCACACACCACTAAGGGACCAACTCAGGAAAGCAACCACAATGCAGAGAAAAGGAAAGAACTCAGCTGTGAAAGAAATGGAGGAAAAAAGACGACTAGACATACAGTTCAAAACCACAGTAATTAGGTTTATGAAGAGGCTACTAGAAAAGGCCGAGGAACTTAATGAGAACTACAAGGAAATAAAAAACACCTACAAGGAAATGAATAACACCTACAAGGATATGAAAAAGGACCAGCTAGAAATTAAGCATACACTGACTGAAACAAAAAATATTATACAAAGACCTAAAAGCAGTCCAGATGACCGCAAAAACCAAGTCAAAGATTTGAAATACAAAGAAGCAACATCCACTCAGCCGAAAAAGCAAGAAGCCAAAAGAGCCCAAAAAATTTAAGATAGTATAAGGGGCCTCTGGGACAATCTCAAGCATACCAACATCAGAATTGTTGGAGTGCCAGAAAAAGAGAAAGAGCAAGATAATGAAAACCTACTGGAAGAAATAGTGACTGAAAACTTCCCCCACCTGGTGAAAGAAACTGACTTAAAAGCCCAAGAAGTACACAGAACCCCAAAATATAGGAATCTAAAGAGGACCACACCAAGACACATCATAATTAAAATGCCAAGAGCAAAAGATAAAGAGAGAATATTAAAAGCAGCAAGAGAAAAACAGTTAGTTACCTATAAGGGAGCACCCATACGATTGTCAGCGGATTTCTCAACAAAAACGATGCAGGCCAGATGGAAGTGGCAAGAAATATTCAAAGTGATGAATAGCAAGAATCTACAACCAAGATTACTCTATCCAGCCAAGCTATCATTCAGAATTGAAGGTCAGATAAAGTGCTTCACAGATAAGAAAAAGCTAAAGGAGTTCATCACTGACAAACCAATACTATATGAAATGCTGAAAGATATTCTTTAAGAAGAGGGAGAAGAAAAGGTAAAAATATAAATTATGAACAACAAGTACACACCTATCAACAAATGAATCTAAAAATCAATTGAATTAACAACCTGATGAACAGGATAAAATGGGGAATAGAACAGAATCATGGACATAGAGAGGGAATGGACTGATAATTCTTGGTGAGAAAAAGGGTTGTGGGAAGTACAGCAAGAGACTGGACAAAAACCATGCAACTATGGGAGAGGACAGTGTGGGGGAGGTGAGGGTGGAGGGTGGGATGGGTACTGGGTGGAGGGGAGCTATTGGGGGAAAATGTAATTAATAAACTGAACAATAAAGATAAACAAAAAAATAAAAACATAAAACAGAAAAATTTGTGATAGTATTTTTGCTTTAGCACTTCAATTACATTTGAAATACATCTAGAATTCCAGCAATTTTTTAAAATTTTTGGCTTATCACTGTAGTCCATGTAGGCCTCTGTAATAAAATACCCAATGACTGGTGGCTTATAAACAACAAGCATCTATTGACTACAGTTCTGGAGGCTGGGAGGTCTGAGGTCATGGTGCTGGCAGAGTCAGTCTCTGGTGAGGAGCCGCTTCTCCAATGATGGCTGTCTTCTCCCTGCTTCCTCCCATGGGGGAGGGAACTGCTTTTATAAGGGCACTAATACCATTCATGATGGTTCCACCTACTCACCTACCAAAGGCCCCACGGTGTCGTAGCATCACACTGGGGTTAGGTCTTAACAAATGAGTTTTTGAGGGGGACCTCTTGATTAAGTTCCAGTGTACCTGATCTCTTTGGATTAAGTTGTGAGTGTATGAGAGCCTGTTTTATAAATGATGTGATTTTACCATCATTAACAAATGACTCTACTTTAAGAAGTCATTTTTTAAAAATCTCTAATGCTCTCAATATAAACAAGACAATGACTCTCTTAAAAAAACACACCAAAGTTTTTGTTAACCATACAGGATTTTAAAATAAATTTAAAAAGCAAAACAATAGGCATAAGGTGCTTGTTACTTCAACATAACCCTTTGAATATTTGTATATCTTCCTTTTGTATTGATTTATATAAAAATTTACAATATTTTGTCTTGATCTATATAAAAAGTCAAAATTCACAAAGGTTCTTTGACATTTGGAAATTGATTTCATAAACATAATTTCATCTCATATGTTCACCACAATTTTGGGAAGTAAAAGTAATTATAACCCTCGGGCATGAGGGAAGGGTTATCTGAATGTTCCCAGAAATCTGCCAGGAATTTGACCCTCCTCAGAAGAAACTTCATCCTCATCATAACACTTTGGAGTTGGTGCTACTATTGTTCTTTCTTACAGGTGCCAACGCCTGAAATTAAGAAATATTATACAACTTACTCCAAAGTGCATGGTTAATAACAGTAAAATCAGAATTTGAACCTCTGTTTAGTGATAAAAAGCCTGTGTTTCTTTCGAAATAAAACTTTTGTTCTAAATACTCTGTGTGCTTAGACCTACCTGTATAGAGTTAAATATGAAAGCTTAGGTGAGTAGGCACTAGTACTGTAGGCACTATAAAAAGCCAATATTTGAGGGAGAACATGGTCATTTGCATATGACCATGTCGAGGTCAAATGTGTGCATTATTTGATTGAGTGGTTATGTCTATGTTCATGCTGTATTTCTTCACACCTAGCATCTGAGCTTACCTACTGGGTGTGTTCCAAAGTTTTCAGATGAAACTGTTCCCTTTTATGTTAGAGATTGACACTCTTGAGCTGATATTTCATACTTTATTTTTCATATACTATTATATTTATTTATAGTACTCTTTAATCAGAAGTAATCAAACATTTAGAGATTTCTTCATAAACTAGTGATTGATTTTTATATGAAAACAGTTATTTGTTTCTAAGGATGAGATCCTGAAAACAAGATCTAGGACTTATTTGTCACTCAGACTAGAATTAACAATTATCTTTTCTCTGATGCTTTGAAAGAATGTTTTATTTCTATAAGGAGCCAAACTAACACATAAGAAAATCTATACATTTGCATCCATATCTTTATAAAATTAATTTTTCTGAGTGAGGAAAGGATATGAAAATCCAGGAAAATTTTTTCTCCCTGGGCTCTGCTTAGTAAGAATGTTGGGTTTTTATTTAGCAGCCCTCTTGATTCTAAGATTGTCCTGTTGACTCTTTGGCCCTGGAGTAACAATTAGAAAATTAAATGAAGTAGCTGTTTTGTGTTTATTTCCTTTTTTTATAGGGCTATATTTAAAAACAGCTTTACTTGGAAAAATGTATTTTGTATGATGGCATATTATTGTTAGCTCTTTTACTGTGAGACTGTGTGACTTGGGTGTGTCCCAACTTCTCACTCCTGGGTCATAGACAGCTCCTTATTTTCTGGATTTATTTACTCATCTTTACTGAGAAGCTGCTAAATGGTCCCTTTCCGCAAAGCCTGGGTCTCTGTTCTTCCCCCAGGCTGAAGCCCGCTTTCCAAAGTCCTGTGTGGCTGGCTGAACCCACACAGCAACCCAGGGAGAATGGGCGCCAACTGTTGGGACAATTGCAATAAAGACAGCAGGAGAAATGGCCTGAGGGATTGCTAAGGAGCCCAAGAACCTGCGGCAATGGGCAGATTTTTCTGTGCACTCACCTTCGTTTGAAGCAACTGACAATGAGGCAGGCCTGGAACAAATATTTACTGAGAACTTCTAGTCTCTACTAGACCCTGTACTCAATGCTCTCCTATACCTGTGTCACAGATCATGGGAAGATTGGATATATGCTCGTTTTATTAATGAAAAACATATCCTATCATATATCAGGTCATACCCTACCATATCATAAACCTGTTTCTCAAAGTTCCACATCCAGGGATGAGCAGGGCCAGGATCAAAACCCAGGTCTTCCGATTGAGCACCCTAATGTTACTTTTTTTAAAAATGGTACATATAAATTGAAAAATAGATTTTATCTTTTTGAACAGTTTTAGGTTCACAGCAAAATTGATTGGAAAGGACAATTTCTCCTGCATCTGCACACCCATGGCCTCCCCACTATCAATAGCCTCCCAGGGTGGGACATTTGTTACAATTGAAGAACCTACATTGACACATCATTATTGCCCAGAGTCTATAGTTTCCATCAGAGTTCATGCTTGATGGTATCCATCCTATGGGTTTTGACAAATGAATAATGAGAAGGATCAACCATTTATAGTATCACCCAGAATAGTTTCACTGTACATTTTTTAAAGAGAGACAACAAAGGTCTTCTGATTCTAAGTTTAGTTACTCTTCCATGGCCCAGCAAGCCCAGGAGTAGGCAGGGAGTCCCAGGGATGAACAGTAGTGGGTGGACTACAATAGAGAGGCTGGGTACAAAGGTGTGTGAGTCATACACTGAGCTTGTTACAAACCCTAGCATCTTTAGTTTTTGAATAGTACTATATGTAAGATATGATCATCTGTTTTAAATGTTGTGACATGTCCATAGTGCTAAATCATTAATTAGGCAGTCTCCATTGAGACACTTAAGAGCAAAGCATGGGATATGAAAGAAAGAATTCAACACAGGGGCTGGATCATGTAGGGTTTCGCGTGCAGGCTGTGAAATAAAAGTGCCTGAGTTTCTCTCTTGACTCCGTCACACACCTCACACACGAACTGTGAGATGTTAGGCATGTTGCTTATAGCCCCATGCCTCAGGTTTTTACCTGTAACATGAGCATGAAGGTACCTACCTATATCAGTTTTCCAGGGCTGCCGGAACAAAGTACACAAACTGGGTGGCTTAAAGCAGCTGACATTTTCTCTCTCTCACACTTCTAAAGGCTGAAGTCTGAAATCAAAATCTCAGCAGGGCCATGTTCTCTTTGAAACCTGTGTCAGAGAATCCTTCCTTTCCTCTTGTTAGCTTCTGGTGGATCACTACAGATCAGTGGCGTTTCCTGGCTCCCCACTGGAACACCTCAAAGGCTGCCTTTGTCAGCACCTGGTGCTCTCCCTTTATATCTTTTTGTCTCTTTGTTCTCCTCTTTTTATAAAAACTCATGACATATTGGATTAGGGCCCAGCCTAATTAAGATTAGCTTCATTTCAAGTTGACTACATCTTCAAAGACCCTAATTCCAAATAGGATTACATTGATAGGGTCAAGGGATTAGGACTTCAACATATTTTGGAGTGGGGGATACATAATTCAACACAAACATGTTGAAGTCCTAACCCCTAAAATACATATATTCAGGGATAAACTTGGCAAAAGGTAATGTGATGTGGGGGAGATGATCCCATGCAGAGAGGAGAGCATGAGCTAGCTTATGTTGGGATATTGGGATACCTGGAAGTCCAGGAATGCTGAGAGCATCAGATGAGGAGCTGGGAATGGACAGTGATGCTGGAGAGGAGGGCAGGATCTGGTAGCCATGTTAAAGATTTTGATCTGCAAAATGAATCATTGAAGGGCTGATGACGCTTTAGAATTTTGAAAATCAAGAAGAATTTTCCTTCTGTAATTATGACTATAAGGCAATGAAGTTACTTACATCACTTGCAATGAAGCCCATGTTTGCTTTGAGAAATTTCTGATTGATCAAGAGAGTAGAATAAGTTCTCATCAAATATTATAAAAACACCATAAATCTTTTTAGGTAATTAAAATTGAAAGTTGGTATTTTAATAAGTTCTCCTTACAAGTTAGATATATGATTTTGATAAACTAGTTACTTACCATATTTTAAATTACTAAGCATATTACTACTAAACCATATTTTTATTCAAAATCAGCTGAGCATCTTACTATATTTCACAGGAAGCACTGTGAAATACCCTAACAGAATTACTTAGATATCCTATACACTCAGGTTTTAATTACATATTACGTTATGAATTTATCTACTCTCATGGAAGAAATTATTTATGCTGAATTATTAGAATATGTCCTATTGCCCTTTGATTACTTGGAGTGCATGTAAGCTAATCAGCTTGAGTTGTACCTCTTCACTGTTGCTAGATGAAATAAAAATAAAGGATTTAGTGTCCTCCTTTAGTCTGTTCTTCAGTTGGTTTGAATAATTGGAAGCATGGAGTAGTCGCTTACCTTGCATTCTGCAGAGTCCTCACCAGTCATGCCTCTGAAGAGTCTATGTTATTCTGTGTCCTCCATTTCAACAGCTGGTTGTCACAATTCCTTGTAATGGAGGGTAAATATTTGACTCAGTTTTCTAGTTTGCAGTCTTAGTCAGAAACCTGTGACTATCAATTGAACTGATCACGATTCAATCTATTTACCATATTTTTTAGGTTCTTAAGAATCATTCAGGTGAAAACGGCTGCTGTTGGTACCTGCACGAGAACATGGGATCTCATGTTCTTCACAGCAGACACACATGGCCCCAGCGCTATCAGTGAGAAGATTATATTGTTTACTTATTTGTAACAGTAAATGCTGGAGCTGCAGGTTGTCACCTAGAGGCCATACCCTGAGAGGACAGCACTTATATTTTATTTTTGAAGCGTATTTGAGTCTTCTTTTAGTCTTAATTTGATCATTACAACAGATTTTTTAAAGTTATAAACATATAGCCTAAGAAGGTTCTATAATTCATAATGTGTGTGTGTATATATATATGTATGTGTGTGTATATATATATATATATATATATATATATACACACTCACATAGATAGGAATATATACACACATATATATATATTATATGTATGTGATACACATATTTATATAACTGATACATGTTGGGTTTTGGTCATTTAAGTGGCCATATGTTTGTCGTCATTGTGCCCAAAATGATGTCTGTGAAAATACAAGATTCAATCATGTTTGAACAAACTGTTTTGGCTATGTTTTACTGCATGCTTTAACCATAAGACTTATGCAGTGATACCCATACATTGGCTCTCGAGAAAGGACATTTATGCTTTTGGATCAAACACTGATGTCACCATCTCAGTGTCGTAGTCAACAGTGAGCTGTGAAGTCACTCACAGCATTTGGTAGGCTCTGACCACAAAGCGTGATGCCTGTAGTCCAGAACAGGGCTGCACTTAAGAAATCAGGGCCTAAATAACATATTTCTATTTCTCTCATTTAAAGAAATCAAAGTACTTCTCCACACAAATTCTTAGGGTACTTTCTATTTAGTAGCCTGAACCTTCTGGTACTTTCTAAGCCTTCATTCCAGAAGAATCTTCAGGCTCATCTTTGCTGATTTTTATCTTTATCATTCAATTCCTCTTCCTTTCATTGAGCTTTCCTGCATGATACCTCATTGTATTCTCTTCTCCTCACAGGCATTCCTTGGACACTTGTTATTGTTCTCAGAGAAACAGGGCAAGGGTTAGCCAGGTGAAGCTGAACAGTACCTGCTCAAGTGGTCTTGACAGGTTGGAGGAAGAGAAAAAAGCTGTGAAACTCCACTTCTAAATAATTACCTCCAAAGTAAGGAGGAACAAGTGTTTACTTCAGAATTCTAAGCAGTCAGTTCTTACTGTGTTCTCCAGGAATGTCAGCTCCCAGAGGTATTACTAGGCATCGGGGCAGACATTGGTGACCTGTCCTGTTCAGGCTTGAACATTTACTCACCTGCAGGTCCAGGACTAGAACCCAAGCCTTTGATCCCTCACTTACTATAATTATGTAGAATAGACACCTGAAGAGTTTCCAGTTATGCACAATCAGGCTAGATTGCAGGTTTTGTGTATGCAGTATAGAAGAGCTAGCAAACATTTGACATGGTTTCAGAATCAGGAGGGTCTTTGACGGTGACCACAGATGGAACAATGTATGGTGGACAAATCCTCTTAGGTACACTGTGTCTTGAGTCCTCACAATAACCCTGCAAGGTAAACGGCAGATGTTGTTAGCTTTAATTCACTGATGAAAAATGTCAAGGATCAGAGATGCTGCCAGATCTGTTTCTGGTTACATTGCTGGTAAATGATTGAGCTGCCAATAATTCCCAGATATCTTTTGACTTCTGGCCTATGTTTTCAACCTTTATGCTATATTCTATCCTACACACACACACGTACACACACACACACTTACACACATACTGTTGTGTCTAGAATTGTAGAGTACAATAGGTAAAACTTTGCAAGATCTGGGTATTTTCTTTGGGTAGAAAAAGACAACTTCAATCCCTACAGGAGGATATCATCAGTGATTTTTTTTATCACTAAAGGAAATCTTTTTATTCTTATTTGGACATAAAGAAGTGAATGTCCTCATTTCAAATAAGGAAAATGTTCATCCTCTTTTAATTTGCTTAAGTCGTTTTCACCTTTCCTTCCAGTACTGCCCATAGATGGTTAAAAGTGTCTGAGTGTCTGAGTGATCATCTTCTCCTTTACTTTTTTTTTGCACCTGTCTCACTCTGAGCTGGAAGCGATGAGATCACCTATTGGTTCCTTTCATTGGTGTTATTCAGGTTAGCAGAAAGTTCTGCCTCCTTTATCTGTCAGGAGCTTCAGTCTTTTGCTTTCTTTGAAATCTGACCTCTGAACAAGGCTGTAACATCCAGAAAATGGTAGTGGAATTGATTTATTTCAGATTGTTGCTATGGTGACTTCAAACCAGTATAGATAGAAAATGAAAAAAAGGGGAAGAGTCTGTTGAGAATGGTGGAGAAACTGGTCAGACCTAGAAAAAGGAATGCAGGGCTGCAGGGGGCATCTCTGGCCCATGTACACTCACAGGGTAGAGTCATACGTTCTTCTCAATTTACTGTTAATTCATCTACACTGTTCACAATCTGTTTTCATTTGAGAAGAAGCAGTGAAATGTTTTGTTACATGGGTAGCAAAATGTATTCTAAGTAGCCTTAAAAGTTTCCAAAGATTTTTTTTCCCCTCTAGGAAAAAGAAAAGTGAATATGAATTGTAAAATAAATTTTTGTGACAGGGAACATTTGATTTTTGAAATAGTTTTCAAGGTTATGCTTTACTAAATGTTTTTTGAAATCATAGGAGAAAGACTTATCTGGGGGAAAATGTATTGGATGAATCAATACATTTTTATATGCTTGTCATTTATTAATTTCTCCAACTTTTCATCTATTCTTTCATTCAAAAAACATTTACCATTTATACTAGGTTCCATATATATGAATAAATTCAGGAATTATGAATAAAATGAAAAGATAACGATTGGGCATTAACTACCTGCAATATAATATATGGGGTGCATAGCTAAGTAGAGTCAGTCTTCAAAGTGATCATACCAGAAATAGGGTGGTGAGTTTAGACCCACGACCACCATAATGCAGGATATCATCATCAGAGCCACAGAGAAGCTATTTCCACCTGAAGGAAGGCTGCCTGAAGGAGACATTTGGGAGAAAATTAAGGGCGAGTGGGCTCTTAATAGGAGGTAGGAGGGAAGGAAGAAGCTGAGGGAAATTTATGCAATAGTGATTGGAAAGGGTCGATTACATTGGCCTTGGAGATTGATGATGTTTGTAGAAACCCTCTTAACTATTCACTTACATTATTGGCCTTAGGAAGGCAGGAGCTCAGTTTGCCATGGTATTAGCTCTAGAGTGAACATATGGCAAATTGATGCCATTATTTGGGTGGATGGAAAGGCTTTGGAAATAAACACGTGGAGCTTTAGATTTGGAGGTTTTAGACTTGAAGGCTTCAGATTTCAGCCACATGAAATAATTAAGAGGCGAGTTCCACTCCTTCACTTTGTGATACAGCCTCCCCTTCACCCTGCCTCCACATGGACTGGTGCCATCGACAGTGAGGGGCCAGAATCAATAGTGCAGTCATGTTTCGAGCCTGGCTCTGACACTTACTCTGCGTTTAACCTTGGACAAGTCATTTAACTTCTTGGGACTTGAAATTTCTCATCTGTCAGGACAGACCAACTTCTAAGCTAAAACCTTTATGAGAGCATTCTATTAGATTTGAAAAGGACATGATGGTTTGAAATATATTTTCATGTGTGTAAACAAAAGCCTCAGACATAAAATAAATATGTTAATTCTAATTTCATTAATTCATAAGCTATATAATTCTCTCTAAGAACTTTTTTATTACATCACATTTTTCAGTCAGAATTAAATAGTCAAGGGCTGTCAGGTGGGCTCAGCTTCTTAAGACTTCATTATTATTAAAAATACACTGAAGAATTATTATAAATAATTAAAATCAATGTCAGTCATGAAAACAAATGAATGAAGTCTGTGTCCCTGTTTTTCAGTATATATGAATCAATTAATATTCCCCATTCAGTGCCAGGCTTTAGCCTTGAGAAAATTTTATTCACTTTTCAAGTTTGTGTCATTTTCTTTTAATATGTCAATGTAGAATTTATGCTAATTTTTACTGGAATCAAGCATTCCTAGCAAGATGATGTTCCATTTACTCTCCTTTAATTTAGGGGTGGAAGAATGTATAGAAGCACTTGTTTAGTGGAAAGGGAAATGATTTATTTATTTGCTCCAGGAATTTGGACTGAGTTTAAGCTATTCATTAAGGGAAAAAGACTATCATTTGCTGCAGATTGTAAAGGATGTGATCAGCTGAAGATGAGCACTTTGTTTTTCTCCTTTCTCATTGTATCTAGACAGAATAATGGGTTATGTTTTCACATCAGAGTAGAAACTACAAGACTTCAAAAGAACAGGTGTTAATTCTGCTGACAGATCTCCTCTTTCTCAGAACTTTATATTCTTCCGAGAGGACTGACCTTGACCTAGATCCTGAAACATCCTGCAAAATGCTTCAGTAATCTTGGGAAGATTGTAGCCAAAACTTCAGCAATGTTTTCTTTCTTATTGATAAAGGTTAGGTTAGGGAGGGGAGAGATTAAGGAGTGGGAAGTAACATAATAATCAGTGTTACAAAATGAATGACTGTTACTGAATTTTTTTGTAAGCTGTCTTGTTTTATTCCAAGATAACCAATATATGAAATCTTTGCGTGTCTTATCTGTATAAATTTTACATCTACGGTAAATATCTCTCTGAAAGTTACTAAAAAGCATATGACACACAGTTTCTAGAGATGCTAGTCATAGTAAGAGAACGGTAAAATTGTGAAATCTGTTTATACCAATGGCCCTGAAAAGGTGGCTCTGAGCCAGCAGCAGCAACAGGATCTGGGAACTTGCTCAAAATGCAAATTCTTGGGCCCCATTCCAAACCTACTGAATCCGAATCTCTGGGGGTGGGACCCAGTCAGTTCTGCCTGAGCAAACCTTCCAGGTAATTGAGATGCCTACAAGGCTCAGCATGCTGTACATTCTGGTATGTTTATTTCTTGGACTAAAGTTGAATGGCATCTGACTTCTGGAAAGTTAGGTTACATGGCTATATGGTTATATTTTCTGTATTCTTCATTTTCTTTGTTCTGGTTTTCGACAGGTTCTGTGAACTTTCTGACTAATCTTAGAACTAATGTGCTTTCCTATTTAAAAAATATTTTTATTGATTTCAGAAAGGAAGAGAGAAGGAGAGATAGATCGAAACACCAATAATGAAAGAGAACCATTGATTGGCTGCCTCCTGCATGCCCTTCATTGGAGATCAAGCCCGCAATCCAGGCATGTGCCCTTGACCAGACTCAAACCGGAGACCTTCCAGTCTGCAGGCTGATGCTCTATCCACTGAGTCAAATGGGCTAGGGCTTTCCTCTTTATTATCGTCTGCTAGGAAGCTGACAGCCAAATTTTAGGCCTGGGCAAGATCTTATGGTCACTTTTTATTTTCCATCTTTATTTCCCCTTTGCCCCACTTTCCCCACACAATTATGCCAGCAGGCTGAACATTTTGAAAGATCGGGCATTAAGTAACAAACTTGTCCATCAGCATGAGTAACAAACAGATAGCGTTTTCCCGTACAATTCCCTGGTGTCAGTTCTCAGTTTGTTTATTTGGTGTACAGAGTGAAAGCTTCATTTGGGATAGTCTCGAGAAAAGCTGTTTAGACATACCCAGCCCCCTTTGATCAGATAGCTCTTCCACGCTGACGTCTTTCTAGTACAAGGCTCCATGCACCTAAATACGTTGAAGCGGAGAACCCTGTTTACCTCTCAGAGGCCCTGTCTTTTCCTAATCGTAGTGAAATTTTTCATCAAGGATTTTCTTGCCATCGAAGTCATTCTTTCTGACAATGAAAAATCAGCTCTACCCAATGGCTTTATTAACACAGGGAGAGCCAGAAGTGATCATAAAAGAGGGATTTTTCTTACAAGTGCTTTTACTTAAGGTGGATGGTTTCAAAGGGTAAGTAACATGTCAGCTTTCAGGGCAAGTCACATGCACAGCACCCGCGCCTTCCGACGGCTCTGACACAGGTCGGCAGCAATGCCATCCGTAGCCGAGTCAGGATGCAGCCTGACGGCAGCCATAGAATCTGGGCCACCAAAGCCCTATTTCGTTCAATTCAGAGATGACACCTCTAGAGGTTAATGGTGTCAGATCTATGCAGCAAGCACACATATTTAGGGGAAGATTCATCCTCCTGGATGGTTTATAATGACGCTGGAGAGACCACTAAATAATTAAAATAAACAAATGAAGACTGATTTGCTTACTTTTAATTTCTACCCAATCCACATTAGTTAATAATTTACAAGGTAAAAATGAATAGAAGATCAAAACGGCTTCTCTTCTGGCGCCCGCATCAGCCTGATCGCGGAGAGATTCTGCCTTATTGACTGCTCACCCCTGCTCATCTGTAGCAGAGATAAACCCCAGAGAAAACAGTGTTCGGTGTGAACCAAGCTTTAATGAAAGGAGAGGCAGACTCCGGAGGTTTTTTCCTATTTCCGTATAATCCCAAGATCATTTGTCTGAAGCTGTTTTTGAATTATTCATACGGACGGTAGCTCGTTCAGAGAGTGGACGCGAGCAGCTTCCTTTGTGTAGTTTCACAGGCAGCGTCTTTTTTTGCTGGGGTTTTAAAAATAGAGCTTCCCCCCCCCCCCACCCTTCTATTCCAGATTTCTCTAGAGTGCTCCTGGGTGGGGTTGTATTAGCAAAACATTAAGCATTAAGAGGCTGTTTGGGGGCTAATTCATAGGCTTCCCCAGGTAAAAGAGAAAATGAACTATAATGGGAGTGTAATATTCCTGAGAAAGTGTTCTTCCTTTTAACTCCGCTTTTGAAAGACTCAGCGCAGTCTTCTGGTGTAAGCATTGCTCAGGAGATGAGAGTTAACATTTATTCTCATTCACTGCGGTCTTAACGCAGGTAAATTGGATTGAAGGGATTTACTCTGCTGATCCTATTGTTCTTATGCCCCATTTGACACCACGCTTTGAGTCTGCAACCAAGGCTCTCTAGGGTGCACCTCTCTGTGCCTCTACTAAGTCATCTCTCTCCCCCTTAACTCCTTTATATCTAAGCCCTTACAATGTCCTTTAAGTTCTTTGTCCATCAGGAAGGTTCTCTTTGTCTCTTTTCCTTACCCTTGTCATATCTGCCTAGCATGACAGCATGTCCTACCCACTGACACCCATTCTCTCTCTGTTACCTACTTTCTCATTGTTTAAACCTAGGTTAGTGCTCATAGCCTCTTTCCTAGAATTGGTTATTGATGGACTGTATTGAAGAGTTTCCCCTGAAACCAAACCTGAGCCAGAGATTTTGACTGAAAATCATTTAATTAATATATACATATATATTATTGATTTTTTACAGAGAGGAAGGGAGAGGGCTTGAGAGTTAGAAACATCGATGAGAGAGAAACATTGATCAGCTGCCTCCTGCACACCTCCTACTGGGATGTGCCTGCAACCAAGGTATATGCCCTTGACCATAATGGAACCTGGGACCCTTCAGTCCACAGGCTGATGCTCTATCCACTGAGCCAAACCAGTTAGGGCCTGAAAATAAGTTTTTGGGAAGTGATTCCAAGAAGTACTGGTAGGAAAGTGGGTGAGAGAGGGAAGTGAAGGAAGCCAATGAAAGGTATATTATACAGAAGCAGGTAACTATGAGCCACCGAGGTTGGAACCTGCTGGGTGCCAGTGTAAAGTCAGGCTACATGTGGCAAAGCAAGTACGTATACCCTCCAGTTCCTATCCGTCACTGGCTGAGCGCTACTCCTCGAGGCATCGAATCCCTGTTGGTTCTGGCCTGTTCGAGGCTGTGAAAAGAAGACCGACGGAGCATTGCAGATGTGGTCAGTCAGACACATAGGCATGTGCTGGAGTAACTGAGAGCCGAAGGGACACAAGCTGGCGACCATAGCATATGTTACATTGCTCCTGCCACTTCCTTGGCCCACCCCCCACAAACACAAATACAGCAGGGACCCGTGTTCATTGTATTCTAGTTGAATTTGCTTTTATAATTATGTAACTTAATTAAGTATCTAAACAATTAACCAATGAAAAGTAAGAGTGATAGGAGGATTGAGAACTAAGGTAAAACTTACAGTGGATATCTATCCCTTATGACCACACAAGATCCTTTAAATTTCTCTCTACATCAGGTGCCCCTGTAGCTAACACACACAGGGCTGGGTGCGGGCCTCTCTTTGCCATTGTGGGTCTAGGGTTGGCTGGGGTGGCAGTTCCTTCAGGAGATCAGTTCCATGATGTAATTCCTGGAAGTTTAGTTTGAGCTGCTTCTATATGTTCTCCCTCCACCAATTCTGTAAGTCTCCAGATATTTATCAATACGTTTTTATCCATATTAATGAAAGGGTAATATGCTAATTAGACCATGAGACATTCCAGATGTCCTTCTGGACAAAGCCATGGTGGTGGGGCTGAGGCAGAGGCAGTTACAGGTGATCAGGCCAGGAGGGGAGGGCAGTTGGGGGTGATCAGGCTGAAAGGGAGGGTGCAGTTGGGGGCAAGCAGGCCAGTAGTCAGAGTGGTTAGGGGAGATCAAGCAGACAAGCAGGTGAGCAGTTAGGAGCTAGTAGTACTGATTGTGAAGGGGTTGTCCGGCTGACAATTTAGGCCTGATCCCACAGGGGTCCCAGATTACGGAGGATGCAGGCCAGGATAAGGGACCCCCCCCCCACCCCAGTACACAAATTTTGTGCACTGGGCCACTAGTTTAAAATAAAATAGTTAAAGTATCCCTGAATCATTGTTAATTTTTTCATCTTTTGATGAACCAACTTGTATCAGTCAGCCCTGCTTTTTGTCAAGTGCAGAGATTTCTATACTATTGGAGGCCTTTGGCATGTCCAAGGGGGAGCTTCCTCCACCTGCCTCACCCTTGGCTCCTCTAGGCCTTCCACCCCGTCCCCCTCGCCCCCTCAGGCAGTTCTAGGGCTTGGCTCACTTCTTTGAACAAGGTCGTTTTAAACTTAGAGATCCCTTTCAGATCTGATAGCTCTGGTGGCTCCAAGCAAAGCCTCTTTGAGATTTTCAATCTCTCTCTGAAGTTACTGTGAATTCAGGTCATATCTAGTCGGGGTGTCATTGAGTATTGTAGTCTCAGCAGCCTAGTGTCATAACTGCAGCCAATAGCCATGTTTGACACTCGCCATCCTCTTACACATACATAGATCTCTTTTTTTTATTTTCTCATGTATTTTCCTTCTAATTTTCTTTCCCCTCCCTCCCTTCTCTTCTTTCCTCTTTTCCCTCTCTTCCATTCTACTTTCTCCTTTATATTCGTCTCTTTTTCAGGTTCTCCAGCAACCCTCTGTCCCAATGTCCACACTTCCATCTCCTGGCCAGTGAGACTAAGATCTTGGTTGGAAATGAAGCAGATATTCCCTTTATTGAGCACAAAGATGTATTTTCTAAGTGATGTTTCTGGCTGGTCTTTAATGAAGGAGAGCAACCAGTCTGTCATTTCTTCTCGCCAAACACTTAGTTTATTTAGATCCTTCCTGTATAACCCAAAGTACTTTACAGAAGGGGACATGCATTGCTTGAAAAATATGGACACAGTCTTCATGTAGTCTTTTGTGGTGAACAGAAGATTTGAATTCAGGAAATTTGTAAACAAGGTAATTTTTATCTCAGGCTTTTACATAAAGTAATAAATACTGATCATGGATTTTCAGTCACTCAGACTAATTTTTATATGCCAGTTTTAATTTACCCCTTTAAATGGTATTATAGAAATGAATGCCATAAGGCATTAAGAACATAACATCATTTGAAAAAATTTTGGCTAATATTTTAGGCAAAGTGAAATGAATATCAACTTGTAGTTTTAAAAAATATATATCTTTATTGTTTTCAGGGAGGAAGTGAGAGGGAGAGGACGAGAGAGATAGAAACATCAATGATGAGAGAGAATCATTGACCAGCTACATCCTGCACACCGCCTACTGGGAATTGAGAGCCCACAGCCCTGGCATGTGCCCTTAACCAGAATCAAACCCAGGACTCTTCAATCTGCAAGCCAATGCTCTATCCACTGAGCAAAACCAGCTAAGGCTAACTTGTAGCTTTTTAAAATAACATTTATTACTCATTTCACCAAACAGCAGTACAGGCACCGGCCTGGCATTCAGCGAACACTGTAAGTGACTGTACATGAGCTGTGAGGTAGTGGAATCTGGCTTTTCTAGCGAGTGTTGAAATTGCCCACCCTATTTTGAAAATTGAACTGCAGCCATCACATGTACCTGGAAAGGAATGCCAGAGACACTGAATACGTGCAGCCATCTCATTTCTGAATATATACACATCATCTAGCACTCTTTATGCATTTTGAAAGCCTTCTGGCTTCATCTAATTCCCTGCATGTTTTCATCAAATATTTCTTAAGCTCTGCTGTGTGTTAGATCTTGGCAATGAAAGAAATCTTAAGATGAAACTAGATTTTTTTCTTCGAGGAGCTTCTGATTTTATTGGGAAGAGTGCATGTGTCTATAAAGAGATGAATAAAATGACCAGTTCAAGTGAACACCTTAGGGATGTGAAGAAACAAGAGTTCCTGAAGGAAGAGGGCATTGATGAGGGTCTTAAGCTGGCCTTAGAACAGTGGTTGGCAAACTGTGGCTTGTAAGCCACATGCGGCTCTTTGGCCCCTAGAGTGTGGCTCTTCCACAAAGCACCACGTGCGGGCGTGCACGTGCAGTGAATTGAAACTTTGTGACCCATGCGCAGAAGTCGGTTTTCGGCTCTCAAAAATTTTTTTTAATGTTGTACTGTTGATATTTGGCTCTGTTGACTAATGACTTTGCTGACCACTGCCTTAGAAGGCAGTGATGGGGTCTAGTACTAAATAAAAGTATGAAAACCAGTGTCACAATCTGTGAAGAAACATGAAAGGGTTTTGAGCCCATCCATGAACCAGTAACATACAAAGACTCAACTCCCAACCGACTACCAGGAGAGCAGCCAGTGGCCCTTTTTCAATCTCTTAAGTCTTTACAACCTACACGTAGACTATTTTTTATCAAGGGACTCAGTGTGTCCAAGTAGCACATAATCCCAAGGTCAGTTGTATTTGGTTTTGTACTATCCTGCCTAATCTTTTCAGTAACAGTTACCTTCCTAATTGTGTTTTGCTTAGTCTAATGTTGAACTTGCATTCCCTGAGCACACAGTGGCTGGACAGTTGGAGAGAAGGGGTGGAGGTTGAGAATAAGATAATGAAGAGAGAAGGGTTGTTGTCCAGGGAAACTGCCTCAGGATCTAGAAAGTGTCACACATCATTTGCACTGTGGACAATCCTCTCACATGTAATTACAATCAACTGTGGAATGGTCAACCGTTTATAAATTGTGGTAGTCTTCTCAAAAGAAATGTGTCTGTAAGTGGCCCCCATTAAAATTCAAGAGTATAAGGCTTATATCTCTTGCCTCTATCCTGCATGTGCTTATTTCTGGTGATTGTCTTTATCTTATTCAGTAAAAACAAACATTTAATAATGTTGCTGGTCAGAAGAAGCCTTAGGCAATATTGCTTTGTAAGCAAACATTTATCTTTATATAGTGTGAGTAATGAACTCATTCTAGCCTATTAGTAGGTGTAAGATAAAGCCATGGAGGCGTTCTCTGAAAGATTTTTTTTGTAGGGGCTACCTCTATATGTCTATAGGTCTAGATATAGGTTTGCATGTATAGATATAGCCCTAGGTGTGTATAAAGGCAAAAAAGGAGCAATTTCCCTCTCAGTTCTGTTTACTAGCTATATGATTCCATTGCTCTCCATACAGACATGCGCTATTGTTAGGTTCTTGCATGTATCCTTCTGATTCTAAACAGTTACTCATAAGAAATCTTGTGTGTTTGGGGTAGTGAAGCTTCTAGGTGATTTCATCAGCTTTCCTTCCTCAGTCGCTATTTAGAAAGGAAGTTTCAGAGAGCCACTGGCTTCATAGACAGTACAAAACAAGTCACATTTGTTTACAGGGGCTCTTAGCTGAAGATCAACAGATCATAGAACTCAGGGGTCTATGAACTTAGATGAGAAGAATTGCATTTTTATTTGTAATAACCTCTGTCTGAAATTAAACATTCTCTCAAATATGAACATAGGCAAAATGATAAGCGAATTGGCGGTACCTGTGATTTTGTCTCTGAAGAAATCACAGTTATATTCATATCACATTATAGCCATTGCAAATATTCTGAAACATCATTTATACTTATCATTATGTTGAAATGATGAAGTTATTAGATCCACAGATAGTGTTCTAAAATTTGTGCCCAAGACTTGAAAAAATTAGGTATAATAAGACACTCAGACACAGAAATGGTTTTCATAAAGGAATAAGTTTATAATCACATGTCTCTAGAGATAGAAAGCTTACTACTCCATGTAAGACTATATGGGAAACACGGGTTTAGTTAGGACGCAGAAGGGAGAGAGGGGATAGCATGGCTCTGATCCTTTATTGGGGTTTTCAAGGGAGGAATGTAGGTATGCTGAATAAATTTAGGATTGGATCGTTAGAATAATTTTGGCAAGTTCTGAATGTGGCCCATAGGTATCCTATACCTGGCACTGGGGTATTTTTGGGTAGGGGGAATATTGGCTTGGTGTGTGGGAATTTGATAAAGCAGATGATTGGGATGTGGCTCTGGATTGGTTGGTTCCTGAATCAAAGTTGTGTTTGTAAGGGAGTCATTTGCTACCTCTAGGGATTAGCTAGTCTAGGGAGGGGCTGTCCTTCCAGGATCAGGGCCTACATGCCAGAGCATAAAAAATACAGAAAACAGCCCTGACCAGTTTAGCTTAGTGGATAGAGCATCAACCTGTGGACTGAAGGGTCTTAGGTTTGATTCCAGTTAAGGGCATGTACCTTGGTTGTGGGCACATCCCCAGTGGGTGGCGTGCAAGAGGCAGTTGACTGATATTTCTCTCGCATTGATGTTTCTAACTCTCTATGCCTCTTCCTTCCTCTCTGTAAAAACTCAATAACAAATAATTAAAAAAATACAGAAAATAGATATACTCGGTACAATCAGATATTTATTATGTAATGCATTAATAATGAAGCACAGGTACCACATTATCATAGTTGTGCTTCTAAAATATTTTAATTACTGTACTTCAATCTAATTAGCTTCCTTTGTAAGCCTTTGTACTTTATCTTCTGTATTTATGAACACTTCTGAGAAGGAGGCCATGGTCTTCACGAGGCTGTCAAGTGTTCTGTGGCTCAGAAGTATTAGGTTCTGAAGAGAGACGCAGTTTCTTGTCTTATAACCTCTCCTCAATTTTCTATTTTCACTAGAAGCCCAGCACGTGAAATTGTACAGCCACGCCCACCCGTGCTGGTCTTTGGTTGTTAGGGTGTTAGGGCCACAGGCTTTTTTATATAGGTAGATATCGAGAGACTGTGGACTTAAGTTTAGCCAAACTCAGGACCAGAACAAGTTACTGCAAAAGATGCTCCCCTAACCCCACCAGCAGCTCCCACTCCTTCACCTGTTCTTAACTCTCCCACACCTGACCTTGTGCTAAACCGAGATATTCATTATGGCTGTAACTTATTGAGCACTTATCACATGCCTGGCATAATTCTATACAATTTGTATGTATTATCTCATTTGACTCTAAAAGTTCTGTGAAGTAGATGTGGTTATCACCTTCACTCTACAGGTGAGAAAACTGATTACAGAGCCATGTTGAAGTTGGGCATTGTGGCTGCAGGTCCCACATCCTGAATCCTGCACACACTATGCTTGAGAGACAAGCAGGATTGGGATCCAGGTTCTGAATATGAATACCAGGAACAGGGCATTTTCTCTCACCAGCACTTTATAGCGCTTAACTGAAAGCCAATCTGAGTGCAAATCTGGAAGTACTTACCTTTGGGTTCAGAAGGCTCCAGACTTAGGATAAATATTCAAGGTGACTTAGAGAAAAATCTGGATATGAATTCAAGGTGTGGTTAAACTATATTTGTCAATAAGTTAATTGGCAAGTTAAGTTACCAAGTGATAACCTCTTTGAAGCTTATTTTCTGTGACTTATAAGGGGCTTTAAAACCCCAAAGTAATTGAGTAGTATCAAAACTGTGTCCCTGCTCGCTCTGCCAGAACCATGATAACAACTGGCTCTACCATAGGAAAGAAACCTAGGTCTCAGGTTAGATGACTGACTTTCCACTCACCTTACTTTTACAGTATTGGATGTGTATAAATAAGATAATCATAAAGTAGGGAGTGGCCGTATCTTCTTTGCTGCTTACATTAATTTATATTGCTTGACATTGTTTTTAAAAGTATAAGGGAAAAAGTAAGCTCATACACTCTTAGTAAGGCTTTACCTTATTGTATAAGCCTACTATAATTAGGCTTAGGTTTAGTTGCATGACACAGAAAACCCAGCATAACAGTGCATTAAGTACATGAGAGGCTTATTTTAATCCAGTCATTCCAGAGAGGTTTTAGAAGGTATGCTATGATTAAGATCTTTCAGATCTTGTAACTACTATCCTTACAGTTGATACTTGACCTTGTGGTCTAATGTGGCTGCTAGATCTCCAGCAAGAACATCTTTATTCCAAAGAGCTGGATGGACAGAGAGAAAGAAGAGGGCAAAGAGTGTCTGTCGGCAGTGTTTGAAAGGAAGCCTGTTGCCACACAATACTCGTGCTTATGTCTTTTTGGGCAAAATTAGGCACACGTTTCACATTAGGCAAGGGAGACTGGGAAATGTAGTAAACTGAAAGCTAGAGGGTCTATAGCTGTTGAAGAAGAGGAAAATGGATATGGGCATGCGATTAGCCGCCTTTACGACACATTCTTAGTTATGACTCAAGCACCACTAGGGGAGCAAGCTTCACTCAGTTCCCTAATGGGGCAAATCAGTATCTTGGATATTATCTCTACAAGCCCAATAAATAATGTGATGATAGTACATATCACAAGGTGCTAGTGCTTGCCCTTCCATACACATCAGGTTAACAGTGTCTTCTGAATACAAACTCAACTCAGAGACTGCCTCCAAGGGTGGTAACTTTAGGTACCGCATCGTCAGTGGGAGGTTTGGGAGATGGCAGAACTTTTTGGTCACCTCTCTGATTATATCACACAGGCAGCTGTATATTCTGTCTGAATATAAAGCTGTTTCTGTATTTTGAGTTACAACAGAAAGTGTACTAGAACATTCAAAATACTACCCTGAAACAAGCCTTATTTTGGGAAGCCTGGGCTACTGTTAAATTTTGTTAAAGTACATTTTGTAAAATATAACAGCTATTTTTTTAAAAAGTAAATGCATATGTGCCTTTTGGAAGTCTTTGGAATCTTGCACGTGTATCATACAGTCATTTGAGTCAGTGACTCATTTTCCCACTCTCCTGATTTGCAAAGAAATAATCTTATTGATGTTTTTCTCCAGCAGGTGGAAATCATAACAGCATTATGTAATGCAGGAAGCAGTTGCTAAGCAACCATTTCAGTGTTTAAAAAAATCTAAACCAACCTTCCTTTTAAATGTCCTCAGCATGTGAAAAATTAGATAGATTCTCTATACAACTTGAAGCAAACTCATATAACTTTCAAAAATTACATCTTTTTTTTTCTTTTTTGTTGTTGCTTTTCTGCTTCCTCCTCTTGTAGCTTTCTTCAGCAATGTCACAGTCTTCAAAGATGCAGTTTCAGACCTGGGTCAAGCTAACTGTGAAACATAGCAAATACAGTTAGAATTCCTGCTCCACTCTCAGTTATGGTATTGCGAGGCTGACATCCATCCTCATGAGGATTCCTGTACTCCGTTTTTTATGCCCTTTGACTTAAAATTATGTTAGCCCAAGTCTTGAGTGCTTCAGAAGAGTGGATTCTTTGCAGGCACTGGATTGTAATTAAACTTTAACTTCCTCACGTCTTTAAATAAGGCAAGTGATCCTCTATGAGAGGATTAGTTCAGGAATTTGGAAACAGTACTCTCCCAACACTAAGTATAACCACATAACTGCGGGCATATAACTGCGGACATTTACATATACTTATCAGAACTTCTGCTGTATGAAGGCTGGAGAATGGTTTCCTAGGTTACAGAGTGTGTGAGGGGCATTACTTTGTGCAAAGGAAGAGTTGGATGACCTGAACTAACCAGTCTATAGTTAATCTTAAGACCCACAAAGCCTCAGAATTGTCCCAGGAGGAAAGATGGAAGAATATTTTGACATCCAAGGTTTGTCTCCCCCAGCGTGGCTTCTTAGAAGTCATTGGGAATGAGTGACCCCTGCCAAGCTGAGGAATATCCTAGTGCTAAGGGTCCTGTGTCTAAAACATGTGAAAATGTGAGTGATGATGGGAATTATCTGTAACCATACCATATAATTAAATTCCACAAGAGGCAACCTCAGTATTTACTACCCTGGATGATGGTCTCATACATACAGGCTTTCTTTGGTTAAAATGGACAGTGCCAGTTAGTCTTTGGTATTTACTTCCTCTGTTGTGTCTCCTTGTGTCTGCATCTGATGTTTCCTTTACCTATAACCCTAGCACGGGTATCTATCTCTTGCTATCTAAACATGGGATTCAGCTAGTGAGGAATTCTTGTATTTCTATAGCTCTTTATAAAATATTTTCACATTCCTTATCTTATTTATTTCCCATGGCAATTTTATCTATTTTTTGTAGATTGTCAAATTTATTGGCATGTGCACAGTATTCTTTAATGATTCATTGTACATCTGTGGTGTTGGTTGCAAGGTCTCTTTCATTTAGGATTTCCATGGGATTCAGCTAGTGAGGAATTCTTATATTTCTATAGCTCTTTATAAAATATTTTCACATTCCTTATCTTATTTATTTCCCAAGGCAAGGCAGAACACTTTATTTACATTTTCCAAAAAGGTAAAAACAGGTCACCAACTTGGTGGAGCTGAAATTACAACCCAGAACTTCCTACTTTCATATTAGGGCTCTTGCCACAGAGTTGTAGTTTACAATTTCTTTGTCTTATATCTCTTTTTCAGTGATCTCTGCTGAGTACTTGCTTAATTAGTATAATAAAATAAATTGAGTTAAATTTTTATTGAATCATTGTAGCTTAAAATGTTATCCTTTACCGATAATATTTGAATCCCAATCCTGGAATATAATGCCATACTTTTAAAAAAGCCAATAAGGTGAGAATTTCAGGTGTCATGAATTGTTTAGAAGACAGAAGATAGAGTTTTCAGGCAGAACTCTTGAATTAATCAATTAATAAGTCAATATTAATTGAGTTTCTACCATGTGACAGGCCTTGGTATTACCATAGGAAACAAAGCAGACACAATTTTTACTGTCACGAGTCTTACATTCCAGGCAGCTCATTTGTATTTACAGAATAGATTTATTTTATTTTGTCTATATCTAAAGCTACCTCTGATGTGAAGGCCCCAGGCAAGATGATTGGATTTTGGCCATGACAGAGGAAGAAAAGGAGAAAGAACAAGAGATAAAATTTTCCTGCACAGAGTTTCAAACTATTTTTGCGATACTATTCTTTTTTAAAAAAATCCTCACCTGAGGATATTTTTCCATTGATTTTCAGAAAGAGTAGAAGGGAGGGAGGGAGAGAGAGAGACATAGAGAGAGAGATGAACATTGATGTGAGAGAAACACATAGAGTGGTTGCCTCCTGCATGCTCCTGGACCAGGGCTGGGAGGAAACCAAGGTATGTGCTCTTGATTGGGATGCAAACCTGAAATCCTTTGATTCTCAGGCTGACGCTCTAACTACTGATCCACACCTGCCAGGGCTCGTATTTCTTTCCTACAAAGGAACCAAGGCTCAGATGGCTAAATTACTTTTCAGTTATTGTAAGTTAGAAATAAATGCCGGAGGTGAGCCTAAATAGAAGAATATATGCTTCTAGAATTTTATCTATTTTTTTGTAGATTGTCAAATTTATTGGCATGTGCACAGTGTTCTTTAATGATTTATTGTACATCTGTGGTGTTGGTTGTAAGGTCTCTTTCATTTAGGATTTCCAAAGCCTATGTTTTTAATCATACCACCAGCCCTAGCTAGTTGCCAGAATAAACATAAGGGATAAAGACGGGCATTTGGGAGCTTTGGCATATTGCCCATCCCCCCTCAGGCTCCATAACTCCAATTCTAAACCTGAACTCCTGAATATAGTCTGAAGACTCAATGCTAGAAGGTGACCCCTTTCTCTCAGTTAAAGTTAGGTTATTAATCATTCTTGATGACCAGATATCTTTGATAATCTGATATACACTATAATTCTCCCTTTTCAGAAAAAATGCACAATACACATGCAAATAACTCAACATTTACAATATTAGGGCATTCAGAGACTTCTTACAGTCCACTCAGAAGAAGTATTCAGGTATATTTACTGTCAAAGATATGTGGGTTTTTTAAGTATGGTTTTTGAGATTACAAAGTAAACTGGGAAGAAAAGAAAAAGGAAGGAAGGAAGGAAGGAAGGAAGGAAGGAAGGAAGGAAGGAAGGAAGGAAGGAAGGAAGGAAGGAAGGAAGGAAGGAAGGAAGGAAGGAAGGAAGGAAGGAAGGAAGGAAGGAAGGAAGGAAGGGAGGGAGGAGTCAGAGAAAAAGGGAAAAATAATATTTCAAACAATATGATGCCTCTTTATTCCACTAGAATGCTCACATATGTGAATAACTTTTGAGGACATGTCTAACCAGGACAGTTCTAATGACCAGGAGGGACACAAACATTCAAGTTTGGCCAGTTTGCTATTTTGAAATCAGACTACAGCCATTGAAACCTTTAATGAGCATTCCTTTTATACTCTTTTATGGATCAAACAAAAATTTAGTGAGTGATAGGAAGATCTTCAGAAGATGAAAAGCCAGGCATCCTCTGACTCTCAGCCTAATGTTCTACTCTCACTGATCTTCACTCTTCCGTTTCTGTTTTAGTTTGACTGTGATGGTCTGAATCAGAGATAGTCTCAGCTGGGGTAAGCTGCTAAGATGGTTCTGGTCAGCATGGCTGAGGGGCCAGTGAACCACAGTTCTTCAGAGGGCCTATGTCTAGTGGCAGCCTGGCCCAAAACCTCGGCCATGGACTCATCATCAGCCTCCTCTCAAAAGCCAAGTTAAAAAAAAAACAGTGAAAGTGAAGTCATCTTTCGTTTTAGTATCATCTAATATTAGCTTTCGCTTCTCAGTTATTTAAGGTGCAATGTTTTCCTTAGTCATTCTCCTGGGCATGATTGCATTTAAATAACTTTTCTGGTCTCTCCTTATGCTTCTTGTTTCTCCTTATGCTTAGACAAAAGTTTCACCTCCTCTGTCATCATGTAGTTATCAGCCAATTCTTTCATTTTAAAGTTTCTATAAATCTAAACATCCAAATTTTATCTATGTTTAGTCATTACTATAGTAAATCAGTAGGGAAAAACCTATGGATCATGATTAGTTTCATTAGTAATTGAAGAGATATAACAAAATCAGCAATGAGGTACCATTCAACACTTTTCCATCATGAAATTAGCCAATATCTCTCTCTCTGTCTTAATCTATCTCCTGTCCACAACCATGTGTCATTCATACACACACACACACACACACACACACACATGCATCCAAGGATAGGTGACAGGTTTAATATTTTATATTATATCCCCATAATGGAATAATCATTAAAAATGATAGTTATGAAGTTTGGCATTATGGAAAAGTATGATTTAAATTCAAATAAGCTCTCACCAGTTTGGCTCAGTAGATAGAATATCGACCTGCAGAGTGAAGGGTCCCAGGTTTGATTCTGGTCAAGGGCACATGCCTGGGTTGTGGGCTCAGTTCTCAGTAGGGGGCATGCAGCAGTCAGCTGATCAATGATTCTCTCTCA
The DNA here is from genome assembly GCA_027563665.1 of Antrozous pallidus. Taxonomy (NCBI): domain Eukaryota; kingdom Metazoa; phylum Chordata; class Mammalia; order Chiroptera; family Vespertilionidae; genus Antrozous; species Antrozous pallidus. The sequence goes on from CM050514.1 coordinate 24,156,346, forward strand.
TCATTGATGTTTCTGTTTCTCTCTCCCTCTCCGTTCCTCTTTGAAATCAATAAAAATATATTAAAAAGATTCAAATAAAAATATTAAGTGCTATGACTACAAACAGAAATATATATAATATATATTGTGACTTATAGTATATATAAGTAATTGTGCACCAGAGACATTGAATACTGTCCTTTATCTAAACAGACCATTAGATAAGTGATTCTCAAACTTTAGCATCTATCAGCGTTATGTAGGTTGCTTGTTACACATTGATTCCCCAATCCCACCCCTGCTCCCCATCTTCCAAGGACTCTGGGCTGGATCCTGAGGATGTGTACAACTCACAGGCTCCCAGGGGATGCTGATGCTGTAGACTTGGGAATCATGGATCAATCTGTATTGCTTGAGGCTCAATCAGCACTGCTTGAGGCCTTGGCTGCATATTAGATCACTTGAGGGGTCCTTTTAAAAAAAATACCGATGCTTTGTCCCTCTCCAGACAATTAAATAAGAACATCTGGGACTGTGTCCTGACTTCAGTAAGTATTAGGAGCTACATAGGTAATTATTATTTTCAGCTAAAATTAAGGGCCATTGCTTTTAGACCGGTGGTTCTGAGTTGGGTGTGCATCAGAATTGCGTGGAGGTCTTGTTAAAACACAGATTGGTGGGTCCACTTTCAGGGTTTCTGATTTGTTAGGTCTGTGGCTGGCTGGAGAACTTGTATTTTGAATGAGTTTCCATGTGATGTTAATACTGCTGGTCCAGGGACCATCCACTGAGGAACATGACTTTAAAGATGCTCCTGATTTGTGCTTGCAGACTGGATCTAAATCACTGGTGTCACTGCAAATTGCAACATTTTTGGGAAATGCTATAGAAATATATATTAAAAATCATAAACACATTCATGCTTGTTGATGCTTTAGGGAATCTATCATAAGAAAATCAACTAGATATGGAAAACAGCTACAAGCTTGATGCTCAAAGACCTGATTTTTATAATGATCAAATATAATCTAGCTAAAATGTCTAGGAGTAGGCGATTGGTTTAATAAATCATGATGCAGGCTCATAATGGAAGGGTCATTAAAGACGATAGCTGTGAAAGTTGGCAACATGGAAAAGTGTATGATTTAAATCCTCATAAAGACATGTATAAGTGCTATGATTATGACCATGAAAAAATACACATAAGAAGAATATTCCAGGAGGAAATAAACCAAAACCATAAATGTCATGTCAAGATGTTGGCATTTCTTTTTCTTTCATTCATTTCCAAATTTTCTATGACTGTGTTTATCAATTTTATAACTATAATCATAACTGCACTTGTACATTATAAATTACACATATTTATTTGCATCAAATTACCCATTACCACTTCTCTTCATGATAATGTAGTTTTATCTGGGTTTGAAGTGAAATTTCTAAGAATTCCACGTTTGCATGCAGATCCTAATTGCAACATTTCCAAGGTGACAGCACATGATCTCTCTCCTACAGCTCCAATCTGAGTGATGTTAATTACCTCTGAGGTGACATAGAAAGAGCTTAAAGGTTCCTATTAGGCAGAAGGCAGCCAAAAAAATGAGGCAGGGGCATGTTGATGTTTCCTTTTTAAGATGAATGATATTCATCTCTAGTCATTATGCCTGCAATGTCTAAACGATTTATAAGAAACTGCAATTATACTCTTGGGTTCTGTTCTGGTTCACCAGAGGAGCTTGAGTTATTTTTTCTCAGTCACCATGTAAAAAAAAAAAATAAAACATCAAATCCCATGACTGGAGATATTATTTCAAGAAATTAGTCACCACAATTAAAAGAGAGTTAAAATTTAGATGGCTTGGGGCAATCTTGCTTTGCAGACTTTGTTAAGACCAGGTTACCAGCCTGCCATAAACACTTATGTCATTCTTAGGATGAGACTGTGGGTAGCCCTTAGTATGGTTCACTGAACTTAACAAACTGGCAAGGATGAGTATATTCTGCATTTGATCATTAAACATCCCTTTTAAAAATGTTTTAAAGTTGTTTGTTATTTAAAGTATTACATAAGTCTCCTTTTTCCCTCATTGACCTCTTCCTGGCCATCCCCACCCCCAAGCACACACAAGCTCTCATCCTCCTACTGTCTGTGTCCATTGGTTATGCTCAAATGCATGCATACAAGTCCTTTGGTTGATCTCTTATCCCATCACCGCCCTCCCCCTCTACCCCCACTCCTACCGATGGCTTCCCTCATAGGTTGTACAGTTTGTTTAATGCTTCTATGTCTCTGGTTCTATTTTTGTTCATCAGCTTATTTTGTTCATTATATTCCACGAATGAGTGAGATATGTGATATTTATCTTTCTCCAACTGGCTTATTTCGCTTAGCATAATGTTCTTCAGTTCCATCCATGCTTTGCAAATGGTAAGAATTCTTTCTTTTTTATAGCAGCATAGAATTCCATTGTGTAGATGTGCCAGTTTTCTAATCCACTCATCTGCTGACGGGCACGTAGGCTGTTTCCTGATCTTAGCTATTGTAAATTCTGCTGCTATGAACATAGGGGTGCATATATCCTTTCTGATTGGTGTTTATGTTTTCTTGGGATACATTCCTAAAAGCAGGATTACTAGGTCAAATGGAAGTTCCATAATGCTGTGTGTTGTGTTTTTAATTGTACCAACCATTTTTTTAATAGTTTCTTTTCTAAGCTATTGACATTAACACAGTGTTCAGAAATGAGATTTCCTTGGAACTGGGGATGGTTTTATATCTTTAACCAAAGTGTTTTATCTATTTTTGGAGGATGTATTTTCTGTTAATATTATTGCTATTTTAATGGAATTATATTTTAAACAAATTTTACCGATGTCTTTGTTAACTGTTGTTTCTTTTATTGCACTCTTACCAGGATAATTTCTCTTGCTGAAGTCCATTCCTTCTTTTAGAGATCCGTGGGTAAACATTCTCTTATGCACATGAAAATAGTTATTCTCACCCTCTCTAAATATTAAGGATAAAGAATTCTAGATTTTCCATGATACTTTGGAGATATTCTCCATTTTTTTTTGCATCTCTTGTTGCTAATGAGTTTGCTGCCAAATAATTGTCATTCCTTATGGGTAATTTTTCTTTGCCTTTCTTAGTTCTTTGATATTCTGAAATTTTCTTACAGCATGCATGGATGTGAATTTAATTTTATTTTTTTCTGCTTGGTTAAAATGTGTTCTTTTCAATCTGGTTACATGTGTTTTTTTTCCTGCAATTCTGAAACTTCATGGCATTTATATATTTCTGAAAGTTCTATTACACACACTTGAAATTTCTCAATAAATTCTCTATATATCTCAATTCTTTTTCATAATTTTTTATCCCTTTGTATTTCTCTGTTATATTATTTGAAATTTCCTCAGTTCTAACTTCTAATTCACTAATTCTTTCATTGCATTTCCTTTTCAATATTCTCATCTACTGATTTTTAAAAATTTCAGTGACCATATTTTTATTTATGATAATTTTATATTTTTAATCTTTCAGTTCTAGTTTTGTATTATTTTGTTTTTTAAAGTCCTATTCTTGTTTGATGGTTGCTATCTTCTCCTTGTATCTTTAAAGATTTTAAATAACAAAATAATTTTGTGATTATTTAAATATTTATTTTTCCTTGAGCATAAAGACTTCTTTGCTTATAGTTTTTACCTGTATTTTGTAGTTAAAGAAAACTTTAAAAATTATTCTTGCCCTTGCTGGTGTGGCTCAGTTAGTTAAGCCTCATTCCATGCACCAAAAGTTGCAGATTCCTTTCCCAACTGGGCATATGCCTGAGTTGCAGGAAGCAGCCAATCAATGTTTCTCTCTCTCTCCCTCTCCTTTTCTCTTTCTCAAAAATCAATTTTAAAAACTTATTCTTAAAAAACAAAATCTTTTCAGTGTACACAGAAGCAGAGAGATTAGTATAAACACCAATATTTCCACCCCAGAAAAAAATTGTCATAAATGTTTATTTACAATGAATGTTTCTTGGTGAGTCTGGCTAGAGTTTTATCAGTCTTGTTTATCCTTTCAAAGAACCAGCTCTTGGTTTCATTGATCTTTTGTATTATTTTGTTTGTTTGTTTGTCTCTATATGTCATTTATTTCTGCTCTGAAATTTATTGCTTGCTTCCTTTTGGATACTGTGGGATTTTCTTGTTGCTCTCTTTCTAATTCTTTAAGTTGCAAGGTTAGGTAATTTTTTACCAGTTTTTCTTTTCTTTCTTTTTTTTTTTCCTTTTTTTTTTTGAGGTAGGCCTGTAGAGCTATGAACTTCCCTCTCAGGACTGCTTTCATTGTGTCCCACAGATTTTGGATTGTTGTGTTTTCATTGTCATTTATTTCTAGGATGCTTTTTATTTATTCTTTGACCTCTTTGACCTCATTGTTTAATAGCATGCTCTTTAGCCTCCAAGTGTTTGATTTTTTTCAGTGTTTTTATTGTAGTTGATTTCTAGTTTTATGCCATTGTGATCTGAGAAGATGGTTGTTATGATTTCTATCCTCTTAAATTTGAAGAGACTTTGCCTGTGTCCTAATATGTGGTCTATCTTAGAAAATATCCTGTGTGCACTGGAGAAGAATGTATATTCTGTAGCTTTGGGGTGAAGTGTTCTGAAGATCTAGTGAGTCATTTAGGATTGCAGTTTCTTCACTGACTTTATGTTCAGAGGATTTATCCAGTGGTGTCAGTGGAGTGGTGGGCTTGGGAGGCCTGCAATGGAAAAGCATGCAACTGTGGTGCCAGAGTTCTGCAGCTGTGGGGTTCTGCATGCTCCCAGGGGTGACACACAGGGGCATCCACCGTGCATTTGCCAGTGCTGAAGCACTCTGCAGGGCCCTGGCACTGAAGCTGCGCAATCGAGGTGTACTATGGCCAGGTATCCAGCATGAGTGAATTCAGAATTTCTAGGGGAGTGCATCCCTGTTTGTCCAAGTTCGCACCCAGCAGGGGCTTACAGCGGCTCCCAAGAGCGCCTGTGGGTCGATGGGCTCAGGTGGCCTGCTTGCTGGAAATGCGCAACTATGGCAGTGTAGCTCTGACATACTCTGAGGGGCCCTGGTGCTGAAGTTGCATAGCTGGGGTGTCTGTGGACATTTTTTAGGAAGAGGGAATTCAGAATTTCTACTGTGGGGCAGCGCTCCCTTGTCGGTACAAAATCATACCAGTGGGAGCTCACAGTGGCTCCCAAGAGCGGCCTGTGGAGTGGTGTGCCCTGGAGGCCTGTGCTCTGGAAATGTGTGTGTGACTGTTGGGTCCGGAGGTCCCAGGGTCTGCAGGTCTGCAGGTGGGGCAGCAGGAATTTGGCTGGAGTGGCTGCCTGGTCCCAGGCAGTGTCGAAGGCCTGTCTGGGTGGTGGTGCTGATGAGTTCCGAGAAAAGGCGGCTCTCCTCTTTAAGAGGATGTGAGCTCTGTGCCTGAGTCCCGCAGTCTGGGGAGTGACCGCAGACATGGTAGTCTCTCCCTGTCCAAGAGAGCCTTGTCTGCCCCTGCTGCTCCTGCCAGATTTAATCGTCCCTCCCTCCCTCACATACATACCACACACATCCGCACATTCTCCTTTCATCCCCTCACTCACTCACATCCTCTTCCCTCACCTCCATCATGGCAGTCGCCATCTTTTTTTCTATTTTATTTTTAAAGTATTTTCCTTTAAAGTTGATATAGCCATTTTATTTTAAACATTTTTATTTAGTTATATACAATATTTTATTTTAGGTGTATAACATAGTGATTAGACTTGTTATATTCATTTTAGATTACTGATATAGAATGAATAGGTTTTAAAAAACAACAACATTTGAATGGCAGGTATATAACTTACTATACTTAAAACTGTATATTTATTTAAAAATAACACTAGATTTTGGAATGCCTCATAGATCTTGGAGACATAACTAAAATTTAACTCTCTTTAGCAATAGTTCTGTATTCTACAGCAGTATGGCCTAGTAGAAATATAATGCAAGTCACATATGTAACTTAAAATTTTCTTGTAACTACATGAAAAATTAAAATAAATAGGTTAAGTTAATTTTAGTAACATATTTTATTTAACCCAAGTATAAAGATTAATGAGATATTTTCCACTCTTTCTTTTATACTGCTTCAGTTTAAAATTTTAAAATGTGGCATTAGCCACATTTTTAAGTGCTCTATAACATCTTGACCAGGGGTGTACTATATTGCTCAGAGAGGTTCCAGAGGAAAGGCAAATTTATTTCAATTGAATAATCTATCTCCTGCAGGGTGTACAATACTGTACAAAGTGTTCATAAAATATATGAGATTCAACTGTGTAGCCAGGTGAATATAAAAAAAACAATTTCAGCTTTGATGGTGTCCTGGAAACACCAGTGGGTACTTCATTAAAGCTCTATTTGTTTGTTATATCCTGGGGGGAAAAATAGATCTCAAAAATCCTCTTAGTAACAGGAATTCTTTTACCATTAAAAGAAAAGCAATGGAAGGCATTTGGTTAGAAAATGCATACCCAACTCTCTTCCTTCAGCCATGGGAATGAATAGTTTAAAAATATTATTGATCAGTGATCCCTATCAATGTGATTCCTTCTGAATGGTCATCATTGGTTAATTGTTTTAAAAAATTCGTACATATATAAGAATCTGGGTGTATCCTCTGCTTTCTTCTCCCTGCTCAACATTTCACATATAACAATTTATGGAACCACCGAGTGCCTATTAAGATGTCTGATAAAAAAAAACAAACTAACAATACCAAGTGCTAGCAAGGATGTGGAGCAACTGAATTCTCCCACACTGTTGGTGGAAATGGAAAGTGGCACAGCCATGCTGGAAACCAGTGTGGCAGTTTTTCTGAAGTTAGACATGTATTTTCCACACGGCACAGCAATTCCACTCCTATTTATTTACCAAAGTGAATCAAAACTCACGTCGCACAGATTAGGGATGTGAGAAACTAAAGGTGGGGGAATTCAATGACTGAAGAAGAACAGAAGAATTTTTTTAGGTGCCAACACTCTTCTTTACCTTGGTTACATTGGTGGTTACACAATTGTAGGCATTTGCCAAACTCACAGAGCTGAACACAAAAAAGGAATGACTTTTACTATAGATGGCACTAAGAAATTATATTTGTGTAACAATTAAATGCCAGGACCAAAATTGGGGTGAAGGTAAGAGAATATAAATATTATACAATACCAGTTGATACAAGTGTTGGGATTTGACCTGGAAACCAACATTGCTTCAATTTAATTCAAATTAGTAAGTAAATGCAGAGTGAGTGCCAACCCTGTGTCAGGCACTGTGTTTTTTCTTGTGAGACATATGCAAGCATATAATGAACATGACTATAAGTTGCTGTCTTTTCTAAGTATGCTTGGTACTTTAACATATTTAGCACCCAGTCATTCACTGGTGACTGACGCTATACTTTTTGTCCAGAAGACAAAATAGTCCGGGCACTTAATGTGTTAAGCAAATCTAAAGAAACTGCTCAGAAGGGAAGTCAGACAATAACAGCTTTTGAAGCATTTCTTCATTTCTAGCCCCTTTTATATTTTGGGTGTCAGTACTCTCATAGTGAATTTATTGGGAGGTGGGTGACATGTAGTTAGAGAGGGTCTTGCTACTAGCAGTCATAGTCAGAAAAGGACCCATTGTGGGGCAAGGGTGTGCTAGGATATAGCACAGGTCTCTGGAACTGATGGTTCCATACGAGCTTCTATTTGACTGGAACCACTTAATCTCGGGTGCCTGGTTACCTAGTAAAGCAACTCTGATAACTGAAGTCATTGCAGTCCTGTAATCAGCCCAGAAAGATTTTTCCTTGTGAGAATGCAGCAGGAGGCCTGCCACAAGTGAGTATTCAGAGGAAATAATAGCTTTATTATCTCAGAGCGCAACACACTCTGTGGGTTAAGGTTATATGCATATGTGCTTTATACCAATACCATTTTTATTTATCTGCCTCTCATGTTGCATCCCTGTATTGTATGCTGTCTCACGTATTCATTGTATTCTTCCCTGGTGGAAGGAAACATCAAGATAGATAATGGCCCCTTCATTTGCATAGCACATAGCTGTAGAGTACTTTAATCCTCAAAACAGCTCTGTACAGTAGTTAAGGGTCCTTTTATTATCTCAGCTGTAGAAAGAAACAAAGGGCCAGAGGGGTTATAAGCTACCCAAGCTGCCTAATAAGAAAGAGATGGAGTCAGCTCTCAAGTTTGACTCTTCTGATTTCTACCTAGCCCAGCATACTTTCCTCTCTATCATGATACCTCACTTCTAACTGTGTTGGTTTTTGGTTTGAGAGGGTGAAGACATATAAGGGAGTTTATAGAAGGCAATAAAAGTTTACTGAATTTGCCCAGCTGGTGTGGCTCAGTGGTTGAATGTTGATCTACGAACCAAAAGGTCACAGTTTGATTTCCAGTCAGGGCACATGCACAGGTTGTGAGCTTGATCCCCAGTGTTAGGTGTGTAAGAGGCAGCCAATCAATGATTTTCTATTATCATTGATGTTTCTATCGCTCTCCTCCCTTCCTCTCTGAAGTCAATAAAAATATATTTTAAAACAAAATTTACTTAATTCAATAGGGCTGGAGAAACACTCTGGGTTGAGTTTGTAAGAACATCTCCAAAAGTCCTACTGTGAAATTATGTCACTGAAAGAGCTACTTCTTTTTCTGTGACAAGAAGTTGCATGTTGAATTCTGAAGCTTCCACTTAGATTGATACTTTCAAACTTATGGCCCCAAAGCCACAAGTAGGAAGCATCTGCAGATCAGTTAACTTCCATGATCTCAATCCCTCTCTCTTCCCCTATTTCTGTCAGCTCCAGAGCCACATCAGGCCCAATACAATCCACAAAGGAGAAATAGATGCTCTGAATCCTGACTCTGGGTACACATAACAAACAAAACAAGAGAACAAAACAAACAAGAAAACCTCCACAACTTTGTTTGCTAGTAGAGGGAATAGAAGCAAGCCTTTCCTTTCTTGCCCCTTCTATGTCTAATAAAAGTGCATTCTGAGTGGTAGAGTCTAAGTCACATTTGGAACACTCGCTTCAAAGATATTTCAGAAATACAGATTTTAACTTTCTAGTGTCTGTACTATATACAGGAGGGCACTTTAGAAAAAGTTTAGAAAGTATCTTGTGTACTGGTCTACTATATTCGCATAACCTGTTGGACAATCATATTACTTATCTATTGCTGTATAGATAAAATTTAACAGCTTAAAACAACAAATATTTATTTATCTCATAGTTTCATGGTCAGGACATCAGAAGTGTTTTAGCTGAATGGCTGTGGTTCAGCATCTGACAAGGTTGAGGTCAAGATATTACCTGGGGCTATAGTCATCAAAAGCTCGTTGAGGTCTGGAGAATACACTTCCAGGATGGCTCATTCACATGGCAGTTTGCAGGAGCCTCAGTTCCTTGCTGACTTTTAGCAAGAAGTCTCTGTTTTTAAGGGAAAGAGATTGAGGTTCCACTATTTTAAGAAAATAATATCGCATAATTTTTGAACATATTTAAAAATCACTATAATTACCTTTATCCATCAAGAGTTTACAGGGCAAGAGGATAATCAATAAGAAAATAATGCTATAGTGAAGATTGATTCAGCAAGGGCTGAACTTTTGAGGTTTGGGTTTGATCTGATGATCTATGTCAACTTAAGCAATTGTGTGTCTCCTAGCACCATATAAACACTACAATGCCTGTAAACACTATGGATGTAAAATGAATAAAGGAAGGAAGTAAGGATTGATTGAATAGGTAGATAATGGTTGGATGAGTAACTCCCAACTTTTAGGATTCCAAACCATTATTAAGTGAATCCTTCAAGTATGGTGATACAGCGGCCAATCTGGTTGCATAGATTGAGTTGCTTCTTTAACAGTAAGATAGTTCATTTCAAAACAGTTCACAAAACCCAAACATTGCAGAAAGCCAGGTTGAAACCCTCATGTATCTGCTGTTCAGGATTTATAATCAGCAAATGGAAGCTACAGTCATGAGCAGGTCAACAGCCCGACATGCTCTAGATATTAAAGAGACAGCCATTGCTTTCGAGCAGCAGAAAATGTGCTCACTCTCTCGGCTCAGCAAATTCAGATGGGAGGAAAGGTGACTGTTACTGTTCTGTCTTACTTTCTTTTTCACCAGCCTAAATCGCTTCCTATTTTTGAAGAGTTGCTTCCTGTCTAGCAAGATGCAGCTAATGACAGAGCAGCAAATTTCTCACTCATCAATCTGAACTAGCAGGTCTAAACTAGCACAGCACTTTTGAACGTGCTGCTGGTGAAAGAAAATGAAATGTCAGATTGGTCATCTTTTAAAGGCTATCTTGAATCACATGATTAGTTTTCTGAAGAGTGAAAACAAGCCTCAGTGTGACAGCATCCCGTTTGCTCAGGCAAAGAGTTCTGAGAAATCCACTGAGCTCCCCTTGAAAATGTTGATTTTGGTGTCCAATCCTGTGACCTGCCTCAATGTTTCTGTTTTGAAGATACTCAATCACACATACTATTATAACAGAATATATTTTGAATCTAGAAAATTAATCTACTGTTAAATAAAGGCTATTGGCAGAAATCTATGTTACTCAGCACACATTTGTCCAGCTCTTAATTAGACACTTGCTGGTATGCTAAGCCCTGGGGATATAGGAAGGACCAAAGAGAAATGGCCCCTGCCTTCATGACTGTTGAGGTTCAGCTTTTTATTTCTGACTCAGTGTGAAACTCAAGTAAAGCATGACCTTTTGACCTGTACTTAGTCTTGTGTAGAACTGAAAAGTAACTTGATTGTGAGAGAGCTTTTGGAAAGAAAACAGAGGGGCCTATTGCCTAACACTATCCCACTCTTCTCGTTGCTGTTTCAAACTCTTACACAAGCAACACGAAATTGTGAAAAGTGTGCCCCTTTAAATGAATTTAACTTTGCCACAAGGCCAGCATGGCAGGAGCTTCTCTCTAGGTCTTCCCTTCCTTGCTTAATCAGGTGGCCACCATGGGCAACACTGTGAACTGTGAATGTCCCTAAGATGAATGAGAATTTTTCATGTTGTAAATAGGAAGGACCCCAATGCAGTTCTGTCCTCAGGAGCAAGCATAGTCTGGAAACTCATACAAGGGCACCAGGACTTATTTCTCAGCTTTGCTTCTCTTGGGATGGGAGCTCTCTCATTGCATCTCTATAATTCATTTCCTTCATGGTAGAAGATAGCTGCAGCCTCAGAAGACTCATGTTTTCATACCCAGGCCCAGAGGAAGAGTAAAAGCTTTCTTTCCTAAGGCCTCAGCAAGCATTTTCTAGAATCCCACTGCTCTGATTGGTTATGTGCCCATGTTAAAACCAATCACTGTGGCTGAGGTGAATGGGATATATTGATAGGCTTAAACCAATCAGAGCTCTTCACTGGAACTGGAATCAGTCCCAAGCTGCTGAGGCTAAGGGAGAGGAAATTTAAAGGCACTATTAGGAAAAGGAGCGAGTATGGATTCTTATGCCACTCACTTTGGTGTTCTCAGCATTCCTTTTTTTTCCTCTTTACCATAGACTTTATTATTTAGAACTAGAGGCCCACTGCATGGGAGGGAAGTCCTTCAGCTTGACCTGTACCCTTTCCAATCCGGGAGCCCTCAGGTCTGCACCCCATGGTTTTTTGCTCTCTGTGGGGCCTGCTTGCTCCACACTGTGGCGACTGCCAAGCAGACTATGCTGGGTGCTGCCTGTAGGCAGCACTTGCCTGCTCCCCAGTCGCTGTGGTGATGGCCAAGCAGGCCATGCTGGGAGCTACCTCCTCCCTGCTGTCAGTCTCCACAGAGGTGATGAGGTTAATTTGCATACTCCTGATTGGCTGGTGGATGTCACAAAGTAATGGTCAATTTGCATATTTCTCTTTTATTAGTGTAGATAGTTTTAGATTTATGGGGAAAATTGTAAGATAGCACAGAGGTTCCACACTCAATTTCTCTTATTATTAACACTTCATGGGGTATGGTACATTTATGATAACTAATGAACTAATATGAAACATCATTATTAAATACAGCCCATATTTTATTCAGATTTTTAAATTTTTACCTAACATCTGTCTTCTGTTCCTGGATTCCATTCAAGATACTACTTGCAATTTGTTGTCATGTCTTCTTAGGCTCCTCTTGGCTGTGGTAGTCTCTCAGCCTTTCATTGGTACCTTTACCTTGTGACTTAAAACCAAGGGTTACTTGTATCAAATCAAGTGTGTCCAGCTCATGGTAGGAGTTGAAGATATTACTTGTTGCATGGTTGAATTAATAAAAGCTACTTTTATAGTCTCGGTTCATTTAATGGGTTTAGGAATTTTTCCCTCCAGGGGGATTTTCAACTTAAACTGGAATTTGATTTAAGCCAGAGGGGATGATGCTCTAAGCATAAAATTATAGGTCCAGTTAGAGACGGTAGTGGTAATGAGATTGGAGAAGAAGGAATTTAGCCATTGGGGATTTTGTGGCACAATCTGAATTCATATTATAGAGGTAGTCTTATGTAAACTCTCATGTCATAAGTAGACTCTATAATAATAAAAGCTTAATATGCAAATCAACCAAACAACTGAACACAGAATGACCATCTGGATGACTTTCCAGACGACCATCCAGATGAAACTGGGGCTGCAAGAGCTGAGGCAGCTGGGCCTGCGAAGGCCTACTCTTGCACAAATTTTCATGCATCAGGCCTCTAGTTTTGATATAATAAAGGATTCAGAAGATAGCAACTATGGTAGAATTTTTTGGGGGGCAAAATACTAATAAAATAAATAATAACTATTACAGGTGACTTTCTTTGTTCTGTCAAAGGAAATTTGGAAAGAGAGGCTGGGCTATAGTGGTTATTTTAACTAAATTAAAAAAATTTTTTCACAGCCTCTAGAGCAGGGGTTCTCAACCTTTCTAATACTATGACCCTTAAATACAGTTCCTCATGTTGTAGCGACCCCAACCATAAAATTATTTTCATTGCTACTTCATAACTGTAATTTTGCTATTATTATGAATCATAATGTAAATATCTGTGTTTTCTGATGGTCTTAGGTGACCCTGCTAGCGGTTATCAACCTGTGCATCATGACTATGGAACCTAAGATCATTGGAAGACACCAATATTTACATTACAATTCATAACAGTAGCAACATTATAGTTATGAAGTAGCAACAAAAATAATGTTATGGTTGGGAGTCACCACAATATGAGGAACTGTATTGAAGGGTCACTGCATCAGAAGGGTTGAGAACCATTGCTCTAGAGTGAGGAGAAGCATTGATAATACTTTTTAGCTTTGTTTAGCTATATATATTTAGTAAATCAATATTTAGTCCATCATAGTATGTTAAGAGTCAGCTGTAACCTTTAGCCCTGGGACATATAAGTCCAGGATCAGTCTGACAAATTCTGGCTCTTTCATTGTTTTATGCTGCTCATACTTTATCCTCTGATACTAGAGGGAGATAGTGACAGGCAATTTCTGAAACTGACAGTGATAATGAATGAAGCTCTAGATGCTAATTGTGTGGAGTTTGCAGCCCTAAGTCAGTTAGTGGTTAGTCTTGGCCCAGGATAAGATTTTTTTGAGCCTTATTTCAAGGAGACTCATGTTGGAGCTGTCACTGGCTTCCTCCTTCTATGAGTAGGCATCTAATTATGTGAGGGGCAAATTTGGGCTTAGATCCACCTTGGGCACACCTATGAAAGAAGCAAACCTGGTGTTCCATGTCCCATTATTTTTCCCCCATCTGTCCCTTAATTGCCCACACCTCAAGCTGAAGGGCCCTTACACTGAGGTTCTCATACTCTCTGTTTTCTTTCCACAGCCTATTCTTTAGAGAGCCTAACAAACCCATTTGCATCAGTTTGTGAATATCAGAAAATGTTTAATCTTTATCATGGAATGAACATTTACTGTAGAATTTCAGGCATCAGTCAGCTATGGCTAGGGCATGGAAGGTAGATACAGTTTTAGGTAGCATCCTTTCCAGTCCAGTGCTTCTGAAATGTGACCGTAAGTATCCAGCTCCCACCCTGTGTATGACCAGAGCTGGGAACTGGAGTCGGGATTAGCACCCTTCTCAGTGACAATGAGTTGGAGAAAGCCTCTCCTTTGCCCAGCCAGACTCTTCTGGGTTTGATACAAGGATCTAGCAGTTCTCTCTGCATGTTGTTGAGGAAAATAACCGCTTGTATCCCCTATGTATTTCATGTGCATGTTTCAATTCAGTAACCATTTCCTGAGCACCTGCTTCTGCCAGGTAATGTGTGAAGCTGTGGCGTAGGTAAGGTAGCATTGACTCCACAAGTGGGAGGGACATCTATACATGGACAAGACATTCTGTCAGGAGGCCCATCAGGTAGGGCATTCTTCTCTAGCGACAGAAGGACAAGTGGAGGACAGAGTGAGGCAGAGGGGTGAGTCCTGACCTGGAAGAATGGTTCTAGAAGCATCTGGAAATTCCTCGGAGCCTTATTGGATTTGACAGGAAAAGTTGGAGGAAAGGAAAGGAAAACCGTTCACAACAGTAATACCTGTGATGAGGTACATGACTTGGTGATGTTGTAGCCCAAGGAGAAAGAAAAGAAGATAATTGGAGGCAGCATCTTGGAGCTGATAAGAATCCAGCACTGCTTTACCAGCAGTATGACCTTGGACATTTTGCTTAAAATTTCTGTGCCTCACTTTCTCATCTGTAAAATAGGGGTAATAATAGTAGCTAACTTGTAGGCTTGATGTTAGGATTAAAGAAATATCTAGGATACACATTTGAAAAAGTTTGGGACACATGGCAATGGCTCAAGAAGTATTCTTGTACAGTTAGGGCACCACTAGACCTTGTACTAATAAGCCTAATTCCAGTGCTTAACACAATAAAGGTCCATTTTTTCACTCATGTAACTGTTCTGTGGGGATGCTCCTGTTCTTAGGGTTTCTTATGCTCAGTGATCCACCATCTCCTAGGATGTCAGAGCCATTGACAGTTTGTCAGCAGACCAGGGTGGGAACAACACAACTCCTTTTAACCTTTACCCAGGCTTTAAAGCAACACATATCATCAAGTGAGAGCAGGTCCCACAGCCCTACCTGGTTAGCATCTGCTTCCCAGAACTACTCTAAATTCAGGATGGAGAGTGTCGATTTTGGTATGCACTTAGCTACCCCTGTCTCTGTTAGTTAGGAGGTTGATGAGGAAGAAGAGGAAAGAGAGGAAGAGGAAGAGGAAGCAGCAGCAGTGGCAGCTGGGGTCTGATAATGAGCATCTTGGTGGAAGATATAGATTTTCTCCCAAAGACATACTATTGAAGTGAGGGGAGCAGCTAGTGATACCCCCATTAGGCACCGTATGAAATTCATTGCTCAGTCGCTGGCTCTTCAGGCTGGGAGTCTGACACTTTCTGAGGCCCAGGGAGCAAGTGGTCATCTTGTTTTCCATATCATCACTGAAATGAAGTGGGCCATGGGAATTATGGCTTATATAAGGCTTTTGAGTTGGTTTATTAGAATGAGTTCATGCAGAGGGTTAGCCAAATAGCCCTCCAAGTTGAAAAATAATAGCACTGCTACTTTATCTCCACTTTTATCTGAGAAGCTACAAAGCACTTTACAATGTCTGACAGCATTCCCCTGAGGTGACTAATATTATAGCTCTTTTAACAGGGAGATTTTTATCTCTGTTACAAGTTAGTATAAAGCAATTCTGCAAACACCCTGGCCAAGGTTAAAGATTCTGTTAGGAAACACAGGCAGTTGGACACAAGTTCTGTTTTCCTTTCTCCCCGTTAGAGGCTATATAGAGGACTATGTTTTATCATTATGATGATTTTATTGTTGGTATCTCAGATACATTCCTCAATACAGGAGACCAGTGGGGCCATTGAAACCCTTTCAGACATTTTAGCAGAAAAGTATTTCCCCAGAGAAGAGACACTGTCCTGTACGTCCAAGGTGAGAACAAATTCTTCCTTTTTAATTAAGCTCACACATGAATCTATGCTAAAAGTAGCAGGGGGAGTTTATCATTCAAGATATTGATTATGGTTAGTGATTATTGGGAAAATCAGAATTTTCAAGCATACTCTCCCTGGCAACACTATCTTTTTTATTTTTATTACTAGTTGCCCAGTGCATGAAATTCATGCACTGAGGGAGGTTCTCTCAGCCCCGCCTCCACCCTCTCCAATAGGGGACCCCTTGGGGGATGTCTGACTGCCAGTTTATGCCCGATCCCCAGCAGTCGGACATCCTTCTTACAATCTGGGACCATTGGCTCCTCACCTGCCTGCCTGATTGATCCCCCTTAACTGCCTCAGCCTGATTGCCCCTAATCTCTCTGCCTGCCCGCCTCATTGTGCCTAACGGCTTCTGCCTGCCTGCCTGATCACCCCTAACTGCCTTCCCCTACTCACTTGATCTCACCCCCCAATAGCCCTTCCTTGCCGGCATGATCTTGCCACTAATTGCTCTCCCCTGCCATCTTGATTTCCCCTAACTGCCTCTGCCTGCCTGATTGCCCCCAACTGCCCTCCCCTGCTGGCCTGGTTTCCCCCAACTGCCCTCCCCTGCCTGCCTGATCTTGCCCCTAATTGCTCTCCTCTGCCAACCTGATTGCCCCTAACTATCTATGCCTGCCTGATCACCCCTAACTGCCCTCCCCTGCTGGCCAATTTAGTTCTGATTGATCAGTTTCTTTGCCAGTTAGCATCAAAAGCTCTGCCTCCTAGGCATCCATTGGCTCCTCGAAGTTCACCCAGATTTGGTTCTGATTGGTCAGTTTCTATGCGAGTCAGTTTCTCTGGTCTATCTCTGGGCCTGATCAGAGAGGCAGGGCTGATCAGCAGCCCCTATGGAGGCCTGGAGAAAAACAGGTGAAGCCAGAGAGAAAGAGAGAGGCAACGGCTGATCAACAGCTGCCATGAGGCCTCTCTCCAGGTCTCTCTCTGGGCCTGATCCACAGCCCCGTCAGCAGTTAGTGCTGGGTTGCTGCACATCCACAGGTGGCAGTCAGTCCTGGGTTGCCTACTGACTGTAGGACTGACTTCCAGTGTTTGGTCAAGTCTTCGGGAGTCATTATGGACCCTGGGTTTTTATATGTTAGAGTTATACTAGAGTCCTGGTGCATGAAATTTGTGCATGGAGGGTTCTCTCAGCCCAGCCTTCACCCTGGGCCAGGCCTAAACCGGCAGTCTGACATCCCTCTCACAATCTGAGACTGCTGGCTCCTAACTGCTCACCTACCTGCCTGCCTGATTGCCCCTAACCACCTCCTCTGGCAGCCTGATTACCCCTAACTACCTCTGGCTGTCAGCCTGATCACCCCTAACTGCCACCCCTCCCCCACTGGCCTGGTAGCCCCGAACTGCCCCCTACCCTCACCAGCTTGGTCGTCCCTCACTGACCCCTCTGCTGGCCTGGTTGCCTCACACAGCCTGCTGTTCAGTCATTTGGTCATCCCTCACTAACCCCCCTGCCAGCCTGGTCGCCCCACACAGCCTGCTATTCAATTGTCTATCTGTTCATTTAGGTCATGATGGCCCCTGGCTTTTTATATATTAGGATTCTTTGGATGCATAAAACCTCCCTTAGAATTCAGACATTGCCACTCTTATCAAGAGCAGATTTAGAACTTCTCTTTTATCTATTAGATACAAAAACCTTTTATTCTGGTGCTATAGGTCCATTCCCTCAGACTCTAAGATGACTCTTTGCATTCAAGACATTGCATGGGAGAGTTCTCTCATGAATCACTTATTATATGAAGAAGCACAGGAAGTTAGGATAGGCAGAGGGAGAAGTTGTACTGTGAAGTATTTGTAACAAAGGCCTCAGTTGGAAACTCTGGAATTATAATGATCCATTAAGGTTGTCCAGAGTTCAGGTAAAAGGACCTGGTTTTTGTATTTCTGCATTATCAGCCATTGAATATGGACTGCCTGTGGAGGTGATATAACTTTGAGGCCTTGCTGTGCATCGCCAGTGGCCAACACTCCTGGATGTGGGGGTATGGGTATCTTGGTCCTGGGTAGTGCACCACAGCATCTACAGCAAATGCTCATTGCCATGTTCAGATACCCTGTATTTAGGTATTACTAGTAAGTCAACCCCATTTGAAAACAACCTTCAAGAATTCTGGTTAGCTTCTTTCCAGGAGAAACCTCAGCTCTTCTTCTGCATCAAGTTTCAGAGTCACACTGATACTTATTATTTCTCTCTTCTACTACTCATCCCTCCTCACCCCTAGTCAGCACTTCTGCAAGTAAAAGTGGCTCTTTTTGTGAGGTAACTCTTTACTCTCATCCTTGAGGGTTCTGAATCCTGGACTCCATGTCCTTCTTGGTCTCTGACAGTGACATTTGACCTTTAAAATTGGACAAGAGAGTATCAAGAGACACATCAGTAGATTCTAATCAGAGAGAAATATTTCCTGTGTTCAAGTCAGGTCCTGGAAACCTGATGAACCCAAAGTTGTAAAGATGGTCAAAAGCTCCTAACTCTGAGCCATCATTAGCTACCACTACCGGCATTAGAAAAATGAGTGTCTTGGTCCTGAAAAGAGCATCCTGGGAATGTTATAGTCCAGCGTAAGCCTCCAAATTGGGCCTGAGGCACAAAATCTATCACTGTCACAGGGCACAAGAGCACAAGACTCATAACTCAAAGGTCTATCAGATCATCTCTCTAGATCTGGAGTGGGGAATGTCTGGCCTGTGGTCTGTAGAAGGCCCTTGAAATCACTTGGTCTGGCCCTGCCAAGGCAATTGTAGATGAGACTCGAAATTCAATAAATCTAGAAGCTTTTTTTCATAGCAACATAAGTTTATATTAAGTTAATTATATTAAGGTAATGATTTTATAAATATTCAAATGGCTCTTGGCAGAAATAAGGCACCCTATCCCTGCCTCAGAGGAAAATATTCAATTCATCTGTGTTTTTGCTGAGGAGTCCTCGTTAGCGGAAAGATGAGACATGAACTATTACCTCAGTAATTCACTCTGTTGCTTAAAAACTGCAGGTAAAGTGCATGACAGAAGGTAAACCTGATAGTAAGAGTAACAATTGCAAACCTTTATAAAGTTCTTACTTGGTCCCAGACACTGTTCTAAGGTTTTTTCATATATTGGTGATTTACCTCACAGATAACCCTGTGGAATAGAAGTGATTTAATCCTAAAGAACAGAAAGATAAGTAGCTTTCTGAAATTCACACAGTTAAATTGGTAGAGCTTTGATTGGAATCCAGGCCGAATGTCAGAGTCCATGCTCATAATCAGTGCCTTAATTTACTCTAATTGCTAGTAAATGGTAACTCTTACTTTTATTCTATCTTTTAACACATTCGTGATGTATGGTAATGTTATAAGAAAGCACTTTGTTGGAATTTACACTTAGATCTATATTTTGATGCATAAAGCCCATTTAAAAAGAGAAATCCTAGCTCTTTCGTGTCTTCCTTTAGGGACGTGCTTCTTAAAGTTGGCAGTACATTAGAATCTCCTAGGTAACTTTTAACACTCCCCACAATCAGGCCACATGCCAGATCAATTCAATCAGTACCTCTGGAGGTGAGACCAGACATCATATTTTTGGAAGCTCTCCAGGGGATTAACATAGGCAGTCACATTTGGGAACTATGTAGGGCTTCAACTGCCTCTCTGCCTGTTAGCAAGGCCCTGCACTTGGCTTTCTTCCCTCTTCAGTGTCTTCCCAAGGGAGCATATTTATTGTCTATACCTGTGATGCCACCTGTCTCTTTCTGAGGTCTTAGACTCACCTCTGAACTACCCTTATGAATTAGGCACAATTATTAATCACCCTCCCTTCCCCCCTCCCCCAGAGGAAATTAAGACTCTGAAAGGTTAAGTAACATATTCAATGACACACAGCTGGGAAGTAGTAGTATTAGAATCCAAACCCAGGCGTTCTGGTTCTAGAGTCCATGTGATTGACTGTTATACCACTACTCACTACACATCTCCATTCATTGTTTGATCCTTAGGTGTCAAACTAAACCTTTTACCTTCCCCCATCTTTAGCCTTCTCCCATGCCCCACCCCTCTGAAATAGGAAACAGATGTTGCCCACACTCCTGCATTGTCTTTATTAAAAGCACATAAAATGTACGATTCATCCTTAGTGACTCTGTTTCCTTTGGCACTTGTGTGTAAGTGACTATTAGAATGTTAAGCAGAAATTAGACGATGAGCAGTAGAGTCTGACTGAAGTGGGGAGTGTGGCTGTGGGAAGTCCAGTAAGATTTATGGAGTTGGTGAAGGGCTGGTAAAGACTAAAATTCAATCAATTGTTAGCTCCTGCCTGTTGTCTGCCTCCTCAGAATCTCCCACATCACCCATTTCTCCATTGCTGCTACCATTGTCCTAGATCAAATCTCCATTCCCTTTCTTCTAAACTATTGCCCTTGTTTTCTGTCTCTCCTCCCCTCTCTACACTTGATGCTGGTAAAGCTGGCTGAAACAGGGGCTGGTCATGGCATCTGAGTCCACCTTGAATCAGCCAGCTAGTGAGAGTCACATTCTCAAATGTGAGAGGAAATTAGAAAATTCACAAAATAACAAGACTTGATCTGATACATTTTCTCCTGAAGAAATAGGTACTATAGAAGTGAAAAACTTAGTTATATCTTATAGGCCACAGGCTCCGGAACAAGAAGCACAAAGTCAGTTGACTACTGAGGCCAGGCACAGGAACGTAGGTAAATATGGGGTGGGGCATCGGGAAGCTGAAGTAACTGGAGGGTTCTTCTTTTTCCCCCCTGTGCGAAGGAAGTAGCTACTCTCAACTAAGGACACTTTTACCTCATGGTACTGTGGACCTGAGATGGCCAGATTTTCCCATTTCTCTCCAGAAGCCAGAAATTCAAATTTAGTATGATACATCATGGCTTTTAAATGTTGGAAACCAAATCAATTTTCTTACTGGCATAGTACAGACAAACAAACCATGCATATGGGCTAATGTATTCTGCTGCCTCTAGTCTGAAGCCAGTGGTCTAGGGAAGGTTGTTTTCTCCTCCATGTACTCCAGCTCCCTGGTTGAATTGTAAATGCCCTAAGGCCTTAAATTTTGAAGTAGGTCCTGCAAATCCCACTAAAAAGTGCTCTCCAACAATCTCTGAAATGAGCTTTATTCTATTAAGCAAAGAATGTGTGGCAGAAATGGAGATGTTGCCTCAGTGGTTTTAGGGTAACGAGATGGACTGTGAAATTCTAATCAAGTAGGGAAGCATGTATACTTGATTGCACCAACATTTCATCACAGAAGCAAGTTTCTCTGCTTCTAAACTGGAAAGGGAAAGGAAAAGATAATGGGATGTAATATTAATGAGCATCTAGTAGGTATAAAGCATGGTGCTAGGTATAACAAATAAGACTATACCTTCTCTCTTTCACCTTAGAAATATGGTTGGGTGAGCCCTTACTTCCCCTGGGCACATTCTTCATAAAAGTAATAGGTTGACGTAATGATGTTAAAACAATGATGAAAAGCTATTAGCTTTGACATAAAAAATCAGTAGTTAGACTGAGATGTGTGGAAAGGGTAATCATTGGTACAGTTTTCTCTTTTTCTTGAAAAAAGAGTTGGGGGAGGGAGGTCATAGAAATAAAGTAACTTATCAGAAATTAAATAGCTGAGAATTAAGGAGAGAACCAAGATGGCGGCATAGGTAAAACACCTATCTTGCCGTCATACTCAACAATTTTATACTACAACTTAACGAAAGAACAAACACCTTCCGGAATCACCAGAAAGCTTGCCGAGTGAAAATTCCACAAATAAAAGTGAAGATAAGACACTGTGACTCAAAGGAGCAGCGGCGGACAGTGTTGAAAGATTTGTGCGGAGAGAGGTTTGGAGCGTGCGCCAGAGGAGAGGGCAGGCGGCTGAAAACCAGCCAGTTTCTGGAACGGGGAGACAAAGACCTCCCCCTGGACTGATTCTCCAGCTCTGGGTGAAGTCCAGGGAACCCACTATCATACGGGGTAAAAACAGGACAGTGGGAGGGCACGCCGAAGCTCGGGTGCTGCAGGGGTCTCCCAGCTTGTGGAGAAGGCAGCTTGCGCGAACAGCTCGGCTGCGCGACCATGCAGAGAGCGATCTGCAACTTGCCCTCTCATTTGGGAAACCGTCAGACTGCTTTGTTTTACTACCCTGGGTGAGACATTGGGCGTGCAGAGTCATTTGGGGAGAGTCTGAATTCTCCGGCAGCCGGTGGAGCTCGGCAGCTGCTCACTCTCAGAGGTGCTGGCAGCCATTGCCCCCAGCGCAGGGTCCCTGGGGCTGCATAGGGCGGAGCTAACACTGTCTGCTTGGCCTGGAGACTCCGCCCATCCAACCTGAGCACAGCTGAGCTTCACAGACAATTGGCCTGGAGGTCAACCCCTCCAAATGCTAACAACGATTAACCTAAGCTTAACTTCAGCAAGACTGTGCAACCCATATCCACCTCAGGTAACTGGGGAGGCTGAGCCACTGTCCCTAGTAGGAAGTCTACCACACAAAGCTAATTGACCAACTCAGGGAAGCAGCCACCATGCAGAGACATGGAAAGAAATCAGATGTGAAAGAAATGGAGGGAAAAAAACGACTGGACATGGAATTCAAAACCACAGTTATAGGGTTTTTCAAGAGGCTCCAACAAAAGGTCGAGGCCTATAAGGAAATAAGCGCGACCGCAAAGGAAATAAATGAGTCCTACAAGGAAATGAACGAGACCTGCAAGGATATGATCAAGACCAATGTGGAAATGAAGGAAACTCTCAAGGATATGAAAAAGGACCAACCAGAAATTAAGAATACACTGACTGAAATAAAAAATATTATACAAAGACCTAAAAGTGCTCTGGAGCACCCCAAGAACCAAGTTCAAGATTTGAAATACAAAGAGGGAAAATCCACTCAGCTGAAAAAGCAAGAAACCAAAAAAATCCAAAAAATTGAAGATAGTATAAGGGGCCTCTGGACAACCTCAAGCGTACCAATATCCGAATTATAGGGGTGCCAGAAAAAGAGAGAGACCTAGACAATGAAAACCTATTTGAAGAAATAGTGACCGAAAACTTCCCACACCTGGTGAAAGAAATTGACTTAGGAGTCCAAGAAGCGCACCGAACCCCAATATATAGGAACCCTAAGAGGACCACACCAAGACACATCATAATTAAAATGCCAAGAGCAAAAGACAAAGAGAGAATATTAAAAGCAGCAAGAGAGAAACAGTTGGTTACCTATAAGGAAGCACCCATACGATTGTCAGCAGATTTCTCAACAGAAATGATGCAGGCCAGCTGGGAGTGGCAAGAAATATTCAAAGTGATGAACAGCAAGAATCTACAACCAAGATTACTCTATCCAGCAAAGCTATCGTGCAGAATTGAAGGTCAGATGAAGTGCTTCGCAGATAAGAAAAAGCTAAAGGAGTTCATCACCACCAAACCAATATTATATGAAATGCTGAAAGATATTCTTTAAGAAGAGGAAGAAGAAAAAGATAAAAGTGTAAATTAGGAACAACAAATACACATCTATCAACAAATGAATCTAAAAATCAAGTGAATTAATAAGCTGATGAACAGGATAAACGTGAATGTAACAGAATCACAGACATAGAGAGGGAATGGACTGACAACTCTTGGGGAGAAAGGGGGTGTGGGAAGTGCAGCAAGAGACTGGACAAAAATCATGCAACTATGGGAGAGGACAGTGGAGGGGCGTGAGGGCGGAGGGTGGGATGGGTACCAGGTAGAGGGGAACTATAGGGGGGAAAAAGGGAACAATGTAATTAATATACTGAACAATAAAGATTAAAAAAATTAAATAGCTAATAAAAGGATAAGCCCAGGATTCAAACATAATACTAAGTGCTAAACTTTGTATCATTCCTATGCACTCCACCATTTCCTCACTTTTAATGAAAGGAATTTGAGAAAATTGGGTAATGCTGTTTTGAAATCAGTGATCTGAAGAATGCTATAAATGGAAAATTATGTGATCTTAGAGGCATGACTCCCAGGTAACCTCCTCTACCTTCTAATACAGAGTAGAGCAAATGGCGCAATCACCACAGAACACTCATTTTGGTGAGCAGATTAACCACCTAAAATGTACATCCACCTTTTCTTTCTGGAATGAGCAGTGGACTACATTCCCCAGCTTCACTTACAGCTCAGTATGGCAATATGACTGGGTCTTGACCTGTGAAATTGAGAATCGCAATCTACCATTTAAAGGCCAAAAAACTTAAAGATGTGGCTTTTTTATGTTATTTTCCCTTTACCTGAGGTAGATGTAAATGATGACAACTAGGACCTGGGAACTGATGGCAGAGCTGCAAGCTGGCAAAACCCAGGTTTCTGAATTATCTCATGAAAGAAAGCTACTCACCACCCCAGAACACTCACATTAGCTCATGTGTGTAGGAAATCTCATTCCTTTTGAGATTTATTTGTAACAACAACTGATATTAACCTAATAGAGAAATCGGTACCATAAAGTAGGTATTGCCATAAAAAAACCCTATAATATGTGCTTCTAAATTTGCAGTTGGGCAATTAGAAAGCGAGTACTATTTCAGGCTGGAAAGTTGGGAACCCATTGCAGAACATTTGTAATAGTTTTTCTTGCTTCATTAGACAAGATATTCATGCAAAAATTGATAATTTCATATTTAAAAAAGGAAGTGAATATAGAGATTCCAGAAATTTGGGGCTTCACTGGGCTTGAAAAGCTAACTGCCTCTGAATTTAAACAATAAAATACAGACTAAAGGAAGCATTGAACAATAGAAGCTCACACAATTTTTGCAGTTAATCAAAGGGAGTCCCAACTTCTGATTTTCCCTTCTGGGTGTCTGCCTCCACTTCCCTGGCACAGTCTGAGGGAAGACTAGACTCTTTAAGAAATATGGAATCCTGTCATTATTTCTGGGTTTAGATATCTAAAGTACTTTTCCTTGGTGTAGAAGATTTCACTGTTGTGTATTCAGAAAATGTGGAAGGCAGATGAATGGTCCTCAAGGTTTCCTCATCTGAGTATATTACCTTACAAGGCAAAAAAAGACTCTGGATGTGTGATTGAATAAGGACCTTGAGATCAAGAGACTATTTAGAGGTAGGCCCCAAATGTAATAATGACCCACAAAAGAGTCCTAGAAGATGTGACGACCAAAGCAGAGTCAGAGACAGATTTGAATCCAAGCATGTCAAACTTGCAGCTGTGGGAGGGGCATGCCTCATTTAAATAACAGCTACACAGTTGGCTTTGACATGCTGGTAGCCACACTGTTGACTTTGATGTTACAAGAAGGGGCCATGAGCCCAGGAATGCAGGCAGATTCTACACGGTAGAAAAGGCAAGGGAATGGATTCTCCTTTAGTGCCTCCAGAAGGACCCCAGCTCTGAAATATTTTGTCGTTAGCCTAGTGAGACCCATTTTATACTTTGGCCCTTCCAGAACTGTAAAATAAATGTGTGTTGTTTTAAGCCACCACATTGTGGCAATTTGTTGTGGCAGCAACGGGAGGAAACAGTTACAGTCAAGATTAGTGGTGTGGCAAGAAGGGAGCTTTTCTCTGGCCTGATTAAATGGGTTCTGAGGGCATTATTCAGGACATTCATTGGGAACTTGTGGGGAGACTAAGGTCTTTCAGAGTGGCTAACACTTTGCACAGTCACATGTGGAGCAGTCTTAGACCCAACATACTGGTTTATAATTAGAGCATAAATCTCTTCTAGACAGAGACTAAGTAGCCTCCAAGTTCAGTTACATTCAGCCCTCAATATTTATGTGATACACATCCACAGATTCAATCAACTTCAGATTGAAAATAATAAAAAAAGGTACCTTGTTGTGTATTATGTAGTTAGACCTATGATGGTTGCATGTGTACTGAACACATATAGACTGTTTTTGTCATTGTTCCCTAAACAATATGCTATAACTACTATTTACGTAGCATTTGCATTTTGTTAGGTATATATTATTAATTTAGAAACAATTTAAAGTATTGGGAGGATGTTTTAGGTTACATGAAAATACTATGTTAGTACGTGTAAGGGACTTTTTGAGTGTCTGAAGATTTTAGTATCTGCAAGGGGGTACTGAAACCAATCCCCTGCAGAGACTGAGGAATTACTGTGCAATTGATAAAAAAGGACACTGAGACCCAGAAGGGAAACATAGTGTAGTGGCTAAGGGCACATACCTTCATATCATCTGGATTCAAGCTACTTCCTAGCCATGTGACTTTGAGCAAGATATATAACCTCTGCATGCTCAGTTTTCCATCTGAAAAGGGGGAAAGCTGTACTATTTTTATAATATTGTTGTGAGGGATAAATCACTCTTCTTATAATAATGCCTGGCACATAGTTAGTGCTCAAAGAGTGTAAGCTGGCATTACACTTGCAACTTAGAAGGTGAATGAATACCATTGAGACCCATAGCAGGTTATTGGCACAGCCAGGACTGGCATCCAGATAGTTTGTTTCCTGGTTCAGGGATTTTTTATCCCAGTAGACAGAGGGAATTCTTGAAATATCTGGATGAGGAGAGCAGTTAATCACTTTCTAGGGGTCTGATGGGGCTGCAGCATTAGAGAGGAAGTGGAGTGGTCTGGTTCCATCTGCTCCCTAGATTCCCCTATAAATCAGTAAGGCTTCTTGAGATGACTTAAGTGAAAGAGAGCTGATTAATAGGATTGGTGGTAGGGGGCTCTCAGGATTTATGGAAAGCTGGAAACCCAGGGGCAGGAGCCATAGCCATAGTTCTCCAACAGGAAGGGCCAGGTTAAGATGTGACTTCTAAATAAATCTGATTCTTTTGTCCTTGTGTCTCTCGCTCAAGAATAAAAATTTTGGAAGGCAACAGCTAACTCTTTGCACTCTAGGCATATGCCCCTCCATGAGCTCTACTGCGGCAAAGAGGAAAAGAATCTGGCCTCTGACCTCCCCATGATATAAAGACTATATTTGAGGCTCCATCACATCTGTACTGACTTATCAAAAGCCTCATGGACAGATGAAGGGAGAAAATAGGCTGATTGGAGTGAGAAAGTAGTGTGCTGGTGAGGGAGAAGGTTACAGAAGGAAGTATAGGAACTTCTGTTCTGATGAGGAGCCACCACGGTTTAGTAGCAGTTCTAGAATCTGAGAGTGAAGAGAAAGATCAGTGTCAGAAAGAGGTGAAGAAGGAAATGAAATAAAGGCTCAGAGACATTCATCAGGAAGCACAAAGAGGCCTTAAAACTGACCTGGTTAGATTATAAAACAAGAAAGGTGGGGAACATACATTTTTGCAAGAAGAAAAGGCACTAGTATAGAAACTGAAGAGTAATAGTCTGATTATCTATATAATAAAAGCCTAAGAGGCCATATGGTGGAATGACTAGAATGACCACTCACTATGATGCACTCTGACCACAACGGGCAGATGCTCAATGCACTTGCAACTTAAAAGGTGAATGGTGGTCAGTGCACTCCCACAGGGGAAGCGCAGTTCAGCTTGGCGAGCATAGCTGCCACAATGGGAGCCTCTCCCGACTCCACAGTGGCACTACTGAGTGGCATGTGCCTGGCCCTGATTCGGGCTCCTCCCTGGGCACCTGCTGCTTGGTGCACTGCTCCATCCCCTGAGGGATCCTGGACTGCGAGAGGGATTTCCAACTCCAGCTTAGGCTTGATCCTGGTGCCATTCTTTGTAGAAGGCAGTCATTCTGAAAAATTCAGTGACTCAGGGAAGTGCAGGGAACTCCGGGTGAGCCTACCTCTGCACTTGACTCACCCACTGGATGGTATTGGCAGGACAGACCATAGTGGCCCAGCCGAGGCATGTGCAGCAGCTGCTGCAGCTCAAGCAGCAGGTGATGCAACAGCAGAAGGCCATCCTGCCACAAGCTGGCAGGTGGACATCCTTAGAGAGGTCCCAGACTGTGAGAGGGTACAGGCCAGGCTGAGGAACTCCCTCCAACCCCCCACAATGTATGAATGTTGTGAACTGGGCCTCTATTAGTTAATAATTATATAAGGACCTGTGCTTATTATTTGTATATACACACAGAAGTTAACAGTAATTGTGACTCAACTTAGTAATTCTATATCCAATGGAGACCATGCTGTAATTCTTAGAAAAGATTTGGATTTTATATAGTTGTACTAGAGACCCATTGCACAAAGATTCATACAACAGGCCTTCCTTCCCCTGGCTGCCCGCACCAGTTTTCCTCTGGCACCCGGGACCCAGGGCTTCGCTCTGGCTGCTGCCTTTCATATTCACTTCAGTCTTTGCTCCAGCCAAAGCGCTGCTCCTGTAGCTCCCTCCACCTCCTGCCCTCCCTCTCATAGCAGGTGCCTGCCCTGCCAGGATACTCTGCATGCATGCTGCCCAGAGGCCCAGAGTAGTTGGGGTGGGATGAGCAGGGCTGCTGCCATCTTTGTTGGGTTAATTTGCATACTCACTCCTGATTGGCTGGTGGGCATCGCAAAGTGAAGGTAAATTTGCATATTTCTCTCTTATTAGTGTAGATTTAGAAAAATGTAATCAAAGGTATTTTGTGAGCAATTAAACATGCTAGTGTGGAGGGAAATAGGATTAGAAAAAATATCATTAAAATTTGATTCTATGATATACTTAATATCAGTGCATTTATGTAAGCATGCCTAGGTAATTTTTTATAGATGTGTGGGTACAGGTGTGTTAAAAGATATTTGTTTTGAAACAAATTGAATAGAAAACCAAGTCTGCTAAAAGCTGAAAGTATAAAATGTCATTATTAAAAAACAAAACTTGACAATGGTTCTTTATTTTTTATTTGTTTGTTTTTTACTCTTCTCCATTAGTGAGTGAATGAGCCAATCATGATATAAGTTGAAAAGAAATACCATCATGGTTCCTGCTCTCATGGGGCTTACAGTTTGGTTGACTTCTCTTGGGAAGTCTATTTTTCCGATGCATGGAATATAAGAATATGAATTTACTGCCCTGGAATCTGCAAGTTGTGGGTTCTGTGTCAGACCCTTAATTAGTGTGTGACTGTGTACATATCACTTAACTCCCTACACACTACAGAGTATGGGTTACCTGAAAATATAGGTAAAATTTGTGCTTACGCTTGTGTTTATATTTTCAGAAGAGAATGTATCTAGCTTCATTTGCTTCTCAAATATCCGTTTGCAATTGGACTCTTTAAGTTTCTAGTGGCTAAAACTTATTCTTATCTTTAAACCAGTAGTTTTCCTTTTGGGGTATTCCAAAATGAAAATGGTTGCCATTTTTATTTAAAAGGGAAGGGAAAACCACTTGATGCATTAACATCATTTTCTAACCATGAAAACCAAAGCCAGATGGTTTATCAAAACAGAATCAAGTGGAAATATAAAGCATGATCCAATAGCAGGCTACTCAGTTTCTGTTACCTGGGGGTATTTGTAGCCATTTGCCTCTGTTTTCCAGCTGCCTCCTGGAGATCCACTTACAGTCTTTCTGACCGGGTGCAACTTGGTTCTCTCTTAAAGCAGATAAAGATAAATGGTGGGTCATTCCTTCCTGGTTCCTATGGATCCTACTGACTCTCCCAATCGTGCATCCCAACTACCAAAGCATAGGGAGGCTCTGTGATGGCGAGCTAAGCAAATTGTAAGTGCTCAATCACCATGTGTGTTCTGGGGCAAAGAGGCAGTGAAGCATAATTGTGCAGATTGCTGTGTGTGCCATTTGGAAAAAGAAGGAGCTGTCTCGGCCAGCTTTCTTTTTAGCTCGATAATCACACTGAGCTATAGACAAGTAACACAGATTCTTTTTGATAAGGTACAATGGGTTTTTAATTGACTCAGATTTCTAACTGCTTTTTGACCCATACCTGATAGCCAGTTGTTAGCAAACCTAGCATTCTAGGAAATTGTCATTAACTAAATCCTTTTCTTTTGGCAGTTTATTCTTACCCAGAAATTCAATAAGTTCTGATAGTCTACGAAGACTTTTCTTCCTATGTTAAAGACATAAATGTCCAGCATCACTGAAGAGTTGAGGAGGTTCTGCTCCATTTTCCTGGGCATCTGGTAGAGGGTTGTCTACTGAAGGGGCTAAGGGACTGGTTTAAGCAGATCGACAGCAGTGACGGAGGGTGCAGTGTATGGAATAATTGGGTTGTTTCCACTTTAATGACAAGGAAGCTGTAGCTCTGAGGTAAGGCCACTTGTCAAGTTCATGGTAGCGATGAGGAATAGAAACTCTGGGTTTTGGGTGTTCTGGTTTAGTGTACACTCCTTTTATCAAATACTAGAGGCCTGGTGCACAAAATTTGTGCACGTGGGGGAGGGGAGGTGTCCTCTCACAATCTGGAATCCCCCTTGCAATCCAGAACCACTGGCTCCTAACTTGCCTGCCTAGCTGAGAGCCCCTAACCACTCTGCCTGCCTGATTGCTCCTAACTACTTGCCTGCTTGCCTGATCACCCCTTACCACATCTGCCTCATCCCCCAATGTAGCAGCTTCATCCAGAAGGTCAGTTGGCTGTCTAGTCTAATTAGCATATTATGCTTTTATTATTATAGATGGCCTCAAACATCATGATCAACATACACTTATTTGCCCAGCAATCTACCCCATTACCACCTGCCTTTCCTAAGAGGTCTGAAATGTCTGACATCAGACTCCAAAAGGCCACTGTTAAGTGCAAGTTGTAGCTGAGAGAGAGAGAGAGAGAGAGAAAGAGAGAGAGAGAGAGAGAGAGAGAATGTGTGAGGGGACTGCTGGGTGTGTGCGTTGTGTGGATGGTGTGTGTTGTAGAAAGAAAGAGAGAGAGGAGGGGATTCCTGATGGCGGGACTCCAGAGATTGTTGACTAATATAGGTGTGTGCTGGAGGTAGGAGAATCTGGCAAGATGCAGAGGTTTCTGAGTGGAGCTGAATGAATGCTGTGCCTCTGCTGTCTGCACATTACAGGTTGCACCTGCTGCCTCTGGTTCTCTGGGTGGAAAACTGACACTCTGAAGTGTGGCAGTCCAGACAGGTCCTGTTGTGGAAATCTCAGACTGAAAATAGTCAAGTGGCAGGTCTTCCTTGGCTTCTACTCTGGGCCAATTCCCCTGGTCTCACACATTCATTTCTAGGTTGACAAGCAACAAACATGTCTGCACTATGCAATGTGTTTCTGTGAGGAGCATGGCCAACTGTGAAGTTAGAAGGATTAGTCCCCAAGACTACCCTTATTTCTGACACCAGCTGCAGGTTCAAGGGGTTCCCCAAACCATCCTCAGTTTCAGTAATATGCTAGAAGGACTCATAGGAATCATGGAAGGCCGTTATGCTCATGGTTATAGTTTACTACAGGAAAAGCACACAGATTAAAAAGATGCACATAAGGCAGAGAGACAAGGAAGTGCCAAAGGCAAAACTTCACTCTTCTCTGCCTGTGGAGCCAGGCCATGTTACTTTCCTGGCACCAGTGTGACAATACATGCAGAGATTTGCCAATCAGCAAAGCTCATCTAAGCCTTGGTGTTCAGAGTTTTTATTTGTGGCTCTATTACATTGGAATGATGGATTAATTTTCCACATGGTTGATCTCAGTGTCCAAGTCAACTAATACTGTGTGACACAAAGACCCTACCCTAAATCACATTAATGGTCTTTGTTGAGTGGCCAGCCCCTCCCTGACTTTATTCATATTGTTAATTATGTGGCTAGTTCAAGGACCACAGCCAAACAAAGATTGTCTTGCAGGAGCCAAGGTAACCTTTCGATGAGGTTAAATTCTTCACTACACAGTATCATATATAGAAGGCAGCCAGTAGTTTGGATGGGTTTCTTCATGTGAATATTCTATGTGAGTGGCATCCAATAATTAGGATGACATGTTCTTTGCAGTATGCAAATTCTGGTAACTTTAATGTTTCTACTTCCAAATTGTAGAGTATTTCAGGTTTTCTTTTTCTTTGTAAGTCCACCTCCCCAGTGCTCACTATCTTTCAATTGTTAGAAATGTTACAAAAATGAAAGGAATGGTAAGTGCCTTAATGTCTCTTTGTCACAAAGATTTTCTCTGTGTTTTTTTTATTTATTTACTTTCTGTTTCCTCCTTCCCAACTCTAGATGGGAGTGCTGGCCTGGGCTAGTCACTCCATCCTTGAAATTCCACCCCCCCGTCCATTCTCTGGATCCTTATTACTCAGTTATTCCTATTCTCAGTTTCCATTTTCCCTGCTACAGTGGAACCCACCAACTCTCCTTCTAGCTACCATTTTCTGTATTTTTGTACCTTCCACTTTTAAAATAAGAAATTTTCTACTTTTTCTTTTTTTTCTAATCTTTCCACTGATAGAGTCATATTAATGTAGTGGGCATTACATGGTGCTGTGTAGTTTAACCGAACACTGTTGCTTACCATGGTGGGATTACTTGTTTCTGTATACCTAGCAGATGTTTGTTTTTCTTGAAGTAACAACTCCCTAATTCCACAGAACAATGTCTTACTCATTTTAGGCTAACAGTCTTACAGGGATTGTCAATCAAGATGCCCAACTGTTTATGTAAAGGGGTGGCTGTGCGATCCTGTGCTTTCTCTCTGGAACATGGATTTTAGTTGAGTAATCCAAGATTGAAAGTGGTCAAAACACATCCATCCCTGTGATCAATAGGACAGACAGATCATTAGATTCTGACTTGGATGTCCTTCCCCAAGACCTGTTCTTCAGCTTTTCTTTTCTAATTTTATGAGCTATCCAATATCCTTTTGTTAATTCTTCCTTTCCCCTAAGTTAGCCTGTCAGTTTCTGCTGCTAGCAGCCACAGAACCTCAATGACACCTTTTATTTGACCCTCCATTAATCTTGTAAATAAATTTTCTACTTTAACTAGTTGAGTAAATTTAAATTCACAAATGTTATGCACCTTGTGAAAAGTCCCATTAAGTTTTATTAATTGCAAATTTCTTAAAGCAAATTGTATTTGCTGTTTTTACTATCTAGTACCCTCTCAATTCTTGGACCCTAGTAATTTGTTTTCTGTATATTGCTGTCCTCTAAAAAGCTAAGATGTCATGATTCAATAGCCAGCATTGTAAATATACTTCCACTAAACTCTAGAATTACAGTATAAAGCCTCCTTTGAATCAAGCAACCTGTGTTCTACATGCTGTTCTAGAAAAAGGCATATTTACACACAGTTTATTTACATGTTTTCCTTTTAATATTTACCCAAGGACATATTTTTACATTTATTTTAAAGAAAGAGGAAGGAAGAAAGAGAGAGAAACATTGACTGGTTGCCTCCTGTACACAATCTATATATGTACCCTCACCAGGAATTGAACCCGCAAATTTTTGGTGCACAGGACAATGCTCCATCCAACTGAGCCACCCAGCTGGGCCATGCTGCATTTTATAACTCATTTCTGCATTCATGCCATAGAACTAAACAGTTAATTTCATACTTGATATTCTATGATTTTCATCATGTTCAGAACTTTACTTCAAAACCCAAGTGGTTATAGCACTCTAGTGTGTATAGTCATGAAAAACAGTAGATAAAGGCTATATTATTTTATTTTCTGTCAGCTTTTTTCTTATTAATAAAATATGAAAGTTAAAAGCTGTAGCATCTCAAAATGAAGAGCTTTGGGGAAATTCAAGATACCATAAAATGATCAAAAAGAAAAATGAATGTCCAGTGTACTATTTGGAGGAAAAAAGAGATGAGTTTGAAAATCACTTGACTGTTGCATTGATGGGATTCAGAAGATCACTGCTCTGGTGTCATGGGGGTAAGCAGGCCTAAAGGAGTCATATTCTCACTCGCAGAAGTTGTAAATAAGATTTCTGATCATTCATCAAAAGCTGATAAGAAGGGAAGTTCAGCGTTTGAGGAATGTAGCAAACAAGGCTAGGAAGTTGTTTTTGAAAAGATCTATCTTTTTGGGGAAATTTGTATCATTTATTAGAACTCTAGTTCTATCTGGTTGATGTTGAGAGGGGTAATAACTAAGCTCCTCCTGAACCTTTGGGGCTCTTGGAAATTGCCCTGATTTCTTCCAGGAAGCATCCCCAGCTGAATAGGCAGAAAAACAAATGCAGCCAGATCTTCTGACTTCATTTGTACACATGCTAAGAAAGCAAACACAAATAGTTGGGAGGCAATTAGGGCTGTGGTGCAGAGCACCATTATTTTAAAATTTACCCCTTAGTATAGTTGTGACAAGATAATGAATGTGCATTTGCTTCTGTGGGAATAGA
Organism: Antrozous pallidus; assembly: GCA_027563665.1. Classification (NCBI taxonomy): domain Eukaryota; kingdom Metazoa; phylum Chordata; class Mammalia; order Chiroptera; family Vespertilionidae; genus Antrozous; species Antrozous pallidus. Next base: position 24,190,632 of record CM050514.1, read on the forward strand.
GCAACTTAGGAGGGAGGACAAATGAGCTCATTGAGTCTTCATGGACTATCAAGTCCAGAGACTTTTCACTGTGAAAGGGCCCTTTTTAGTGCTCTGGGAGCTCCTGACAAATGATAGAAAAGGGCCCAGACTATTCCTCAAGGAAAAGGCATTCCCGGAACAACTGTGCCATGCTCTGCCTTTGCTCCTAGCTTCACCCTCCCAGTTCATTCTACTGAATGCCTTATAGTTTCCAAGCTGCTCCCTCTCTTCCCCTCCATCACAAGAGGGACCAGATGAGCAGTCTCCTGCCATGGCCCATGAGCCTTCAGGGTGCACAAATTGTCCTCTCCACACTCTGCCCTCCCACAGTATTCTCCGTGGTACTTTTGGCTTCCATTGCTCTCCTCTATAGGGAAGCCAGGTGTAAACTAAACATTTTTTCCTTGGCCTTTTGGGTTCCTGATATTTTTCAGCCTTCTTCCAAGAAATTTGTCTCCAGAACAGAATTTGCAGCCAGTGGACTGGAATCTACTTAATCTGAACAATCCTCATTTTGCTAAGGGGAATTCTCTTGTCTCCAACTTCTTATTTCTGGGAGGTTCTTGGATTAACCCAATACTGTCACAGTCCATGTCCTGACCCTGGGAGCATGTGAATGAACCTCAGTTGCAGAGTTTCTACAGATGTAATTAAAGATATGGAGATCTCTTGAGATGACACCATCCTGGATTTGGGAGAGCCCTAAGTCCAATGACAGGAGTCCTTATAGGACACAGACGTGAGGAGAAACACAGAGATAAGACCATGTGAAGACACCGGAAGATGGAGTAATGCAGGCACAAGCCAAAGAACACCTACAGTCATCAGAAGTTGAAAGAGGCAATGAAAGATTCTCCCCTAAAGTCTTTGGAAAGGGTCTGACCCTGATGACAAATTTTGACCTTCTAGTCTCCAGAACTATGAGAGAATAACTTTCTATTGTTTAGGCCACCAAATTTGTGGTAATTCATTATGGAAGCCTTGGAAAACTAATTATATTTGCTTTAGGCAGGGGTGGCCTTGGATGAAATTGCTCAGTTCTAACCTGAATTATAATAGCTGAGGAGTGGGGGGAATGAGGGGCCTTAGTGGTAACCATAAAACAGATCACACAAGTGAAGACTAACTAGTGAATTCCTACTCTGAGGCTGAGAGAAATGAATCTGCCTCCATTATGACAAGCAGAATGTAAACTCTCCAAGAGCCTGGCAAGGATGGCTCAGTGGTTGACTATCGACTCATGGACCAAGAGATCCCAGGTTCAATTTCCAGTCAGGGCACATGCCCCAGTCACAGGCTTGATCCTTGTAGGGGGCTTACAGTAGGCAGCCAATCAATGAGTCTTTCTCATCATTAATGTTTCTATCCTTCTCCTTTGCCCCCTCTAAAATCAACAAAAACATATTTTTAAAAAAGTTATTTCATTTTGGTTGTCAAATATGTAATGTATACTATTGTGTGGTTAAGGAAGGACAGATACAGAATTGAAGAAATGGTGGGTTTTTAATTCATTTCTCCAAATTTAAATCTGTTATTTACATCTAGAGGCCTGGTGCATGGATTTGTGCACAGATGGGGTCCCTCAGCTTGGCCTGTGCCCTCTCGCAATCCAGGATCTCTTGGGAGGATGTCAGACTGCCGAAACCCAGCAGTTTGATATCCCCTCAAGGAGTATAGTAGTGCCAAAGCAGCAGGCAGCTTTGGAGGAGCCTAGATGGGGCTAGGCACAGCTCTTCTGCTGCTCATCCTGACCCTGCTACATCTGCCACTGTCACTGCCACCGCTGCTGCTGCTTGGTAATGCTGTCACGGAGGCGAGAGAGGCTCCTGCCACCACAGCTGCGCTCACCAGCCATGATCCTGGCTTCTGGCTGAGAGGTCCTCCCACTGTGGGAGCACACTGACCACCAGGGGGAAGCTGCTGTATTGAACATCTGCCCCTTGGTGGCCAGTGTGCAACATAGCACCCAGTCAACTGGTCAACAGGTCATTCTGGTTGTTCAGTCATAATGGTTGCTTAGGTTTTTATATATATAGACTTGAGGCCCAGTGCATTAAATTTGTGTATGGGGGGTGGGGTGTCTCTTAGCCCAGCCTGCACCCTCTCCAATCTGGAACTCCTTGAGGGATGTCCGACTGGCCCAATCCCAGTAGCGCTGTCAGACATCCCTCTCACAATCTAGGACTGCTGGCTCCCAACTGCTTGCCTGCCTGCCTTCCTGATTGCCCCTAATTGCTTCTGCATGCCAGCCTGATCACTTCCTAACTACTACCCTGCCAGCCTGATTGATGCCTAACTGCTTCCCTGCTAGCCTGTTTGCCCTAAATGCCCTCCCCTGTAGGCCTGGTCACCCCCAACTGCTCTTCCCTGCAGGCCTGATCACCCCTAACTGCCCTCTTTTGCTGGCCTGATTGCCCACAACTGCCCTCCCTTGCAGGCCTGGTCCTTCCCAACTGCCCTCCACTGCTGGCCATCTTGTGGTGACTATCTTGTGTCCACATGGGGGCAGGATCTTTGACCACATGGAGGCAGCCATCTTGTGTGTTAGAGTGATGGTCAATCTGCATATTACTCTTTTATTAGATAGGATAGAGACCTAGTGCATGGGTAAGGGCCAGCTGGTTTGCCCTGCAGGGTGTCCTGAATCAGGGTGGGGATTTCCTTGGGGCATGGGGTGGCCTGGGAGAGGGGCCTGTGGTGATTTGCAGCCCGGCCATGCCCCCTGGTGATCCAAGTAGAGGCCCTGGTATCTGGGATTTATTTATCTTCTACAATTGAAACTTTGTAGCCTGAAGCAGAGTCAAGCCTCCTGCTTGCTCCGTGGCTGCAGCCATTTCTGTTGGGATTTATTTATCTTCTATAATAAATCAGTGGAGGCCTGAGCCTGCCAGGGTGTGTGGGAAGCTTGGCTTCCTCCATCACTGGGGAAACCCAAGCCTCCCTCCTGCTCACTCCATGACCACAGCCATCTTGGTTGGGGTTAATTTGCATACTTTCTCCTGATTGGCTGGTGGGCATGACTGGTGGTGTAGTGGAGTGGTGGTTAATTTGTATATTACTCTTTTATTAGATAAGATTATATGGGTGTTACAGCACAGATGGAGGTTCTGTGGATAATTAGATGACCATAGGTCCTGGTTTACCCAGGACACTTCCAGTTTAAGATTGTTGCCCCGAATCATAATTAATGGAGCTCCCTGCCACTTTCCAAAGTGTTCCCATTGGGCATCCTTTAGGTGAGGGGCGAGTTGTTCCCATAGAGAACAAAGTTTAGAATCTAAAATATTGTTTATAGTCTAAATGAGCGATTTTCACAACAACTTTTAAAACATGCCATACCTGACTATTTAGTCAGGGGCACTGACCCCTTACTCTTTAGACTGTCAAATAAAAAAATAACAGCTAAGACAACAATAGCTATCCAGTGTGAATGAATCAAATTTTTATATATGTTGGGTGTGCTGCAGAATTTTAGTAATTAGTTTATGTGTACCCTGAGATGAAATAGGTTGAAAATCACTGTTCTAAATAAATGTACATTAAATAAAGATCATCTATTAATAAGAATGGCAGTTGATAGCCTTACTATCAATTTTTAGTTATAAGTATTCATAAGCTTTGAACAATGAAGAGAGATTGTGAGTTCATTTAAATGGCAACAAACTGCAAATCTTTTTATTGGTTAGACTTGCCATGAGTAGTTTAGAAGGAAAGCACTGGTGTGAATCATCACGTTTCTATTTCTTTGCTTCATAGTTTTAGAAGGAATGCCAGAGTGGTGGTGACACAATCCAGACAGAAGAGAGGTTTTAGAGTAAAATTGAAAATTGTCAGAGCTGGAGTCACAGCAGGCAGAGTGGAAGGGAAGACAATGAAAGGTGCTGAAGGGGGCAGAGGAGTTCTTGTGACGGGTCCTGTGAGGAAAGACAGCCCGAGCTCAGTAGAACGTGTCTGACTGTCTGAATTAGACAGAAGATAAGAGTGGGATGACATAAGCCACGAGAGACATCCCCCCCAGGTAATTGTGAGTGAAATCCAGCATACTGTGCATGTTCCTCCGTGTTTCTTTGTATTAGTGCATTCGCTTCCTTAGATTATGAAGAAGCATTCCCAATTCATCCACTGCATGAATTTTGAGCTGTCTTTTAAAAGGCAGTGTAGTGCCCTAGCTGGTTTGGCTCAATGGATAAAGTGTCAGCCTGTGTACTGAAGGGTCCCGGGTTTGATTCAGGTCAAGGGCACATACCAGATTCAGTTGCAGGCTCCTCCCTGGCCTGGGCCTGATTGGAGCTCCTGCAGGAGGCAACCAATAGATGCACTTTTCTCACATTGCTGTTTCTCTCTTTCTTTTCCTCTCTCTTCCATTCTCTCCAAAAATCAATGGAAAAATATCCTTGGGTGAAGATTTAAAAAAATAATAATAAATAAAAGGCAGTGTAGTACAGCAGGTTTAAGCATTGATTTTGGAGGCAGAGTTCTACTGAAATCTCAACATTACTAGCTGTACGATCCTGGGCAAGTCAACCTCTGTACCCCCTTTTCATCTGTAGATGTGGGTCATGATAATATTTATCCTATGGGGTTGTTATGAAGATGAAATGAGTTAAATGTGTAGTATTTACAATGGAACCTGACTCCTGATAAGCACTACCTAAATGTTAGCTATTGTTTTTTAAAATGAAGTTCACGAAATCGGTTCCTCTTGGAAGTACTTTCTGACTCCACTTCCAAGCTATCATAGGGGTCCTCCAATAGGTCATTGAACATGAACTCTTGTACTGTAACTATTTATCTTATTTTCCTCCTCAGCTTAAAATCCTTCCACTAAAGATTAGGTCTCACTGATTCGTATATCCCACTGCCTGGTAGAATACTTCATAAGAGCAGACACTCTATAAATATTTGTTGAATGGATAGAAGAATGAATGCTGACAAATCAGCTCCCCAAGTTTCAGTCTTAAAGAGAGATTTCTTCTTTTTCAATTAAATTTTTTTATTTAAGTATATATTGGTTATATTAGTTTCAGGTATAAAATACAGTGATTTAATATTTTTATACCATGCAATACAATCACTCCACTAATTCTAGTACTCACATGTCACCATGTAAATTTATCACAATGTTATTGACTATACTCCCCTTTCCCTTTACACCCTTTCCCACCCCTCCCTTCTGATAGCCATCCCTTTGGTCTCTGTTTCTATGAGTCTATTTTGTTTTGTTTTGTTTTGTTTTGTTTTAGATGTCACATATAAGTGAAACCATATGATATTTGTCTCTGCCTGACTTGTTTTCACTTAGCCTAATACCCTCTAGATCCATCTATGTTGTTTCAAATGGAAGATTTCATTTTTTATTGCTGTGTAATATTTCATTGTATGTCAGTATGTGTGTGTATAAGAGGGATTTCTTAGAGTGTTAGAAACTTTTTACTGATAGGTTCCTTAGGAAATCTTAGTATCTTAGGGAGAAATAAGTCAAGATTAGTGGTAGGGGCCTCTGAAAACAGGAATTTATCCTAAACCACTGAAATCTGGCATTTGCCTCAATACATGAATAGACCAGAGGAGTGAGCCTTGCTATCACCATGACATCCTTCCTACTTGTGAAAACCAGTAGGTAATTTTCAGTTCTCATCTTCTTGATCAATTTTGGCTTCTTAATGGAAACTCCTAACTTGGCTTCTGTGACCCATTTTTCTGTGGTTTTTCAATCTACTCTGGCAGCTTCCCTTCTTTAACTCATCCCTTAAATGTTCATGTTCCTCAGAGCTATCTTTGCTCCTTTTTAATTCTCACTTGACACACCCCTTGGGAAATTCCATCCTTCCCATTAATACCTGCTGATCCCCAACTTTCAGCTTCTATCCTGGATCATCTCTTAAATTGCAAACCTGCTTCCTAAACATTATTTAGACCTTAAACTTGACATGCCCCCCCAAAACAAAACCTATCATCACCTCTATCCCTACTCCAACCTGTTCTCTCTCTCTCCCTCTCTCCCTCTCTCCCTTTCTTTTTCTCTCCCACCCTCTCTCCTTATAAATGACACCTGTTAATGGTGTCAAAAACTCAGGAATTACTATAGACAATTCCCCCTCTTTCCCTGATTTGTTCTGGACCTAGCCCTTGCTGTCTGGCCTCCTAAAGAACTCTTGGCTTCATTCCACCTTCTCTGGATCTTCACTGCCATTGCCCTAGTTAACCCTCAACATATCTCCTTTGAACTATTCCAAATCTTTCTCTTAGGGTCCTCACAGGATTTGCTTGCTTTGTATGATTTGTAAGTTTTTTTCTTGGATTTAAGTTTTTAATTAAATAAGTCTTTCAAAATCAGACGTCTCATCTATCTAGTATAGATTTTAGTTCCCCACCTGTCAGTGATGACTCAATTTCTCCATGTGGTCAAGGGCAGGCTGCTGAAAATGATTCGCCCCTACTCATTCACAGATATTATAACTTCTTTCTAGCTCCAGGCTCTATGGAACAGACCCTTTCTATCTTTCTACCAGGTACTGGGAGTGCACAAACAGAAAAATTCACCTATGAGGCATGCCCTCATCCAGTTTCTCTGAGAGTTGCAGGATTTCAGTTCTGGCTCATAGCTATGGCTACTTGTTCCTTTTTTGTTTATGGCAGCTGGGAGTTTTCCTCTCTTAGTTTTGAGCCTGGCTCTGTACCATATATATATGGTCTAATATGTTTGGAGCCAGAGGGAATATTGATACCCTTCTCAGTCTGAAGGTAAATCTACCTTTCAAAGCAAATTTTGAAAAGGATAAAATAATCCTTGTATCAATCTGCAAATGAACACCTGTTGAAGATTCTATTTAACCCATTAATGAGAAAACTGGCAGAGGTGTTACACTGAATTCAGAAAACATACATTTATAAAAATGTTGAGTGACTGTCCAAATAGGAGTAAAAATGTCTTCTTTCATAGTAAAGAGAGAAGTTAATTAAACCTCTCTACTGGACAGGACAGACTTTGCATGTGGCAAAGATTATATTGCATTGTTATCAGCTATTTATGATTTAGAGTTCTAAAATAGCTCAAAGGTAGTGAACAGCTAGATCAGATAACCCAGAGAGTGTGCTGGGCCCAAAAGATGTGCTGGATTAGATAATGCATCATTTTCCACTGACACACAATGTTTCCTACTCTAATCTGTAATTATTTGTCTCATGTTTGCTTTAGGTTTCTCTCAGGAGCAAGGGTTGTTTCAAGTCATTGTTGAACACTCAGGGCCTAGAACCACTTATATTACTTGAAACAACTCACTGATTAAAGATGTTATAAAAACTGGAGATTTTCTCCCCTCCCTTAATGAGGGAGGGATTTTGATAAAAATATATACTTCTCTATTTACATCATATCTACGTGATTCAGAAAAGGAATGGAGGAGTTCTGCCCTCCACGTGCTCTCCTGCTAACTCCGAGCATCGATGGGCTTGCTTCAGATTACACGGTGTACCTGCATCATGGATGCATCACAGTTTGTAGGTGAACATGCAATAAAAGATCCTTCTTTTTAAATTGTCTGTCAAAAGGTCTAATTCCTCCATATTTGCCAAATATCTTTCTTTTGATAAATAACTCGAGTTGGCCTCCTGGAATACATGCAAAGAAAAATTTTAATTGCTTTTCTTTCAGATGCTTCTGCGTCTAAAATGTCTAATGGCTGCAGCCCTTTCGGTCCTGCCTTATCAGGGGGAGTTCAGGGGTCTTGCCAGCAACACCATCAGTCAGGTAGTTTGCATGAATAGTTCTTTAATAAACATTCAGCCCCCTTATCACTCTTCGCTGCAGGATCCTCATTAGTCAGTAACCTAATTCAAGCTTGAAAGATTTCTATTATAGTGCCCTTTGTTTCCTGCCCATTGCTTAATTTTCTGTTCAGCAGGACATTTTTTTTCTGCAGCCTATGACTTGTTTCTTAACGACATACATGTATTTTATTTGTTTCTTCAAAATAAATGAGTGCATAAATGTACACAGTCCATTTCCCATTAGTGGTGTATTCAGTTTGCCAATACTGACTGATATCATCAAACCAATCCCTAAAGCTATCTTTAAAAAGAGAAGAAAGCCTGGCCAGTGTGGCTCAGTGTGTGAGTATTGACTTATGAACCAGGAGGTTAGGGTTTGATTCCCAGTCAGGGCACATGCTTGGGTTGTGGGCTCAATCCCCAGTAGAGGGTGTGCAGGGAACAGCCAGTCAGTGATTCTCTCTCATCATTGATGTTTCCATCTCTCTTTCCCTCTCCCTTCTTCATTGAAATCAATAAAAATATATTTTAAAAAATTAAATGACAAAAAAATAAAATTCAATAACTTGACTACGAGTATATAAGAAGTAAAGAGATAGCCCAAACCACAAAATCAATCTAATCATGGAAAGATAGCTCCCATTTTACCATTTAGAAACTCAATTATCTCTCCCTTTTTTGCCCAACAAATTTCTGTTGAAACAATGATCTAAATTTGAATACATTGCTTAAAAGAAAAATTTGGAATATTTCAAAACTGTTCAAAGTCTTACAGCTAGTGCTAAATCAGTAATTTTCATCCTGGTTGCACATTAATGTCACTTGGGAGAGTTTTAAAACATGCAATGAAATGGTTCCATCCAAAGATATTCTGCTTTAATTGGTTTGAGATGAGGCATGGGAATAGGTAATTTTCTAAAGCTCCCTAAGTAATTTAATGTTCAACCGGGGTTAAAAACCTCTAGAAATATTTTCTCTGTAGAACTCACTTATAAATAACATTAAATTGTATTTTTTTTCTTATTATTGGTTGACTGTTTTGTCATCTAGATTTCAAGGTGGTCCTTCAAGACATTTTCTTTAGAAAAATCAAATGATATCTTTTGTGTTTGTTGAGCATTTCTGCCATGCATGGATGGATTCAATCATGGTGGCCTATGAGTTTTGGTGTCCTATACTTTCTGTCTTGTAAGAATCAGAGCTGTGGATTCTCAATTTCTATTATTTAGGAACATGGGTTTGGAATTTGCATATTGTACTGAATAATGATTCAACTTTCAGGGTTCCAGTAAATCAATAGGAAGTTGCTTCTTTCCTTTCTGTACACATTCTGTCCCTCTTGCAGGGAATACCTTTCTCCTTAATTTCCACCATCCCTCACATTTTTGTCCCTTTCTCTTTTATGTCTGCTCCACACCATAGCCTCTTCCCTCAGTTTCTCCATTTATCTGGCCAGCTCCTTTCATTTTCCAAGTTTCAGTGCAGGGATTACATTCATTTAGTAGCCTTACTTAACTATTCCTCCTCTAGCCCACCAGGTTCTACCTCCTCCCCTATGTGCTCCCAGAGTTTGTCCGTTGAAGATTTGCCATGAGTCAGATTGGCCTCTTCTCTTACCCGTATCTCCCACTAGGAAACTCCTTGATGACGGGGACTGTGGTCTCTTCACATTTGCAGCACTGTTGGCAGTTGCTATTTTAAGTACTTTATATAATTCATCCATGTAAGTATCATAAATAACCCTATAGGGTAATTATTGCTATTATTCCCATTTTTAACATGATGAGATAAAGCAAAATAAAAGTTAATTAACTTGAATATTTAAGTTCACACTGCTAGCAAGAGTTGTTGCTAGGCTTTGAACCCAGACAGTCTGGCTCCAGAGTCTGAGTTCTTAATAAATATGCGGAATGAACAGGAACTGTGAATTGATGCTGAGTCACAGGGACTTATGGACATGGTGATTGTGGCTTCCACTTAGGTGTGCCCTAAGTGATTATGCTGAAATATTGAGACAGTGATGAACAACATTTTCTCAAAAGGTGTGTGTGTGTGTGTGTGTGTGTGTGTGTGTAAGAGAGAGAGAGACAGAGACAGAGACAGAGACAGAGAGAGACAGAGAGACAGGAAGACAGAGACAGGCATGCACATAGATATAACATAGTCAAAAGTTCAACAGAAGTTCAAACACACAAGAAAGATGCAAGATTATGACAAGCTAGTCAATACATGTTTGGGATGAAGCCAGGAGTCAAATAAGAAACATAAAAATGCAGTGCTGCCCAAGCTGGTTTGGCTCAGTGGATAGAGTATCAGCCCATGGACTAAAGAGTTTCAGGTTCAAGTCTGTCAAGGGCACGATCCTGGGGTGCAGGGTCCGTCCCTGGCCTGGATCAGGGTGTCTGCGGGAGACAACCACTTGATGTGTCTCTCTCATATTAATGTTTATCTCTATGTCTCTCCCCCTCCCTTCCACTCTTTCTAAAAATATCAGTGGAAAAATATCCTTAGGTGAAGATTAACAAAAAAGTAAAAATAAAAATGCAGTACTGTGTTATGAACTCATTGAACCACCTTGTCTCTTTGTACTTTATAAAAGAAGAGGGGATGAGAAATACTGTCAGAATCTACTTTTGGTTTAATGGATCATTTGAAACTCCCTAGGTGAACTTGCATGAGAAAAAGATTTGAGAATTCATATGTCTCACAATAGTTTATATCGTCAATGGAGTAAATATAAATAAGGCAGGCAGAATCCTCTATTTCAAACTCTATTTGGGGGCTATATTGATTGAACCTTTCTATTTGTTTTCTGTTGCTACTGTAATAAATTATTATAAAATTAATGGCTTAAAACAGCCCAAATTTATTTTTTATTTTATAGCCTGATAATCAGAAGTCTGAAATGGTGTCACTGGATTTAAACCAAGGGTGATAGAAACTCTAGAGAAGACTGTTTGCATCTCTTAGCAGCTACCTGCAGTCTTTGGCTTCTGGCCCCTTCTTCCATCTTCGAAGCCATCAAAATAACACCCTCAAATCGCTCTCTTATAATAACTCTCCTCTTATAAGGACCTTTGTGACTACATCTGCCAGAATAATTTAAAATAATCTCCCCATCTCAAGATCCTTAACTTATTCACTTCCACAGTGTCCCTTTTGCCAAGTAAGGGAACATATTAATAGGCTCCAGGAACATCCTTGGATGTGGGAGACATTATTCTGTCTACTACAATTATTAATAATCTCTAAGAAAAAAACATTTCTAGCCAAAGGACACCCTTGCATGTTGTGTCTGGTTGAGGATACTATAGAAAGTAAAACCAAAGACCAAGAATTTATTTTTAATTAAGAACTTAAAAGAAAACTGATCTTTTTAAGAACTGTGTTGCAAGAAGGATGAAGAACATTTTTCCTTAGCCAGAAGCTTGGCACTACCACTTCTCAATTCCATACACGTCAAATCACTGGCCTTCTTCCATACAGGAGAATAACGTAGGACCTGCTCTGAGCAATGACCTGTGGTTAGAAGGGAAAATGACCTCTTGACCCTCAAGAGAGACATGACCACTTGATACTCAGTGGAGCAGGTGAATTTTGTATTCATAAATTAACAAACTTCAAAAAAGTTATTTGAAAAGAAAGCCAATTCCAGATTTTTAATACAATCACAGAGGTTTTTCAATAAAATATCAAAGATCTCTTCTTTGTTAGAGATGTTAATGTTTTCCTTCTGACTGTATTGACTTGTATTTCTGTCTCAGTAATATGAAGCAGTTGGTCTCATTAGGGGAGATATACAAGTTGGTTTGTGTTTCTGTATTTGAGAAATGATATCTGGTCTTGCCTAAAAAGACATCTTCATAACTTTCACATCACATTTATGTCTGCAATATCCTCTTGTTATCAGTCCCACTGGATGAGGCCCTGGGTGAGCAGAGGAAATAGTCTAGTTAAGTGGAATGTTTTCCTCTGCACTCAGCAGTGTCCCTGGAGAAGTTTAACAGGTTTCTCTTTGCCCTTTATGTTTTTGAAATTTTTCTCTGTTGAGGCATGAGCAAAACATAATGGACAAGGGATGAGTCTACAATAGGTATGTTTTTATTCCTTCAATATCTCAGATTTTCATAACATGTGATCCCTGATAGTTCCTTTTTCACTCTCATGTTGTCAGACTTTAAAAGGTAGCCTTGGCAGCAGGTTAAGCATGGGAGTGAAGTTATGGGATTGAAGCTAATGCACAATTCTCCATGGTCTCCTTTAGGAATTGCATTTTGCTCTACCCTCCCAAAAATTTGTATGTTGAAGCTGTAACCCCCAATGTGACTATATTTGGAGATAAGACCTTTAACGACGTTTTTAAGGTTAAATAGGATTATTAGGGTGGGGCCTTAATCCAATAGACGCTGTATCCTTACAAGAAAACAAAGAGACACCAGAGCGTGAGCTCACAGAGAAAAGTGAGGTCACAACCAGGAAACCAAGATGCCAGCAGAAACCAAAATCTTGGACTTCTAGACTTCAAAACTATGAGAAAATCAAGTTTTGTTGGTTAACCCGCCCAATATGTGGTATTTTGTTAAGTCGGCACTAGAAAACTGATACACTCTGTTCTTCCTAGTCATGCGAACTGGAAGCACCACAGATGGTGGCTGCTCCCTTGGCCTGGGCTCCAACATCAGCACAACAAAGATGCGGTGTCCTAACAGTGGTTCCATGATGAACATGGAGCATGAGTGAGCATTAGCTTTGTGATTTTAGAACACTAAGGTTTGGGGACTGCATACCTTGGCTGCTGACTATCGTTCTTGTTATTTTCATCTTAAATATAGAAAACAAAGTTGATAATTAGGTGACCTGCCTAAGTTCTTCTATCCCCTGAATGAAATCTTCCCCTGCTGCGCTATACCAGTTGTCTTTTATATGTTTGGCTTGTAGAGGAGTGGAAAAATGTCTTCCCTCTGCTTACCATAGGTTCTCAGGCCAGAGTCCTGTATACAAGGCTGACAAAAGAAAGATGAACAGAAAAACAAATAGAAGTTAATATATGCATCACATAGATTCCTGGGAATACTCATGAGGGAGTGCTCAGTGATGAATAAATCAAAGGGCCACTTAGAACTTGGGGTTATATGGCATCTTAATAAAAGAACAATAATTTTTTAGAAAACTGACAAGATAAGGGAAAATAACCCCGAGTTTCTAGCCAATTGTTGAAAGGTAAATATCTGGAAGAACAATGCAACAGTAGGTAAGGGCTAGTTTTTTCAAGATGTAGAATCCTCTGGTGGTATCTGGGCTGCAAAGGATCTAGAATTAACTTCTGTTCTTCCTGGTGGAGAGGACAGAGAAGCCACCTTTACAATTTTTATGTCTTACTTTCAGGCAAATAGGGAAGGACAGAGAGCCTTCCTTGTATCTGCTTCATCTCAGTTGCCTTCAGCTCAAGATAATCAATATACCAAAGTGGCATACTTTGGGGGTGGCATATTCTGCTACCCTTCAAGTTCTTTCAGAATTTGAGAAATCTAATTATACAAAGCAAAAATCTGTTATGAGAGAATAACAGTCAGATTTCTAGCATGTGGAAAGCAACTTAGAACAAGACAGCAGAGTGTAGGTAAATTGGGAAGTTTTTGTTTTGCTTCACATTTCAAACAGAAGGCAACCTTATTTATGGGCCTGGAGTTTGAACAGGCCTGGACTCAAATGCCCACTTTTTGGTATGATCCTAGACAAGTACTTGACCTCTTGGAGTCGTAGTTTCTTCCTCTTTAAAATGGAGGTGATTAATATAGTCTCATAGGCTTGTGGGGCTATAGTTAATTGTATAATAAATGGAAGTGCCTGATTCTATGATATCCAGGCTCCTTTCTCCAATACCACAGATGCATAACCATAGATCTTCAAGGGTTAAGTGATGCACTTCTGAAAAGTTGTCCTTAAAATGGTCTCTGTTGCAGTCCTAGAATTCTGAAGCAAAGAGCCTGAAGGTAATTGTCCCTGAGTGTCTTCCTGCAGAGAATGAAGTCATAAATTACAACTATTTTCTCTTAAGTAGAAGCAAATGCAGGGTTTGAAAGGTACATAATGTCCTGCCCAATATCCCAGAGACTTCATGGAGATTTGAATATAGAACGCTGTTAGCTTTCTACTTAGTCCAAATGCTTCTAAGTGGCAAAAGCCCTTGATATCTCAGCCCCTGAGGCCAAACCAAATTAGTTTTTTAAAAAAAACTTCATCCACTCTTCCAATTCGGTAGGCTTATTTTTTGAGCAAGCCTTTCTATGAGGGAGGTAACAGGACCCAAAAAAGTATTAAAAAGTAGAGGAAGAAATAACTTCAGAATTGAGCACTATGCTAAAAGACACACAAGAGTGAATAAACACACAGATGGTGCTTGGGGAAAAATAAAAGGCCAAAAAATAGGGTAAAAAGGAAATGGAGGAAGAGAAAAAGAGATTTGAGAGATTATGCCAAATACTGAAGACATGTGAGAAAGATCCAACATATTGAATCCCTAAAGAAAATCAAAGCAAAAGAATCCAATAATAAAATTATTCTTTATTAGAGAAATTTTCCTAAAATAAAAATGATTTGAAACTACTCATTGAAAGAGGACCTTGTGTACCTGAGACTATCAACCCAGAAGGACAACTACTAAGACATATTCTAGTCAACTTTTTCAACAAAAAGGAAAAAAGGAAAACAGCCACTGGCTATCTAGGCAAGAACATGTGATTTATAAGGGAAAATTAGGTTACCATATATTTTTATTAGACTCTAATAAAATGGATAACAATTTAAGATGCTAAGAAAAGAAAATGTATCCCAAAGATTTTATATATTTAAAAGTAAAACTTCCAAGTATAAAGGGGAAAAAAACTGTAGTGGAGGCAAAACTTCCCTTTATCATCCTAGATTCGATAGCTGGGGCTATGAAATAAACTGATAACAGGCAAATTAACAGGGGAAAATTAATATAATAAATAAAGATTTAGTAAATGTTCATATTATATGTGCAGAGTCATCACAGTGGTGAAAAAGTGAATACCCAAACGGCAATGAGATTTGAGAATTTATATACCCATTGTAATAGGGGAAGGGGAAGAAAGAATGGGGTGATATAGGGAACTTATGGAAGAGCAGAACATGTTTAGGAAAGATGAATGGGTCCTTAGAAGAATAGATGGGGGATGTGATAATTTCTGACAGTTTGTCTGAATGTGGTTTGAATTTTCTGTCTTCTCTTCTGTAATAAGAGTCATCTTCCCTTATTGATGGAATTCCTGGGGAGAGGATTCCTGACAATTGGGCTCCTTTTGGAGAATTGGTCTTCAGGGAGATAAAGGGAATTCAGAGAGAGCCCTTTCATGCATTTGCTGTTTTTCAAGTGCAAAATAATCAATATACTAAAGCAGCATGTTTTGGGTGGCATGTACTGAACTCCCTCAGTAAAACTTAGACATGTAATAACGTAGGGAGTTGTGTTTTTAAGAGGACTTTATGAGAAAATAGGCTTCACACAACCAAACTGACCAAACAGATAAGCTGATGGATTAGTGGTATGCATTAAATATAAAGTTACTAAAAATTTAATATTAAGGGTAAAAAAAGAGAGAATGTAGTATATAATGGCCATATGCAACAATGTACATATAGCAAAACTATTCAAATAAGTGAGAGATAAAAATGAGGATAGCATATGTAAAAAGTTTCACTGTTTTTAGTAATCATAGTGGGCAATGTTATATGTGTAACTTCTTATGTGTCTAATATAATTATGTAATATTCTAATTCTATTACTTCCTAGGTCCTTGAGAACCAGGGCTTGAGTGTGGAAGATAGAGATACAGACACATTATCTGTTAAAAGAGTTAAGTTAAAACTCTGTGTTCCAAGAAATTGAATTGGAAGTCTTAGTATGGATCCCATGAGGTATTTTATTATATATCCTAGCTCTTTCTACTAAAATGTCCTAGAAATAAGGCCATTGCAGTGATAATGACCATTCCTACTGCCCAGATTATATTAAAACAATACTTCCTCATAGCTCCCCTCCACCCGGTTTCTACCCTCCCCTGCCCTTAACCCTCCCCCACTGTCATCATCCATAGGTGTACAATTTTTTCCAGTCTCTTCCTGCACCCCCCCACACTCCTTTCCCCCCAAGAATTGTCAGTCCACTCCCTTTCTATGCCCCTGATTCTATTACATTCACCAGTTAATTCTGTTCATCAGATTTTTTTATTCACTTGATTATTAGATTTACTTGTTGATAGATATGTATTTGTTCTTCATAATTTTTATCTTTTTATTTATCTTCATCTTTCTTCCTCTTCTTAAAGAATACCTGTCAGTATCTTATATAATAAAAGAAAAACATGCAAATTTGACCGTACCTTAGCTCCTGATTAGCTCTGATACCAGGCAATCAGGAGCGGGGGCAGGGCCAAGTGGCATGAGCTCCGGGCCCCGGGGGTGGAGATGAAATGGTGGTGGCAGCAAGCACCCAGCCCCCGGGTGCTGTGAGTGGAAGTGGCAGCGAGCACCCAGCCACCAGGGCCGGGTGGTCGCAGGCAGCTGAGGCTGAGCTGAGCAGAGCGATGGCTGGGTGCCCAAGGCCTAAAGCCTCAGAGGCTTTGAGGCTTTAAGGCCTTGGACAGGCTGGGAGTGAGCCATCAGTTGGACATCCCCTGAGGGGATGTCCAGTATGTGAGAGGGGGCAGGTTGGGTTGAGGGACCACCCACCCCAGTACACGAATTTTGTGCACCAGGCCCCTAGTTTCATATAATACTGGTTTGGCAGTGATGAACTCCTTTAGCTTTTTCTTATCTGTTAAGCTCTTTATCTGACGTTCAATTCTAAATGATAGCTTTGCTGGGTAGAGTAATCTTGGTTGTAGGTTCTTACTACTCATTACTTTGATTATTTCTTGCCACTCCCTTCTGGCCTGCATAGTTTCTGTTGAGAAATCAGCTGACAATCGTATGGGTGCTCCCTTGTAAGTAACTAATTGTTTTCTCTTGATGCTTTTAATATTCTCTCTTTGTCTTTTGCTCTTGGCATTTTAATTATGATGTGTCTTGATGTGTTCCTCTTTGGATTTCTTTTGTTTGGGGTTCTGTGTGCTTCCTGGACTTGTAAGTCTATTTCTTTCACCAGGTGGGGGAAGTTTTCTGTCATTATTTCTTCAAATATATTTTCAGTATCTTGCTCTCTCTTTTCTTCTGGAACCCCCATAATTTGGTTGTTGGTATGCTTGAAGTTATCCCAGAGGCTTCTTACACTATTTTCATATTTTTGGATTCTTTTTACTTTTCCAGTTGGGTGTTTTTTGCTTCTATGTATTTCAAATCTTTGACTTGATTCTTGTGATCCTCTAGTCTGCTGTTGGATCTCTGTATATTATTCTTTATTTCAGTCAGTGGATGCTTAATTTCTAGTTGGTAATTTTTAGTATCCTCAAGGGTCTCAATAAATTTATTGGCCTTTTCTAGAAAATTCTTGAAAAACCTTATAAACATGGTTTTGAACTCTATATCCAGTCATTTGCTTTCCTCCATTTCTTTCATTTGTGACCTGATTCTCTGTCTCCACATTTTGGCTGCTTTCCTGAGTTGATACAGTGGCTTTGTGTGCTAGGTGTCCTATAGGGTCCAGTGGCTCATCCTCCCCAGTTACCTGAGGTGGACACTCTTGGTGCATCCCTTTGTGGGATGGGTGCACAGTCTTTTTGTAGTTAAGCCTTGATTGTTGTTGGTATCACTGGGAGGAACTGACCTCCAGGACAATTGGCTATGAAGATCAGCTGTGTCTATGATGAGAGAATTTCTGTACTGAGACACCCTTATGAGACAATACTTGCTTCAGTGAGGCTTTGGTGGTCACTGAGTCTTCCCCCTGAGTGTGTCCCTTATAGATCTGAGGAGTTGTGATCTGGATGGTCCTACTCTGACCCCTGAGTACATTGGCTCTTGGATCTCCAAGGAGGTGCTAATTTAGCCTCTGCCTGAGGCCACCCAGCAGGAGCTATGGAGGGATCTGCAGATTCCTCTTCTTTGTTTGGTTTTTGGAGGTGCCCAGATGAGGCCCAACTGTGAAACAGTGCAATCTGCTATGGGGCCTTGGACCTTCTTTTGGATGTTCTGGGTCTCACTGACTCCACTGCAGTTTGTTAGGTAAGTTGATTTCAAAGGACCAGGCCATTCATATGCAAAAGCCTCTGCACACAGCTTGAATGGGGTAGAGTCTCAGGGCAGAGCAAATAGCAATGGCTTCCTGTCAGCCCTGCCCTAAGAGGCCCTCGGGTCTCAGTGTCCCTCAGAAATCACTGCAAGTACCTTTGCAATATCACTTGCAGTATCACTGAAAGCTGCTCTCAAGTTCTGCCTGCTGCCAGACAGTCCAATTTCTCCCCGTATAAATCTTTGTCCCCAGAGTCTCCCCCCAGAACTGGAGTTCAGATCAGTCAGAAGCTTGTGTCTCTCTCCAGATTGAAAAAGCCAGCCGTGTACCCAGTTGCCAGCCCTCTCTGCACATGTGCACTTTGGTACCTCTGCCTTTACTTCCTCAGTCTGAGTCTCAGTGTGCTTTTCTCTTTCCTTCTAGTAGAATTTCCACTCAGCCAGTCTTTCTGTGGTTCTAGATGATGTCCATTTTGTCTTTTAGTTGTAGTTTTTAAGTTGTTGTATGAGGCAGCAGTTCAGGTGTTTACCTATGCTGCCATCTTGGTTTCTCTCTGGGTCTTTTTGAAGAAATGGCTGACCCCTGGTTTTGGCAGGAACCACATATGTCTGCATCATCTTATCAGACCAAATAACCAGGAAGGTACCAGAAACTACAAGTGTATCACAAGGACACAGGAGCCAACTTGAAGAGACTCCTACTGCCCCTAAAATGAAACAATTTAAATTATAGTAAGATGACAATAATAATTAGAAGTACCTAATGTTTAATAATAATGAAAACCTCATCAAATGTGTTTACATTCATGAATTCCTAGTGATGTTAAAAAAAATAATTGGCCACCTTTGCAGGATTATGGAGAACCACTTCAACTTAAAAACTAATGAAAAACAAAAGATTTATCCTGCCTCTTCTCTATTAATGTACTAGTAGGCAAGCAAATAGTAAATAAAGGAAAGTTTCTTTATAAAATTATTTCGTATAATAAACACAATAAAAGCATATATTTAGTACATAACCATTTTGCAACTTCCACCTAAATTAACGGCTGTCGGCACTGAGCATCAGTGGTTACTGTCCTTAGGCGTAGAGAGACCACCAGACCATGATGAGTCTTCTGATGAAAGAGAACACTGCTTTCTCTAGCTGGTTTGGCTCACTGGATAAAACATTGGCCTGTGGCCTGAAGGATAGTGGGTTTTATTCCAGTAAAGGGCATGTAGCTCAGTTGCAGGTTCCTGGCTTTGGTCAAGGGGTATGCGGGAGGCAACCAATCAGTGTGTCTCTGTCTCACATTGATGCTTCTCTCTATATTACCTCTAAAATGAACATTAAAAAAGACCACACTGCCACCAAAAGCCTTGCCAAAAGAATCAAAATAAAATCTGATCAGGCCTCTGGATCCAGTTGCATGCATTAACTTCACCATGAGCATATAAGTCACTACAATCTAGACTGGGACACTATAGTTCATCCTGTTCTGTGGTGATGGGGCAGTTAGGTATCTTGTTTGTGATGGTGCTTACACAAAGCTACATATGTGATAAATATTTCACAGCACTTTAAAACATACACAAATGAGTGAATATATAATTGATGAAATTTGAATACACTCTGAAAATTGCATCAATGTCAATGTCATGGTGCTCGTGGTGTAAATGGTTATGCAAGATGTAAATATTGGGGGAGAAAGAGTAAAGGGTGAAAGGGACCACCACGTACATTTTTTGTAACTATGTGAATCTATCATTATTTCAAAATGGTTTTAAAATGGGCAAAGCTAAACAATAGTAGTTAAGGATGCAAAATTGAGTGAGCAAACTATAGTAAAATGTAAGGAAGTGGTTGCTTATAAGTTGCAGTAATAGTGGTTAGTTCTGGAGAAAGGGAGTTGTAATCTGGATGGGGCATGTGAAGGGGCTTGTCATATGTTTGGTGAAGTTGTTTCTTGACTTCGGAGATGGTTATAGAAGTTTACCTTATGCTAATACACCAAACTATGCATTTTTGTGAAAGTTTTGTGTGTGGTGTGCATGTATCTATATGTGTACATTCTTTCGATTTTTTTTTGTTTATGGAACAGAGTAAAAGGTGAACAGGGGCCATTTAAGACACAAAGTATATTGCTTCCAGCTAATACTAGATAGCTGCTGAAATCGGAGGCTTAATGAGCTGGTACAACACTCTTAGGTTTATGTCTTTGCATTAACAGGGAAAACCTCCAAATGATCCAGGTTTAAGTAATGGAATGCCATTCTGAATTGTTAAATTAGACTATTTTAGTAGCAATGAGCATAGACAATATTATGCTCCACCTTGAGAATACATGTTTTTAAAGATATGAGAAAATCCATAGGGTTG
This sequence comes from Antrozous pallidus, assembly GCA_027563665.1. Taxonomy (NCBI): domain Eukaryota; kingdom Metazoa; phylum Chordata; class Mammalia; order Chiroptera; family Vespertilionidae; genus Antrozous; species Antrozous pallidus. The sequence goes on from CM050514.1 coordinate 24,210,973, forward strand.
GCTATGGTGAATTATAATCTAATGAATTTACAACTACCATAAATTATTAATCCACCACAAAATTATAGCTAATTGGATCCCAAGGTCTATTAAAGCTTATAACCACTTATATCAATATTTTCAAATCCCTCTTACATAGACTGTGCATCTTTATTATTTTGTGTGTGGGATTGGGGATGGGGTGGAAGCAGATTCTTTAAAGGAATGTCCCAGAATGCATTTAGCCTCCTCAATTTGCATATGGGTAAATGCTGGAATCCTGTATAATAAAAGGCTAATATGCAAATAGACTGAATGGTGGAACAACCAAACAACCAGTCGCTATGTAATGCATTGACCACCAGGGGGTGTGCATGGAACATGGTGGGTGTTGGTCATGGCGAGATAGTGGAGCAGGTGAGCAGAGGTGCCAGACCAAGGCGGAGCACTGGTTGCTGTCATCGGAGCAAGCCTCTGGTGGTTACTGAAAATTCTTTGTTCCCATGCACTGCGGTCCTGCCTGGCACTCGCACATGCTACTCACCACCCCCACTTGAACCCACTGCTGGTGCTGACCCCGATTGCTTCACGCTGTCAGCAGGTATGAGTGGGCAGCAGCAGACGCTGGGCTGCTGGCAGACAGGACATGGGGCCACAGCGGAAGGGACCGGACAGAAGTTGCAGAAGATGGACCAAGACCCGCCCTTTACCCACTGCAGCTTCACAGCCCACAGTTCCGTTCAAGGTGCATGAATTTGGGCACTGTGCACCTAGTCCTATTTAATAAAAGAGTAATATGCAAATTTACCATCACTCCAACATACTAGAGGGCTGACGCCATGTGGTCAAAGATCCTGCCCCCATGTGGACACAAGATGGCCGCCACGAGATGACCAGCAGGGGAGGACAGTTGGGAGGGACCAGACCTGCAAGGGAGGATAGTTGGGGGTGATTAAGCCTGCAGGGTAGGGAAGTTAGGGGTGACCAGGCCAGCAGAGGAGGGAAGTTGGGGGTGACTGGGCCTGCAGGGAAGGGCAATTGGTGGGGTGGGGAGACCCAGGCCTGCAGAGAAGGGCATTTGGGGGGAGGACCAGGCCTGCAGGAGAGGGAAGTTAGTGGTGACCAGGCCTACAGTGGAGGGCAGGTGGGATAGACCGGGCCTGCAAGGAAGGGCAGTTGGGGGTGACCCAGGCCTGCAGGGGAGAGCAGTTGGGGGGACCAGGCCTTCAAGGGAGGGCAGTTGGGGGCAATCAAGCTTGCAAGGGAGGGCAGTTAGGGGTGACCAGGCTGGCAGAGGAGGGAAGTTGGGGGTGACTGAGCCTACAGGGAAGGGCAATAGGAGGTGACTCAGGCCTGCAGGGGAGAGCAGTTGGGGTGGACCAGGCCTCCAGGGGAGGCTAGTTAGGAGTGACTAGGGCTGCAGGAAAGGGCAGTTTGGTGGGACCCAGGCCTGCAAGAGAGTGCAGTTGGTGGGGATGGGAACAGACAAGCAGAGGAGAGTAGTTAGGGGTAATGAGGCTGGCAAGGAAGGGCAGTTAAGGGTGACCAGGTCGACAAGGGGAGAAAGTTGGGGGTAACCAGGCCTGCAGGGGAGGGCAATTGGGGGGAACCAGGCTGGCAGGGGAGGGCAGTTAGGGGCAACCAGACTGGCAGGGGAGGGCAGTTAGGGGCAACCAGGCTGGCAGGGGAGCAGTGAGGCATCAGTCAGGCTGGCAGAAGAGTGGTTACGGAGTGATCAGGCTACCAAGAAGCAGTTAGGGGCAATCAGGAAGGCCAGGGAGCAGTTGGGAGATACATTCCATGTTCTGTTCCAATAATTTCTCATTCTCTCTCCTCTTTCCTTCCTCATACTCCACGTGTAGAAGACCACCTATTTCCCCTTGTGTATTTCTGCTTGCCTTTTAGATAAAAGTTGTGTCGTTATATCTTGAGTACTTAGAGATGACATGTCTAAAAGATATAATAGTCGTTTTAAAAACAGAGTGCTGCACTAAGGTTTCATTTCCCATTTGGGACTTTGGCATTCTTTCTGAACATTCTGCTATAGCTGTCTGAAAGGAAAATGTCAGTTTTAATGCACGTTGGCTTAGAATAAAGTAATTCTTTTCTTTAAAGGATGTTTTTATTGATTTTTGGAGAGGGAGAAAAGAAAGAGATAGAGAGATAGAAACATCACGGACAGAGAAACATCATTGATTGGTAGCCTCCTGTATGCCCCCTAGAGGGGATCAACCCAGTCATGTGCCCTGACCAGGAATCAAACCTGCAACCTCCTCGTGTGTAGGTTGTCACTCAGCCACTGAGCCACACCACCGGGTGATTAAAGTAATTCTTACCAAGGTTGTTCACCTACTTGTTATGAAACAATTGGGCATTTATTAAAGTCATGAAATGTTGGAATTTCACATGTGAAGAAGATAAAGTCATCTCACTGGCCATTTCTTGTGGGTTTTGCGATGCTCTGTTTTTACAAGACTTAATATTTTTCCCGTCCTTTCTTCTATTTATCTATAGAAGACTTATTGTAATGCACAATCTGCCTTTGTTGTTACTAGACTTATGTGATACTCAGTTGTCAATAGATTATAATATGCAGAGGGTAAATGGGCATTTCCATTTGTAATGGTGCAATGGCTCATCATGTGACAACGCAGATGTAGACATCTGTCTTCTGTTCTCCTGTCTGTCTGCCTGCTTTTTCTCTGTCTCCCTCAACTAATGTCATTTTTATTGAGTAAGCTCCTAACCCAATGGTTGGCAAACTGCAGTTCATGAGCCACATTTGGCTCTTTGGCCCCTTGAATGTGGCTCTCCCACAAAATACCATGTGCAGAGATGCACGTACAGTGTGACTGAAACTTCATGGGCCATGTGCAGATGTCGATTTTTGGCTCTCAAAAGAAATTTCAATTGTTGTACTGTTGATATTTGGCTCTCTTGACTAATGAGTTTGTCCTAAACCATATTCTTGGAATTTTGCATTTCAACTTTGGAGACATTTCTATCACCCCTTCCACATTCTGCCCACAGGCATACTTACCTGGTCAGCCAGGAGGAGCCCATGGGTCCCCACCCCTTTTCTTGGCTCTCTCTAGAATGTCATCTTTAAAGCTCTATTGTCATACATACAAAAGTCAGGCTTATTCGATGGATGTGCATTCTGTCCTGAATGTCAAAATATTTAAGCCAGTTTTTAAATATATTTTATATTGATTTCGGAGAGGGGGCGAGGGATAGGAACATCAGTGATGAGAGAGAATGATTGATCATTAGATGTCTCCTGCACACCCCCTACTGGGGAATCGAACTGTGACCTCCTGGTTCATAGATCATCACTCAATCACTAAGCCACACTGGCTGGGCTAGGCCAATTTTTAAAATAAAAACAGCCTTGAACAACTTCTTGACAAGTTAAAACATCTTTTCTTCTTTGGTTGTATTGGGTCTCTCGAGCTGCAGGAGAACAGGAGCTGTGTCTGCTTGTCTTCTCCACTCCCCCATTGTATCCTCATCCCTAGCACATATGACTATATTTTTGTTGAATATTGAACAGAATAACAAATGATTAAAGGATGAAAGGAAAGTTTGCTGACTTGCAACACCTTTTTTCTCCTGTTCTTTCTCAAGTTCTGCTTTCAACTTCATGATAGCTACATTGTGGCTTCCACTGAACTCCTAAATGTATTTTTCTGCTTTATATGACTATTGATTATTCTTCTTACACCCAAGTTATTGCTGTGTGCCCAGAATTATGCTGGCCGCTAAGATTTATCATACTTGATGTCTCCATGAGATCATAACCCAGTCCCAGAAAGCTCAGTGGGTCTGGTGTAGAAGTGAGTTTTTCCTTCTTTAAATATAGTGATGTCTACTTCATACAATTTAATATGGACAGAAGGCATTAGACATACATGGATCCCACCTACTCCTTCACAACCAGTGAGTGGCATGAGAGAAATACAAATGAAGTCCTATAGCATCAAAAATAAGAATATCATGCCCTGACACATACAGAATGCTTTTACTTTATTCAGAGTTGATAGGAATCAGACTATTACACACTTCTCAACAAACTTAATTTAAAAAATACATGATATTCACTTTCCATCCTGACTAGAGCATTGCTTATCAAATTCTCCATCCAGAAATCTTTAAGGCAGAAAATAGTGAGCATGTATACCACTGGGGTGTGGGAAGACATAGCCACAAATAAAACTAAACTTTAACTGAGGCCTCCTGGTTTTTCTTTAAAATGAATTCAAACTGTGGTTTGTATTTTAAAATCATGCTTTTGCTAGGAGGAACAATGGCAGCTTGAAAGGATGTACTCCAATTTCAGGCTCAATGTACCCCTGGACTATTGCTAGCACACCCCAGTTTGTGCAGTCCAGTTGTAGGGTTTTTAAGTTTGAAAGATACTTAGGCTTATTGAAAAAAAAAAAACCACCCCTAAACACTTAGTCTATGTTAAGGAAAATAAAATACAACTTATAGAGACAACATAAGGTCTGTATCCAGCATAGACACATACAACTTTAAGATTTCAGAGAGACAAAGTTTACTTCAAATGAGGGGAACTTCCAGGAAGATTTTAAGAGGAGGCAACATTCTGGGCAGTAAGATTCTTCCTTTTGGGTACTCGGTGAAAATACAGAACAGGATCTATGCTTTAGTCTTTCTCTTTCTTCCTCTTACATCTCATCTGTGATACCCTCACTTCTCTGACAACATCCTTATGAAGAAGAGGCCCAGTGCATGGATTCATGCACTGGTAGGGTCCCTTGGCCTGGCCTGTGCAGATTGAACTGAAACTGGCTCTTTGACATCTATGAGGGGTCCTGGATTGCGACAGGGAGTTTAGGTTAAGGATTATGGAGGGGTATTTGGGGACTTAATATCCAGGTATGAAACATGTTCCAATATAGAAAGCTCCTGAGATCACGCTCCAGGTAACTGAGGTAATGCTGTACCATTTGATAATATACACTTTCTTATTTAAAAGATTCTCTTTTTTCATTGTTTTATTTCAACATATGGACTGACTCATCCAAATTTTTGAATGCCTGATCTTAACTGGGGAGTTTAATGACATTATGTCCCAAGATGATTAAGTGTAATGGGGGTGGGAGAGTCAGAGAAAGGGGCTTATGTAAGGACAGATTGAGCCCATCACACGAAACCTCATATGAGGTCTTGCCAGGGCAGGAAGCTTAGGCTCTAACTGTTGGATGAGGGGAAGTAAGAATGGTTTCAAACCTAATGATTAGGTTGGCCTATTAGGGTGCGCATTCTAGATGACAATAAATCCTCAACTAAGGACAGTGAAATCAGAGAGGGTATGCTCTGGAGACAGTTAGGAAATAGAATTGATAGAAATGGGTTTAGAGTGAGTCAGGAGAAAGTGTCTAGGTACATACCCATGTTTTAGAGGGACTGGAAAGAGAATAATAAAAATTTAATAATAATGAAAATAAATAATATTTTCGAGGACCTACTATATTCCTGGTGTAAAACTGTATGATTTACATAAATTTTCAATCAACAAACCTCGTGGCAGTCCTTGGAATTTGGTACAGTAGTGTCCCCATTTTATAGATGCTGAAACTGAGGCTCAGGTAGGGTTACCCAACTCAAGATAACACTGCTTAGAATGGAGCAGAGCTGGGCATCACAGGAAAGACAAGACAAGTGAGACATGATTGCTATCCTCAATAAGATAGACGCTTAAAGAATCTCTTTATGGTGACCAGCACTTTAGAGTAAACAAAACACTTTTAAATAGTTTGGTTGATTCTCACATAATAGGGTAAGAGGCACTGCCAACATGACTTTACAAATGAAGAAACTGAGACCTAGAGTCAGTTGTCTAGGGTCACACAGCAGGTAGGTGACATGCCTGGTTCAGATAAGAAACATGAGTACTTTTCAGGACACTATGGTTTCTTTTTTATATGCACCATTGGTGAGATATTGCTGCTGCTTATGCTGTTGCATGTTCCATGTCATTCATGGAAAGAGCAGAGAGGATAAGGTTCAGATTCTGGAATCAGACTGCTTAGTTAGCATTCTATTTCTCCTATAAGACCTTAGTCGAGTTTCTTAATTTCTCTGAATCTATTTTCTTACACAGGTAATGGGAATAATAATTGCATCTTTTGATATTTTTATGGGGCTGCAGTCATAATTTTAAAAAGATAATTTATGCAAAGTGCCTGGAACCTAGTAAAATTCAATAAATGCTAGTAATAACGGTAGTTCAAAGAAATGACATCCAGTTAGCTATGGGAGGAAATATTAAAATATATAAAATCACATTGGAGATGAACTTTAAAGGAGTTCAAAAGGTGTAGAAGGAGCAATACTGGATTTAGGAAATTAAGAGTATTTTAAAGCCTGATGATTATTTTTATTTAGGCTGGCAATAAGGTTTATGAGTAAGAGAGCTGAATTATGGGAAATGTACTTAAGAAAAGCAATTAGGCAGCCAGTGTAATAAACCTGGCGAGAATCACTTGGGTCCTGAACGCAGGTGGTCGTGCAAGAAATGGAAAGGCAGAGCCTGACATGTCTGAGGTGCTACAGAGCATCTTAGAAGAGTTCTTCCCAGCATGCATTTGGGTTGCTTCCCCACAATATTACTTGGTGAGTACATAAGAAATGCAAATTCATTTTCCAATTTGACTAAGCCAAAAATTTAATCTGGACAGTATTTGCTATACAACTGTTAAATGCATTCCAGAATCAGGTGTAAACGATTAAGGAGTTACATGCTGTTCTGATCGCCAGCACTTTGTTTTTATCCTTTGCCACAGGAAACTGGAGTTAGTGTATGAACTCACTTAGCCACCTTTGCTATTCTGTCTGCATTCTGAGGGTTATTTTTTGTTTGCTTGTGTGCTTATTTATATTTTGAGTTCTCACTTTGAAGCATGGTCTCCAGTATGTATATTTTTTCCAGAGTGCAGAAATATATAAGATGAAAAAATACCTACATCCTAATGGTTGTACCTAGTATTTCAGTCTTAGTTGAATTTTTATAGCTGCCCTTCTGTTGAGCTGAATTAACTTTGAGTAGAGTGACCGCTTTAAAATTATTACTCATAATGTTTTAATTTCTCATATCCTACATGCAGTGGAAGTGGTTGGACTTTTTGTAATGAGCTTTGTCTTCATTCTAGAATACTTCAGAATATTTGTGATCTAAAAGTAGCAGAAAAATCTTGAGAATATGTGCAATTTTAGGGAAAGGAGAGGAAGGACATGTAAGCCTAAAGGGTATTATTCAACCTAACATGGCTGGCTCATCCTGCCTGACAATCCTGGGTCCATTGGGGCTGTCCATATGGATGAAGTTTGCAGGTGCTTATTAAAATTAGGGCAAGGGGCTGGCTTCCATGATGTGGTTTCAGGTGTGTTGTTCCAGATGGGTACCATTCCACTCATTTCTTCAGGAGAATATCAGGGACTGAAATAATCTCAGATCCAAGCTGACCAATGACTAAAACAGTCACAACTGGCTTTTATGTGCTTCTATTTGGTATCTGTTAAAATGACCTCAGGTGCTTGCCTTTTCAGAGTTGCCAATCAAAGACTTGTATGTCCTAATGTCTAGGAACATAGTCTGGTTGGTCAAACAAGAATAAAGAATGAGTTATCAGCCTGGCTGGTGTAGTTCAGTGGTTGAGCATCAACCTATGAATCAGGAAGTTATGGTTTCATTCCCAGTCAGGGCACATGTCTGGGTTGCAGGCTTGATCGCCAGTGTGGGGTATGCAGGAGGCAGTTGATCAATGATTTATCTCTCATCAATGATGTTTCTATCTCTCTCCTTTCCTCTCCTTCTCCTTCTCCTTCTCCTTCTCCTTCTCCCTCTTCTTCTCCTTTTTCTTCTTCTTCTTCTTCTCCTTCTTCTTCTTCTTCTTCTTCTTCTTCTTCTTCTTCTTCTTCTTCTTCTTCTTCTTCTTCTTCTTCTTTTCTCTCTCTCTTTCTCTTTCTCTCTCCCTCCCTCCCTCTCTCTCTCTCTCTCTCTCTCTCTCTCTCTCTCTCTCTCTCTCTCTCTATATATATATATATATATATATATATATATATGTGTGTGTGTGTGTGTGTGTGTGTGTGTGTGTGTGTGTGTATTATAAAGAATGAGCTATCACAATGATTCTCATTATCATATCTTATGGTTATAAGTTTGTAAGTTTCACTATGTATGAGGCAGCAAATAATAATACCACTGAGAATAAACTAGGGGGGTTTAGAACAACCTTGCCCAGTGTTTGTCACCAAAAAATCACAGTCCCTCTGCATCTCATCAAACATTCAAAATGTCCTTAAAATGCTAGAAACAGGGTAAATCTCTTTTTAAGTCTGCTACCTCATATATGCCCATTGTGCTCATAACTTACCTGAATGAATTCTTTAAATGAGCTGTTGATGTCCTATTAGCCACTTTTTTTCCTCCTAAAGAAATTCATGTTCAGCTGCAAGGTAACTTCCCTGTGTGAAATTTACAAGTCTGTCAACCATAAAAAACATTAATGCATAATACATAAACAAAACGTATGCTCTTTAAAAAAAATGGCAAGAGAAAAAAGAATTTACTTTCTGCTTTCCAAAGGGAGAAGCCATGAATTTTACATTTTTATTTTTTATGCCTTTTTGCCTTTAAATATATGAGATGACTATTAATGTCCATATTCACAGCAGGGGTGGAAGGGAAATGGCAGTAAATTGTAAAGCACATTTACATTATAACAAGGCCCGTGGAAGCATTGTAATTCACACAGTTATTTCAACAGCGGTTTGGACTCCCTCCAATTTAATTTTCTGGAGTTAGGCTATGCAGCTGGGTCATTCCTGGTCTAATCTGGGAAATGTACCTCTTAAGGCTGTGGATTAGAATGCCAGCCTCCCAGCTGTCACCCAGGAGCATCATTTACGGCCATTGAGGTCCGAGGGCAAAGCATCAGAACCACTTAATGTGGACACAGCAGCTCAGCTAGCTTCATAAACTCTGTTGCAAAGGGCAATAATCAATATTTCACGTTTAATGATGCAGAGCTAAAATTAGTATAGATTTTATGTCTTCTACTTTTCCAAATTATGCAAACATTAGTAGCCCCTTTTTTAGTGTTCTTATTACACTTCTATTAAAAGGGAGTGTTGGGGGTGGGGACAGTGAGGAAGGCTGGTGATATTTAATTGAATGATTGGCTAGTCAAAAGTGTCAAAAGTAATTTTGGCTTTTAACTTTTGTTCAGTAGTTACCCTCAGGTTAATATTAAATTATCACATACACCCCCCCCCACACACACACAAAAAGATGATATATGTAAGGTGCACAGGCCTTATTACCCATAACTGCACAGAGGTAAATTGCAGATTGTTTTCATATTTTAAGTTACTTTCCATGTTCTAGAATATGCTGAGAATAAAATGCCCAGGGTATAAGTAAGAATAATTAAAGGGTTGAGGTTTAGGCAGAAGTGCACTTCAGAGAAAAAGCAATTTTGTGGGGACTTCTGATTTTAAAGTTGTCCAAAGAACAAGTTTAGACAGTAGAAGTGGCAGGGACAGGAAAACGTAAGAACAGTGTTATTTATTATTGGGCAGGTTAAGAGACTGATAAAGTGGCCACAGAGATAAGCTTGTCTAACCTTTTGTTATAGTCTCCTGTGTGTAACCTGAGAAATACTTGCAGAAATAAGGTGTGAGGGGGAAGCCAGACACAAAAGAACAAAATTCAACATCCACCATCCAGCCTAAGAGTTAACACCCAAGTCACTTCAGAACAACTCTTATGGCAGTGGGAAGCGTGGCTTTGGCAAGTAGGCAATCAATTATCCTCCCTAACAGCACAGCCTACATTTCACAGACACTTATAACAAAGATTTTACTTGGAGAAATGGGATTACAGAACATAGAATGCTATATCTTTAGGTTGTACTTGAATAATTCAATTTATATTTTTCATAGGGGCTTAGCCCAAATTTCAAAAGAGGCAAAAGTTAAATAGAGCCTGGTAGAAATTATCCCCTCACCTGGTAAGTCAAACTGAGCTAGAAACTTGGGGTTAGGCCCTTGAGTTGAAAATTTTTTTCTTTGGCTACCCTCTGATTTCATGCCAGGGCCTCCCACTGTACAAACTTTATCCAAAGCCACAGAACAAAGGGGACTGCTTGATAAAGTCCAAAATTATGAGCCTCCCAGAGCACAGAGGAGATTGGCAAAAGGGAAAGAATATAAATGGGGAGATGATGGTCAAGGGGTGCAAAGTTTCCGTTAGGTAAGATGAAAAAGTTCTGGAGATTTAATGTACAACAATGTCCTAGTACTGTAGTGTAGACTTGAAGTTTGCTAAAGTGTTCTTTCCACACACACACACACACACACACATACACAGAATGGTAACTACATAGTGAGGTGCTGAATATGTTAATTAGCTTAAGTGTCATGATTTTACAATGTATACATATATCAAATGTACACCTTAAATATATACAGCTCTAACTGTCAATTATACCTCAATAAAACTGGAAAAATATAATCCTATATAATAAAAGCCTAATATGCTAAGTGCTGGGTCGACTGGTCATCTGTTCAACCAATCAAAGTGTAATATGCTAATGATACACTAAGACCTCTCAACTGCTCTCTGTGATGTGCACTGATTACCAGGGGCAGATACTCCAGCCTGTAGTTTAACTTGATGCTGGGGTCCAGCAGATCAGGACTGAGGGAGATGGGCCGGACATGCCCTGAACCCCTCCCACATCCTTTCCAGCCCTGATTGTGCATGGTGAGGTCCCTGGGCATGGCCTGTGCTCTTTTACAATCCAGAACCCCTTGGGGGATGTCAGAGAGACAGTTTTGGCCCGATCTCACAGGCCAGGCTGAGGGATCCCACTAGTGCAGATTCATGCACCAGGCCTCTAATGTTAAATAAAAAAGAAGGCTTCAGAGTGATTTTAGAAAGTTGAAATAGAGGGGCAGAAAAGAATCAGCAAAGGACATACAACTTGAGATTTGGGAGAAGGGCATTAAGCTAATAAGGGTTTCTTTTCATTCCAGTCATATTAATACATTCAACTCACTTATTCAACAGGTATTTATTAGACTTCATCTGGAGAATAGATACCTTAAGATGAGTAAGTCACCATCCCTGACTTCGAGGAACTTGGCTGGGGATGGGGGAAAGTGGGGAGTCAGATAAAGAGATAATGCTAACAAGGATCAGCACTGGTTGCAGAGGAAGCAGAGTGAGTGCCCAACTATCCTGTTGAGTTCTGAAAACCTGTATGGAGGAAAGGGAAGGTGGAGGCTTCCTAAAGGGAGAATGGAGTGGCCAATAGAAGGGTGGGGGACACACTATCCACGAATGTCCAATAAGAAAGCAGGTGAGTTCTGGGACTGGGTGAAATTTCATATGATCCAGAATTGGAGAGGGAGTGTATGGGACAGGGCTTGGCAGTGCAGCTAGGAGAGACAGCCTGGGCCCTGGTGCACCAGCTCTTGGCAGAGACCCTGGAACCCATCTGAAAGCACCGGGGGCTATGTTGGTTTCTAATAGGGAAATGGCATTGTTAGATATAAAACCAGAGACAAAGAGGACTAGTGGGAGAAACCAACGAGAGGAAAGACTGATTTGTATATTTTTAATGCCAAATTAAAACAAAACTATCTCCAAGAGTGAAACTCCAAGCGAAAATCTGTAGAACAAGCCATCTCTTCCATATCCATCTCTGAGAAAATGAGGACATGCTTTGGAACTTCCAGGCCAATTGAATTCAAGTGTTTTTGTACAGTTAGCTTAAATAACCAAATGATGAAATCAATCCTCCAAATTGTCAGCAGAGCAGCTGTTCAGAAAGCTCTTGTTAGTCATTGACCTTATGTTTAATATGATTTCCTAGAGCATGGATAGTCAGATTTGAAAAGTACCACTTCAAAGCCCTCCCCACCTGGGCAAGCTCCCCACAATGCAAGGAACAAGGCAAAGAGAGTGATGGGCAGAGTGCAAAAGCCCTTTCCTTCCTGTGCCCCAAATCTCCAGGGAAAAAGGAAAGATGAAAGCACACCACAGGCACATCTTAGAGAAGAAAGTAATGGGACTACCAATACCTCATCTATTTCCTAATCATAACAGAGGGAATAAATAAGAAAATGTTTATGACCTAAAAATTCCTTCTCTGAATAACTAAGGCTTCTTTTCCAGTCTGTTTTCTTTCGGTAAAGTGACTTCAAACATGGCTTTTTATATGACTTGGATTTATTGTTTATGCCAGTGGTGGTGGGATGGGATATGATGAAGGATTATGTAAGAGGGATGGAAAGTTGGGACAAACAAAGGGTGGATGTGGAGACTTATTCTTAGAATAAGGATCCAGCATACATAGTGATGAAAAGTTTTACCTTGAAAATAAAAAGTCATGTATACTATTTAAAAGAATGGTCTATCTTTATCTGTCATCTACCTATCTATCTAGCTATACATCCATCTATCTGTCTACCTATCTATCTGTCATCTCTATCTTCCTGTCCATTTATCATTTATATTCTGCCTATATAGTACTTGCCTGTACTTTGAAAAGCACACTTGTAGGAGGATTAAATTAAAAATAAAGAAGTGTGCACATCATGTAGTGAAAGGGAGGGGATAATTGTACCAACAGCCTGGAAAGAATAGTTCTGGCAATTGAATATTTAATTTAGCTTAAGCTTCTGGCAACCAAGGCAAATTAAACAACCTCTATAAGACATAAGTAGTTATTGTTGGTGAAAAGAAGTGAACTATTATATCAAAATGAGAAAATATCCCCTAGCACTAAATCCTAAAATCTTATTCATTTATATAAAAGAAAACATGTAGCAAAACATACAGTGCTTTATACAGCAGTTTGGCAGAAGATGCAGAAATGTTCTTCATTCGTGCTTTGTTATACCAATGTTGGATATAAAAGCAGGAGCCTTTAACAAAAAGGAACTGAAGACTGTAAGCTGCTTTATCCATTAATCTTCTGAATAAGAAAAAATTTAAGATGGTGCCAAAGTAAAATGAAATAAAACAACAACAGCACCTGTCCAGCTCTAAACTTTTATTGTTCTACTAGAGGCCTGGTGCACAAAATTTGTGCACAGGGTTTGTGTGTGTGTGTGTGTGTGTGTGTGTGTGTGTGTGTGTGTGTCCCTCAGCCCAGCCTGCACCCTCTCCAATCTGGGACACCTCCAGGCAGTAGGACATTCCTCTCATAATCCAGGACTGCTGGTTCCCATCAGCTTGCCTGCCTGCCAGCCTGATTGCCCATACCCGCTTCTACCTGCTAGGCTGATCACCCCCTAACCACTCCCCTGCTAAGCTGATCAACACCTAACTGCTCCCCTGCCAGCCCTATTGCCCCTAACTGCCCTCCCCTGCCAGCCTGGTCCCCTGCAACTGCCCTCCCCTGCAAGCCTGATACCCCCCCTCAACTGTCCTCCTCTGCAGGCCTGGGTCCCCCCAATTGTCTTCCCCTGCAGGGCTGGTCCCCCCAACTGCCCTTCCCTGCACGCCTGTGTCCCCCCAACTGTCCTTCCCTGCAGGCCTGGTCCCTCCTAACTGCCCTCCCCTACTGGCCTGATTGCCCAACAACTGCCTTCCCCTGCTGGCCATCTTGTGGTGGCAGTCTTGTGTCCACCTGGGGGTGGCCATCTTCTTTGTTGGAGTGATGGTCAATTTGCGTATTACCTCTTTATTATATAGAATGGCTCATCAAGTTAAGATTTTATATGTAGCTGTGTTAGGTTATAGCTCACACTGTCACTTCTGAGTTAGGATTCTTTTGATAGTGAACAAACAAACCAACAAGAAAACACACACACAGAAATAGCAGCCAAGAGTGCCTTCAGAAAATTAGAGTCATATTGGCTGGTTTGCTCAGTGGTTAGAGAGTTGGCCTGGACCAAAGCATCAAGGGGTTTGATTCCTGGTCAAGGGCACATACCGCAATTGCAGGTTCAATTCTTGGTCCTGGTTGGGGCTCAAGTGGGAGACAACCAATTGATGTGTCTCTCTCATATCGATGTCTCTCTCTTTTGCTCTTGCTCTCTCTTCCTTTTCCCCTACTCTCCCTTCCTTCCAATCTCTAAAAAAAAATCAATAGAAAAAGTATCTTCAGATGAAGATTAAAAAAAAGAAAATGAGAGAATCTATTGGCACATGAAACTGAAAAAATTCATTAATATCCCAGTTTCAAGCTGCAGTTTGACCCCAAAGTTTGCAGCATTACTAGGGCTCTAGCTCCTTGGCTGTTTTCCTTGGCCTCCATCATCTTTGCTCTACTATCTTTTCCTTCTGGTTAACCATTCTCACTTCTATTGCAGTTCCTGATATCCTCACATTTCAAATCCTATGCTTTTAAAATCAGAGGAAGGAAACAAAAGTCTTCTCCAAATACTGAAGAGAAGTTTAAACAATTAGCATCACTTAAGAAACTGATGTCAAAATATAATGTTGAGTAAATTAAGTCGATACAAAAGAATAATTTCTTATGATTTTCTAGAACAGGGAAAATTAATCTGTGATAGAAATCAAAACAAGGGTGCCTGTAGGAGAGGGAAATTGACTGTACAGGGACACAGAGTAACTTTCTGGAGTGAGAGAAATGTTCTATATTTTGTTTTGGGTGGTGGTTCTACCAATGTATTCCTTTGTGAAAACTCATTTTACTGTAGACTTGTGATATATACATTTCGTATCCATAGAAAAGAAAGCTCAGGTACTAAGAGAGCATGCTGGCTGATGTAAGGAGAAGTGACAGAAGTGGGCTGACATCTGAGGAGGGAGACAGGAATCTGGCACAGTTGGTTTAGACCACACTGAGAGATGGTGGCCAAGTTCTGGATATATTTCTACTCAGGACTCAACAAAATTAGTTTATTGAATGACTGTATTGTTAGAGAAAGAAAAGAATAAAGGCTGACTCCTGATATTGGCATATAAGTGAATAGTGATACTGTTTACTAAGATGAGACAGAAGTAGTGACAATGGAGGTTATAGGTGTGGAAATCAAGACTTTGCTTTTGAACTTGACATGTCTATCAGAAATGGACATAGAACTATCAGGTAGGCAAGTGGGAGTATAAGGGTAGAGTTTAAGGGCAGCTCGAGTGCAGATATAAATTTAAAGTTATGGGACTGGTGAAGACCTCCTGAGGAGAGAGGATAGGTAGGGAAGAGAAGAGGACAGAAGCTTGGGACAGGCTGGTATTTTCCAGAGAAGCTAAGATTTTGTAGAAATGAGGAGTTTCTAGGAGCAGCAATGAGGAGCAAGAAGCATTCCATTTCTCCTGCAGCCTGTGTATGATGTAGCATGTAGGAAATAAATGGCCACTTCTTAAGAGGACTGCAGGGGATAAATGTGACTAGGGACTTAGCCAAGATTGTCATCAGCAAAATCCTCTAGATCCTAAAACCCTTTTTCTCAACAGTTCTTTGATCTTCTTGCTCTAACAAAAACTTAGCTGTCCTCAGAACATCAAGGCAGACTTCAGTTAGAACAAGATACCCCAGGGAAGGTTCAAAGAAATTGAGATAGAGAAGTTATGGAGTTAAAGAGATTGGATAACGAGGGATGACTTAGAAGCCTTGGATGTCTGGTGGTAGAAGCAGATTGAGACTCCCTTTGAGGGCCTTTTAGGGGCACATGAGTATTTACTCCTAATTGGGGCTTTCTCTTGGCACCTCAGCTGTTTGTGGTAATAAGTCAAGGAGTAGGACTCTAAAAACTGAGTCCAGTGGGCCTTTTTTAAAGTGCCCTGGGAAAGGCAGTCTCACCAAGAACCTGGGCCGACTCTGTCACATCCCTGAACCAATCACTGTGCCCAGGAAAATGGGACTATAAAGACTATGGATGCCTGGGATTCAGGAAGGGATGTGGGCATGTGTGTGTGTGTGTGTGTGAGTGTGTGTGTGAGCACTGGAGCTCACAGAAGAGGCTGCTGAGAGCTCTCAAGAGACAAGAGAAGATGGTGACTGAGTGGCCAAACCCAGCTCATCTTCATTAGAGCCTCTCACCCAGCAACCAGCAAACATAATACAGATGGCAGAGCAACTTGAGTGGTTGGATCCATATAAACATGTCCTCACTCTAGAAAAATGACAGGAAGCATTACCTTTAATGATGAAAAAAATCATACAGTTTGACTGGCAGTATCATATTCTAATTTGATCAAAGAGGAAATTGTTTTGTAAGTTTAAACACTTATCCATTGAAAAGTCCAGAACATCTAAGGGTGTGTTATCTCATTTATGCTAATATTTGTCTCCAAATGTAATTACCCGTAAGTACATGGGTCAATTTCTAAAACACTTATTTTTCTCCCCCACAGGAAGAAATGAAAAGATTACAAAATCCTTTAGAACAAGTGAATGATGGAAAGTATTTACTTGAAAAGTAAGTAAAGAAATATGCAAGGAAATTCAATTATTTGCATGAAAAAAAGAAACACTACCTGGCAAGGCAAAAATAAATGGGTAATTTGGCAGTTCCTTATGGTATCATTGTGGTCAGGAACCGGAAATGTGTCTCATTTGAGATATAGTTAGATAGATTCATGTAGTCAAGCTATACTGATTAACAGGGCAATATGTTGCCTGCAGATATCGCTGTTGGTATGTTTGAGGGCTTGAAACTTAATCCTGACCTGTCTTTGGCTTTAAATGAGGGATGTATATAGAAGCCAGTCGTAAATTTGCAAAACAGTACACAGTTTACACTAAAACTAATAGAATGAACATTCGAAGTAATACCGCAAAATGGAACAAAACTGAGCTGAAAAGGAAGCAAGAAAGAGTTGAAAGCAAACAGAGGTAAAAATAAAGTCTTCCATTTAGGCTTCTAAAAAAATTATACAACTAGAGCATGTGAGAGATATATTCTGATTTCAGTTTGTGGGTAAATGTTTAGAGATTTTATCTGATGTTAACACGAGACCGTGATTTTATGTGGCTCCTAAAAATATTACCACAATATTAAACTGTTTAGCAGTCATCCAGTGTCAAGATAAAAGAAGAAAAATTAGCTCTCATTTATTGAGTATTTACAGCGTGCTCTCTATTAGTGAGTGCTCACAGATACTTCCTCATGGAACTCTGATGATAGCCCGGTGATAAAGGCTTATTATTTCCCTTTTACAGACCAGGAAAGAGGCTCAGAGAGCTTTCAGCACTTGTGTAAGTACGCTCAACTGAGTGGTGAGAAAAGTTGGGAATCAAACCCTTGGTCTGAATGCCACCAGAGCCCCTTCTCTCAGGCACTTGCTAAGTCCGAATGTCAAGGTCCTAGGAGGGTCACGCTTGGCTCTGGACACCACATTTTAAAGGCACAGTTCATTTACTTATTTTCCTTAATCCTCACCAGAGGATATTTTTCCACTGATTTTTAGCAAGAGTGGGAGGGGAGAGACAGAGAAACATCGATTGGTTACCTCCTGCTAATGCCCCAACTAGGACCTGGATCTAATCTGCAACTGAGGTAGGTGCCCTTGACCAGAATCAAGCCTGTCCACTGAGCTAAACTGGCTAAGGTTAAAGTCATACTTTAAAGGCACATCCACAAGAGTACCAGAGGAGGGCAATTAAAATTGTTAAGATACTAGTATCATGTGAAACTACTACAAAGGGCTGAGGTTGTGTAGCTGGAGAAAATAAATCTCAGAGGAGATATAATGGCTATCCTTAAACAGTTGAAGAGATTTTCCTTTAAAAGAAGGGCTAAATTGCTCTTCTCACTCTGGAAAGAAAATAAGGATCAATGAGAAGGATGTATGGAGAAATAGCTTGTCACTCAGAAAAAGGATAGCTTTTGTAAAATTCTAGCCTGCCCAACAGAAAGGGCTTCTCTTTTAAAGTGTGAGCTCATAGACACTGGAAGGGCCCAGGAAAGTGTAAATGACATCCATCTGAGATGCTGTTGAAAACATTCCTGAAAAGGAAAACCTTGGGCTTCATTCCTCTTGCGTTGTGGTTTGGGAAAAATCATTTAACCACCCCGAGGCCCACTTTCCCCATCTTTAAAAATGAAGGTAACAACAGTGGCCTGCCAGTCTATTGAGAGCATTAATGGAGACATGTATGACAAGCATGACAAGCGTGTCTCAACGTCAGCCCCTTCCCTTTCCATGGGGAGGGTAGGGGGTGTTGTTTGGGCTAGACAGTTTCTCAGGTTTATTCCATTTCCATGATTCTAAGGATTTTCTGTCCCCACTTGAAGGACAGCTTGAGCTCTTGATCAAACCACGTTTCTGCATTAATATGGATTTAATATATCCTTGTTATGTCTGTTCTCAATAATATGCATAAACAAGTGTTACATAGTTCAATTATTCTGCCCCTTCTCACCACCACCATCATTAGCTATATGTATGCAGTTGTAACTGGAGAGTTTTTTGCTGAACTAGAAATAAGATTTTTCTTCAGTGGAGATTAGTGTTGTAACAATGTGATCAGTGGTTCTTCGCCCTGGCCCCACTTAGAATGGCCCAGGGAGTTTAATAAGAATGTCCTGCATAAGCCCCACCCAGACAAATTGAATTTGAATCTCTGGGGGTGAGGTGCAGAGATCAGTATTTCTTAAAAGCTTCATGCGTGTGATTCTAATAAGGAGCTGGGGTTGAGAACCAGTGGTTTAGATGCATTTTAGAATCCGTTGGGCCATTCAATAACCTCATGCAGCTTAATTCTCTGAGGACACACTTGCTCTGTGCTTTCCAGCTCGTTTATCTATTAAATCTGGCTATGCTGGTTTTTCATTATTGATTTTAATGTAAGAAGTGAGCTCCAAAAGTTTTTTTTTTTCCTGTTAATTGACCACAGCTCTATACTAAACCTCTCACCCACACGGGCACATACCTCCCCCATTCCCCTGTTCTCAGGAAGATACATGAAATTAGTGGTAGATATGTGAGCTTCTGCCTCCTCCTCACTCCCCTGTTCTTTCCCTCTCATGATCTAGAGGCCTGTGAAAGCTAAAAGCTTCTGGAAATGGCCAGCCTGCTTTATATGCTTGTTTTCTACAACATGATTGAGGAATTCAAGGGCTGGAAATTAAAGCTACTCCCAAAGCATGCAGGCCTTTGGGGTAAGCTACCCTTTCCTGCTTGTCCAGGACAGAGGGAAGACAAACAGTGGCTGCCTGCTCTAGCAACTAGACCCATTTGTCAGGAATTCAGGAGACTTTTCTGGTCTGCTTTTAGGGCAGGGCTGTGTCCTTGAAAGCTGTCAAATTTGATTGAAAAAATTGGTGTGCTTTGAGTGAGCTGATTAAGCATTTCATTAAGCTGTAGCTGACTTAGGTGCTGATGTAAATCATCTCAGCTACTTGAAATGACCGTAAGTTAATCGAGAGTGGTGTCATAGCACTTGATCGCTATTCCCCTTTGGAACATTACATTTATTCTGAATGCTCAACAGGGTTTTGTGGTAGGCAGTCTGTGCAAAGAGAGGAGAAGCTGTAGCTCCATTCTGCTTGAGACCACGTATAGAGCCACTTGAGGGTATTTGTGTACATGCCCACACACCCGACACCACACACACACACACACACCACACACACACACACACACACACACACACACACACACACACACATTGACAGCAACAGAGAAGAGCAATTGACTAGGAGACTGCTTATGACTCTATTGCTTTTTATAATCATTCATTAACTTATGTAAGACCTTAGGCCGATAGCTATTTTTTTTTTTTTTGGAAATATTGGATTGGCCTGGGTCTTTGGTATGAAATGCGTGATTGCAAGTTGTGTATTCTGACATATAATCTTGTCATCAGCCACAGGCAATTATTGATTCCATGCCCTAACATTATCGAATTTAAGCCTAGAGGAATTTGTAGTTTATAGTGTGTTGAATATGTATAAATAGTAACCCCAAATTAACAAATTTGTTAATATTATTGAAAAATATTCTACAACACCTCACCTATATTTCTATTGCTCAATTTAATAATTTGTTATTTGGTGGTTTAATTTACAAAATCTTAAAATGTCCTTGTTATAAGGCTGTTGTCCCTACAAGAACATAGAATTATAAAAAATGAGACTTTATATGCCAGCCAACCATTGATTAGGTCCCTTTAATAACGCCCATCTCATTTATAATTATATAATATTCATCTTCTAGATTGTAAAACCCTAAGAACAGGGACCATGTCTAGTGCTTTCACCATCGTGTCCTTCATGCTTTACATCATTCCCAGCACAGAATATATCCAACATATCTGAAAGTGAGAGAATAAGGATGAAATACATAAAGGACAGAGCAAACAGGGGTGCTTTTGTCCTTGCCCCTCAACTTCCCAGCGAGGTAATTACAAAGCTATCATGGGCTGATGGCGCCACCTAGTGGCCATGTGTGACTTTATCTGCTTGCTTATTCCTTTCTGAGGAGGAGGAGATAAGCGCATTATTCTAACAATGCCTCCAGCATGTTTTTTCTTATCTTTTTCTTTTCTTTACTATCACCATAATCATGGTCCTCATTATCTGGCCAATTTGAATACCTTTCTATATATATATTTTTTTTATTCTCCTTGCTCACTGTCACTGCAAACTATCCTTAAATATTCATTCAGCATGTTGTCCTGGTTGAAATGCTGTATGTTTTCCTGCAGCAATGATTTCACACTGCAGATCCAAATTCATTGATGGTTTATTAAATCAATTTGATGTATAACCACTGACCTTAAAAAATTGAAATATAATTTTAAAAATACCAGAGAACAGCATATGTAGTTGGGGAAATAATGTTTCATTAAACTTTTGTTTCAGTTTTAAACACACACACCTTTACCACATGCATGTGTATTGGATTGGGCTGTCAAATACTTTACATATGAAAACCACAGTTAGTAGAATTATGTTTAAGAAGGCTGATATTAAAATCCTCCAAACAGTACTTTGTGGTAGTGAGACTGGAGTTTTCATGTGGTTTCTTCTCAATTTAACTAACTCTCTGAACCTCAGAGTTTTCAGCTGTACTTTGGGGAAAATAATAACTGGTAGGCTATTGAGAGAATTAAAAATTTAAAAACACATGTAAAGTGTCTATGAGACACTGTACACATTATGTGGCCAATGATAAGTTTCCTCAATAAGGCTATTGAGAGAATTAAAAAAAATCACACATGTAAAGTGTTTATGAGACACTGTACACATCATGTGGCCAATGATTAAGTTTCCTGCTTATCCAAACTTATTCCTTTTACACTCCTACTTTTATCCTTCACTTCCATCAAATAGATATCTCTATGGTCTAACAATATCCTGAATTTTTCACCTCTACGCCTTTATTTTAAAGTCTTCCTCATATGTAATACCTTTCACATAGCAACTTACCTAATTCCTGTCCATTCTTCAAACCCAGCTCAAGTGCCACCTTTTCCGTGAAGCTTTTCTTGACCATTGTAACACCCAGTGATTGTCTTATAAGCTCATTAGGAGCACAGACTGTCTCCTCTGCCTTTCTCCAGAGCAGAGACTCATTCATGGGTTGTACACATTGGGAGCTTTGGAAAAGCTTATAAGATAAAATGGAGGAAGATTCAATGGCAGTGACGCCATTGGAGAAGAATGGAGTCCTCACTACAACTTCCTACTTGGACATTGCCATGGGATTTATAATGTTCTTTGGATTCCCCTTCCCCCTCCTCCACACACACACAGTGGTTCAGTATTCTTTTTTCTTCACTTAAGGGAAATGATTTTCATGCCTTAGATATGAATGTTGAACTGAGTGGCTGAAATAAAAAGAACAGAAAAAATAACAGGAAAAACATTATTTTATTTCTATGTTATGGTTATTTATCCATCATCCATCAATAGGAACTTTTAGGACTCTGTTAATAAATTAAAATGAAAATAAAATGTGTCTGCTTTTAAAAATAAATATAAATTGGTAGCATTACTGCTATAAATGTAAAATTTCTGGACTTAGCTATACTAAGACATTATTACTGTTCGCAGTCACCAGTTGGCCATGGATATGGAGAATAATATTGAAAAATATCACCTCAATCTACAGCCCTTGGAATCAAAAGTGAAAATGTAAGTTATTTCAAAGTTTCCATTAAAGCAATAGTGTTGAAGTTTTTGTTTTATTAATTCCTGAAAAATTCTGGAGCTCTGTGGTGTAAGAATTGCACATTTATTTATTTTACATTTGTGTGTTACACATATCTTCTCTGGTCTAAGCAGCAACAAAGCTGTTTTGGGCACATAGCACCATCTGCTGGATGGGTTAGGGAATTATTTGATTGTCATAATTTCTTTGTTTTCCTCTTTAAGAGTACTGTTCTTCAACTTCCACTAGCATTTTCCACTTTCTTTCATCTTAGAGACCTGGTTAATTCCATCTTGGAACAATGTGATTATTTCACCTTAGGGTATTTCTAGATCACACGCGCGCGCGCACACACACACACACCCTTTCAACTCTCTTCCTTCTTCCTATTTCCATTCCAGCTCTCATCTAAATATTTTGGAAAAACAAAAACATATCTTGTCTTTCTCATGTTCTATCCTTTTATTTTTTTATTATCTCTTACTAAGGCCAAATATTAGTCCCCTTTCCCCATCTATGTGACTATTGCCAGCAAAACTGGAACTAATAAGATACAAAGTGAGACAGGCATATTAAGGAACAAAATGACAACCTTTTAAAACCATGTTTAAGTAGAGAAGGGGCTGTCATAATCCCCTCAGAAGCAATTTTAAACTGTTCACGCCTGCTCTCTGTGAGCCTTCACATTCTGATTTTCCTTCAGGGGGTGCATATCAGAATTACCACTGAGGGCGTGTATAACACACACACACACACACACACACACACACACACACACACACACAGCTTAATGCTCCAAGAAGCATGTTTCTGAGAAGTGAAGTATGCCGGAACTTGGCCAGGATCACGGATCATTTGCAGAAAGCCCAGAGGAATCTTTACAGAAAAAGCCACCTGAAGAAGGGGGTCTTACCATGTACAATAAGCCACTGCTGGGTTTGGGAATTGACACAGCAGATATATAATTCCCTGCTGAATGAAGGCAAATATTAACACACACCACTATAAGTCTGCGTTAACCTTGGTTATCAGCAAAAAGCTTGCCTCTGAGCGAGCACATCGGGCTACCTCTCCAGGTAAAGTTCAAACATGGCGTCAGAGCTCACAGGGTCTGACACTTGCTAGATGAATAATGAATCAGGCTACCAAGTTATTTTCTGTAAGCAGTATGTCAGCCTCACTACACAAATGTTAGTTTCTAGCCATCGGCTGCTTAATCTCTTAGAACTTTTCTCTTATAATACTTTCCTCTTAAATGAAAAAGCTGGAAGGGAAAGTTGGCTAGGTCAGAAATTAGAGTGTCTCATTTGAACTCTAAAATGAAGTTAGAAAAACTCCTTCTTTCATCATCTCTAATATGTGAGGCAAAGGGGCAGGTGCCAATAGGAACAGGCAAGGAAAAACAACCCCTGTGTCTGAGAGTCTGGCCAGCTCAGAAAGTCTGGGATTTTATGTGTTGCTGGTTTGATGGAGGAGTCTCAGCTCAGTGAGGTGCAAACTGAATGGCTTTATATCTTCTAATAACTCTGGATCCCATTTCCACTCACTGGAGGGGGATGAGGGAGAGAAAACTTAATCTTGTCCAATAATGGAATTTGAGTCCCATTGGAGAGTTTAGTCCAGTTCAGTGACTCTTGTCTAATCTGGTTATTAAATTCTTAACTGTCATGACAGATTAAATATCTCCCTTCCACACACATCAGACCTTACTACAGCTGTGCAGCCTGCTCCCCTCTCATCCCTCTCCCTTTTCTAATCTCTCCATCTGCCTTCCTTCATCCCTCTTCTCCTCCTGTCTTGATATGATCTCACTCACCACTCATTTGCTAAACTCCAAGGCTTCCCCAGTCTTCTCATTGATGGTGAACATTCAAGTTACCAGATAGTTGTAGCTACTAGACAGTTGTTTTAAAACAACTCTGTGGGGCTATTTTATTGCTTGTAGGAAGGGCCATTGGATCTCCCTTGAGATCCCCACCAATGGTGTAGACTGTCTCCCCCAGGATGACCTTGGCATCATCCACAGGGAGAATCTTGGCATACCCCTGCCTATCCCCACTTTCCAAGAGATGTTCTTTAGACCTGCAGAGTTTGGGGTGTGAAAGATGGGTCCTTGCCCCAGATTGCTGAGTCACTGCCAAACTTCACAGGCTTTCTTTTAGGGTCTTCTGATTTCTGTTAGTAGGACCCAGATGGGCATCTACCTTCCGCCAGGGGGTAGAGGGAAATGAGGTTACTCACCATAAAATCCAGTATTCTGGAAATTCTCCTCCCCCTTTCCTGATGAGGAGGAGCAAGTAGTAGGTTCCAATTAAGGTTTCTGGATAGTCCAGTGCCGGAGCCAGCCAGCATCAGTTGAGCAGTTCCTGAAAGAGGGGCGAGGCTTACGGAAAGATAGAGATAGAAAGATGGATAGAAATAAAGAAGAAACAAAAGATATGGGATCAGGAGGTCTGCAAAGCCCTCTTTAGGACTGCGCCCCGAGTTTATTTCACTCCACTCTTTTAAACAGTTCTGGTTACATAGTACACAATTCCTTATTCCCCAACCAACAAAGCTACATTCTATTGTTAACATGTTTCCCCACTAAAACCCCTTATCTTAACTAACTTCCTTAGGCTATATCTTCACCCAAGATGCCACCTAAATCTTTTCCCATTTTCCCACAGACAGTTTGGCTATTTACAATGTTATGTGCTGGAGGGCAGTATTGTCTGCTAAACTACAATTGAAGGTAACCATTAGTTAGAAACCATAACTAATCTTTAGATCAGACAGGCCAAGGGGCCTGCCCTCTTGGCGAAGCTTTGTTCCCCGAGGGCGCTCTCCACAGTCCAGCCCCTGCAAGCCCTGAGATGGGATGTCCATTGGCAGGTCAATCTGAAAACGTAAAAGATAAAGCAAGATCAGAAACTGTTCTCAGGTGTCACTGCCTTTATTGTAGACCTGCCCTAGCAGGTCTGGAAAGGGTCTCAGTGGCTTCCTCTTACTCGGGACAGCATAAAAAGGAAGTAATAAGATTAAGAAAGGCTAAACCTACATGTGGCTGTTCCAAGTATAATTGGAAGGAAGAAATACTGGGAATAGTGCATTGCCTGGTTCATGAATGTTAAGAGGCAATTTTGAGTTTTAAACTTGGACGATCAAAGAACTGCATCAAAAGGGCAAAAGCAATCAAGATTGGACAGCTATTAATAAAAAGTCATGTTGGGGAGGGGAAAGGCGGGTTTTCTGAAGATCAAGCAGAGGCAAGCCTCTAAAATCAGAAAACGTAGCTAAAGCAAAAGCAATACTAAAAGCACCACAATGAAGGCTCTCAGCACAACTTTAAGACATGGATGTTCTTAAGAGCCAAGACTGGATCAGAGGTCTGAGAATGACACCACATCAGAGGAGTGGGAGTTTCAGCACAGAGGCCTGACTGGGAAGGAAGGAAACACTCACCAGATCTTATCATTGAAAAGTTGTGCAATCCCTCTCCTTGTGTTTTAACAATATATTTATTTTGTGATGAACAGCATAGAGATCTATTGAATCCAAGTCTCCTTTTTTCACTTCAACTTTGTTCTTTTTATTTTTTAAAATTTATCTGTATTTTTGAAAGTATTACAGATGTTCCCTTTGTTTGCTTGTTTTGTTTTGTTTTTCCATTGACCCCCTCTACCTTTCACCTGTCCCTCCCAGGCCTTCACCATTCTATTGTCTGTGTCCCTAGGCTATATATACATTTATACATATAAATTCTCAGGTTAATCAGTTAATCACTGCCCCTCTCCCTCCTCTTCCTCCTTTTGTGGAGGTTCCATTCCCTGACTGGAGGCAACACATCCAAATAATCTTTTTAAAGTTTTCTCATTAAATTGTTCAATTTCTCTCATTTGTTTTATATTAACATGTGTGATTTAATGATGAAACATTCAGATGCTAAAAAGGAGACGCACACATAAGAAAAGAATTCCCTACAAAATGTCAAAGATAATTCTCAATAAATCCTTATTAAATTGGGTTTGCTTTAGAGCAATGCCTGTCAACTTTAGTCAGAAGTTTAAGGAAGAGAGGTCCAGAGCATGGACTTTGGAGTTGGAGCAACCTAGGTTCAAATCCCAGCTCTGCTCCTTAGCCCTGTGTCAGCTTGGAAGCACTGTTTACCTCTCTGGGCTTCAATAAAAGGTGAACACTGACCATGCATTCTGCTATAAAATGTGAACACTGACCATGTTGTAAATGAGTGTAGTGACCTTTCAAGGAGAAAATCCAAGAAAAGCATATAACCTAGTGTACCTTCTCCATGCAATTGCACCTTTTCCAAATACATTTTTACGTCAAATTGGTCTAGTAGAATAATGCCAGTAAAGATCCTCAGGACTCCTGCATATCCTATCAATGGATACAATTTGCACGTGTTACTTAAAAATATTTGAAAGTAATTGATTGTTTAGTCTTAAACAATTATAATGACTTATCCAATAGCTCTCTTTGTCAAGTGACTTAGAAACCTTATCCCTGACTCCTTGCAAGGAATTAAAAAGAAGTTGTTATTATTCTCATTTTGTGGATAAGCAAAATGTAGCCCAATTAGCTTAGTACTTTGCCCAAGGCTACAGCTAATGAGACATAAAACCTACATCACTCTAAGTGCACTTATTTTCTGGAGGGGAAATGATGAACCCACCTCCACCAGTGCATACAACAGAAACTACAGCTATAGAGGGAACTATTTCCTCTAAAAGCAAAACCCTAAAAATTGGTTGACCAAACATTTGTTCCACATTAACCAAACGAAATGGAAACCACACAGGAGCAGGTAAGAAAGGCCATTAATCACCCGGTGCAATGATTCACATTTGGGAGGAAAGTCAAAACCTGAAGCTCCTTCCTGAGGAGCAAAAAATTCACACCCCAACTTTTAAGACCAGCACTTGAAAGATGACCCCCAAAACACCTGGCTCTGAAGACCAATGGGGCTCATGCTCAGGAGTCCCATGGGCTATGGCAAACTGAGGAACACTTCTTTTTGTTTTAATCCTCACCCACGGGTACGTGTTATTTTAAAAAATTGGTTTCAGATAGAGGGAGAGGTAGATAGAGAGAAACATGGATGGATTGCCTCCTGTACATGCCTGAAGCTACAACTTGTGTATGTGCCCTGACCAGGAATTAAACCCACAGCCTTTTGGAGTACAGGAGGATGTCCAAATAACCACGCTACCAGCTAGGGCTGAGGAGCAGCTTTTAAAGGGCTTGTGCCCAGACTTACCCTCCCCAGAGCCCAGCGCAGCAGCAGCCCTTTGAAAAATGCCCAGACATTAGGTGAAAGACACTCGATTGCTAATTTTAAAGCACAGGTCTGAGGGACAGGGCATGCTGGGATACTCTCCGGGGATGGAGTCTGGCCAGTGCCATCTTCTTGCCTCCATCTGCCTTGCTAAAGCAGGTAGGGGCCATCTTTCTCTCTCTTTTTTAATTTCTTTTCTTTTTCTTTTTCCTTTTTGTTTTCTTATTCTTCTTTTCAGTAAGTGCCACCTTTGTTCTCTCCTACTGCCCGGCTGCAGCCCAGGAGTCCCATTTTCACACCCTCCCTCTGCTGCACTCCAGAGCACCAGCATCTCCCACAGCGGGGCTTCTACACATGTCCTGTGCCCTGGTTTTATTTCTGGTGACCCACCTGGTTTTTGTGGCTGCTGCTCAGGGGATAGCTCTTGATTTCCTGGCTCTGGTGGCTGGAGCGCTTGAGTTGTTTGGACTCCTGTAACAATTGTAGAGGCCATTCTTGATAGACTACCACCCCCTGGGATGCTGCATAGACAGTCAGAGGGTGAGCGGAGGTGCACTCTTTCTGCGAAGGAGGCCTACTTGTCCTGGAGCTTCCGGACCGGCTTCGGTTAGGCACAGCTAGAACCTGCGAGGGTGCTTGTTCTCAGGAAGTGTGGGCTGAGGGACACATCTTTGCGCTCTCCCTTTGCCTTGCTACTGTTCACTGGTGTCTCCCGAAAAGGAGCTTATACACTTGTCGAGAGCCCTGATTGTTGCAACTGTCACCCAGAGCATATCGCCAGCTGGCCTGACTCTGGTGGGTAGTGGGACTTGTGCTTGTGGTCCCACAGGGTGTATATTTGTATTCTTTAAAAACCACGGCCTGCGTGTCTGGCTTCCAGTCAGCTGGAATCCAGGTGCTTCCGGAGATCCTCTTCTTTTAAACACTGACTGGTCTTGGCACACCCTCAACGCTGGGGAGTGATGAAAAATAGGCTGCCTAGACAGTTATGAAGATTTGAGAGACAGCTAAGAGCTAGGGCAGGGTTGGAGGATACCTTTATCTCCTTCAGAAGGCTGATCCTTGACTGGGAGAGGTGGCTGTTTTCTTCTAATGCATAGAAACCAGTGCAGAGTCAGGCAAAATAAGGAAACAAAGGAATGTGTTCCCAATGAAAGAAACTGATAGAACCTCAGGAAAAACCCTTCATGAAATGGAGCTGAAGCCAGGAATTACAAACCAGGCAGAAACTGGAGCAGAGGAGAAATAGGCCAGAGACACGGGATGCTGTGGGAAACCTGCTGGCTATGCAGAGGCCCTTTCCTGGCATTTGGGCAGGTTTGTCAGACACAGGCTTGGGGCAGACACCAAGTGATGAAAACATGACCTATATGATAGGTTAGCTTTTAGTTGCATGTAGAAAATTTAACAGAGATGTAAAAAACAAACAAACAAACAAAAAGGCGTTCTGCTTTCCCACTAAGTCACTATGTGATGTCCAAGCCCACCACCTTGCTCCTGCTGTATTCCTGTCTCACTGAACCGTGAGGAGGGAGCACAGTGTGGTGGGGACACAGGGAATCTGGTCCAAGTGCTGGGTCTGTCCATTAGTTCCATTTTCTTCCCTGAAACTTGACCAGGACTCTTATTGCAACTTAGACTAATGTGTGTAGAAAGAGGTTATATTGAAGTCCCTGACTGAAACACCCAGGGCCTAATGTGCTTCAAGATACAACTAGACTCAGGGGGTGGAACAAGATGACCAGAAAACCTGTCTTTCTTCTTCTATAAGCTCTGCTCTTCATATTCTTGCTTCATTCTCACAGGGGCTTCCTAACATTGTGGCAAAGTGGCCATGGACGGCTCTAGGCTTGTCTCCTACAAGCTGAAACTCTCCAGGTGAAAGGGGCTTCTTTCTCAGCAGTCTTGCCTTGGACTGACCTGAGCCATGCCGTTGCCCCTGTCTAGTCAGCCCTCTCTATAGTGCAGGGGCAAGATCTGTTCTACCCAACGCTCATGGGAAAATAGTGCTGGAACAAAAAGAAGGAGAGCTTCCTGTGGGGCAGGCAAAACCTACCACCGTGGTATCACAGTGCCCTCCTGACAGCTCATCTCTGGTAAAGGTTGAGTGGGAGAAAACACATAAAAGGAGCTGCATGCAATTAGACTAGAGGCCTGGTGCACGAAATGCTTGCATAGGGGGAAGAAAGCCAGGGGTTCCATCAGCCAGCCTGCACCCTCTCCAATCTGGGACCCCGCGAGGGATGTCCGACTGCCTGTTTAGGCCTGATCCTGGTAGGATTGGACCTAAATGAGCAGTCAGACATCCTTCTTGCTATCCAGGACTGCTGGCTCCAAACTGCTCACCTGCCTGCCTTCCTGATTGCCCCTAACTGCTTCTGCCTGCCAGCTTGATCATACCCTAACCATTACCCTGCCAGCCTAATTGATGTCTAACTGCTCCCCTGCCAGACTATTTGCCCCCAACTGCCCTCCCTTGCAGGCCTTGTTCCTCCCAACTGCCCTCCCCTGCTGGCCTGATCGCCCCCAACTGTCCTCCCTTGCAGGCCTTGTCCCTCCCAACTGCCCTCCCCTGCTGGCCTGATCACCCCAACTGTCCTCCCTTGCAGGCTTGGTCCCTCCCAACTGCCCTCCCCTGCTGGCCATCTTGAGGCGGCCATCTTCTGTCCACATGAGGGCAGGATCTTTGACCACAAGGGGGCAGCAGTTTTGTGTGTTGGAGTGATGGTCAATCTGCATATTACTCTTTTAATAGATAGGATATTATCTCCTGTGACTTCAGACTTGTGACCTTTTTTAATGGTGTCCTCTTTTTCCCATCTCCAAGTTCAGCCTACTTGATAATAATGTATTTTTAACTTTTAAAATTATTTGGTAACATTGAAGAACTAGTAACCTTCATGTGAGAATCCAGATTTCTGACTCTTCTTGTAAAGGAGATAGAACCCCATTATGGGATTCTTCTTTACCAGAAGCAGGCACTGCCCAGCCTACCCTCACCTGGCCTCGGGTGACATCTGGGATCCTCTTCATGTCTTTGGTATGGCCACATTCTCTTGTAAATTAAATAAAGCAGAAACTACCCATCCACTTGGAAGAAAGGAAGATGGAATTCTTAACCTCTGACTTGAGGAAAATTGATACATCACTTTCCAGATTCTATAGAACTAGGAGGGATGCCTCAGTGCAGATCCACCCAGGGAAACCTCACCTCAGTTTTGACTAGCAGTGTTGTTCTTTAAAGGTGTCACACTGCCCTCTGCTGCTCAACATGCTAAACTGTACTATCTGAAACAGCCACTACATTCTCTGAAGTATCTGGATAATCAAGGGGGGGGAGGGGAGAGAGAGAGAGAGATCATTTTATTTTTAAAATAACTTTTACAATGTCAGATATTTTTAAGCCCTTAACGGGCAGAATTTGTTAGTGAGGCCCTGGGAGACACTCAGCTACTCAGCACTTCCAGCGCTTTGAAGACTGTGGAAATCACTGACAGCTTCCAAAAGTCCAATACTCCTCAATAAAATGGGTCCCTGGAAGAAGCAATAAGACTCAGGCATGCAATCTTACAGGGCCTTCTTTGAGATTGTGTGTAAAATCTTTAAACCAAAGAAAAATAACTAAGGATGCATTACACAATGAAACAGTGACCACCTAGAACCCAAACTAGGGTCAGATCCTACTTTAATGGGACCTAAAGTCTATATAATTTGAAGGACCCTTTACAAAAAGCCTAAAACATATCTACCTTTGCAATTTTATATAAACCATGAAGAGTCTTGTAGGCTCTGGCAGAAGTTTCTGGCCTCTAAGTAAGTAAGGGACCCCGAGACTTAAGTTTCATAGTTGCAGAGAAATTGGCCTCGGATCCCGAGGTATTGTTTCTCTGCAGCTTCAGGGCTTTTCCTTGAGCATTATAATTCACAGAGCCTTAATAAATCAGGGAACACAAACAACTCAATAGTGTGGTAGCCTTTTTTGTGTTCTTTCTATCATATCCTCTGACTGTTGAAAATTGATCATCTTTGAACCAGTCTGGTCAAATGAAAGCAAATCAGTTTGTTTATGCAGAAACAACTTTAATGACTTTAGTTGTATGTGGAAGAATTATAGAATATCAGACCCTTCCAGGAGTCAAAGAGATAATGAAAGAATTAGTGCAGCTATTTTAAAAGGCTGAATCCTGACACTTGGTCTTCATGTTCAGCTTACTCCCCGGAGAGGACAGATTGTGTTCACTGATCACTTGTAGAAACCTGATGTTAATCACCAAGATTACAAGCCAGACCAAGTGGGAAAAAATCACCTACCTTTCACAAAGAAGAGGTTTCTATTACCCAGAGCAGAAGATGACATTTTTTTATACTAATCATAGGAAATAAGTTTTCTTAAGCCTAGCCAGTGTTGCTCAGTGGTTGAGCATCAGCCTATGAACCAGGAAGTCATGGTTCGATTCCTGGGCAGGGCACATGCCCAGGTTTTGGGCTCAGTTCCCAGTGTAGGGCTTGTGGGAGGCAGATGATTGATGATTCTCTTTCATCATTGATGTTTCTATATCTCTCTCCCTTTCTCTCTTAAATCAATAAAAATATTTATAATAATCTATCATAATAAAAGTGTAATATGCTAATTAGACTGGACGTCCTTCCAGATGTCTCTCCAACCTTCCAGACAAGGTGGGGTTGCGAGGGAAGCCCAGGTCCCGGGTGCCAGAAGGAAGCGGGTGCCAGCAACCGGGGAAGGAAGGCTACTCTTGCATGAATTTTGTGCATTGGGCCTCTAGTAAAATAATAAAATAAAAGGTTTCTTTAGATGAACTCTCAGGCAGCTACTTAATCACACATTACTTTAATTTTCTGAATAGTACATAACACTCTCAGATATTGTTTCTTCTCCATTTCTTTGTTTATTTATCAAACATTCTCTGTGACTGTAAAATCCGTGACCACAGGGCCCTTGCCTGTATTGTCCCAGAGCAGGGCCACTGCATCTGGCCATGCCCACTGCACTCTGTAACATCACAAGATGCCCTTCACCTTGTGTGTGTGCGAATGATGCTCCGAGAACTTCCCTGCAGTCTGTCCAGAGCCCAGGACCGGCCCTGCCACAGAGCAGGCCTTACCAGTGCTGCTCTGAACAAACGAGCCTGTGTTATGTCAGCCTGTGCATTATTCTCATTTGAAATATAGGCTGAGAAACGGAAAGGTTTTGTGTTCCATAAATCAAAGTACATTTACATGAGCAGAGCAGTTCCACTTTGACGGATGGCTTTTTCTGACTCAGCTGACACTTGTGGACTGATTTAGCTTAGTCATGTCTGTGAAAGTCAAACCAGTAAAACAGAGAGACAGTCGGGTCTTTTGATCTCCGTGCCACCTTCTGTGTGTGTGCCATTTCCCCGGCTCCAGAGCCACTTCCTTCAGACTCCTTGTGGTAAGTCTGTGTGCTGGGACTGGGGAGTGATAGTGCATGTGCTGTTGTTACTGTTTTCGTAGCATCCAGCGAGCGTGGCGCGAGTACCTGCAGCGGCAGGACCCCCTGGAGAAGAGGTGCCCATCCCCGTCCTCCATGTCCTCGGACAAGCTGAGCAGCTCCATCAGCATGAACACCTTCTCCGACAGCAGCACACCCGTGAGTGCCATTTTCCTTTTCATGGTCTGACTGGCCAGGCCAGTCCCCTGATCACTGGGCCTTTGGCGCCAAGAGAGCATCTTGAGATGAGAGCGGGTGGCTTGAGGTCGGGGGACGTCCATTGCTTATTTGCTGTATGTGAACCACGGTGAGGGTGTGCTGTCGCTAAATGAAGACATGATTCATAAGCACCAAGTGGACTTGATCAGCTCTGTGGGAAGTGATGCATTTGACGTCAACCTAAACGACTCATTTATGTGTTTGCATTCCTCTATTACCCAAAGTACCTTCCTTTTCTTCATAACAGCATGCTCCATTTAGTCTGTGCCTCTGGTGGCATTTTGCTGTGCTAATATGATAGGAGATGCGTTTGGTTGTAAGGATGACAAAGAA
Source organism: Antrozous pallidus (assembly GCA_027563665.1). Classification (NCBI taxonomy): domain Eukaryota; kingdom Metazoa; phylum Chordata; class Mammalia; order Chiroptera; family Vespertilionidae; genus Antrozous; species Antrozous pallidus. The sequence goes on from CM050514.1 coordinate 24,244,360, forward strand.
CTTTCACAGAATGCATTGAAAAGGATTACGAACTCAGAGGTTAATGCCAGCAGGGGCCAGGTAAGTAACCCGTGTGACTGATGGGGGCCGAGTGTGCCCGCTGACTGCAGGACACGGGCCTCTCGGGACAGCAGCCCCCGGGAAGCTCCTGGAAGTGGGTTGCTGTTGTCAAAGGTCCTTTTCTTTCTTCAGGGAAGGCCAGAAATCCAGTATTTTAAATGTCGGCAACAAGAAAATTTAAAACATATCTAGACCATGTCTGTGGACCACACTTGTTCCAAGAGCCACCAGTTTAAGAACACTGAGCAGAGGTGAGGAGTAGAACAGCCTGCTGAGCATCTTTACGTAAAACAACCACCACAGCCACAGGTGGTAGGAAATAAATGCTCAAGTGGTTATAACAGCAGAGTTTTTGCAGATTTAGCCTTTGTCATCATTTATGAAGAAAAATGAAGTAACTATCCAAGAGTATTACTTTTCAAATGTATTCCTTAACAACTTTGTAATCCTATTATTTGTCAAAGGGCTTCCCAATGGCCAAAATAATGTATTCACATTGGGAGCACGGGAAGGTTACTTTGAAATGTTTTCAGATGATTGCATTGGTATTCTTTAATGAATGGTTTTATCTAGCTGTAGATTCTAAAGAGAGAACAGTAAGTTGAGTTTATAGCTGTGCAAATAACAGTGGCAGAAAATCTATTTTTAGCTGACAGCAGAAATTGAATACTTAGTGAATCGGCACTTTTAAGAGAGTTTTTTTGGTAGTAGTAATGGTAGTGTTGGTTGTGTGTGTGTGTGTGGGGGGGGGGGGGGTTGGGGGGATGAATTGTCTTAGCTGCTCTTAGTATATCACTAGAGGGCGCACATGAACCACTTTGGAAAATGGTTGAGTTCAGTAAAGTTTATATTTAAGTCTTGATTTAAGAGTGAAAAATAATGTGAAAACTGAGTGTTTGGAATACTTTCTCTGTGAAGGTCAATAGAAGGTGAAAGTTAAAAGGCTTTTTAGATTCTATTGGAATGATGGACACTGAATATCAGAAATGAGTGCCTGTGGGTTAAAGGTTTGTATTTGCTCTCTTTACACTCCCGCCTTGGCTAAGCCTGTCACAATCAGGTGCACTTCCTCTAATAACCAGCTCCCTGTGCTGGACGACTCCCTGTGCTGAGCGGAGAATGAGGCTATGATTGTTTTGGTTATGCAAAATGGTTAATATAGGTTTAAAATAGTTTTGCTTGCCCTGCTAGTGTGGCTCAGTGGTTGAGCATCGACTTATGAACCAGGAGGTCACAGTTCGATTCCCGGTCAGGGCACAAGCCCGGGTGGCAGTCTCGATCCCCAGTGCAGGGCATGCAGAAGGCAGCCGATCCATGATTCTCTCTCATCATTGATTGTTTCTATCTCTCTCTCTCTCTCTCTCCCTTCAACTCTGAAATCAATGAAACTACATTTAAATAAAAAGAATAGGCCTGCTCTACAACATATATCAACAGCAATGCTTCAGTATGAGCTCCCAAATTCATCATCTTGATTAGAGCTGACCCCTTACTAAATGCAGGGTACTTTGCCTCAGCTGATTGATGTGGCTCAGTTGGCTGGGCATTGTCCCGTGTACCCAGTTAGGTACCTGCCCAGGTTTTAAGTTTGATCACCCGGGATGCGGGGGCGGGGGGGGGATTGTGAGAGGCAGCCAATTGATGTCTCGCTCTCACATTAATGTTTCTCTCTCTCTCTCTTCCTCTCTCTCTCCCCTCTCTCTCTCCCTTTCCCTCCTCTCCCTTCCTCTCTCTATAAAAATCAACTTAAAAATCTTTTCAAAAAGTACCAGATACTTTACTAATGCTTTCTGTGGATTATTTCATGTAATCCTCTCAGTGACCATATGAATAATTATTATCTTCATTTTACAGATGATGAAAATCAGAGACATAATTAACTCGCTGTGGGCTACACATCTGACTAGATCCCACATGCTGCATTATTCCATCATACTGTGCCACTTGGGAAAAAAAGACTCTTTAGACATGGTCAAGCATTGGAAGAGACAATCAGTTAACGGATCTTAAAGATTATCTTATAATTAATAGGTATAAACAGTGAATTAAATAATTGAGAAAAGAATCCTTGCTTGATTTTATAAATTGCCTAGTTTAATGCTCTTTGATTACAATCTCAAACCTCAGCTGCTCAATGCCAAATTGAAGAGCAACAGGAGGGAAGATAATACTAAGTATTGTTATCAATTTGCATACTAAGTACCATTATACCGCAATGTATCACGTGGTAACAGAAACATTTGTTTTTAGAAATAGCAGTTTTGAGCTTGGCTGGTGTGGCTCGGGTGGTTGAGCATCAACCTATGAACCAGGTGGGCATGTTTTGATTCTGGTCAGGGCACATGCCTGGGTTGTGGGCTTGATGCCCAATAAGGGGCATGCAGGAGGCAGCCAATCAATGGTTCTCATCATTGATGTTTCTTTTTCTCTCTCCCACTCCCTTTCTCTCTGAAATCATTTCTTTTTTAAGAAAAGGACCATGGTAACCTATTTTTAAAAAAAAAGTAGCAATTTTGAATAGCAACTGTTACTGTGGGTATCAAAATGAGAAAAAAAAGTAATTAAAAAAAAACAACACTAAAAATATTGTGATTGCACTGAGGACGACAGTGGAAAATGCTTGGTGTAATTTGTATTAATCAATTTCATATGACCAAACACTTATCCTTTTAGTTCCCAGCTCTGAGAAATCCGTAATTGGCCTCATAGGATATCATAGAAAGAAACCATACTATGGAATAGTCTAAACTAGGTTGGTAACTTTTTCACAAATAATGAGCCTACTTCTGCAGATAAATCCAGAAAAATCTTTGAATTGTTTGGAGACATTCTCAGTTCCATTTGGCTTGAATTGGCTCCATCTACCTCAGCCTTTCTTCCTGGCGATGCTCACTATCTTCCATTGGTTCCCCATATTTTACAGTCTGGCCTGCAGGGAGCAGTGTGGCTCATAGAATGAGGCCCTAGACCACCTGTCTTCAAACAGCAGCTCTCTACTACTTTTGTGAGTCTAAGACAAAATACCTGAGAGGCCCCCTTACATCTGCCAACTGGAAATAGCACCCACCTCAAAGATGGGTTAGGATCACTGTGAAGATTAAATGGCACTGAATATGTAAAACAAGACGCATGATGCCTCTCCATAAATGTTAGCCCATTCAGAAATCTGCTCTTAGAGAGCACTCCATGTGTTCCAAATGCCGAGGAAAAGCTGTGAAGAACAGAGGTGGAATTTTTAACTTGATTCCAGCTGGGGAGACACAGTGCCTGTTTCTGAATCAAATTGTGCCATAAAATATGTATATGCACACATGCACCAAGTGGCCAGATTATTATGATCTCTGAATGCAAAATAATCTGGCCACTCAGTGTATATCCTATATAATAAAAGGCTAATATGCAAATTTCCCCCTCAACCAGGAGTTTGACCAGCAGGCAGGCTGGCCAACTGCCCATGTCCTCTCCCCATGGCCAGGCTAGCTGGACTCCACCCATGCATGAATTCATGCACTAGATCTCTAATACACACACACACACACACACACACACACACTGTGTGGCCAGATTATTAATAATTATTAATTATTAATTATTAATTAATAATTAATAATTATTAATTATTAATTAATAATTAATAATTATTAATTATTAATAATTATTAATAATCTGGCCACACAGTGTGTGTGTGTGTGTGTGTGTGTGTGTGTGTATTCATATAATGTGTATTCAAAATGTATATGTATATTATGAGATTGGAGCTGTACATTATAAAAGTAATAAATTAAGCATTTATTTTAGTGTTGCTCCCTTTAAAGACTAATTTTCAAGATCCAAAGGTAAAACCAGTACAAATCCTTTTGCCTTTAAATGAGTGGACCACTTCTGAGAGGCCACACTCGTGTACATAGTAAAAGCAAGCCTAGATCATTTTTTTCCCTTCAGACCTGAGGGAGAAGAAATGGGAGGATGTGCAGCAAGGTGGGGAGAATGGGGCTACTTGGCCTCACCTCTCTGGCAAATCAGTGCTGGAAGTGCCATTCCAGTAGCTGCACACCCCAGCCACCAGGTCTTGCTTCTCTCCTGCTCAGGAAGAATTGCAATTCTGGGCAGGTTCAAGGGCAGTGATTGGGGCCAGTTGAAGACCCCATTACCTGGAAAGAAGGCTGTGGAGCCCTCATATCTATGGCAGTGATTGAATGGCCCTGGATTTTAGCAAGAGTAGCTGGGTAGTTTGCAAGGAGCATCCAGTGGCCCACCAAACCTTCCCAAGTATACTACCAAAAGCCAGCACTGCCCCGTCTGCCAAATGAGCTTGGACACCTATATTCAAACTCCTTCATTAACCTTCAAGTTTTATTTCCTTTATTTATTTTTAATTTACAACCGCCAGGCTTTAAATATATCAGGAAAATTCTAGTGACTGGAGGGAGAAAGTAATTTTTAAAAGTCCCACTTGATTTTTGGGGGGAACTCAGGCCCTAGAAGAAATTCCTAATACCCGTTCCAATATAATCTTGAAAGCTATAAAGTTGTAGAGAACGTAAGCCTTCTGCTACCTAATAATTTAATAACCTAAATTTTCCAGGTCACAGACAAGTTATAGTATTATGCCCAATTCTAATGTCTGAGCACACAATTCTCAGACCCCCAAATAGCAAATTCTTTGTTAGTCTATTTGTCTTAAATTTTATTCAGAGAATGCAGTATAGGATCAGACGTGGAACAGAAGTGGAGCTATTCTTCTTTGAACCAGGCTCTTACAGTCCAATGTTTTCTCTTCACAAATTTTAGAAATGATATTATATGACAGTTTGAATGAATATTTGTATTTTTTAAAATGCTATCTTTATATCACAGACACTCTTCTTTGTATGTCTTTGAATATGGTTGATAGTATACATTTCTTTTTGTAATTATCCTTTTAACTTAATGATTGGAGGACATTTTTCTTGATAGGTTTGAAAGTCAGCATGTTGTTTTTGAGGCACTGCTAATATTAAGCATTTCCAGGGTTCGGAATTATATACTAAATTTACAACTTGCCGTTTAATAACTGACATATTCATCTATAATAATATAATAAATATTCATCTATAATAATATAATACATCCTCCTTAGCAACATCAGAGTTACTGAGCTGTGGGTATAGATTCAAAAACCTAGGCATTAGGTGCCTCATTTTGATAAAGAGAATGGAGAAAGAACTTGTTCCTTTTGTAGTTTACCTCAAGTCCAGGGTCCACATTTGTCCTCACTTGAGTCCTGTCTTTATTCTGCAGCTTAGATGAGATAAAGTACTGAACTCTTAGTTTAGACGCAGAGTACACCCTTTGTTACAAAATCCACTTTCATCATTACAAATTGGCATGATACCCATTAGGTGAATATGAAAGATGCTTTAGGATCCAAGGAGAAATGGATGAGGTGGAACTGGAAAGCTCATTGGCCTAAGGCTCTTTTGAACTTTATTTAAAAAAAAATAAGACATCTTGCCCTAGCTGGTTTGTCTCAGTGAATAGAGCATCATCCTGCAGACTGAAGGGTCCTGGGTTCAATTCTGATTCAGGGCATATGCCTGGTTTGTGGGTTTGACCCCCAGTAGGGGGCATGCAGGAGGCAGCCTATCAGTGATTCTCATCATTGTTGTTTCTTTGTCTCTCTCCTTCTCCCTTCCTCTCTGAAAACAATAAAGATACATTAAAAAAAATGAGACATCTTTTTGTGAAGGGGTAAGGAAGGCATAGTTATTCACATCCCTGAGTTGGGTCTTTATCGTTTATTTACTCATTCAACAAATATCTGAGCTGGGCATTTGCTAAGGAATAGAGGCACAATGATCATCCAAATACATACAACTTTTACCCGTGCGGAATTTACATAATTCCCCAGCCATGGTTGGAAATTCTCATAACAAGTGCACTGATAACTTATAGGAGATATTCATTATTTTTCTAATCAAATAGTATAAAAGCCTTAGGTATTAACAAAAACTTGACTGCTGAAACAGCTTCTAGAGCAGAATTTCCCAACATGTGGTAGTTGGAATAGTAGTTTCATAGGATATTGATGGATAGCAATTGGGGGAAGAGTGAAATAAACTTATTTATTTACTTCAAGACTTCTTAGAGCCTTCTAGGTTAACAAACATTTTCAGTCTGCAGGAAGGGTATTTTAGTTTTATGTTTTTCCAAGCTTCTCAGACCATGAAACTCATTAATAGTCACATCTTACTGAACTATTGATCCATTGATTCAAGAAACACTATCCTAGAGTTAATAGTTGTTGAGGAAAATTTCAAGTGTTTGTTAGAGTTTTTTTTTTAAAAATGCTGAACAATGCATTTGAAAAACTTTCAGTGCTATTTTAACATAAGACATCTCCTTTTTATAGGCCTGTATCATAGAGCTGTATTATGCAAATGAAAAGTTTATTGAGTTAGATCACATATAAAACTTGTTATAGTAACCGGTTAGTGGGTAAATAAAAACCAAGTCTCAGCAACAGGATAACAGTGTTAGAATATGGGCTTTTAGGGAGTTCAATAAGTAACTATTTTTAGCTTCTTGATTTCAGAACTTATTTTGAGAGACAAGAGATTTAGGCAAAGGGATTCCAAAATCTCAGCTTTATTTTCTGTTTTGGAATTAGATAAGGAGAACTTTGCCTCCACACCTCCTAAAACTATAGGTTTTATGATAAAACCTCAAAATGGAATCTTGAGAAATATTGACCACTCAGAGGTTCTGGTCATATAAGTTGGATGTGAGGGAATAACTCTGACTTGTGACTCCAGTGGGCTTCCTACCACTGAACTTTGGATTTAAGGAAGCCTACCAATCATAGGATACACTTGAAAACTGCTGCCCTCTCCCACAGATCTTATTCTGGGAGGTGGACCCAATAGAAAAATGGAAGGAGAATAATCCTGAGCTGTAGAGTTCCTTTGCCTAATCCTTCAGCTAGTTAACTTCTTCCACCTTTCTGGAGAGCATTAAAGGGTGGGAACCAGAGACTGGGAGTATTGAGAAAGTGTTTCCTTCTAGAAACCTGATGAGATAGGAAGAGAGCCACCCCTCCACTGGATGCTTCCTATAGCAACAATTGGCCTTGTCATAACAAATGTCATAAATATCTTTACTTATTTGGATTGTATATGATTGTATACAATGTAATATATTAATTATTGCAGTGTTTTCAAAACAAGAATTACTTTGGGAACTTAAAAAAATGCTGATTTCAGAACCACAGCAGATGTATTGCATAAGAATTATCTGGGAAGAGGCCTGGGATTCTGTATTTTTGAAAATATACTAAGCAAACTTCTTATTGTGAAGGCATAAAAAACACTGATCTATATACATTGCAAAAAAAGATCAGCTTTATTAAGGAAACTTACATGACCAGAACCTCTGGGTGGTCAATATTTCTCAAGATTTCATTTTGAGGTTTTAGCATTGCACACCTATTGTTTTAGGAAGTGTGGAGGCAAAGTTCTCCTTATCTAATTCCAAAACAATTACTGTTGTTTTCATAGAATTTTCCCAGTGGTAGAAATTCTATTTTCTCTTTCTCAGATTTTTATTCTTGATTTAAAAAAAAAAAACTTAGCAGAGTTCTATGCTTCTCACGGAAGGTATCTGTTGTTTGATCCATTTCAAGGCATTTTTATCAAGATGCCAACAGCACTTTATCTTTTCTTTTCAACATCCTGTTGTGCAGCTTCCTTGACTCTTTTTGCCCAAATGCCAAAGAGCCAGGCATTTGCGCAGGTAATGCAATGACTGGCGAAGGCCTTGAAGTTTTTCTCCTCCTCTGTGATGATGCTGGCTTTCTCCTTCTTGTTTGTTCAGTATGGGCACAACTGGTCTGATGAGCTGGGTGGCCAACCTGATTTTAGTAGTATTGTCTCCCTTCTCGGGGCTGAGGGCTTCCTGGGGAAGAGGATAAATCAGAGCTGTATTCCTTCAGCCACTGCAGCCACTGCAGGGACTTGGTGGACTTATTCCACTTCTTCTGATCCTCTGAGAACTCAGCGATTTGGGCCACCTTTTTGTGGAGGCTGGCCACCCTTAACTCTTCCAAGTTGAAACCTCTTAGTGTGGTACCTCAGCATGGGCCTTCTCACTATGGGGTATCTCACTAAGGGCATTTTGCTATAGGCCAGAAGATGGGTCCAGACACAGGACATTTTGGTTTTTATGAAAAGTAGATACAATCAATAAACACTGCTTAGATTAAAGTTATTCTTCTCTTTGACTATCAGGATTATTGAGTTGGCATGGAAGGGAATTAGATGATTTAACATTAGCTGATAGGAATGTCAGCTATGACTGAAAATCCTAAATTATGATGTGGTGCATAGCTGAGAAAGATAAAAGAAATACATTACACAGAATGGAAATGGGCATTTCTCATTATTACACATCCTATAAAATAGTGTACACTGAAGGACCAGATTATTATGATCTCTGAATGCATAATAATCTGGTCACTCAGTGTACTTCTCCTGAGTGCCTCATTTATTTGATATCAAAGATACTATAAATCGTGCATCTGATCAATTTTCCCCTTTGAACTGGTTGATAGAAAACTCAAGGCAAATAGGTGGTTGATTTCCAGCAAAAGTCTAGAATAATTTTGGTACCCATTTGGAATACAAATACACTAAGTGGCCAGATTATTATGTGTTCAGAGATCATAATAATCTGGCCATTCAGTGTGTGTGTGTGTGTGTGTGTGTGTGTGTGTGTGTGTGTGTCTAGTGGCCCGGTGCATGAAATTCATGCACATTAAAGGGGTATTAATTAGAGGAAGTAATTTAATATTGCTATTTGCTCTTTATAAGAGAGGTATCAGAGACTAAAGAAAATTAGTAAAATGTATATGAAAACCTTCTTCCTGTCAGAGTCTGGGGCGCACCACGGGACCCAGAGTCAAGTCCCCACTTGCTCACTTGTGCCTCCAAATTACATGAGACCCAGACCCAGGCCCTCCCCCCCAAATTGGGGTAGATCCAGATCCTGCCAGTCCAACCCTTGTCAAGCCCCACAGGGCAGGGGGTGTCCTCGGGTCCCCAGGCCCAGCACCAGGATGGAGGGCATGGACTGAGGTCCCCCATCAAGCCCCACCAGGCAGAGGAGCAAGCCTCAAGTCCCCCGGCCCAGTACCAGGAGGGAGACACAGCCTCAAGTCCCCCGTCCATCCCCACCAGCACAAGGGCACAGGCTCAGGTCCCTTGTGAAGCCCCGCTGGGTGGGAGGCACAGCCTTAGGTCTCCTGTCAAGCCCAGCCAGGCAGGAGGTGCACAGCCTCAGGTTCTGGGGCAGAGGGTATGGTCTGAGGTCCCCTAGCCTGGTGCCAGGGTGTGGGTGCAGCTTGAGGTCTCCTATCAAGACCTGCCATGGGGGGGCACAGCCTGAGGTCCCCTGTCAAGCTCTGCCAGGTGGAGAGAACAGTCTGAGGTCCCCTAACCCAGCACCAGGATTGGAAGTGCACCTTGAGGTCCCCTGTCAAGCCCTACCGGGTTGGGAGTGTGGCCTGCAGTCCTCTGCCAAGCCGCACCAGGTGGGAGGCACTGCCTGAGGTCCACCAGCCTGGAGCTAGGGTGGGGGGAGCAGCCAGAGGTCCCCTAGCCCAGCACCAGGACAGGAAATACATTTTGAGGTCCCCTGTCAAGCCCCACTGGGTGGAGGACATGGCCTCAGGTCCTCTGGCCTGGTTCTGGGGTGGGGGTCCAGGCCTGAGGTCCCCTGTCAAGCCCCTCTGGATTAGGGGAAGGTATAGGCCTCCTGTCCCGCTGCCAGAACCACCTCACACTCTCCGTGATCAGGTATGCATAGGGAAGGCTGTGCCAGGATAATTGGGAGAGGGTGATGGGGGGCCAGCATCCTGGGTGAGCTGGGCCTCACAGCCTCTCTGCTTCAGCTCCCAGCACCCCAGACCTAAGGAGTAGTGCTTTCACAGGGGTCTGGCAGGCACTGGATATGGCGATGCCTTAAAAACAGAAGAAGCCCCCTTTAACTCTGACTGGAAGTTCATTGGGAACTTATGGTCGGGGGAAGCAGCCCAACATCAGGGCTGAAATAAGATCTTGGGTAGCCTCCAGAGGGGGCAAACCAACAGTAAAAGGTATCTTTGAAACAAAGACTTTTGAACGTACAGTGGATATTAGGTGATATTAAGGAATTACCTTAACTTTTCAAAGTGTGACAATGGATGAATATTTACTTCTTTTTTAAAGATACTCATCAGAGGATATTTAAGTGGGAAACAACTTGCTTTGAAAGTATGGTGTTGTCCTGGCCCAGCCCTCCCCGCACCACAAACGCCTCAAGGACCGATCCTCTCCCACTCGCTAGGCCCTCGAAAGTGTCATGCACAGAGGCATGGTCTGTGCTTCATTCCCTGCCCCCGCCAGCGTGAAGGGAAGTGACGTCCCCAGCCACATACCTCGCTCCTGATTGGCTGGTAGCATAGCCAATCAGGAGCCAAGGTACAGTCACATTTGTATGTTACTCTTTTATTAGATAGGATATATATATGCTATTACTTTACACATACAGATTGGTTACTATGCAGTTAAAAATTTAATTGTTACTTTATTCAGAGCTGGAAAACATCTAAAAATAATGAGTTAAAGAAAGTTTCCTGCCAACATTTGAAAATATATATTTTTCAGAGTTAGTAAGACTTTTTTTAAACATGTATAAAACATTTTTTAAAATTCCATTAAGTAAAATGTCAGGAGTTTAAGACAACTGCCTTCATTTTTATTTTGTAATCTTCATGGATTGATTTTTAAAGGAGTAAGTTGTTTTCAACATGCTAAAAATTCTGACATGTTTTAGAAGCAGAGTCTATGTCTCTACAATTTCTCTAGTTTCCAAAACAGCTCCATGGCGGGGGGCAGAGAAGTAGAGCCCCTTCTTCACTGTATTCACCATGAGTCAGTTACATTATTCATTTCCCAAAGCAGAGCCAGAGCTGGGCTTATGTTAAACAGAGACTCTGTTGCATATGTGAGGAATAAATTGATTTTCTCTTCATTGCACTGTATTGATAGGGTTAAGTATATTGATAGAAGACTGTGCTATTTAATACAAGTAGGTTTTCAAGAAAATCACTATGCCAATCACTCACTGGAAGGACTTCATCTACATACAGCAGCAACTGTGACCTGCTTTAGAGATGACATCATTGGGTGTCGTGTGGCTTCTCATACGTTTCAGCCTCCGAAAGAGATAATCTGTGAAAGCCTCAAGAGCCTGATTTCTGCTGTGATAGTCTTCAGCAGGCAGAAGCCGGGGTGGAGGGACGCATATCTGTTTACATGGTGTGAGCAGTGGCTTGTGGAATTCTGGGGTTTATTTCATTTCTTATCAAAAAAGTGGATGTTATGATAGGATGAAGTGAATTGGCTGCTTTGGACTAATGGGAGCTCATTTTCTGCATTAAGATCAAGAACTTTTCTGGAATCCTCTGTACGCTGAGTAGCCTTGTATTCTGTGTGTGTGTGTTTTCCATTTGAAGAGTACTGACCAAAATCAGCAAACTTCATCTCCCAAGAGCTCACTCTCTCTTTTTAGTCGATACTTGAAGATTTCCATCCCAGAATCTTCTTTGAGCTGCCTGAGCATCGAGGTTGATAAGTGAAGGGCAGAGCCTCTCCTTTGTAGTACGTGTTACAGAAAATTTTCAGATAACTTTACTTGCTAACACAGGTGCATGGCCCCTTATGGATTTCTTTCAAAGCCGGTTCCAATAAAATCTTTCCTCTCAAATGGGCGAGAGTAACTGTTCAGCACCATGGAGAGGTCTGGACAGCCTGCAAAGACCTGGGACTATGACCACGGCAAGCAATCGGACAGTGTAAGTTTTACAAACATGTCACCTACATTAGATGAATAGTATTTTTTTACAGATAGAGGAAACTCCAAAGGCTGAATTTAAGCTATAAAAATTATGGCCTTCATTACATTTTTAATTCAGGATTAACCATTTAAAATGTTATATTAGAAAGTGTTATTACAGTAATTTGAAAAATTACTTTCTCATTGCATATGTTGGTATGTGAATGCTTGGTGCTTTAAATTTTGAGAATCTGAGTTTTTGTTTTAATTCACCACAAAGTAATTGGCTTGCAATTACTTTGGAAATAGCATTTTCACATACACCATAAATAGTTTGAAATATAGTGATTGTTGCCCTTGATAAACACAAGGCTCTCTTTTAGAAAGTAGTTTCTGATTTTTGTTCATTGGGAAGGACAGTTTTAGACTTTTTAACTGCTGATCATACTTTCAGTTACCAAAGGAGCACATGTCTAGGTATTCTAATGTCGGGACATATAGAGAATATTTGATGATTTATATGAAATTCTAAATGTACTGATATACAATATATAAACTACAGACTATAGTAAGTGGGAAGGATGGGTCCTTTTATAAAATGATTAGATATGGGCCACTGCAGAAGAACTTGTAGGAATCATTGGAAATATTTAATTGGTTTCAAAATAATCCAATTTAATTACTCAAACCTAAAATTTAAACTGTCAAAAGTATAATTTAATCATATCACCCAGACAATGAAGAAAGATACTTTGAATTGCTATCATGAATGGCCCTAGTAGATATTTTAATTATTCAAATTTGTCTAAGAGAATATAGTGTCATAAAAAATAATTTGACAAATTATTATCTTTTCTCAGGCCTATTGTGAGGTTTGGAACATTTATTTATGCTGAACCATTTATTTTAAAGTCTAAGTAAGCTATCTTTTTATATTATTATAATATGTAATTTATTTCCTTCAGTAGTTCGCCTATGTACTGTACAAACCAATAATAATATGTAATTTACTTAGCTAAACCCCTAATTCTTTAAAAATTATAATGAATTCTTTCTATTATATAGGATTTCCAAGTGAATTAGCTGCTGCTTTTTAACTCTTCAATAATTTTGCATTTGTTTTTTGGGTAAATTGTGTCTGGAGTGTAAAATTTTGGAGGAAGTGACTTAATTTAAATTAAGGCATTCTTGTTATACATTTTTGTCAGCTTTGCTTAATAGAACAAATGATTATTTCTTTAATTGATGTTAATATTTAAAAGAACTCTGTTTTTTAAAAGAGTGAAAGGTACATTTATTATTCCATTTTTTTGTTTAATTTACCCAAATTTTATAATTATGTTTTGATTTTTATGTATGAATAAGTAGTGCCTTTCACATACTGTTGAGTGCACTTCTCTGGTTTTAAAACTTTGATTGTTCTTTTATGATAAACTGTCTCCATTCCCTGCGGGTGGTGGACTTTGGACAAATCATTCTGGTTGATTAGACTGTAGCATTCTAATTTAGAGGATTTGCAGCTTCTGTGATAAGATGCATCTGCTTTACATTCTGAAATGCTGCAAATGCACTTGATTCAGAAATTTATTCTCTAGCAATCTTTGTCTCTGTTACCATCTCTCAAAGATGTGATTCACTTTTGATATTATCAGAAGTGTAACGTTTTATATTTCTTGTTTTTCCACATACATTTTAGTGATGTACTTATAACAACAAGCAATCTAAAATAACATTGTGTAGTTGAGATATGGTTGTCTATGTATTTATTTAAGCAAATATTGTTGCTGTATGACAGACCACAAACATGTTTTGGTTTGATGGCCTTTTAATCATTGTTGAAATAGTCTGAACAATAGAAAAATATCCAGAACTATTTATGTGAGCAATTCACATTTCTTTTTTTTCTCTTTTTTCTTTTTTCTTTTTCTATAACAGTCTGGTGGTAGCAGATGTGCATGAACAATCTTAAATTTAGTTGAGTGACATTTTGCTTTTCTTGCCAATGTAAAAATGTGCTCATGGACCTCTTTTTTGTGTGTGATCCACACACCCTTGCAAAAGTTTTAGAACTTTGGCTACAAGGGATTTAAGGGCATGTTTAGTTAATGAAAACCACCCTATTTAGAATGCTTTTCAGGGTTGCTGGACATAGAGGGAACTGATTGACAGGTGTGATTCTTACTACGGATTTCAACCTTTCTTGACACGAAGAGAAATACACTTGTTTAGGGAATAGTTTTGATGTCTGAGATGCTCACAGACTCATTTCTGCTGCATTGACCCCACCACAGCTTCCTACCAGAAGCAACTCTTCTAGCTACAGTTCCCACAGGACCTGTATCAGGAGAGTAGAGAACAAAAGTGGAACGTGTTGTAGGAAGGACCCAAAGAGTAGATTCTCAGAGGAATATGGGGATTCTTTGGATTATTTCAGTGAAGCAGGACCCCCATTGGTTCCAAATAGATTCTAGGCTTGTTTTAGTGAGTTTCTAGCATTATGGGTAAGGCTCAGTTGACATCAGGTGTGCAAGGGCAGTTCTCCAACTTCTTAAAGAATCATCCTAGATTGATGCTTCTGCACAGAGATTTCCATCAGGTGATTGTTGTCCTCTGTTATCATGTTTTACTGTTAGTGTCCCTTCCCTCTTTGAATTGTAGTCTGAGGGACATTCCTACTTAACAGTGCATGTGGGTCCTAAGTGGATATGATCTAATGAATTTGAGATTTATATTAAATATTACTAGATCTCTGGCTGGTTTTGTTCAGTGGATAGGGCCTGTGGACTGAAGAGTCCCGAGCTCAATTGCAGTCAAAGGCACATGCCTGAATTGCGGGCTTGATCCTCAGTGGGGGGTGTGCAGGAGGCAGCTGATCAATGATTCTCTCTCATCATTGATGTTTCTATCTCTCTCTCTCTCTCTCCCTTCCTCTCTGAAATTAATAAAAATATATTATTAAAAAAATTAAAAAACAAATATTACTAGAAACTGTGACATAAGCTGAACTGTCTCAGAAAACTGAAAAGAGCTTAAAGACTTTCCGTGGAAGACTTCTAGATAGTTGGAAGATAAATATCTTCCAGAAAGATATAAGTCTGTATATCATGCTTTTCTCCATTTAGCTAGTCTTTCAAATGCCAGTTCCTCCAAATGAACCTGGCTCCCTCCCATAAGTAAACTCAAGCTGGAACACGTGAAATACAAGCACACATCTAATCGGGCAGTCATAGGGAAGAATTCAAGCATTTCCATTTTACCTAATTGATCCTGTGCTAATTCTTATCTTATGTGGATCATTGTCACCATCTCACCTGCACTTGTGCACACGACACACTGTACCACACAGCCTGACTCCTTTAATAAGACCCATCTTGATGGAAAGTCCATTTTAAGTTTAACATTATGCAGAGATCTCACAACTATGGTTAGAAAGAGACATCTCTCCACCTGAGGTTTCATTTTGGGTGAATTGGATCTGACGGGCAGATCTGTACTGGGCAAATAATAGTGTTGGCATGAAAACATGTCCTTTGACTATCCATGATTTATAAGTAAGTATCTTCATATTTTAAGAAGTGGTCAGATCTAGACTTAGCCTAAATATTTGAGGATAGTTAGAAAAGAATATCAAGCTGCAATACCTTAGAGCAGAGGTGGGAATGTCCATCCTGAGTGCTGTATAAGGCCTGGGAAATCATTTGGTCTGGCCCTGCCAAGCATTGGGATAGGTTAATTAAATGTTTGACCAAATATAGCAGGCAAATTTTTAAGATGATAATTTTATACGGCCCGTGAATGATGTTATAAATATTCAAATGGCCTTTGGCAGAAAAAAGGTTTCCAACCCCTGCCTTAGAGCAAGTCATACACATTTGCCCATGTTTATTTAATTTGTGTTGGGTCTGTAGAAATATCAGAATAGCATTATAGATAGGCTTTATGACTCTGAAGGGCTGTTTTCTTTTCATCTCTGTGGAAAAAATAAAGAATGATGGATGGAAAAATAATAGTACATTTTTGGCTGGTTAATAGCCTTCCTGAAATTGTGTTCACTAATGAAAAGCATGATAGTGGTGTATAATAGGTATCTGTCATAAGCTTTGTTTTTTATCAATGAACTTAAATTTAACCTTTTTCCTACCTCTCATCTAATAGTTGGGGAAATTTCATTCAGGAGAGGAGAAACAACTTCCTAACGTTAGATAGCTGGTCAGCTGCAAAGGGAGATCTAAAAAACAGTTTATTTTCTGACTCCTGGGCAAGGGGAGTTCTACTGGGATGTGGGGTCACCAAAGAACCCCAGCGCTGAGCAATCAGTTGAAGTTTTGTGGAGACATTTTCTTAATTTAAAATAAAAAATAAATTTTTAAACTTCAGAGCTGTTGTTCAATGGTATAGGCTTTTCCATAAGGCAATGAGCTTCACATTACCAGAAATATGCGTGCACAGACTGGATGGCCCATGGTGGAGATGCTGTAGAAAGGGATTCTATATTTAGAAGGGTGTGTGTATGTATACTGGTTGGACTAGGTAACTTCTGAGATCTCTTTCAACTTGAACATGGGTGGAGACATTAGTAAATGTCTCATTAAAAGCAGAAAACAAGAATAATTTCTTTATTCAGCAAACATTTATTAGATACATACTTAAGCTATTGTTTGTTTCTATGAACTGATATGATTACTCAAGTCTGACTAAACCCTCCAAAAACCAGCCATTTGAGGATTAAGAAAGGAGAAGATTCGGGGTGGCGGGGAGAAATACATCCAGGAGGGAGAATAAGACATATCTCTTGGATCTATTTGAGAAGGGAAGACTAGGTTCAAGGTGGGGGGCAGGGGAGCAAAATAAAGGTTATAATCTAGCATGGAGATATGTTAATGCATAAAACAGAAACAAAAATTTTAGAATTTACTAGTCTCTAATAAATTCTATGATTCTATTCAGGAATGTCAGATCTCTACTGCGCTTTTTTGTTTGCATCCTTTTCACCTGTGTAGTTATAGCTGCATGATCTACTACTTAGAGAATCTATCTGTCCTTTTCCTAATTAGGAAAAATTCTGAAGCTGTAGACCATTAATTCAAGGGCTCAATATCAAGTCAACCTTGCTTCTTTGAATATTTCCCAAATTCACTAGATTTTTACTTTACATGGTATATTTTAGCTATACTGAAGCAAGTAGATCCATCTCCCAAAGTATAATAGCTAAAACACAACAGGAGTTTATATCCTGATTAGGTATCAGTGCTGGATCAGTGAGCAGGTCAGTATAAGGACCCACCTTCATATAGTCATCCAGAGAACCCAGGATGGTGTGGACTAAATTACCTTTAACATATGGCTTTCAAAGCCACCCTAAAGCGAACCAGAAATGGAAAAAAAAATGGAGCAGCACACATGGAAGGTTTTAATGATCCAGGTCTGACAGACGCACATGTCACTCAGTTCACACTTTTTAAAATATATATATTTTATTGATTTTAGAGAGGAGAGGAGGAGAGAGAGATAGAAACATCAATGATGAAAGAGAATCATTGATTAACTGCTTCCTGCATGCCCCCTACTGGGGATCAAGCCAGCAACCCAGGCATGTATGTGCCCTTGGCCGGAATTGAACCTGGGACCCTTCAGTCCTCAGGCTGACATTCTATCCATTGAGCCAAACCAGCTAGGGAAGTTCACACTTTTTTTTAATGAACTCAGTCACATGCCACACATAACTGCAAGTGACTGGAAAATAGAGTCCTATACTGGATACATAAAAATAAGACAAAGCATGCATTTTAGATCACCTAGTTATTTCTGCCCTATCTGGACTTCTGTTGTACCTGGGAGAAATTCTTCCTTCAGACTCATATTTTGTGTTGCTACAAATGTAACATGCACTGCTAGCTCTGCTCAACATTCACTCCTCTACAACCTTGGCCAATGTTTGTTTCATCCTTCCAGGTTGCAAACCACAGAACCGGGCCCTAGTTCATTCCAGCTAAAAATGAATTCGTTAAAAAGATATCAGCTATCTAATTGAATTCACAGGGAGGCTGGAGAATCAGGCTCAGAAAACAAGGAGGCACCAAAGGAAACTGGTTGATCAGAACCTCAGGCAAAGGCATACCTCAGGGACAGCCTGGTTGGAGTGCTGCTGACCTTATGAGACAGTGGCTGCATTGCCAG
Organism: Antrozous pallidus; assembly: GCA_027563665.1. Lineage (NCBI taxonomy): Eukaryota > Metazoa > Chordata > Mammalia > Chiroptera > Vespertilionidae > Antrozous > Antrozous pallidus. The sequence continues at coordinate 24,262,447 of CM050514.1, forward strand.
GAATAGTTCTAAAACATGCCTGGCTTCCCTGAGACATTTCCTTTCAGACCCAAAGCCCTGAACCAGGGCTATCCCAGTGACTGGCTTAGATCATGTGATCAAGCCAGATTGCCAGGATTCACCGAAGGGTTATTTTCATAGTGGGGGGTAGAGTCCTATCCCTTGCAGTAACTCCTAAAACAGTGGAATCTGTAATTATGGGAAGGGGGCTTAGATGTACTCAAAATAGAAAAAAGAAAGAAGTAACAGATCCTCTGTGCCTGCTATTGTAAGATGCCCCTTATGCCACATTAGCCCTACCAATGGTTCATGCCAACGTGTCAATTCTCACTGATTCCCGTTGGCCACACGCCTAGTCTGTGCCATGTTGTTCCTCCTGGGATATGTTTTTATTGCTTTCACCAGTTTATTACCTCACACACACCCCACTCCCCACCCAGCATTCTGTGTGAGACTTGTATTCTGGCCCTTCCTAATGCTCACTGCGCTTTTCAGGTCCTTTCCTATAACACTTGGCATTGTTTCGAGAACAAAATCCAGACTGTGGATTATGTGATAAGGTATTCATGGTCACTGCACAGACATTTGACCCTTTTCATCTGTAAAATGTGTAAGTCAGCTGGCTCAATTCCTATTAGTCTTAAATGGACGCTGAGAAGCTTAACAAGATGGTGCTTCGAGATATTTGGAACACAGGGTGGCATTATCACATTATTGTTTTAGCAACTGTTCACTTGAAGGGAGAAAATAAAGAGTGGGAATTTAATGCCAGAGAGGTTTTTGGCACTTTGTCAATTCAACATTAGCTCTGAGGGCTTTTGGAAATTTGCCTGAAATTTTTCAGTATCAAGCAGCTAAAAGCTGTGTTTTTTTCCGGACTTGTGATAGTCCTGTCCCCAGGGACGGCTTTAAGCATTTGTGAAAGATGAGCTGTGCCAGTCCCATTTTCCAGTGTCCCACCAACAGACACAGAAAAAGGCATGCACACGCTGTATATTGCTGCCTATGCCCGCATTCCGCACTTGGAGCAGCACCTCTGACTAGTGCCAGCAGGAAAGGGGTGGGAGAGGAATGATGCATGTACACATGTGGTGGGAGTTCTCTGTCTGACACATGCACCACGTGGCTGGGCAGCTTCTATTTAAGAGGTTAGATGGAACCTATCGAAGGTCACGGAACCTTTCACAGACTGTTCAAAATTCCCCACATCAGTTCTTTTGGAAAGAGAGCTATGGTTCTGCACCTGTCACATTTGCCAACTGAACAAAAATGGGCTAATTAGAAGCAGGAAGAAGTATATACTCTTGGAACTCCATTTTAATGTTTTTGGAAGGAAGAGAAAGGCATAAAAACTTGTTGGGATCCAGGAAAGCATTTATTCATGTAAAGTTTAACCAGTTAACTGCCATGCGTCCAAAACGGAAACCATCCATTCCCACATGCCACGATATTTTGAATTTAATTTAAAAAATTAATTTGCAGTGAATATTATAAAAATTAAGTACTCACAATTCAGGTGTTCATGAATATTTTCAGTTGAAAAATCTCAGGAATAATGAGATTTTTGCTTATAGCAGGCAAATGGTTAAGCTATGTGATCATAATTACATGGAAGGGTTCTAAATCGTTTCTTTATTTGGACCAGAGTAATTTTCAAAAACATAGGCATATATATATATATATATATATATATATATACACACACACACATATATACACACACACACACACATATACACACATATATACATACTAGTGGCCTGGTGCACAAAATTTGTGCACATTAAAAGGGTATTAATTAGAGGAAATATTTTAATAGTGCTATTTGCCCTTTCTCTACAATAAAAGTGTGAGAGATAAAAGGTAATGAGTACAATGTATATGAAAATAATACATAATTTCATTAATAAATAAACAATAACAAAATGATATAACAACAATACGAATCCACAATAAACTGTTGAGTTAATTTTCCTGCATTTAAATAAGATTAAACGTGTCCCTCACAGAGAGATGAAATCCATAATACTGCATTTGGGTGACTCATGTTCTTACATTTTGTCTAGTATTATTGTTGAGTACACTGTTATCTCTGAGTCTTAATGCAACATCTGTTCCCCAACCTTTTTCACCATGTGGAAAAAGAATAGGATATGTCATTGCATCTAATGTAGGAAACAGGATACTGATTTGTTTCACTTTAGTGGCATTTGGATTATTGGGATCTGGTTTACAATGAATGAGCAAGTCCCTTTCAAAAGGAGGTTCTCCATCTTTGTTTCTGAATATGACAGCAACCTTGGTTACACGGGGAGAATTATATCTACCTGGGTCACTATTACGATCATATTTAATTGCCATAGTTACTTCTGGCAAGCCTTTCAGCAGTGTGACCAATGGCTATACCTTTTGCTGCTGCTTGGGCTTCCTTTTCTACCTCATGTAGCATCTTGTACGATTTTGTTAATTCATTTATTTCATGCATGAGGTTGTTGGTGTTGATCATGAGTCTTTCTGAGCAGGCCTGGTTTGCTGGGATTGCTAATCTTTTACATGTAGCTTCGGCTGTATCCAAAATATAGAGCTGAGCAAACTTCTGAGAAATACCATTAGAAGGATGTAAAGTTCCATATGATGATAAACTTGTCCATGTATTCTAAAACAGTATGGCCCTTACCCTGATGGTGATGCAACATTTGCACCCATGGAAGCAAAAGAACTATTTATAGATTGAATGTTTTCCATGAAATTTTTACTGTCAGAATCTTTGTTTGTCATTAATCTTTTTAAATATGATGGGTAACCTCAGAAATGTATATCATTTGGACAGACTTTCCCTTTGCTACAACATCGAGTAAATTTCCCATCAGATGGTTTTTCATCAGAGAAATTTAGTGATAGGCAAAATTCACATCTGACAGTCATTTCACCACAACTATGTTTGAGAATTGCATCCTCACGTACTCCATTTTCGCTGAGAAGGCAGTTCCTACCACTATTGCTAGTACTTGTTGATGACTGTTCTTTAGACATATTCTGTCTTCACCACTGCCTTCTTTCAACTTCAAAGGCATGTTGTTGTTGTTCTTTAGACATTTCCTGTAAAAGATGCTGGTGTTTTTAGGCTCCAGAGCGATGTTTTTCTAATAGTTGTTCTTCAGATACATTCTGTTGCAGGCGTTGCCTTCTTTCAAGATCAGATATACGTTGCTCTTCAGACATTTTCTGTCGATAACGTCGGCACCTTTCTGCTACACAGCTCCATTGTATCAACAGTTTTTCTTTGGACATAGTCCTACTTCTCTATTGCCACATTCTGAGATAGAGGAGAATGACAGTCTTGACAGTCAAGCCTTTCAGCAGTGTGACCAACGGCTGATTTGGACAGATTCTGTGGAGATGGGACTTCCTCCTACCTCTTGTCAGTTTCCACAGCTGGGATGCTGAAGCTGGGACTCCGGGGGGCTTCCCTCTGGCAGTTGCCTTCCATTTTTGCTGATATACAGCTGAAGCTACACGTAAAACATTAGCAATGCCGGGGCCTCAGTTAGACGCAGATGTGGTGAGTTCTCACTGCTGCCACTGCTGCCTCGTTTTCCACTCCCAGGGGCCTCAGTTAGATGCAGCTGTGGTTCGCTGGCACTGCCACTGCTTGGTCTCCGCATCCGGGGCCGGACGCTTGATGCCTTCACCACTTCGCCTCCGCTCCTGGGGCCTGGCTCTCATGCCTCTCGACCCCGCCCCTTGCTCCAATTACCTCGTAGCATAGCCAATCAGGAGCCAAGTATGGTCACATTTGCATGTTACTCTTTTATTAGATAGAAAAAAAATATATATATATACACACACACACACACATACACACACACACACACTCTAGAGGCCTGGTGCACAAAATTCATGCAGTGGGGGTGTCCCTCAGCCCAGCCTTTACCCTCCCCAATCTGGGACCCCTCAAGGGATGTCCTCTCACAATCCAGTACTGCTGGCTTCCAACTGCTCACCTGCCTGCCTTCCTGATTGCCCCTAACTGCTTTTGCCTACCAGCCTGATCACCCCCTAACTACTCCCCTGCCAGCCTGATTGATGTCTAACTGCTCCCCTGACAGCCTGTTTGCCCCAACTTTCCTCCTCTGATGGCCTAGTCACCCCAACTGCCCTCCTTGCAGGCTTTATCGCCCTCCCTTACAGGCCTAGTCTCTCCCAACATCCCTCCCCTATAGGCCAGCAAGGGAGGGCAATTGCGGGGGACAAGGCCTGCAGGGGAGAGCAGTTGGTGGGGACCAAGACAGCAAGGGAAGGCAGTATGGGGGAAACAGGCCTGCAGAGGAGGACAGCTGAGTGGACCCAGGCCTGTAGGGGAGAGCTGTTGGGAAGGGGGACTAGGCCAGCAGCAGAAGACAGTTGTGGGGAGGAAAGGCCTGCAGGGAAGAGCAGTTGGGGGTGACAGGCCTGCAGGGAAGAGCAGTTGAGGAAGACCAGGCCTGCATGGGAGGGCAGTTGAGGGAAACAGGCCTGCAGGAAAGAGCAGTTGGGGAGGCCAGGCCTGCAGAGGAGGGCAGTTAGGGGTGACCTGGTGTGCAGGGGAGGACAGTTAGGAGCAATCTGGCCAGCCAGGGAACAGTTAGGTATCGATCAGGCTGGCAGGGGAGTGATTAAGAGGTGATCAGGCTGGCAGGCAGAAATAATTAGGGGCAATCAGGCAGAAGCAGGAGAGCAGTTGGGAGCCAGCAGTCCTGGATTGTGAGAGGGATGTCCCACTGTGATTGGGCCTAAACGGGCAGTCAGAAATCCCTCAAGGGGTCCCAGATTGGAAAGGGTACAAGCTATGCTGAAGGACATGCCCCTTTGTGCATGAATTGTGTGCACCAGGCCTCTAGTTATATATATATATATATATATATATATATATATATATATATATATATATAATATTAAATATAAGTATATAATATTAGATATAGAAAGATGTTAAATATAAATATTTCTTTAAGAAATATTTCCAATATTTAAACTTTGCTTTTTAAACTTCATGTTTTAATTTATATGGTATTAAAATTCTTCAAGTTCTGATAGGTATATGAGCTGTAATTCACTGAACCATGCCACCTATTCATATCAACAGCATCACATTGGGGCTGTTTATATATTTTTACACTTCTAGTTCCTTAAAAGAGATGACTATAAGTAGCATAAAATTTTGTTATACATTTTTTAAGGCTCATGATACATATTGTCACATTTCTTGAATTGTTTTGCCAATACAGTAGGTCCTCGAGTTACATTGGAGATCCATTCCTACAGTGCGATGTAATGTGATTTTCGCTGTAAGTTGGAACCCACCTATACAAGCACCTACGTCACTCACTTGGGGCACATACACAGCAGTAATGAAATGAAACAGTAAAAAATTTTAAAAGAAAGGTAACAATTCCTAACCTTTACTTGCGGTAAATAAATAATAAAAAACATATGTACATACTTTGAAATGACAGAACTTTTTTTTAAATAAATAAATGGAGATGGTGACACAACCATGAAATGACATACATCTAGTCCAACATAACCCGAGAACTGTCTGTACCATTAACCTGACAAAGTGAAAGTGTTATAACTAAATAAATATTTTAACTACTGTGGTTGAACATTTTTCCATACTTTGTGGCCATTTTAATTTATTTTGTGAATTGTCTGGCTAGGTATTTGCTTATTGTTTTGTTGTGGTTTCATTGTTTTTCTCGACTGTTTGTATAAACTCCTTAAAATTTTGTATATTAATCTGGTGTCTTCATGTTTGTGGCAAACATCTGTCAACAGAAGCAATCATCTTATTTTATTCCAACTAGCTAACCCATTACCGGAGCACCATTTGCCAATGAATACTTTGTTCTCTGCTGATTGTGACATGATCTTGACCACATGTTAAAAATCTATTTATTAGAATCTCTTTCTGAACTACTTTCCTTTTATATCTTTCAATTCTAATGCCCTTATCAGACTGCCTGAAATATTACATTTTTATTATAGACTTTAATATCTGGTAGCAAAGTTCTCCACTTTATTTCTTTTCATGTCTTAGTTAATCATGCTCATTCCAGATAAACTTTCAAATTGTGTAGTTAGATTCCAAAAGAAACCTTCAGCGACTTTCATTAGAATTGTATTAAATCTGTGAACTCATATGATAAGAATTGATATCTTTACAAATTTGTTTTTCTATCTAGGATTATAGCATACTCAGAGAGATATGGTTATAAATATAGATAGAGATACCAGGATTTGGAATTTCATTATGTACATTTTCTACTCTTCTTATTAAGTTAATACATATTAAAAATTAGTTGCCTTTGCAGGTCCTTCCTTGTTTGCCCATTTGCTATGGCCTCTTTAACAGAAAGAATGACCTCAGATCCATGGCCCAGCCTTGCTCCCCATCTGGAGCTGGGCACCAAATCGAAAGCATCTCTGAAAGGCTGATCAGACCATGCAAAAGTGTTGTGAGGTCTTTAGGAACCTACCTGGGCAACCAGATATGCTCTATTTTTTCACCTTGATGAATGCCAATGTTTATATAGAGGCAAGAAGATGGTATGGAAGTGAAAAGGTGGTATTCAAGTCACAATTTTGTTTCTTGCTCTGGTCTTCATGTACTTCAATTTGAAGTTTGAAACTGCACTGCAATTCTGATAGGTCATGTTGACAAAGCCAACTAGCAGTCTGTCTGCAAGAGTTAGAAATGAGCCAAAGAGCAGGTAGTTAACACTAAGAGACCTCAGACAAATAGGTGTCTTTTCTGCCTCCATACTTTCTTTCCTCTGTTTGTTGTCCCAGATATCAAATTAGCTGCTGAGCTTTCTTGAAAGCCTATCATTTTTTGGATGTCATTCAGACAATTTGACCAAACAGTTATTGGATGAAAAACAATTCTCTTTCTTTTTTTAAGAGAGGGAGATGGGAGGGAAATAAAATCTTTTTTCAGATAATTATTTTCTTTAGAAGGAAATTAAAGCAACATAGGAGACTTCTAAGAATCAGGAACACAAAGATTCTAGTTAGACACATGTGTAGAATCAGGCTCAGAAACTACATGGCAAGACTATCTTGGGTCCACTCTGATTCCAAAAACAGTGCTCTGAGGGTGCCATGTTCCTGGAGCTGTATGATCATCCATCTGCAGCAGATAAGCTGGTGCTGGGCAATGTGACAAGTCACTTAACCACTCTAGGACTCAGTTTCCACATTTATGCAAGAGGAGGCTGGATTAGTTGCTTATTAGTTGCTTATCTTTGGGAAGTGCACCTTTAAATGGCTCCAGGTACTAGGGCAAGTAGCATGCTTCCAAAACCTAAAAACATTTGTTTTAGCAGCATATGATAAACGTGGATTATATTTATCTCACTACTAGCAGCATGCCTATTTGGTTCCATCTCTGCATCAACAGTAAATGACAGGCACTGATATCATCAATTTGATTTGGGGTTTTTAATGAGCTCTCACAAGCTGAAACTACTAACGAGATACTTTAAGATACCTACCTTTTTGTAGAGAAACAACTTTGGAAATTGTAACTTGAGAATATATAGATCTTTATTTATAGCCTATCTTTTGGCTGAAATTTGAGATGACATTTTTCTTTCAGTAAAACTCTCAAGTGACATACCATGATTTATAATTTTATTTGGTTGTTGTCTGCATATGCTGCAGAAAATTGAAAAATTATTTAAATCCTGCCAAAATCTATTTACAGTTATTTTTCTGCTACTGAGATTTCCACCTTCAAAACATTTTAAGTCTTTATACAGAATAAGGTTGTACTTTTCAGAGAAAAAGGAAGAAATAATGAGAGAGACTGAGTTTTGTCTTTACCCAGAGAAGCCTGAAGTAGATTTATAAGTCTTAAAGTATAATCAAAGGTTTAGGATGGCAATAAATCTCTATTTTAACAACTTTTAAAAAATTGATTTGAGAGAGAGAGAAACATTGCTTGTTGTTCCATCCATCCATCCATTCATTGGTTGCTTCTTATATATGCCCCAATTGGGGATTGACCCGAAACATTGCTGTATTGTGATGATGCCTTAAACAACTGAGCTACCCAGCCAGGGCTTCTATTTAGCAACTTTAACTGCCCAATTTCCATAGGTATTTAATATCTAGGTATTTCTGGTCTATAATAATTAGGAATACTTTTACATAGCTTCTTAGAATGGATCAAAACCTGACAGTTCCCAGAAGGAGAAAGGTAATTTTCTTTATCCTACCTTTGGGCCTTACAAAATCACACTTATGCAACAAACAAGGGAGTACATCCACTCAATCCAGAGAAGAGCAAACATTGAACACCAAGTTTTATGGTGGAAAAATTAAAGCAGTTTCTTGGCAGGCACCAAGCCAGGAGAATAGCCTGCTAATGTTCAAATCCAGGTTCCCCTATGGTTTTTAATCAAGAGTTTATAAAGGCAAAGACTGATATAAGGGCCACAGACAAAGCTGATTAGTTAGTTCTTGTGCAAACTTCAGTTTTCCTTAGTCTGGTTAATTCAGTTCCTGACGTCATCTTGTCTGGTGTCTTCATCACTGTGGTCAGGTGATCGAAGCAGGTGTAAGAATCAAGATTCTGCAAAACATCTCATGCTTGTACTTCGGTGACATTATCTTTGAAGCAAAAAGCAGAAACTAAACGTCTTTTGACCATAATTATTTAAGCTGGCATTGTTTTGTGCTGAACTAGTTATGTTTTTCTATTACCTCAAGCAAAGTATACTTTTAAACATTTCTTCTGGAACTTGCTTTATAGGCAGGCCTCTAGGATATGACTAGCATATCTTCTTAGTCTTTGACTATAAGCTACGTGACAACCAAAGCCATGGAAACATTTAGTTAAAGCCTATACCTATGTCTTGAGACTCTAGAATCTAATACCCAAACATGTTTACTGTTACCTTGCCCTGTGGGGAGCCGACTTGTCAAGTGATGGCCCCACCTTGCCCCTGGAACCTTCTTACTCAAATGACTCATCTCTCCCTTTGCCAGGCCACTTCTGTACTTTGTGTCTACTTCTCTTAATGCCCTTATCACGCTACTGAAACCCAGCAATTCACCCTTTCTTTGAAGTTGGCCATGCTCTCCTAAGACATGGTCTCTCTTTCTGAAAGGTCCATTGCCTGTCTTCTTAACCTGTTACATTCCATCTTAAAAGTAATCATACACTTTCTGTGTATAGACCCTAGTCTAAGCACTTCATGTAAATTAACCCACTTCAATCTCACATCAGCCTTTGGACGTAGGTGTTAATCTTTCACAGGTGGGGAAATTCAACATATAAAAGCTAAGTGACTTAGGAAGTCACACCACTACTAAGTGGTTCAAACATGCTCTGAACCATTATTCTATGTAGCTTCTCTATGTACTTTATATTTTTGTAGTTATTTGTGTACTTGTCTTATGATTTTTTTTCTTCTTCCATGTTTGTCTCTCCATGTCTTCTAGCACATGGGAGGCACTCTCTAAACATTTGAAAAAATGGGATTATATGAAGATGACTTTTTGTGAGTGGTCCTTGAATTCCAAATTTTGGAAACCCCTAGGAAAAGAATACTTCCAATATATCTGAGAGTAGAATTTCCAGTGGTGATAAAAGGCAAAGCATAAATCCCTTTTGGCAGTTAGCATTTTCTCATGATTTTTCTTCTGCTACATACCTTTCCAAGCAGTCTTCATTTGTTTTTCATTTTCCTCAGATATGTTCACACTTAAATTTTAAATGATCGGAAGAAAAATATCACTTGCAAATGCCAACTGGGAAGAGTGTTTATTTTAAACAATGCTGTTCCAGGCACCAGCTGCTATTGCATGCTTGGCATATTGGTAGTGAGGAGAACTAAGCATGTGATGTCAAGATGACAAGTTGCTTTAACATCAGATTCTATTGGCTAGGATTTCCTGGGACGAGGAATCCTCAGCCCCAAGTAAATAGAAAAGTACTTGGTTTCAACTTGCAGAAATAACTCAAATAGCTACAGAGACAATTAATTATACTCCAGTTGTTTTCTAAGTGTAGAAGGAAATGTGACAGCTACTACAGATTTCAATTTGTACAAGCATTTTTAACAGGCTATATAGCCTGAAAAGATGATATAAAACCGTTGCAAAGGCCCAAAATCAGAAAAAGAAAGGCTGCCTTTAATGTTAGGACATTTTACAGGTCTACAAAATAATTTTTAAAATACACCAGTTGCTATACCCACACAAGAAAAGAGACCTCACTGTTTTAGAAATTGTCTCACAGTGAATGCAGATATTCCTGTTTATCCAGCAAATGTATGTGTATGTATCATGATTTTGCCTATATTTTACATACAAGTTCATTTAATGAAAAATTTTAAGCACATACTACATGTAAAACAATGTCTGAAGGCAGAGTGACCAACTCCTAATTTGTCTGGGACAGTACAATTAAATTTTCTTGAATGTTCACTTATTTCAATTAGCCAATTTAAATTAATCTGAAAACTTGATTACTATTTTACTGTCAAATTTAATACTCTACCAACAATCTTAATTTACCTTGTAAATATTAGTGGAAAGGATTATTTGCACTCTTGAGTAGGCCCTGAGCATTCCTGGTGCTAGGCTGGATTTAGATATAGAGCAGCTGCTGTCGTCCAAGTCTCTGTTACCTGGATCCTGATCTGAGCTGGGCATGGGAAGCGAAGCAGCCATGGGGGCAGGAGACCTCTCTCAGAGGGGGTGAGGGTTCAAGACCCTGCAAGGTTTGGGGGTAGACTTTCCAAATTTTAGCACCAAAAATATCCTATCTTGAGAAACCCTTAAGTCCTGGGAAAATAGAGATAGTTGGTTACCATTCAAGGAGAAAACAGAAATAAGACTAACACAGTCCCCAAAAATGTTCACTGTGGGTCAGAAAACAAGTTGAACACCCAAATAATCAAAGAACAAGAATAACAAAAACTTGCATCTATGAGTGCTCAGGAGGTAAATTCTACTGTTATACTCATTTTAAAGATGAGTAAACTCAGACAAAGCAAAGGCAAATAACTTGGTGGAGGAGCCAGAACATAAACCCAGGAAGTCTGATTTTAGAGCACATACTCTGATAAATGCTGTATGGGAAAGTTCTGAGGGGAGATTGGTAGAGGCAGCAGAGTTAGGGAGAGTATCACAGAGGAGCTAGATTACTACACCTTTGCTCTACTAAGTGAGCAGGATTAAGGGAGTTAGGAAAGTGTCATAAAAAAAAATAACCAAACCCTTCCCACCACCCCTCAGGAAATCACACAAGCAATGGTCTATCCCAGTGGTCGGCAAACTGTGGCTCGCGAGCCACATGCAGCTCTTTGGCCCCTTGAATGTGGCTCTTCCATAAAATAACATGGCCTGAGTGAGTCTATTTTGAAGAAGTGGAGTTAGAAGAAGTTTAAGTTTAAAAAATTGGGCTCTCAAAAGAAATTTCAATCGTTGAACTGCTGATATTTGGCTCTGTTGACTAATGAGTTTGCCGACCACTGGCTATCTTATAGGGGCTTACTCACAAGGAACAAGAGCACCCTGTAATTATTGGAATCAGGAGTCTAGGTCAGTGGTTGGCAAACTCATTAGTCAACAAAGCGCAAACCGTGGCTCGTGAGCCACATGTGGCTCGTGAGCCGCAGTTTGCCGACCACTGGTCTAGACTAGAACAAGCTGAACTTTCTCCAAACTGGAAGGAGTTTTCCTGGAGAAGAGGACAGAGTCCTTTGTGGGATATTGAAGACAGTTGAATGCAAAGACAGAGAGATTTCCCTAGATAGATTTAGCCTATCAGGTCAAAGACAAGGTCACCTACTGGGCGAGGAGATGGAATTGAGGCTGGAAAAAAAGGACTGAGATTTGCAAGCTCCTTTCTTGAGCTGTTTTAAGAAATTCACAGGTGTCCAACATGAAGATTTTTGAGCAGTAGGGAGCTGAAATTGGATATTATGTCTTAATTTTAAAATAACCATATTATAAAAATGTATAAAATAGCAAAAAATCCACTATAATTTTCTATCTTCATCTTATGTTTGTTTCTTACATACTGAGACTCATGATATAGCTATGTATCAGAATCTTGCATTTGATTTTTATTTTATTACTGTAAGTATTTTCTATGTTATTGTACAGTCTTTATAACCATTACTTTAACAACCAGATGATATTATGCCATGGTTATATTTCACAATTCGCTTAACCATTGTATTTTGTTGACATTCAAGTTTTCAATGTTTCCCTTTCATAAATGAAACTAGAATGACATCTTCATGCTTTTGTTTTTCCCATGGTCTAATGAGTTCTCATGAGTTTTTCATATTGTTTTTCTTTAGCTGTCATATAGCTACAAAGCAACAAAATTCGCTTTTCACACAAACGTACACATGCTAAAATATCCAAGTGCATGTTGTCTCCTATAAAGGAACAAAAAGTATTTTCTTGGGGCAGTATTTACTTGTTTCATTATCATTTCCAATTAACTTAAAAAGTTTAGATTTATTTCCTTTTTTGGCATTCACAGCTTGAGTCACAGAAAAATTAGTGTTGTATTTTGTCCTCAATTCTTTCTTATTCTTCAGCCATGTCATGCCCTACTTTCGAGGACTTGTCTCTGAATAACTTTGGGTGTGACCAAAACCCTGTTACTACCTAGAAGAATTCATCCTAAATCTCCATCTTTTCTGACAACAGCCCATACCCCTTTGTCTCTTTCCTCTCCTTATCCTGTCATGGCTTTTGGTTTTGAGTTTATGGAAATCTCTGGTTCCTTGACACATCCTGTTACTTCAAAGCTTTAAACCACCTCTTGACTTCAGCATTTCTCTCTCAGACCCATCACTTCATCCTCTCTTGCAGTACGTCCTTTCCTGCATTATTTTTCTACTGCCGCTGCCATATTGATTCTGATTTCTGGATTAGTTCAACTGGGTGCTCTTGAGCAAAAACATTTTGTTCAACATTAAAGAGAAAACAGAGGCTGTCACTTCTTGACTTTCCCACCCAATACTTGCAAATTTGTCTTTAAAAAAAAATCCTACCTTAATTCCTTCTTTCCTTTCTCAAAGGAAATAATGTTCCTCTTCTTGCCCAAAGCAAACTCTTCCATCATTAACTGGTATCATCCATCGCAGACCTCTCTCAGGTCATGTTCCATCAATAATAACTTCTATTTCATTTCCACTAGCTCTGTCTTTCAACATGAGGATGCACTTATGATTTTTCTGTCTTAAGGGTGAAATGAAAATATATTTATATGAAGTGCCTACTATATGTGGGTCATTTCAGAACATGTTATCTTATTTATCTTAACAATTTAATGAGTTAGAGGTTATCCCCATTTTTTAAGATAACAAAACCAAGACTCAGAGAGATTAACTAATTAGTATTTTAAGTTATACTGGCTTGGTCTAATGGCAAAACCATAAATGCTACTTCCATTTAACCCATTCTGGGTTCCTTTCTCTTTCCTCCATAACTATATGCGTTAATCAGGCAACAAATTGCTCACTTAGCTCATACTTCAATCTGGTTTAAAGTGCTTTGTCTGTGTGGGCATTACTTAAAATGTTTCAAAATACACTGCCTATGCAGTCGGTAGCTTCTTAACCATTTTACAGAACATTTAAGTCGCTATATGAAAGAAACCCCAATGACCACTTGTTTTTTTAACTATTAATCACCATATATAGCAACTTTTTTCAGATAAAGGACACTACATAGATGATTAATAGTAATGTTTAACAATTGCTCTCTGAGTAAAAAAATCTTGATTAGTAGTGTTTGCCAATTTCTATGGCATAAATACTCTTACCACAAGGAATGTATAATAATGCTGCGTTTAATAACTATCTTGCACAATTCCTAAAAATTTAACAATCACAAGTCTGTCTGAGCTGGCACCAGCACACCATTGAATTAGCTAACATTTACTGAGTGCTTAATAAGCTGTGCACCATACTAAGTGCTTAGAGATGTTATCTCAGTTATAACACATTATGTCCATTCTACATGAGTAGAAACTGAAAGATTAAATAAATTGCCCAAGGACATGCTCTAAGTGTGGGAGCTGAGATTGTACTGGGCACCTAAAAATGCTATCTTTCTTTGTGGGGGAAACACACACACACAAGTGTCCATACTACTTGAGCCTTCTTTATTTCTAATAACAGAGGAATCTGGTTTGAATTTTATCATCATATAATTTATGAAGAAAACATATATTTAAAATAAATATGTGATTTTCTACATTAATAGAATGAAATACCAGGGAGGCAACTTCTGGTGGTTTTGTAGCTCAGTATTCAGCATGCAGCAAACTCATAAGGAATGTTCAAAGAATGTAATATATTCTTATCTCTTCATTAAAAGTTTTCTAAAATCTCTATAAGGTTTTGTAAATGTATTTAAGATAATTTAATAGTTTGTATTTATATCCCTTGACAAAGTAATATCACTCCTGGGAATTTATCTTTAAGAACTAATTCAAAAGGAAGAAGAAAAAAAGCATTAGATAAGAAAGTGTTCATTGTAGTGTTGGCTACAGAGGCAGAGAAATGAGACATACATAAATATCTAGGAATAGTGAGCCAGTTAAATTATGATACATTTATTCAAATTAATTTTGTGCAGCCAATAAAAAGATAAGAACAAGTTCATTTAGCAAGTTGGAATATAAAGCAGGCTAGAAAAGTCCATCCAAGACTTGATCACATAAACAGGAGCCCCGTTACACAGTGGCTAAGTATAGACATTAGATTTGGACCCACCAGAACTCAATTACAGGATCTTTTCATTTCCCACACAATGTGTAGTAGGTTACTGAACTTTACTAATTCTCAACCTCCTCTGTGCAGTGGGGACTACACTCTTAGAGTCATTGTAGAGATTAAAGGAGTTGTATGGGCAGAGCTCAGGATAACACCTGGTATACTAATCTATTACATATGTGTAAGGATGAAGGTTGGCAGGGAATATGGACAAGTGAAAGTAGTTGCTACTTTGATGTGGGTGATTGAGGGTTTGTTTAACGTTTTTAAGAAACTACATGACATATGCAATAAATGATAACTAATGGTAAAATAAAAATCACTTTTAAAGCAGCCTATGGATTAGGCTTATTTCTAATGTAGACTCCCTTCAGTACAAACAAGTGAGTTCATTCAATGAGTGCTTCCTAATTCCTCTCAGGGACTCATGAGCAGGACTGATGCTTGCACTTCTTGTTCATAAACTCTTGAGACTCGGCCAACATTTATTGGTTCACTTAATTTCTGCCAAACAGATGTGGAATTAGACTCTTTTTCATTCTGCAAGAATGCACATAGAGTCATGCTCATCTGATCATGATGATGGTGTTGTCTGGCCCTTTGCATTCCTGCTCACATGTGAAAGGTATCTGCAACCTACCAGGTTGTCAGATTCCAACACTATTGTGTTTCTTCTTCCTTCTTGTTCATACTCATCTTATCAGACTGAAATTGGTGAAGATTAATTAAAGGCCTGCATTCTCCCTTGACCTATCAACAGCTCGAAATGTTTGAACACTTAAACCTTAGTTTTAATAAATCTAATTTTGGTAGACATCTTGCTGGATCCACAGTACAATATTTGGAGCACAATTCTACTCAAAACAAAACTATCGGATGCATGATATATCTGAAGTCATTATGATAGAGTTCGATGTAGCAAAAATCAATTAATAATTACCTTGTTTATAAAACATTTCCATTCTTTAAGGGGTCAAAACTCAGACGACAAATTTTTAGAGAAAACAATCTTCTGAGTCTTCAACTCAAGCAGAAATATAAGCCAGTTTAGTGTAAGCTCAAGGCTTGTCACCACCTGCTCAAATGTGAGAATGGTGCTATAGGCATGCCCAAGCCTGCTTAGTTTCCTCTTATTAATGGGGGCATTTAATTAAATCAAGCCAGTCTTTCTGTCTGACCAGGGAAACTACTGATGAGAATAAAATTGATGGGAGATGAACAGTTAACAGCAGGAGATACATGGGAATAAGAAATAAAAGAGCCATAGTCAAACTGAAGAATATTGCTGTAGTATATTATATTTGACATTTACTGCTGTGTCTAATAATGCATCTTTTAACTTCTCTCCAGCATGTGACTTCATTATTTTAAATTTTGGAAGCTTTTGTTTTTTTAAAAAAAATGACAAAAAATCTCAGTTCTCCATTTCTCATTAGGGTGCATATTTAATTGTCTTTCTCCATTCATTATATTTGAATGTTGCCATTCAACCAGAGGAAAGCTGGCAAACATCATGTAAATAGCGATGCGTGGCTTTTCCAAGGTATTTAAAATTCTATCATTGTTTCCATAAGCCACAGACAATGGGTTATTTTTCATGGACAGACAGCACATTCTTCTCCAGGGGTTTTTATGGACAGACTGTATAAAATGATAACACAATGAATGGGGTACCAGTTCTACTATATCAAGGGCCTAAATCAGCTATTTTAGACAGAAACTCGATGGATAGAGCATGTTTCAAATAGGTTTGCAGGTACAGGCTATACCACAAAATTTCAGTATCTTTTGTGATTAATTCTCATAAAAGGTTAATGACATTTTTAAAAATAATAAATTAGAGCTAAAGTAAGGGAAATTTCAGTAATGTAGGTTCAGGTAGGTGGTGACCTGAATAAAATTGATAAGATTTGCACGCCAGAATTAAAATAGAGATGCGATCCATCTTCAAAATGGCCAGGGTTTGGATTATTGTGGAAGGTATAACAAAGGTAAATCTTAAATTTGTCTACTCAAAGTCCCTTCCATATCACATTACAGTTTTTACAATTTTATAGTAAAGTACCATATTCACTAAACCTCACCACATTCACTCTAATTGTTCAAAAAGGAATCTATTTTAAAGTTAATTTATAACAAACCCTAACTTAATCGTATTCATTTGAGCATCCATTTTATTGTTTCGTTTATATACCTGTTATGGAAAAAATAGTCCAAGGTGATTTCTTAAAATTGACTCTAAGGAGTGTGAAGAAATGTCTGTTTGCAGTTAATGATTCAGAAAATCAAGAATTACCCCCACTTTGCCAATGAAAAATATTTTTGTCAGTGTGAAATTCTTTTTAATGGAAAAAATTCACATGGAATTAATTTTTATGCATAGCCTCCAGGTGTGACATGTGATCCAGGTCTTTTTCTAGTTCTATTTCTTCCAGGAGTCCTAAGTTTGTACATGGAATCTTTTTATTCAAAACTATTATGACCATACTTTGATAATGATTAGTATTTAATAACCAGATGCATCACTTAATAAATTATAATGAAATTGTATAACACACAACAAAACAGTTTGTGTTAAATCATTGAAAGAATTTCAGCATTATGTTCTACAGGTGATGAATAAACTTATAAAGAAGTAATATTATACAATACACTAGAAATAAAGTACCATATTTTTGGCTTTCTAAAAGACAATAGGGGGGACATGCAACTGAAAATACTCAAAAAATATAATTCTCTTCATGATTAATCTATTTTATTGACTCTTCTATTTATGTCTCATCTGCTTTCAAGAAGGAGATTATTTGGCTGATTATTAGTGTGACCCTATAATTTACCATACAAACATTGGAGAGTGAAGATATTAATATTAATCATTAATCTGGGGCAGCAGTCATAAACTAGCACCATCCCAGAAAAGTTGGGACATATTGTTATCCCATTTACCAAACAACTTATAAATACAATAGAACCATAGCCTAGGCAACATAAAACGAAAGGAAAAAAGAAGGAATAAGAAGGAAGAGGTAGTGGAAAACCATTCAGGAATTCCTGCCAGAATTTGTTCTATCAAGACAAAATGTATATCATATGGCAAGTTGAGAATTGGGAATCTCCTATATCACTATTTCCTAAATCGGGAATACTCTATTAGTCAAGGTAGGGTAACTGCTGTAATAAATGAAACTCTAAAATTTCACTGGCCTACATAATAAATGTCCACTGCTCACTCACATCACAGCTCAGTGTAGGTTGGTAAGAGAGTGGTGATTGAGGAGCTCAGGAACCTAGGCAAACAAAGATTCCTTTCTCTTGAATGTGAAACTAGCAAAGGAGCCTAGTTTCCTTTCTCTTGAATGTGAAACTAGCAAAGGAGGGTATGGAGAATCTCATCAAACTTTTGTCAGGAGCCAATTCTGAAAGCACTGTGCATTACTTTCTCCCACATTCCTTAGCCAAAACTCCACTGAGTGACCCCACCTGACTTCAAGGGAATCTAGGGAATATGGTCCAAACGTCCAACTGGAGAAAGTGGAAATGAAGTTTGGTGAACACATAACAATCTTTGTCACTCTTCACCGTTTTGGTTTCACTTTTCCTCCTATACATTGAATACGGAAATCTTACCTTATTTCCTGCTTGGAAGTCAAACTCTAAAATCTCTGGAAGGTGCCCAGCACTCTCTTTCAGCCTCAGATGTGGTTTCTTATGATCTGCTGACCTATGACTTATCCAGGGCAAATTACCCATTCCCCACCCTACTTTTTCATACTTTTGGTAAACTGTAGTGGAACAGGGATAAACACGATGGTTGGCATTTGCTGTTAGGAAACAGATAATCAATAGTCAGCCAGAAACCATTTTTCTTACTGTTGTTTCTGCAGAACCTCGCATTATTCTTTAGCTTCAATCACAAATGTCATTCCCTTTCCTTTATGCTGTTGTTTCTCGTGAGAAATTGCCTAAGTATTTGTATCATAGCAAGAACACATATTTGTTTGCTTCCTTGCAACTCAGATTAGCAACTATCAGCTACATAGTATGACACTCTGCAGTCCTCATTATTTAAAGCATGTAATGGAGTCAACAGGAAAAAGTGCTTCTTTATCAGTGATTGTAAGGATTATGGAAGAAGATTTATGGGCTCTAAAAGAATTTTGAAAATTACTTCTGAACCAAGATATACAGGAAGGAGGAAATAGGATAAGAGCAATGTTATTTGGTTTCCTGACATTCAAATTATCATTAACTGGCTTATATATTTCTATATCTCTCCAAACTTGGGTACTTTTTTGTTTGTGTGTTTTATGTTTAGTGCCTCCGAACCATAATGATATCACTTCATTTTGTTGGTACAAACACCATGTCTGTAGAGAACTGGGAAAATGTGTGAAAGTCTGGTAATATTTATTTAAAAATTTAATTTAGAAGAATAACAAATAGGCAATTAAATTTTTTCCTAGTAACTTTAGACTTACAGAAAAATTGCAACTGCAGTACAGAGACTTTCTGTATACCCTTCACTCATTTTGTAATGTTAGCATATAACATAACATAGCATAACATAACATCCTATCTAATAAAAGAGTAATATGCAAATTGACTATCACTCCAACACACAAGATGGCTGCTCCCATGTGGATACAACATGGCTGCCACAAGATGGCCAGTAGGGGAGGGAAGTTGAGAGGGAGCAGGCTTGCAGGGAAGGGCAGTTTGGGGGGGATACAGCCCTGCATTGGAGAGCAGTTGGGGGGGGCAGGCCTGCAAGAAAGGGCATTTGGGGGGACAGGCCTGCAGGGAAGGGCAGTTGGGAGTGACCAGGCTGGCAGGGGAGCAGTTAGGCATCAATCAGACTGGCAGGGGAGTAGTTAGGGGGTGATCAGGCTGACAAGCAGAAGTGATTAGGGGTAATTAAGAAGGCAGTTGGGAGCCAGCAGTCCTGGATTGTGAGAGATATGTCCAACTGCCCATTTAGGCTCGATCCCGGTAGGGCAGTCAGACATCCCTGAAGGGGTCCCAGATTGGAGAGAGTGCAGGCTGTGCTGAGGGACACACACCCCCGTGCAATTTTTCTGTAAGTCTAAAGTTACTAAGACCAGGTCTCTAGTCACAACATAATGTTAATGTCAACATTATGTAACAATTTTTAAAAGTAAGAAATTATTTTGCTATAATACTATTACCAATCCACAAACTATTTGGATCTCATTTTTTTTCTATGAATGTCCTTTTCTGTCCCAGCATATGATTCAGGAGCCCATGTTGTATTTTGTTGTCATGTCTCAATCTCCTTCAGTCTGTACCTCACTCATTGTTTCCTTGGCTTCCAACACCTTAACTCTTTGGAAGAATATTTTCAGGTATTTTGTAGAATGTGTCACAACTGTGGTTTGTATGAGTTCTTCTCAGTGTTAGACTAAAACTATAGAATTTGGAGAAGAATACCACGAAGGTAAAGTGCCCGCCTCATTGTATCATACAGTGAGCCACATGACATCAGCATGACTTATCACTAGTGATATTGTCTTCAGTCACTTGTGTAAGTGCTACCTGTAAGGTTTCTCCATTATAAAGCTACTCTTTTTCTATTTATCATTAATAAAGCTTTTGGGGAAGATACTTTTGGTCAGTATTTGTGTCTCTCACTGCTTTCCTATAGGTTATGGATAGTTAGTTCCCCTACAACCTCAGACATCTGATGGGGAAGGGAAAATTTGTGAACTTGCTTCTTGTTTGGATTTTTGTTGTAAGTTGGAGAGCTGCACAGCTCTCACCTTTCAACAGAAACTAGATAGCCAATATTTGACTTTTAAATAAATGCTGTTAATATTAACTATTAGTTGTCATGGTGGCCAATACTCCAACATAAATTGCATTCCAGAAAATAGGTCATAGTGATTGATTTGGAATAGCATATGACTCACTTTTGTCCAATGATATGTGATAGTCTCCTAAAGAAAAGTCATTTTCTCCTAAAAAAAATAGTTTACTGTCTTTTACCCCTGAATGTGGATATTTCTAGATATATTTCCCCAAACCATGATCATTATCTTGTTTCCAGTATGAAAATAAAGCCAATACAGAGACAACAGAATAAGAAAGTAGAAATATCCTGAATCTTTATTGGGGTTTCTCAGATGTCTTTCCAGCCAAACATGGAACTGAACCAGTCTCTGGATTTCTACTTATGTGTTATAGGGTTTATGATGGAAATCCAATTTGAGTCTTGGTGTTCATTTAGTCGGATCCAATGACTTATGATTGTTATCACCACTTTAAGTGAAGTATGATTTTTGTAAAAATATACTGCAATCTATGCATTCTGCTGTTCATGCGCATTCAGGTTGTTTCTAGTTTTTAGCTTTTAGGAATAGTGCTGCTATGAATATTTCACACATATCTTTTGGTGACTATGTTCACATTACTTTTGTGTGTAAACTTAATAATTAAATTACTTAGTTATAAACTATCTACATGTTCAACTTTAATATATACTCTACTACCAAATACTTTCTAAAGGGGCCATATCGCCGAGACCGGTTTGGCTCAGTGGATAGAGCGTTGGACTGCGGACTGAAGGGTCCCAGGTTCAATTCTGGCAAGGGCATGTACCTTGGCTGCGGGCACATCCCCAGTAGGGGGCGTGCAAGAGGCAGCTGATCGATGTCTCTCTCTCATCGATGTTTCTGACTTTCTATCCCTCTCCCTTCCGCTCTGTAAAAAATCAATAAAATATATATATATTAAAAAAATAAATAAATAAAGGGGCCATATCAATTTACCCTCTCACATCCTTGCAAACACTTGGTAATATCAGTCTTTTCATTTAGGCATTATAATGTGTGTGTATGTGTAGTAGTATCACATTGTGATAATGGTATTTATGTATGTATTAATACATTCATATCCATTATTTATCAACTTCTATACTTTTCATCATTTTAGAATCATAGCCTGTATATAAATTGTTGGGAAACTACCCAAAAACATTAAATATTCATGCAAATTAATGGTCTTTATGTTGTATTTGAAAGTAAAGTGGTGAAAAGGAAGACATATTAAACATAAGTGTATGTTGTCCAATGAATAAGCTCTAGTCTGTTTCTAAGGGTAGAGTTGTTTTATAAATTAGAATAGCAGGATAAACAAAAGGCAGAAATTGTTTCAGCTTATCTTAGCTAATAAAAGGATAATATGCAAATTAGCAGTCACTCTGTCACAAAGATGGCGGCACCCACAGCCACAATATGGCAGTGTCCAGTCCTCTCAGCCTCACTGGAGTCCCCTACTTCCCGGGGGGGCGGCCACTGAGAGCAGGCAACATGAGCAACATGGCGGAATGCTTGCTTCATTGCTTTGGTGATGAGGCAAGCATTGTGCGCTCGGCCATGGATGGGCCTCTGGGCCACGGAGAGCCTCTGTACAGAATGGCCAGGCCTTGCAGAGAGCTACTGGTGCACAGATTAATGCGTAGGACTACTAGTGACATATAAGAAATTAGACAATCTCATCAATAGAAAGACATAAAAAGGCACGATGGAAATGAGGGTCTTCACCAAATCATTTACTTTTTGGGGGCCCATCTATAAAGCAAAGAGCAAAATTAGTTGATTTTTCAAACCCCACCCCCATTCTATGCTTATTTATATTCTCAAGAATTTTCTTTATATTATTTTAATCCAAATATTGGTTGCCATCTATACAATCCCTTAGACCAAGTGTTCAGGCTCTAATTATTGTCCATAACCCTTGGAGAAGAGGGTCCTTGATGTAAGGGTCCTTTTGGTTCTCATTTGAATGTGGCCCGTGGTCATATGGACCTTTCAATGGAGAAAAAGTTTCATTTTCTCTTTATGTTGACACTCATACTGGTGTGCAGTAGTAAAGGCCAATGTCCTGTAAATGATAGTATGAAAAGTCCTAGCTATTGGTTTCTAGAGGAAGAAGCTTATCATAAGACAGGCAGATAGCTATTTGGGCCTCAAAATCCACTGACAAAAGCATGTATGCTTGTAGGTAACCTGAATACCTGTTATGAATGTCTGTGCAAGTCTGTGTGTTTTTTCAGGGTATGCTTTTAAGATCATGATTGCAGCTGAGAACTGAGTCAGATCATTTGTTCAGTGAACATGTTAAAGTTCTATTAGGATGTCAGTGGGGACACCTTTTTCTTGGACAGTGATGTTAATATTTAAAGTCTGTGTAAGCAGTTATCTTCTCTTATATTAATGCCTTGTTTTCCATATACTTTGAAATCTGTAGCTCTTTTTTTTAAAAAAAGACCCATTCTTGTGTTGGTATCTAGTTTTCAAATATAATTAATGATTAAAGCAATCTCTCCTCTTTTATAATCATGGTTTACTCTTTATTTGAATCTGTCAGGCAGTACTTAATGCTGGCCAATTAAGCGTTTGAGTATGCCACAGGTTTGCTCTGTTGATGCTCTAATAGCATCCCCCTGTACAGATAATGGGACATGGGTTCATTCACTTGGCAACCTGGTTCCAGTGGCTCATCTCTAGCCATCAATCTAATGCAGGCCCAAAGCCTCTTGGCATTTTGTACTCAAGAGTCATTTATTACAGACATTTGATGATGAGTTCTGGTTTTACCTTAGGAATAGTGTAATCTTAGCTTCTGAATCATGGCCATTCCTATTTGTGAATTGCATTTTCGTTTTTAGAATAATTGAATAATTAATTTCCATAATATTTAAAAATGTGCAGAGGGCAACATGGAATGAGTATCATGGATATGCTTCCCATGCCAGCTTCTTAGTTATGAAACAGACGGCCTTTGGAAATGTATTTAATCTCTTTCTCTGTCATCTGAAAAATAGAGACTATGAGATCTGCTAGGGAGGGATTTTGCAGATTTAGATATAATAAATTTAAGGTATTTGACACAAAGTGAGCACTCAAACTCAGTGTTTATTTTAATTACAAAAAATACCCGTCTTCCTCATGTATGTTTTTGTCCTTAGTAACAAAACCCTCCATCTTTCTTCAGTGACCTGACGATCATTTCATTGGGATAAATAACTGGGAATTTTAGAAATAAAGACCAATTATAGTCCAGAGATAGCTGAATATAAAGA
The DNA here is from genome assembly GCA_027563665.1 of Antrozous pallidus. NCBI lineage: Eukaryota > Metazoa > Chordata > Mammalia > Chiroptera > Vespertilionidae > Antrozous > Antrozous pallidus. The sequence goes on from CM050514.1 coordinate 24,286,342, forward strand.
TACTAGAGGCACAGTGCACAAATTTGTACACAGGTGGGGTCTCTCAGTCTGGCCAGTGATTGAGCTGATTGGGGCTGTGTTGCCCAGTCCTGATTGGGGCCCATTGGGGCCAGATGGTGGGGAAGGGCCATGGGATGTTGGTTGGCATGGGAGGTTGACTGTGGGAACACACTGACCACCATGAGGCAGCTCCTACATTGAGCGTCTGCCCCTGTTGGTCAGTGCACATCTTAGCTACCAGCCAGTTGTCCAGTTTTTTGTTATAATGGTCACTTAGGCTTTTATATATACAGATGTTTTATTTATTTTATGAAGCAGATTCCGAAAGATCAATAAAGCACTTAAATATAAACTAATTATGCAAATTTCTTTCAGGCAAGAATTGAAATAGACAAAAAAGTGGGTTTTATTTTTTAAACCTATTATTTTATTGGCTTTTAATTTACTCGTTTTTTTTTAAATGCCTTTTGGAGAAGACAACATTATCGTGTACTCAGATGAAATAAAAAGGACATCTCTAAGGTTTCTAGACAATGGCATGCATCCTCAAAATTGTTATTGAGTAATAAAGATTTTGAAATTTATTTTTATTATTGTCTAGACTATGAATTTGACATTATACTTACCGAGTATTTTTGACACCAGGGACACATATTATTTAGTGATCTACTTTTTCTATGTAGTATTTTAGTTAGAGACTACATCCATATCTTTTGCTTAAATCCATTTTATCAGCGTGGAAAGAATTGTTCCAGGCTACATTTTTGTTAATAGTTCTATCGCTTTGTTTAGGCAGAAGGCACCAAGTTGTGTAGTGTCTGGGGCAGAATTAGAGGACTAGATTTGAGTGATTAACTAATGAGAACTTAAGTCCAGTTTCTTGACCCTGACTGTGAGATACACTAGAGCTTCTGAATTATCTAATTTGTATTGAGCACCTACTATGTGGCAGACACTATTTATTTAAATGCTTCAGAAATATCAGCCAAAAAAACATAAAAATCTGCAGAGCCTATATTCTGGTGCGTGTGGGGGTCATCATTTATCCTTATAGTGATAATAGTATAAAGTCAAAGTTATTGGGTAGGAACAGGCACTAACATCTTAACATGGTCATTCTGTCTCTGATTTCTTACAATTTACTGGACACCCTGGGATCCCAAGTCTGTTTTGCTATTTCTGTCTTATAACCAGCTCTATATTCAAATTTCAGGGAGAAATACCCAAACCTACTTCCCACCCAGAGTGATGAATGTCACTGAGAGCCAAAAGTTCACTCGGGGGTGAGACGGAGCCTGTGTCCAAGTGAAACACACACACACACACACACACACACACACACACACACACACACACAAAGTTCAGCAAAAGGTCAGGTCAGGCCCAGGCTGAGCTAGATAATCCAGTCCCAAGCAGGGTTTGTCCTCTTTGGCAAGGATAGCAATTGTCAGGGCTGCTAGTCAACTTGCTAAGTCGAAGCAGAAATCTCTACTTTTAACAACATCCTCCCTCAGGGCTCCGCCTGCCCCAGTCATTGTGATGCAGGGCATCTGACTGATTTGAGAAATACTTTGGGCTCTGCTCTTTCCTGAGGTGGAAAATATAGGCTAGATGAGTGGCTATTAAAGTTCCCTTATATTTTAAGTGTAGTTGTAAGTGAACAGATATGAAGCTGTGGGACTTTGTTGTGAATTTAAAATTTAGGAATACTGGGAGCTTCTCTGTCTGTGACTCCTGGCAGCTCAGTGATCACTAGAATTGATTTGTCAATCCCCTTTGCCACCAACTGCTCCAGCTATAACTGCTTTGTTGCAAGGGAAACGTTCCCAATAGTGGAGGACCAGGAAGCATTCTGTCATGATCACCTTGGCTTCCCATTCAAAGGATGAGCATTACAATTATTTTTTAATGCATTGCCATATTTTTAAGGCTGAAAATTATCAATTGGAGTGTCTTTATTGGAAAATGGCCACTCTTCTCAGATAATGCAAAAGTTAGATTTTAAAAAATTAATCTATTTTAATAAATAATTCATAAGCATGCTTCAAAATTCAAAAGACACAAAAGGCTATACATGCATACCAATTTTGCACCTTATATTTATTTTTCAGTTCTTCAATTCATCTCCCCTTAGCAGTTTCTTGTGAATAGATTTAAATATATTTAAGTACATTGTTTACCTCATTTTTTTATTTGTGGTTTTTTTCTGTGTGTGTTTTTTTTTCTCGTAATGCTGTACCTTGGTAGTTGGGCCATGTACATGCACAAATATCTACCTCTCTCTCATTAATAGTTGCACAGTATTCCATCTATGGATGGATCAACCTCCTATGAGTGGACATTTGAGTATCTTCAGTCCTTTGCTATTTAAAGCAATGTTAGAATAAGTATCTTTTTATATACATATTCAAAATAAGTATCTTTTTACGTACTTATTAGGGCTTGCTATAGCAAGTGAGGTCAACACTTGTATTTTGGCAGAGATGCCAAGGTAGGCAGAGGAGTGGGAAAACTTTATATTGAAAAATAAAAAATAAAGAAGAAGGCTTCAGGTATGGCCTGAATGGGAAGACTGTTGGCATGGGGAACCTATAGTCGAGCATCTAATATGATTGGTTAGGGGAACATATTTGGCTTTTACAGATTGGTTCTAAGTTGGAAGTGGGGACAAAAATGAGGGACGCTGTCAGTTTATAATCAAGACCTGGAATTTTTTAGCTCACTGTTACAGAAGTTATTGTTTAGTTTCCTAGGTCATTATTAGAGATAGCAGTCTGGCATCCTGCAAGTCTGACTTAGAGCAGGCTGGCTCCCTCGGTTGTTTATTAGAAATAAGGAATTGGTTTCCTGGACAGGTTGCTATAGGATGTGGATCAGAGTCCTCAGCTTATATATGGGTCATCCATTGTTCACTTGTACATTCAATATGCAAATATACCTATAATATAAAGTTCTTAAAGTATAATTTCTGATTCAAAGATGTATGCCACTTAATTTATATAAATTTGGTTGAATTTTTTTTTCTATAAATTTTGGTTCATTTGTGGACTTCACACTTGTGGAATGATAAAATAATGTATTACCATACTTTTCATCTTTGCCATACTGATAGGTAAAAAATAATTCTCAGTAATTTAATTTGTACCTAAGATTGAGAGATTTTTTTCATGTATTAAATCATGTTTTTCCTTCTCTGTGAATTGTCTATTCATGTCCATGGTATTAGCATATTTTTAAGTGCTCCCTTGCTAGGGAAAGTATCGATAAGAAAGTAAGTCTTTGGAATTATTACCTTAAAAATTCAACCTAGAATCAGGACAGGACAGCAATCTGTTTTAGCAAATCCAAGTACATAACACAGAATTGCTAACTATCATCACCATGTTGTATACTAGTTCCCCAGACTTTATTCACCTTATAACTGAAAGTTTGTATCCTTTGACCAACACTCCCCATTTTCCTCAACCCTAGCTCCTGGCAAACACCAATCTACTGCTGTTTCCATGAGTTTGAATTTTTTCTATTCCATATGCAAGTGGGATTATTCCATATTTGTTTTTTTTCTCTTTCTTTTTTGTTTGACTTATCTCACTTAACATAATGCCCTCAAGGTTTACCCATGTTGTTGTAAGTGGTAGAATTTTTCTTATGGCTAAAAAATATTCCATTGTGTATGTTGGATAGATAGGTAGGTATATAAATAATTCATCCTTTTTTAATCCATTCATCCATCAACAGACACTTAGGTTTTTTCCAAGTACATGGACTTTGCAGTTGAGCAACTGAGGCTATAATCCCAGCTCAGCCACTCCTGAGGAAGTAGTGACCTTTTTCATCCTCCTTTTCCTCATTGTTTCAAAAGAAATATTAATGCCCCTAGTGATCACTTCTGAATAATGCCTATTCAGAAGTTCGGGGGGCGGGGAATCTTTATCACAGTGCCAGAATGTTGTAAATGCTCAGTAATTGTCTGCTCAGGTCCTCCTCTTGGGTACGTAGAGAACTTTCTAGCCATTTGGAAATCTAGGCAATACTGAGATTATTTTCAAAGATTTCAAGTCAAGCCCCATGAATACAAGTAACAGACACTAAAACTATCTAAATTGGCAGGATTTTTTAAATTAAAGAATCTGGTAAAACCATGGGGAAGAATGGGGTTGGGAACCATGATGGATATGTGTGGGGTAATTTTGTTGCAGATGCAAATTAGTTTTCCTGTTATTTGTTAGCAAGCCCACTGTTTATAATAGCTATTCATAATGAATCAGGCTGATATTTTGTCCATACATTTTCCCTCGAGGCTTTAATAACTCTGCTTCTATGTTTTATGATACTTGTGGAATGATACTCTGGTGGAAATACAACCCTATTTTATAGCCTCTGTAAAAATGAGAGTCAGAAAAAAAAACAGCAAAAGAAACAAATTGGTGGTCAGAAAAGTTCCAAGAAACAGAGGGGTGCTCCTCTAGCCAGGCCTGGAAAGTGTGGGGAAGATGAAGGATCACCTGGAAAGTCCCCACCAAGGAAGTGGTTGAGCTCTTGGGCTTGGGTAGATGGAAACCTTGGATGACTAGAGCTGAATGTCCATGCCATTCAGCAAATACTTACTCATACCTGCTATGTTCCAGACCCTTTATAAGCTCTAAACTGCAATATGCAGTATGGTAGCCATTAGTCACTTGTGCCTATTTGAATTTAAAACACTTAAAATAAAAATTCTAAAATTAAATTTCTCAGATGCATTAACCACATCTCAGTTTCTGAAGCCACAAAACATGTGGGTAGAGGTTACTATTTTGGACAGCATAGAGGAATATTTCATTTATTGCAGAAAGATCTGCTGGCCAGTGGTACATAGAGGTATAATATGACCAACACATGACTCCTGCCCTTGAGAAATTTATAATCTTGGAAGGCAGATGAACATGTTAGGCAACAAAGTTAATTACTGGAGCTGTGATATGAGTATGTCCACATACTATTGTGGGGGCTAGGTTAGGATGAGGAGGCTTAAGAGAGATAGATAGGTTATAGGAAATATAGGAGGGCAATGGAAGAGCAGCTGTTAAGAAAAGGCTTCAGCTGAGACCGGTTTGGCGCAGTGGATAGAGCATCAGACTGGGGACTGAATGGTCCCGGGTTCGATTCCAGCAAGGGCATGTATCTTGGCTGTGGGCACATCCCCAGTAGGGGGCGTGCAAGAGGCAGCTGATCGATGTTTCTCTCTCATCGATGTTTCTGACTTTCTATCCCTCTCCCTTCCGCTCTGTAAAAAGTCAATAAAATATATTTTTTAAAAAAGAAAAAAAAAAGAAAAGGCTTCAGAGAGATTGGAGAAACAACCTGACTCATAAAGGTGGGCTTTCTCCAGGTGGGGACAGGGTGGAGGAGAACATTATAAGCAGAAGGAGTAGAAGAGCAAACCAAGAAAGGGTGAAGCAGTGTGGAGTGTTCAGGAAAATGATCCTGGTTTAGTGTGGCCTTGAGTACTGAGCCCAGGGAGGAAAGGGGGGCCAAAACTGGGAGGATTCTGGCACCACACCATGGGGCCAGGACTCTACCTTTGAGGCAGTGAGGAAATAGTGAAGAGTTTTAAATAGCTAGGAATTATATGATCACTAGGGGCCTGATGCATGAAGATTTGTGCAAGAATAGGCCTTCCTTCCCCTGGCTGTCGTCACCATCTTCGCTCCATCCTGGAGCCGCCTTCTGCCTCTCACCTTGTCATGTCAATTTGCATATTCCCTCCTTATTGGCTGTGAGCGCTGTCATATTTGTCATGGAGTTATGGTCAATTTGCATATTCCATCTTTATTAGATAGGATATTTATGTGAATTGGAATGGAGAAAGCTTGGAGTTTGTTATCAAAGGGTTGATGTTTTGAATACTGCACATTTCACTGTGTCTTTGCTCAAGTTATTTAATTCTTCTGAGTCTGTTTGCTCATGTGTAAAATGAGACTTATCTCCACCTCATTCGGATGATATGAAGATGAACTATGTGATGTAGGTAGAGCAACCAGCACAGTCCCTGGTACATAGTAGGTGTCCTGTAAATCTTGGATTCTTTTCTTTTGGCCTCATTATTACAAAGGAAACAAAATGAGTGAGGCCCATCTGTGCCCTCAGAGACACATTAATATCTTAATTAACTAATGAACTAGTGTGCCTTAATAATGTTGAGTGGAGTGGGAATGTGTGGAGAAGTAGGACAAGGACACATATATGGTACACTAAAGACACACACACACACACACACAATCTCTCCTGCCCAAGGAGATATTCTAAACTATAAAGGGATAATGGCATTATGTGTGTGTCAGGGGGTGTTTGTTGGGGATTATTTTTCAGTGAAGGAATTGGCATGCTTAAAAGCAGAGAATTAATTGAACCAAGGAGAAGCTAATGGTAGAGAAGTAGAAAATAAAGGTAGATGCCTGTGCAATCTGACACAGAAATGAAGCCTGCAATAAAACACCTACAACCTCCTCCTTTCCCAGAGCTTGTCCTGGGAGATTTTAGGTTGGGAGGAAGCATGAAGGGCTGGTGGGTTATGCATGAGGGTTTCAAGTCTGGGATATAGAGCCCTTGCTGTGGAGTTAGTTGGATTTCTTATTCATTTATATGAAAACCTTCTGTCCTATGATTTTACACCAAAGTCTACTTCTTTCTCTGGCCTTCATCTCACTTTCATATTTTCTTTCCAACATTTCTTGTTTCCTCTTAATAGTGGAAAATTGCACTCAGTGTATTAAAACTCTAGTTTCTGGTTGTAAATCTATAGCAGTGTTTTCTAATTGAAGACTTTCTACTCCTACTGCCAGTGGAAATAAAGGTGAGTGTACAAGCAACCTTAATATATATTAAAAAAAAAACTTTGGCTAAAGTTCTGTTAAATCAGGGATGATGGCAGTGGTTATGTCTTATTGATTGAAAGCTCTGAGTAGATTTATTTATATCTGATTAATAAAATGTTAAAATATTAATTGTCAATATGTGCAGTTTAATGCATAAAATCTTTCAAAAAACCTACCCCATGGACTTTAGAGGTGAACAGACTGTGAGTCACTGGCCTGCAGCATGATTGTTGTGGTAAATGGGAGGGCAAAACCAGCTACACTAGCTTTTCTTTAAGATTGCTGAAAGATGGTCCCCTCGTTACCCATTACCCCCAGATTTTTGGAGTAGACCATTACCAAAATATGCATAGATAATATGTGCCTTTTTATTTCAAAGTTTTGTTTAGAAATGTAACTGGACATATGAGATCCCATAAGATTGCACACTAGTCTGGAAATCACTTATTATGAGAAAGGTAGTGAGAACAGCAGATTGGTCTAAGGTCCATAAACATAAGAGAACCGTTGTAGTCCTAAAATTGCAGAGCTAAATTTTCTTCAAGTCAAGTTAGTGATTTGTCTCTATTTCTTCTTCTGGTGCAGTGAGGTATTTTAATAAATATTCAACTTAGGACATCCCACTTAAAATTTTTAATCTTTGTAGATTTATAGTATTGCAATTCTACTGTCAAGGTGACAGATACTGATACATATTTTAAGGTAATCTTATATGATTATTTTCAGTGCCCTGTATCAATCAATGACCTGACAGGCCATAAAATGTTACAGCTCATAAAGAACCTGTAAATACTCAATTTTCAAGGTGCAGAAAAAGAACCATAAATTAAAACTGTAAAATAATTAGTCCACTGTCTCCAGACAATTTCGTTTGAGAACTTCTCTGTCAAAGACCACTATTTGAAATGGAACTGGTACCTAATAATGCCTGTTCAGTTTCACACGCACAAACCTCAGTGCATGAGGTTTTTTTTGTTTTTTTTTTTTTTACTTTATGTCTTAAATATCTCCCCTCTTCTCCGTTCCTCAAGGTGAGTTCATTTCCTCCTCTGGCTTCAACTATCTTATATATGTCTATAGTTTCTAAATTCATATCTCCTCCCAGAGATCTCTCACTACACAGACCTATATGTCCCAGTGCCCACTGGACATGGCTTAGATGGGATTTCCCTTATCATAGCAGACCAGAGACAATGTTTTGAGTGCAAGCAGTTACTTTTCACTCTTCTTTAATCCTTAAAGCAGTCCTGTAATATCTCATTATTATCTTTAATAATGTTGAAGTCTGGTAGGCTAAACATCTTGTTCAAGATCATAGCGCTAATATATGATCAAACCAGCATTTGAACTCAAACCAGCCTCCAAAGTCCATATTCTTTCCATTATGTCAAATCACTTTTTACCAATATAAAGCACTAAACATTTCCTCTGTTTCACTTTTTATAAGTTTAAAGAAAATAACCTGAATTGTTCATTCTTTCTACAAATGAATGTGTTCAGAGGTAGGAAATAATCAGCCACCAAGAATAAGAGTTCTGCAAGGTTTTATGCAGAGCTTGCTGAGAGGGGCCTGTGACTTCGCAATGGAACTTTTATGTGTGAGGCCAGGGTTAGACCATGGCAATGAATATCCATGCTTAGATTGTGATGCCTCTGAGTTTGTGGAATTTAAATAAGCACCAGTCAGTTTGACAGTCAAGAGGGTATATGTGAGGGCCTGGGGGTGGGCAGGGTAAGGCGATTTAGAAATATAAGCAGTAACTTTTCACACATCACTGATTGTGGAAGTAAAATGATTATTCATCAATTACAAGTCAGTTTTGTGGACGTGTTTCTGGGCTTTTACTGCACCATTTAGTTATCTTCTGCAAGAGCTGTTCATGCACCACAGTCCTTGCTTGACAGTCGGTGTCAGTTTCGGGGTATATTGGAAATAGAGTGGTCATTGAATTGAGACAGAAAAAAAAAAACAAAACAAAAAAGGAAAGGCTGGACTGGAAGAATGTTACTTTTGAAATAAAGCCTGTACCTTGGAAATAACAAGAAATAATTTTCCAAAATAAATTTAGGTCAGCTTCACAGTAGTATTTTTGTGTTGTGGAACTTAAGATACAAATTTACTTATTTATAAGTTATTGAATTATCTATAAATCCAATTCTCAAAAAAAAATATGTAAGTTCTGAATCAGTTGAATCCCTGATATAAAGACTTGGAAAATCCAAATATTATATGAAAAATGTAGGAAAGGAAATAAATGAGAAAATTAATGTAAGACACTCTAGTAAATGGAATATAGTAAGCAATCAATAAAGGTTTGCTTATCATTAATTATTATTACTATTATTATAAGAAAAGGCAGTTGCTGAATGAGGTCTTGTTCTTCTGTGATGCTGGTATTAGTTAACATTCAGCTACGACCAATTATACCACACACACACACACACACACACACACACACACGCTCACACGCTGACTCTTCCTCTGAGACTGAAATTAATGATTTGTTATGTGCTCACAATTCTATCCTCAAAGACCATAACAAACATGAAAGAAAAATTTAAATATCAAATACTATTTTTTATACATATGGGCCTTCTTACAGCATATGCTTTAAAGGTGTTTGCTTGAATTAAATTTTCAGGTTGAATTTTTGTATTAGTCTGATTATCACCAAAGTGCAATAGAATACCTTTTCCTGTCTTTAAAAATACATTTTATGTTGAAGTAGAGACAGAAAGTACTAATATTCATGGGATTTCTCAAGTACACATTAAAATTTAAGAGGTGATTAATGGGTCCTAGTCCTGATAGACTAGGCCTATAGCCCAAATACTTATCCTGAATTCCCAAAAGGAATGATATTCTTCCAGTTGAACCAAAAAAGATAATAAAAAAGAAAGCAAGCATTAAAAATATACTTGCCATCTTTGAAACATAGCACTCAATAGCTTACTCAAGTATGCTGCTGAAGATCATACTTTATGGAGAAAAGAAAACAATATTACATGCCTCTAAATTTGTAAAACCACACGAAATAATATCATTCAAGAATCAACATTATCATGTAGAAGTGTTGCTTGATAATATATGCTCATTCTAATTAGGTCTTTCAGATCATCTGAAAAAATATCTGAAAGTTGTGGGTGAGACTGTCTTATTAGTTGATTTTATTTCCTACTAGAGGCCCAATGCATGAAGATTCGTACAAGAATAGCCCTTCCTTCCCCTGGCTGCTGGCACCACCTTCCGCCTCTTACCTTGTCACGTCAATTTGCATATTCCCTTCTTATTGGCTGTGGGTGCCATCTTTGTTGCAGAGTTGCGGTCAATTTGCAAGTAAAGAAGATTTCTAAAGGTCATTGATCTAGATAAAAGAGACAACTGTGTACTGGGTTTGCTATGACACCTCTAGTACTTTAGCTTTACCCCAGAACCAGTGTTGACAAATCCTGTCCTATCTTTTAAAATTTTTTTAATGCAGAGGGTTTTAAAATTACATAGAGTGTTTGTGTTTGTGTTTGTTTGTGTGTGTGTGTGTGTGTGTGTGTGTGTGTGTGTGTGTATACACTTCTATGTGTTTTCGCACATGCATAGATTCAGGCATTCACAGTCACAATGAAGATGTAGGCCAGTCCTGTCTCTCACCCAGCTTCCCTCATGCTACCTCTTCATACTCTCCCGTAACAGCTACCCCCTGATAACCACTGATCAGTTCTCCATCCTTGTGCCTTCTAAGGAATGTTATATACATGGAATTATTCAATATGTAACCTTATAAAACTGGCTTAATGTATTCAGTATAAAGCTTTTGAGAACCATTTGTATTATTACGTGTAAGTAGTTTGGCCCCTTATGTTGCTGAGTAGTATTCCATTGTATGGATATAACTCCATTTGTTTATAATCTTCCCATTGAAAGACATTTGGGTTGTTCTCAGTTTTTCACTACTATGTTTAATGCTCTGAAACATTCATGTATAGGTGTTTTTTGGTTAATGTAAGTATTTTTTTCCTTTGGGAAAATAAGAGCCAAATGCCCTATGTTCAGGTTTATACTAATCTGCCAGTCCATTTTCCAGACTGGCTATACAATTTTGCATTTCGCTAGCACTGTGTGAGAGATCCAGTTCCTGCATATCCTTGTCAACACTTGGTATGGTCAGTATTATTTATTTTAGCCATTCTAATAGCTTCTCTGTCTTTTAATAATTAGGTTTCTATTTTCTATGCCATCAGGGACCTCCAGTGACAGCCAAAATTGTCTGTCAAGAAATCTTGTGACATATTCTCTAATTTTAAATGCTGGCCTTATTTCAATCCAGAAGTATATGGTGGCATGAGATACTTCTGAATACTATGCATTGTAAAATTATCATCTTTGTCCTATGACAACTAGAATGCTTTCTTATTGTTAGTGATTAAACATGCCCTGCCATTAAACACTATTTTAAGTGTCTGAATTGGAAAATGTCAAAGAACACCCATAAAACTTCACATATCCTTTGGTCCTATCTTCATTACCATTTGTGATGAAGCCCCATTGCTTTCTCGCTAGTAGCCTGCTTTCAACAAATATTTGTAAGCTCCCTCTTTGTGCCAGGAACTTTTTCAGGTGTTAGGAATATAGCAGTGAACAAACAGACCTAAATACTTGTCCTCACAATGCTAAATTTTTTAGATTGGGTCAAGTAAGAAAAAAAATAATTTAAATAAGTAATTTAAAAATGTAAAGTGCAAAAAAAAATTAAGGCTCACAAAAAGTTTGGAATAAATATAGAGGATAGAAAGAGCTTCAGTGAGAAGGTGTTTTTGGTGAAAACTTGAGTAAGGTGAGGGTGGACCCTGCAGATACCTCCATAGTCACGAGGCTTGATCAAAGATCTGCAAAGACCCAGGGGACATTTGGACAGCATGAGCAAGTAGATGGTCCAAGATGAGGTGAGAGAAGTAATGGTTGATGATATTGTGTAGGACCTTTTAAGCCACTGCAATAATTTTGGCTTTTACTCGAGTTGAGAAAGCACTGGAAGTCTTTGAAAAGTGATATGATCAAATTCTTCCATGTGTAGTATAGACTTTATGCCTAGAATGGTAGCAGGATGACTAGTTTCGAGGCTATTACAGTAATGCAGGCAAGAGATGTGCTGGTTTTCACCAGGTGCAACCAATGGTAACATGAATCTAGCTAAGCTGAAGGAAGATCATAATAATATATTGAATGCTATTGCTATTTTTAAGATAAAGAAGCCTCATTTTTAATATGCTGAAATATTGCATACATATGAATTTCATCAAATATGGAAGGCTGTGCTTGAAGAATCTATGTAGTGCATACCGCAGTTCCAATCAAAAGAAGCTATACCTGTCATAGAACTTTGAACCCATGTACTCTGGAAAATGCTGCATTTTTAGGTTATAGCTGCAGTGAAGGGCCTCAGTCACATGACACACTTATCGCCAGTACTAAGGGCACTTCTAACATTTTGTAGCGTATTATAGAGATATTGGTAGCTTCAATAGGCATTCATAGGCAGCCCAGATAAAACCATCAAAGGAAGCTCACTGAAGGTTTTCATATCTTCTGTGCAGCGAAGAATTATTATATTGTGATCCCTTTTTAGAAACTACAAAAGCCTCTGACATATTCCAAATGAGGAAAAATGTATTTGCCAACCAAAATGTGATCATAAAAAAACTCTTGCTGTCCTGTACTCAAATGGCAACACTGAGGCTTGATTGCACATCATTTTTTGGTAAAGACAGAAACTCCTTGTTTTCCACATCAGCAAACACTGGTGTTAGTCTCTTCCAACAGGCTTGAACGAATCTTATCCAAAATCACAAGCATGACCTTCTTCTTCAGAGCCACTTTTTCAAGAAGTTTCATCATGAAGTGAAAAGAGAATATGAAGTTTTTCCTCCATATAAAGAGGTTCTCTGGCTTTCTACTAAACATCTTCAAACATGAAACTGCACTTCAGAAAGCATTTATTTATGTGAGATAAGAAAAAGTCCCCTTAGGTAACAGTTTGATAAAGAGGCATACATTCATATGTGAACTTATATAATGGATGTTTTAAGCCCATGATATTAAAACAAGGCTCCACAAAGATTTTCCTAGGAGAATAAGAGCATGAGTGGGTTTTAACAGAAAAAAAAATTCTCAGAATTTCAACTTTCTGTTAAATTTTTCTCTAGAACTGATCTGCTGAGAACATATTTTAGATGATTTTTTTCTTTCTTACTTTTCCCTTCAAAGTTGCCCTTATTCCACTTAAAAAAAAAAAGCAAGCAAGCATATTTTTCATCTACCCAAACTCTAATGTGCTTCATTGTCTCACGTGTAAAAACCTCCAGGAAGATCCTTCTCCAAGCTGTTGGTCAACAGAACTTGGGTTCAGCCTTAGAACTGGATCTGTGTCTGCTCCAGGTGTCATCATGCTCTTCTCAGACCAACAGCTCCCTAAGGAATGTTTGTCTTATGGCAAATCAAAGGAGCGCAGTAGTACCATTTACACCATGTGAGCATGTTTTAAACTTTTTCTTGCATCTCACCTGCTCTTAGTCCATTGGCCAAATGAGATCATAGGGCTAAGTTCAAAGTCAGTGGGGCAGAAAATATATACTCTACTTCAAGAGCGTATATATATTTCTTTCCCCAGAGCAGTGGTTGTCAAACCGCGGCTCAAGAGCCACATGTGACTCTTTGGCCCCTTGAGTGTGGCTCTTCCACAAAATACCATGTGCGATACCACATGTGGGTGCACACGTACAGTGCGATTGAAACTTCATGGCCCATGTACAGAAGTCAGTTTTTGGCTCTCAAAAGAAATATCAACTGTTGTACTGTTGATATATTTGGCTCTATTGACTAATGAGTTTGCCGACCACTTCCCCAGAGAAAGAATGCTTCTAACACAAATTCATTCTATCACATATTGCTTGTACAATGCTATGGATAGAATTGTTTCTTTTGTGATAGTAAACATTGTGCATGCTAAATCAATGCAGTGAAGATGTGTATATATGCAGATCCTACATAGAATAGAAACAGAAGCATATTATAAAATATCAAGTGGTGTTTCTGTTTTTATGGGTTAAATTTCAATGTTTATACTAATTCTTTAATTTTTAAAAAGTAAAAGATCTGCTGCTATTTGGTAAAATAACTAATAAGGCTTAAAATTATTTTAAAACACGATGGTTTATTTAACACACATACATATATATATATGTATGTGTATATGTATATGTGCATGCAAATATATACAAATAAAAATTAAATTGCTTCTTGGTTTCTAAGGCCATTCTCCAATAAAAGGGAAGAGTATGAAAAGGGGGGGAAAGAATTATTTTACAGGGGAGAAACCTGACAAAAAAAATGTACTTCAACTAGGTGTTCAAGATTAACATCAACAGTCATGTCATGTGCTAGTATGTGCTCTTGCTATGATGTGGTAAAGTGGCACTTTCTATCTGTCATCTTCTTCCCAAAACGCACTACCCGAGATAAACATCAGAAAAATCCCATTTGAAGGACATGTGACAAAATACCTGATCAGTAGTTTTTCAGACTGTCCACTTCACCAAAAATAAGGAACATCTGAGAAACTGTCACAATGAGGAGGAGCCTAAAGAAACACGACAATTAAATGTAATGTGGTATCCTGGTCAAAACTAAGAAAACCTGAATAAAACATAGACGTAAGCCAATAGTGACGTATCCATAGTGGTTTATTAATTGTGATAAATGTACCATAGTAATATAAGATGTTAATAGTAGGGGAAATTGGGGGTGGGATATATGGGAACTCGATACTGTTTTCAGTTTTTAGGTAAAAATAAAATGATTCTAAAATGATAAAATTCTCCTTAAGAAAAATGTTAAATCACAGTTCCATAAAGTAAAGAAAAATAATCTAAACAAATTAAGAGACAAAACCAAATACTGGAAAAAGATTTTTTTTTAAAAAAAGAAGGAAATTCACAGTGATATAAATAATGGGTCTTTTTATATTTATTTATTGTTTAAAGTATTACGAATAGTAGTACATATGTTTTCTTCTCCCCCCTAAATAATGGGTCTTAAAGCATTCCAGCATCACTAAGAGGAGACTGGCCAAGAACATTTGAGAACTTTTCCAGAACCATTCCTGGTATAGAATGATTGAAAAAATTCCAATAGTCACATAAAAAAATGAGACCTAAAGAGCCTTTCAATATTTCTTTTGAATCAATAAAACATTCATGAGAAGCTTTGTTGGATTTTGATGAAGCTGAGTGGGCTTCCAGTAGTAAACCTCTTTTTCTCTGTGCTCTATGTTTTGCTGTTTCTCTTGAGAGAAACAATGACATTCCTTTTCTGGTTCATATGTTTTAGGGGAAAAAATGAAAGCATATTGTCAGTCATGTAATTGATATACAGTTCTTCTTGACATGTCTATTTTTAATTAAAACATGTTTTAATTAAAAAAGGAGAGAACAATTTTAAGAAGAAAGCTCTCTGCCAGATGGTGATTCCTAATTTACTTCAAATGTGCTGGGAGCCACATGATTCATTTTTTATTAGCTTGGGCTTGTGTATTGTAGAGAATAGTAATTTATTATGAAAAATAACCACCCACAGAATCCCTTCTGAGATAAGTAGGTGTGTGTGTGGGTATGGTCATTGCCATTAATGGATGTATCTTACAGTTTATTCACCCAGAAATGTAATGGCATGCAACCGTTTTGGGATAAAACTTTAATGCATGTACTAGTACTTTTGTTAATAAATAAAACCCCTATAATATCAGATTCTGGTTTGTAAATGCGGGGTCACATTTGAATGCCAGGCCTCAGAGTCAAGAAAGACTGCTGTACAGAGATCTGCTCACAGTGGTGGTCAGGGCTTCCAATGAAGCAGGATGGGAGAAATAATATTTTTTCTCCCTTGCTTTTTTTCCCCATAGCTACACACCTGACTGGTTTCATGACCAACCCAGATTTCTCACAAGTCCTATCCTCCACACATATACATACCTCACACATTCCACTTCTATAGCCTGTAATAAGTATGTAGAGTACTATATGATTGTACTTCATATAGTATATTGTATGTATATATCTCTGCCTCCATAGACTATCCTATATATCAAAACTCTAATATACTGTGTCTGGTTGTCAGGTCATCCAGTCAACCAATCAAAGTATAATATGCTAATGATATGCTAAGGTTGCTCAACTGCTCACTATGACATGCACTGACCACCAGGGGCAGACACTCCACCTGGTAGGTTACCTTGCTGCTGGGTTCTGGCTGATTAGGACCGAGCAAGACAGGCTGGACATGCCCTGGAGTCCTCCTGCAGTTCCTCCCTGGCTGGCCAATCTCCCACATCCCTTCCTGGCTCCAATTGTGCATCAGTGGGGTCCCTCAGTCTGGCCTGCACCCTCTTGCAATCTGGGACTCCTAGGGTAATGTCAGAGAGCTGTTTTCAGCCTGATCCTGCAGGCCAGGCTGAGGGACCCCACTGGTGCATGAATTCGTGCACCAGGCCTCTAGTAGTGAGATAAAACAAGGTGGACCAAGGGGCAGTAGTTGCTCTAAAGAATTTCTTCCTGGTTAGAGGGAGCTGAGTGAGACTAACACTGAAGCATTCTAAGCAATTATAGCATGTGGTTAAGCCAACCCTAAATGATCAGAGTTTAACTATCAGAGAAGAAACCAGAAGCAGTATTCTCTGGATGTGTGACTTGTATGAACCAATTAACTTCTGTGAGTCTTATTTTCCCAACTGTGAAAACAAATAAGAAAACCCGCCTACTATAGTAATTGTAAGAAATGAATGGGATAATGACTATTAAAGCATTTTGTAATGGTCAAATAATGTAATATACTTTATTAATACTGAATTCAGCAACATTATTTTTCTTGGATTTGAAGTCTATTTTGTGTGTGTATGTGTGTTAAAATATCCTCTTTAAGACTAAGAAGGAATGAAGCAAAATAAAATAAATGGTTCAGGTATTTTGGACCTTAAATAAATCAAAAGTTATTTTAAATCAAGCTTTGGATTTATAATTTTAATCATTTATGAGAATCTCACAATTTCTTTTCTTGCCTAGATCTAATCCCTGAATCACATTTGTTGTTAAAATAGTTCTAAAAATGAGAATAACAATTGAAGGCATTGTCAGAAACAACCATGCCTTTCCAAAACAAGATGCCATTTTATTCAAAATACTGGTATGTATAAAATATATCCCTATTTGAAAGAAGGAATTGTTCAATGGACTTGCTGAGAAGAGTGTGCTCTCTAGTGTCTTTAAAATAGTGTTTTTAGAATTTAACCACTGAGTTTCTAACCACCATTTTAAGAGATGACAGGGTTAGGATATTGTATTGTTTCTTACAAGTTATTAAAACATAGTGAGATAATATTGATCAACAAATTACAGAAACTTAAATTTCAGGCTTACTGACCTTCAATAAAAATAAAACCTTAATCCTTATTATAACTCAAACTCACTTGTGACGCATGCCTCAAACTTTCCATTGAGTTCTCAGTGCAGCAAAGATACCACATACCCTACATCATAGAATTTATCAACGATGAAAATTAGTGTGAGAAAGGGGAGTAAGAAAGTTAAGTATCCTTGAATGCACCTCTTAGAAGTCAGATATTTGTCAGATGTCACATACATCTTGAAGTTAGTTAACATTAATCTTACCAAAACAGTGTTACTTCTAAATATTAAAGTGTATTTATACAAAGACTATAAAGATATGGCTCATTACTTTCACCAAAATGCAACTGATATGACACTGCTGTAATTTATCTATCTAACTCCTACTTTTTATATTAGTTTACTTTGCATTGGCATGATTTTTAAAGTGTTCAAATCTTTTAAATTTGCATTTCAAAGTAGCTATAAAATATGTATTCCATTGCAAAACATTAGCATAAAGCTATTTGGTATTATATATTCTGTCGGAAATGCCAGGAAGAATTCCAAACTATTGCATTTCCATCTGGCAGCATCTTCCTACACTGATATTTGCATAAATATTTCAGCAATAAAGTAAAGTTATGAAACATAAACTCTTTAGGTTATATTCCAAATTGATAACCTCTTCAAAATTTCATAAGCAAAGGAACTATGCAATTGCAAGAAAATTACTATAGTGCTTTCCACCTATTTTGAACTGTCCTGGGGAAATAGTTCCTCCCTTAATACATATTTCACTCATATCTTACCTTTTCTGTCCATAAGGAATAAGTGTGCTATTGTTGAAAATATGAATTCTTACCCAGAGAGGTATGAATGTTTAAGTAGCCTAGCCACCTTTTCCAGAACATTGTTCAGCCTGAATGAAAGAGCTACATGCAGAGTTAATGGCAGGTGATTGCTGTGGAATTGGGATATTATAGGGTGGGAACCTTCTATTCTATTTAAATTAATGTCATCTTTTTTTAGTGCAAAGATAACATTTATCCTCAGAGCTCCATTTTCCAAGATTGGAGATGATTGTTATGCTAACCAAATTTCCAGAAACTCATTTATTTTTCACCTATGTTTTCACCCATATTGTTCAGGTAAAATTTTTATTTTCAAGTGTGAGGACATAGGTAGGAGAGGTGCTACTTTATTTAAATAATCTAACTCTGCAAGTGTACATCAGCAAGTAGCTAAGAGTCCCTCAGTGGAATCAGACAGAACTGAAGAGAAATTTAGTTCTGCCTCTTATTGATTCTGTGACCTTGGGCAAAGTTCTTAAAATCCTTAGAATTCTTTTGAATTTGTCTTGGAAAACAGTGGTAACGGTAATGCCAATTGGTTGGATTGTTCCATGAAGTAAGGGAGATAATGTATATTACATGCTCACTCCATAGCCTGGCCTGGGAAAAGTTGAGTTCATTACAATTAAAACTTTTCTTGTTTTTATTGTCATTGTTATTATTCATCTGCCCAAACTTTATCAATGACTTCTATCATATATAGTTACTCCATGAGATTTAATAGAGAAAGAAACAGCTGGTAATCTGGGCACCAGCTCTTTTATCTACTGGAGTCTTTGGCTCAGGAAGTTACATCTCTGAACCTTATCCCCATGTATTTAAACAGAGTGTTAGGCTTAAAGATGATAGGCAAGATCTCTTCTGGTTCTAACTCTCTACTAGACTAATTCAGTTCTTTCACAACCAAGTAGTGGTGTTGGCAGCGTTATCCAAACATCGCAGTCACCTTTCTGCTTGGGTTCTTTGGACCCAGGTTCTACTCCTGTCAGGGTACAAATGAGTCCATGAAATAATGCTTAGCCCTTATCAAAGTAAGGTTTTCAGATTGTCAACTAAATAAGTAAATAAATTAATTAATAAGAATGCTGTGTAAGGTTGTCACTGCATGCAGCACTAGTTTTATTAAATTGTTTATGTTTTATAATATAAATCAGCATAACGATCCTATCTTATAAAAGAGTAATATGAAAATTGACCATACCTCCACTACACCCACAAGTCATGCCCACCAACCAATCAGGAGCAAGTATGAAAATTAATCCAACCAATATGGCTGCAGCCACAGAGAGAGCAGGAGGCTTGGGTTTCCCTGGCAATGGAGAAAGCCAAGCTCCTGCAGCCCTGGCCTCTGCTCAAGGCTACAAAGTTTCAATTATAGAAGATAAATAAATCCCAACAGAAATGGCAGCAGCCATAGAGCTGGAGAGAGCAGGAGGCTTGAGTTGGCCCTGGCGATGGAGGAAGCCAAGCTCCCACAGCCCTGGCCTCCACTCAAGGTTACGAAGTTTCAATTATAGAAGATAAATAAATCTCAGATACCAGGGCCTCCGCTTGGGTTGCTGAGGGGCATGGTCAGCCTGCAAACCACACAGGCCCCTTTTTTATTATCATCAATTTTTTAAATTAGAAATCAGGAAAAAATCAAAACAGACCATCAAGTTTAATAGCCTCAATTTTGCTAAATATAGGAAAATTTACTATATAATCACTGATGTTTACACATAAAAAAAGATTTGGGGGAAATTGATATTTTCCTTACAATGAACTTGATATTTTTAATGTTTATTGTCAAAGAGTAATAGTAAGACTGCCTGATTTTTAATCTGAAGTTTGTTGGGAAAAATTGATGAATGTTTTCAAGGTCATTTTCATTTCTTAAAAAAACAAAACCCAGCCAGGATGGTGTAACTTAATGGTTAAGGATCGAGCTATGAACTGGGAGGTCATGTTTCAATTCCTAATCAGAGCACATGCCCAAGTTGCAGGTTCAATCCCCATTGGGAGGCACGCAGAAGACAGCTGGTCAATGATTCTCTCACTGATGTTTCTATCTCTCTCTCTTGCTTCCTTTTTGAAATCAATAAAAATATATTTTGAAGCAACAACAATTTAAAAAAACATAACTTATACTCAATATAGATTAAGAAAAAGTACCTAATACAACAATATAAAAAGTCAAAAATATATATTGTATAGCATTTCAAAATTAGGTCCTTGGGGAAGTGTCATGTCAGCTCCTTAGAGATTCTCAGAAAACTTTTGGAGAAACTGAAATGTCAGTTTTTGCCTGAACAGTTCCTCAGACCTTCTTGCCCCTACAGGTCTGTAGAACTGCTGACATACAGATTTGTGATGACAGTGCTCCTATTTATTTAAAATTTCCCAGGCAACAATGCAGTTTCCCACCGGGGCAGCTGTGCAGGTGTGAATATGCCCATTTTACACATGAGGAATTCAGTGTTTGGAGAGGTAAAAAGACTTAAATCCAATTCTCTTGGCTGGTGTATGAGAGAGCCAGGAATCAAATCCACGTTTTGGAATCCAAATCCATTCTTTTCCTAACACACATAAAAATTATTCTTGTAATAATCCAGCACATAATTGCTGATGTTTTGTGTTCTCAAAGAATTGGGGCAAATGGTCAGCGTTCTGTGTCCTTGATAGCGTAATTACCACTGAATAACTGTCGGATTTAAATCATCTTTAATGCTACTGCTGTAGGAATTGATCCATTTCATGATGCATATTAGTGAATAGGAGATGAAATGGGAAGGTAATTTCTTGCATCAATTGTGTTCTAATATATTCTACTGGTTTGGCCCTAGTTTATGGTATATTGAGTGCATAGCAAGGTGGGTAGAGAAATCATAGACCACAGCATCTGAAAGGAACCTTAGAGTTTATCAAACCCCTTGTTATACAAAAGGGGGAAACGGAAGCCTCAGATATAAAGGGAAGGGACATAGACAACACAATGTTTCTAGGGCAGAGTGAGGCAAGGACTCATCTACAATAGCAGACCACCACCAATACACTGGTAGATTTGAGAGCTACTAAGATGAGAACTTTTTAAATTCACTAATATACTTATTCATTTTTTATTCTCACTGTTGAATAAAGCATGGAATAACAAAAGATGTTTCCCAGTAGTTGGCAAGCCTCGCCTCCTCTGGCTCCCTTGTTGCACAGGATCATGAGGGACTTTGGAGCTGGGCATGACCGTGGTCACATCCCTGATCTGTTTGGTGGTGTACCAGAGGAGCTCCAGAATCTTACAACTTCTGATCTTATTCCATTGTTCACGAGGCTACATTTAGTTCTATAACTATACCACGTGTCCCCTTGTCTTATGCCCTCTACATATGCGATTTCCTCTTCCTAGAGCCCTCTTGTGCCTTATGTCTACAGAGCTAGATTATTCTTCCACTTTAGGTCTTAGGTTAGATAAGGTTTAAGATTTTCAACCAAACTTGAATATCAGAAAACCAATAAACATCTCTTTAGTATAAATAGGTTCCTGCCTTAGCTGGTTTGGCTCAGTGGATAGAGCATTGGCCTGTGGACCAAAGGGTCCTGAGTTCAATTCTGGTCAAAGGAATGTACCTTAATGTACCTCCTCCCCAACCCTGACCCTAATCAGGACTCCTGCAGGAGGCAACCAATCGATGTTTTTCTCTTTGTCTTTTCCTCTCCACCTCTCACTAAAAATCAATGAAAAAAGTATCCTCAGGTGAGGGTTAAAAACAAAATCCTATATAATAAAAGAGAAACATGCAAATTTGACAGTACCTTGGCTCCTGATTGGCTATGCTACCAGCCAATCAGGAGTAGGGGCAGGGCCAAGTGGCATGAGCACTGGGCCCAGGGATGGAGATGAAATGGAAGTGGCGGTGAGCATCAAGCCCCCAGAGCCGGGTGGTCGCAGGCAGCCGGGGCTGAGCTGAGCAGGGCGATGGCTGGGTGCCCAAGGCCTAAAGCCTCAGGCTGGGGGTGAGCCATCAGTTGGACATCCTTTGAGGGCTCCCAGTATGTGAGAAGGGGCAGGTTGGGTTGAAAGACCACTCACCCCCACTGCATAAATCTCGTGCACTGGGCCCCTAGTAAATAAATAGGTAGGTAGGTAGATAGATAAATAAATAAATAAATCCCAGATATATTATAGGACATACTTATACTAAAAAACTCCCCATTGCTTATCTGAAACTCAAATTTAACTATCATATTTTTTAAAAATTTTGCCATAATAAATGTATGTGCAATTATAAGGAATTTACATGAGTTATAATAAATCATGAAGAGAGTTTCTGTATAACCTTCAGTCAGTTTCCCCAATGGTGACATCATGTATAAATATAGTATACTATCACAACCAGGAAACTGACAATAGTATAATCTACTGACTTTATTAAGAGTTTACCAATTTTACAAATTTTCTGTGTGTGTGTGTGTTTGTGTATGTGTGCTCTATGCAGTTTTACCATATGTAGAATTCTGCAACCACAGCAATGAATAGACATACCAGTTCTATCATGTAATCCTTTATATCCATAACTACCTCCCTCCTTTCCCTCCATAAGCCCTGGCGGTGAGCATCCAGCCCCCAGGGCCGGGTGGTCGCAGGCAGCCGGGGCTGAGCTGAGCAGGGCGATGGCTGGGTGCCCAAGGCCTAAAGCTCATCTATTCCCTCTTTCTATAATTTTGTTAAAAGATTAGTATTTCTAATAGTTATGTTCTTACTTTAACATATATTGAAAAAATGAACACATCAAAGCCATGATTTTAGAGATATTGTTTAAGATGAAGGTAACTTGGATATTCAAGTTTTGTAAAGGAATCAATTTAAAGAAACATAATGAGTAAACAATAATTCAGTTTATGCACAGCTATAATAAAAATTGTGCGGATAATAAGTGATGTATTTGAGAAATGGCCAAATTAAGCATCATAGAAGTGGGTTTAAGGGTGGCATCTGTTCACCGCTTTTTAATTCTAAAAGTAAGCCTTAAATGTGGACTAGGCATTCCAAGCCAGTACTCCTACTTCAGTTTTCAAGGCCCAATTACAAATTCAGCTGGTTACCTCCAAACATTTTATCAAGCATGAATGTTTTGGCACAAGAAAATGTAAATATATCCTGGCTGATTCTCTGCTAATAGAATAGAAATGATCATTAGATAATCAGAGTCTAAACTTTTACAATTTTCATTGGACATAGATTTGTTTTTCCCCTTGAAATTTATAATTACTTAGTTCTTTATAGGGAAAAATAAGGTAGCAATGAGAATACCTGAGCAGAATCTAACTTCTTCAATAAGGGTTAAGAACAGGTGTTTGCATATGTCTACAGAACTCACATTTATCTATCTTCACATACAAAAAAAAAAAGAAAAAAAAGAAGGATGAAGGATCAGAGCTAAAGATGTATCAGTGTTTAGGTTTAAGATATTATTGCTTGCTTCATTCTTCCTGTAGGTGTGATAAAAAATAAATTTTAAAAAGAGAGAGCTTAAGTACTGCTAGATTAACTTTTTTTCATCAAGGCAGCCTTTGTAGTAATAAGAACAGTCTGCACTCAAAATGTGCTTATGTGTCTTCTATCTGGTAAACTAAGACTACCATGGGAAATCTGAAGTCAGTTTTTATTCAGAAGAAATACATCCATTCCTTCCATCCAGTACACAAAGTAGGCATTTGATAAATATTTGTTGGCTACTTCTGTGATTTAATTTAGAATAACTTTTACTAGTTTAACAATGAATCTAAAAGTTACAAATGATTTCACATCCTAATGAATTGGATTTTATAAAAACTGTTAACACTAGTTATTTTAAATTTCTATTTGTTTTCATTTCCCATGAACTTCTAAACAACAATAAAATTGAGTGAACGATTCTGTTACTCACTGACTTATAACACTAAAAACAAATCTGTTATTTCAACTAAATTCATTCCATAATTTTATTACTTTCTCAAAAATATAAATTTAGTCAGCTTTTACTGAAAATATACAATGAAAACGGGTTGGTGCGACAACTAGTGTAATCTCTAACACAAGTTCTAATTTGAGCTCTTAATATAAAATAATTTCATGCTTGAGAATCTTGTATCTTAATTAGAAACTTCATGTTACTATATATCTAAAGGCTATATCTATAATATTTATCACTGCATTAATTCATCATAATTTTTCCTTGGATTTTATGAAACGAAGCATGCATATTCTCTTTCAGAAAAATGCATCTGGAGTTTCTGAATGACTATTTTAGGTAGAAGAAAGCTTCATTTCATGCTTTGATTTTTATAAACCAGACTTCAATAACACTCTTCTTACTATAATTTTGAAGACTATAAAATGATTATTCTCATGGGGAAAGACCATGGATGAAATGGCTTAATGGTGATTTAAAGTTAAATAAGATCTATTGATGAAAGGGTTATTCTCACTTTCAAATCCGATGGGGGTACAGGGGAAAACTATACTAAGTGGGGTTAGCATTTTTCAAAATGTTGAGCATGCTAAATAAAATAGCTATTTATAAGAAATGAATTGTAGCATTTATTCTACATCTAGTACTAGAACTGTGTTAGATAGGAAAATGCAAATAAGACCATTTTGATTCCTCGTGGCCATATTAAAAGAGTGAGAGCTGAATCCATTGGAAGGATTTCTTGCCCTTTCTGCCCTGTTAATGTGCGAAATTTAAATAGATTGGCAAGGCTGAATCTATTGCCTCCCAAGGATGGATTGAAATTTTGGCTGTTTAGTGACAAAAGCATTTGGCAAGTTCACTAGCTCTGTAACTATTGTGCCCAGCATACAGATAAAGGAGGCTTTGGGTCACATCAGCAGTTCTCTGGAGTTGTCCCACTTCCAGACATCACAACAAACTAGGCTGGGCAGCATGGACTAGCTGCTTTTATACACACACACACACACACACGCACACACACACACACACACACACACAGACACACACACACATTCCCAAATTTACTGGGGAAGAGCTTGAAGAAACTGAGCAAGTTCTCTAAAAGGATGAAAAGGCACCTAATGATTTACTCCCTGGAACTCTACCAGAGAGTATAAATCAATGATATTCATCCCAACACAGCATCTCTCCTGCATTGGACCCCCAACACTATAACCGTGTTAGGGTAAAACAAGGAAATGACTAGATCAAAACAGCTGGGGCTGTGAACATTTATCTTAGTCATGATTGCACAGGAAGGTGACATTAGATAAGATCAGAAAGCTATGTACTCAGAAATCTGAAAATCAATTTCTTCAGATGCATGGAATTGAAACTTGATAAGCCTCTATTGCATTGCTGGTACTCACTATTTATCCTGGACTAAAAATGATATCCCTTAAAGAAATATTTTCTCTATCCCCTGTGGTTTATAATGCCGATTCTTCCTGGCCCCTCCTATGTGCCACCCTCTAACCCACCCACCTACATCCTCACCTACCCTCTGCCCATCCTTGTTACCAAATCTTTGCCATTTTCCACCTTACCATATTTTTCCTGGTGAGGATAAATTTGAACTGGGCAAATTAAATCAGAATTTCTGTAGGAAGATTACAAACTCTGGGGAGTTAGAGTACTACTCATTTTACTACTGCTTAATTCATTTTTTTCACTGATTTATTTCAGAAACTCAGAGGAGTCATTTAACTTAAAATTTTTTGGTGACAGCCAGTCTGTTCATCAAAAACAATTTCTCTTAGGGTTGAAGTTTTTTTTTTTGTGTGTGTGTGTGTGTGTCTGTGTGTGTGTGTGTGTGTGTGTGTGTGTTTCTCCTGTGCTATATCTGATATGGTTTTTGCTATAGCTGATATGGTTTTTGTAGGCAATGAAAATTCTCAACACACCTACTATAATGTGTCTGGTCAGCTCAGTCTGTCTTTTCTCTGTAATGAAACCATAGTTAGTTCCCTCAGACTGGTAGGTCGATGTTAAAGCTTTGGTGGAATTTTCTGTTTCATTTTGGGGGTGGTCTGTCATTGAGTAAGTCCTTGTTGCTACTTCTGTTGTGAGAGTTGTAGACAGAGCAACCTGATAACTATTTTGATTTTGTTGCTAGAGTTTCAATTAGGCATCTGAACTTGGGGGAAAAAATGTAGTCTGAGGAAATTCTGAGCTTAACTACCACTCACTAGCTAATTAAACAACAGTAGAAGCAACTCTTTTGACTTTATTTTTAATGCGTCTGAGAGTCTGAAAGGGTTAAGCATATAAAGATGCCTAATTTATCCAAAAGAGTGGGTTAGGCTCTGGGATAATTTTGACTCACTATAGTTTTTAATTTCTGCCTAAAGGAGCAATTCACACAGAGGCAGACAGACAGAACAGAGCCCTCATTATAGTAGAAACATGCATTGTGAACCCCCTTTATGCCTTGTGAAGGCTAAGCAAAAGAGAGAGCAGTTCTAAATTATACTCCTCACAATGCTTCCCAAAGAGGACATGGCAAATGAATTCAATTCTTTTAAACCAAATTGAATATCTAAGGGAAAATAAATCCGAACAACCAACCTAGTTTTATGTGTTCCTTTCCCATAATTTCGCCGCATTATTTGAATTGAGTTAGATCAAATTTAAGATAAAACACCTTTACACAAATTGTAGAATGAGCTTTTAAAAGAGAGAGATTTGTTTCAGGATGGAGAGATAGCTTTCCTATAATGGAATATCAGTTGTATTCATAATGTTTTACTGTCTAGCACTGGTGGTTTTTGTTATTAAAGTAAAGCTAAGAAAAATCTAAGTTCAGGACAGAGACTCTACAGAACTACTAAGATATTATCAGATGCCCACATGTAAAAATACAGAGCAGACTAAGGATAAAGCTCTCTCTTTTTTGTATATTTCAAAATGACTGTTAAAAATTGAAATTTGAGAGAGATGCATACTTTTCAGATAATGAGTGAGTTTGGCCCCAAATGTGTGTGTGCGCGTGCACACACACACACACACACACACACACACACATATTAACTGGACATCCCATCAAGACAGACTTGGGTGAGCTTTATCAATGAGAGGACAAGAACTATTCATTTTTGGAGCAGCTTATTTTAGGAGAAAATTACTGTATAAACTAGGGTGAGTCAAATATCTAATAAAAATTATGAATGAATCTTCATAGGGGATTTTCAGAAAGTGTTTTATTGATCCTGTTTTGCAGGCAATATTTTTACTTCATTAAAGTCCCCCCTCTATTATAGCAATATGCATAAAATACTCTTAAGAAGGAGTAAGCAGTATTTATGTACTTACTGAAGCAGGAAGTATTTGTTGAGAATTTGCTTAGCATCAGGAACCATCCTGGATATGTAATGAGACATGGATAAATTTAACACAGACACTACTCTTGGAATCTCACCCTCTAGAAGGGCTATAAGATATAATGAGATGACGAATAATATGAGAATTCCATGAGCTCTGACGTGACAACAGTTGTAGTAGATCACATTAAGAACAACTGTTGCTGCCCGACAGGTGTGGCTCAGTGGTTGAACATCCACCTTTGAACCATGAGGTCAAGGTTTGAGTCCCAGTCAGGGCACATACCTGGGTTTCAGGCTCAATCCCCAGTGCGGGCGTACAAGAGGCAGCCAATCAATGATTCTTTCCCATCACCGATGTTCCTCTCTCTCTCTCTCTCTCTCTCTCTCTCTCTCTCTCTCTCTCTCTCTCTCTCTCTCTCTCTCTCCTTTTCTATCTCGATCTCCCTCTCCTTTTATATATTTTTAAAAAGAACAACTGTTGTTGCCCCCATGGGATAGGCAGAGAGAAAAACATCTGCTGGTGTGGGAGGATGGAAGAGCTGGTATTTGAACCAAACTTTAAAGTATGAGAGTTGGTACCTGAGGGATGCTTGTGCATGAGTAGCAGCCAAAAGACAGAGTTATTCAAAACCAGGAACCAGCAGTGGCTTCCACTGGGGCGAACACAGAGCCTCGGGAGAGGTAGAAAGAGGGAGAGGCACAATCAGATAGAGAATATCTGTTGGACATGACTGGCGGCTCCACTGTCTCTTATAATACCCAGCATTTATGTAGTAGGTCCCCTCTCTGAGGCCACTCCATGAAGGGGGGTGAGATGTCCTGCAAGTCCCTAGCATCAGCAGAAGAGAAAGGCAACCCATGCAGAGGGAACAACCTATGCAAAGGCTAACCTATACAGTGTAATTGGGAAGTGGCAAGTGGTAGTCATGTCTGGATTGAGGTGCAGTGCCATGGAGCTGCCTATTGAACATCTTTCTGTGACAGGAATTGCCTTCCCTATACGATGGGGGCTCCCTACATGTCAGGGGCTCCAAGAGGCCAGTGGAAGACTCAAGGTCCTAACACAGTCTACACTTCTCAAAAAGATCCACATGCTCTTGGTGAAACTGCTTCAGTGAGAACTGTGTTGGCTCTCAAGCTTCCCAAACAGATATTTCACAGAATGTCAAAGGGATGTGCCAAAAACAGATGCTTAAACCTGTTTGGTACACCATGTTGATATGTCATGTAGGCCTAAAAGTATGCGATCTTTGAAAAATCCACAGGGCATCCTAGAAAACAGGTGAGCCATAGATGACTGGGAGTTATTGAGGCACATTTATGAGAGGGATCCTTGGTAGAGAAAATAAAAAAGGCAAGCACAACATTGTAAGTTGCAGTGCACATGAAATTTCATATGCTATTTGAGTCAAATGTCTATATAACTTAGTTCTCATCAACCTTTTGAAGGATAAGGAGAAAAAGAACATGATTATATGCTGATAGATTCTGCAGTCACATAAAATGGTGTGAGAATTCATTTTTCATAAAATAAATGAGGATTACTGATCTCTTATGTCTAACAGGAATCCGGTCCTTCTCCTGCCTCTTATGGGTCACATGACCTTGAGAGAGTTACTTAACCACTTTGAATCTCTGTGTCTTTATTTTTTCAAATGGAAATGATACTATTTGCTCGCCTACTTAGCTGACTACTATGAAAATTAAAAGATACAAGTGTATAGTAAACTCTGAAAGACATATTAAAGATAGAATATTATCAAAATCATTCATATGATAACTTTAAAATTTCCAAGAAGGAGTTGATTTGAAAATGAATAATATGCCAGATGAATCAGGAATAAAAATGCAAGGTAGGGGTGGTGTAGGATAGTGAAAAAATCAGAAACCAATGATCCAGGGATTGAATGCTATTCTAAGAAAATATGTCCTCCTGTAAGTGACCTAGTCACCCAATCATGAGTAGGTAAATTTTAGAAAAGGAAAGCAAATTAGTCTCACTCAGGGATTGTGAACAACAGGTCCATTGTGAAAACAAAGACCCACAGGTGTGACTTTTGTGTGCTGCTCTTGCTTGGTAGCTGAAAGCACAAATGTGGAGGTGACAGGTCAGGATGACATTAATAGATGACACCTTAGAGCAAACACATATCCAGAACTTTTCAATGCCAAATAGTGCATGACTGGACAAACGTAAGTATCTGGACCCAAAAGAGCCCTCCCTGGTTATATAAAGATGCTGGGTACAAGCATCATAAGGAACCCAGGGACCATTAAGCTTCTTCTTTCTTTCAAATTAATGAGCGTGTACCCTTACAGCTTAGATTTTAGCAGAGCATCAGCAGTGTCTTATAAATGGGGAATGTCCTCCTAAAACATTTACATACAGTGCTATTCACTTTTCCTAGTTTTAACTACAGAGATTTGGTGACCATCACTACAACCAGAAAACAGGCCAATTCTAATGTCCTTTGCATCAGGTTCTTCCTTTTTGCTAACCCCTGATGATCACTGATCTGTTCTTTGTTACTATAGTATTGCCTTTTTCAGAATGTCATATAAATGGAATTTTTCAGTCAGCAGTTTTTGGCTGGTTTAGGTTTGAGCTATGACAGGTTACTTATACAAGTAAGTGCATCAAAAGAAAGTGCAGCTCAGATTCAATTGGAGATAAGATTAGTTTTAGTGAACACGTGCTTCCTCTGCATTCTTTGTTACCGGAGGTTGACAGGATTATGTTCTCATAAATGCTTTTTGCCTTTCATCTCAAGGGCATTAGTAGCTTTCTGTCACTGACAGAGCCAAACTTAATTCCACAGTCACTTACTGACCGCTTGTTTTTAAAATCAGGATGTGGTCCACAGTGCTGGTGATTCAGAGGTGAGCAGCCTTGGTCTCTGCTTTGATCAAGAAGTAAGTTCTTCATTAGTTAGTTGCTCCCTGGTGCCTATGAAATTTTCTCTTTTCCTCAGACAAAAATCTGGCTTATTTTCACCTTTATTGATTTGAGCAAGTACTGTGTGCCAGGCACCTTTGTCAATAGTTGGAATAAAACAGCAAACAAAATAAAAATTTCTAATAGAGTTTACAGTCCAGCTGGTAGAAACAAATATTAAACCATAAATATAATAAATAAGTAAATTACATCATATGTTAGAAAGTAAAGAATGATATGGAAACAAAGAAAAGATAAAATGAAATAAGGGAGTGCTAGAGGGAGGGTAGAGTTTCTATTCAAATGATTCAGTTTTAGAAAAGGTGACATTTGTTGATGGAAGTGAGAGGATTATTCATGAAGGTATCTGAGGAAAGAGCACTCCAGGCAGGGAACACAGACAGTGCCTAGGTCCTGAGGTATGAAGATGTCCAGAGTGTTTGAGGAAGAGAAAAGACAGATTGCCTGGAGCAGAGAGAGTAAGGAAGTAGGGGATAGATTCATAAAAGTCACTGGGGGGTGGGGAGAGCATAGGGACCATGCAGACCATTATAAAGTATCTGGTTTTCATACTGAGAGGGATGGGAACCATTGCAAGGTTTTGAGTAGAGGTATTATTTGACTGGACTTACATTTTAAGAGGATCTCGCTGGAAAGTGTTTTGAGACTAGGCTGTGGAGAGCAATGGGGCTGCAGGGAAGCTACTGTCATAATCCAGGAGAGAAATGATGGTGATAAAGACCACATCATGAACAGTGGAAGTAAGAAAATTTGGATTCTGAATATATTTAAGGTACATCCAACATGAGTATGGATGTGGATTATGACTTTTTAAAAATAAAGTATTCAAAAAGGACTCTATTTTTTGGGCCAAGAAGCTGAATGGTTGGAATTCCCATCAAATTAATTAGGAGTGGGCATGAATCTATACTAATAAAAGGATAATATGCTAATTAGATTGGGTTGACAGGACTGGACATCTTCCGGATGTCCAACTTCCTTCTGGGCAAAGCCATGGCAGCAGGGGTCAAGGCAGAGCAGTTAGGGGGTGATCAGGCTGGTGAGGTGCAGTTAAGGGCTGGCCAGGCCAGCAGAGGGGCAGTTAGGGGATGATCAGGCTGACAAGCAAAGGCAGTTAGGGGAAATCAGACAGGCAGGTAGAGTGGTTAGGGGCAATCAGGCAGGTTGGCAGGGGAGCAGTTAGGGGACAACCAGGCCGGTAGGGGGCCAGTTAGGAGGTGATTAGGTCATCAAGCAGAGATGGTTAGGATAATCAGGGAGGCAAATGAGCAGTTAAGAGACAGTGGTCCCGGATTGCAAGAAGGATGTCTCAAGGGCTTCCAGAGTGGAGAGGGTGCAAGCCAGGCTGAGGGAACCCCCCCATGCCTGAATTTTGTGCACTAGGCCTCTAGTATAATATAAAAGACTAGTGGCCTGGTGCATGAAATTCATGCACGGGAGGTGGGGGTGGGGGTTGTCTCTCAGTCTGGCCTGCATCCTCTCCAATCTGAGATCCCTGTGGGATCAGGCCTAAACTGGCACTTGGACAACCCCCTTGCAATCCGCTCCTAAACGCTCACCTGCCTGACTGCTTGATCACCCTCAACCACTCTGCTTGCTAACCACTCTGCAACTGGCCCTCTCTGCCGACCTGCTTGGCCCCAACTGCCCCCCACCATCAGCCTGATCACCCCCAACTGCCTTTCCCTCCTGGCCTGATTACCCCTAACGGCCTCTGCCTTGGCCTCTCCCACCATGGCAATCTGGGACCCCCCCATGCGCACACACTCTTCACAATTTGGGACCCCCGGCACCCGCAGCAAAGCGTCGAGGTAGCTGGTCTTCCCCGGGCCTTCTGTGGCCCTGCCCTTCATGCACACACCAGTGATCTGGGACCACCGTGCTTGCACCCTTTGCGATCTCGGACCCCAGGCGCCCATGGCAAAGCATGGCGGTGGCCAGCCTTCCCGCCGTGCCTCCACGCGGCCTGGGGAACGGACACTGCGGGCTTGCCGGGACCACCAGCGCAGCGTCCCTCCGTTCCCCAGGCTGTGTGAGGCAGCGGGAGAGGCAGGATCGTGTACTGCATGCCCGCCCTTCCCCCCCATCCCCCCATTGCTGGTAGCATAGCCAATCAGGAGCCAAGGTACTTGTTTCTGTCTCTGCATGTTACTCTTTTATATTATGATAAGGGAAAACTCAGAGATTTAGGTTATATCTGGAGTTTGGGAGAAAAGTATGAGCTAGTGATATACATTTGAGAGTTCTTGACAAATAGATGAATTTAAAGTCATATGGCTGGATCACACGGAGAAGGTACCCAATCATTTTTCGGTCTTGGGTTTCTTAGCTAAACTGAAAGAGAAACCTGAAACGAGATGGGAAAGCCTCATTTTCTCAGATGTTAAATATCTCCTGCAGTTTGGCCTGGGTTTGCTTGATAGTGGTCTTCCTTCCCTCCTTTCACCTTTCCTTTCTTCCTTCCTTCAACTGAAAAGTTCTATTTTCAAAATGAAGTATTTGTCAGTCATTATATATGAGGATTAGTGAATAGTAAAGATGATTTTTAATTATTCATATGTCTAAAGGAACAGTTGTTCATTTCCACTGCACTTCTGCATTCTCAAGTGTTTGGACAGTTTTGTTGTTATTGTTTGAAATATACTTTTATGGCTTTCGGAAAGGAAGGGAGATTAAGAGAGAGACAGAAACTTCAGTGATGAGAGAGAATCATTGATTGTATGCCTCCTGCATGCCCCACACTAGGGATTGAGCCCACAACACAGGCATGTGCCTCAAGAGGAAATAGAACCATGACCTCCTGGTTAATAGGTCAACGTTCAACCACTGACTGAGCCATGCCAGCAGGGCAAAAGTGTTTGTGCTGTTAAAGTGGCCAAAAAGGCCAAGATTCAGGAATGAGGCATATCTTTCATCCTGTGACATGATTAGGTACATGTTAGCCACAACTGCTTTATCTCTTCTTGAAACCAAAACCAGCATCACAGGTGAGCTGGGAATTATATGGAAAGTGTTCCTGTGTTCTTGAGTTCTGAAGTAACTCTTCCCTGTCCATGTCATCACTCACAGGAACACTGGGCAGGCCCTGGAAAAGCTCCCTCTCAGAGAACAAAGCCCTTGATTTGCACATCTTACCCTGAGCCTGTGTTCCTAACCCTCAGCATGCTACTCTGTCCGGGGACCTTGGCACTTCTGCTTTTGCCCTGCCCTGTGTCTCCAGACACTTTCTCTACACTGCTGGGTCCTGAGGCTGAGCCCTCCACAGAACTCTCCCCAGTCCTCTGCATCCCCTCCATCCATGATGTTGACCACCTTCTCTGTACCTTTCTGGAAAAAAATTACATAAACAGAAGCATAGTTTAAAGAACCTGTGTAACACTCACTCTTTACCCCATTTCCTTATCCCTCATCTCAATGTTCTATGTCCAAATATTCCCAATTACAAACCTTTTGAAAATTAAGTTATAGTTGCTCTTCTTACCTTCCTTTGAATGTGTATGGTGGGTGATGACGAAGATCTGGGTTAGGGAATCTTAACATGGAAAATAAGTAGCTGGAATAGAATTGTGTTCATTAAAAAGTGAAAGGAATAGCACAATGAGATTT
Organism: Antrozous pallidus; assembly: GCA_027563665.1. Taxonomy (NCBI): domain Eukaryota; kingdom Metazoa; phylum Chordata; class Mammalia; order Chiroptera; family Vespertilionidae; genus Antrozous; species Antrozous pallidus. The sequence continues at coordinate 24,320,335 of CM050514.1, forward strand.
TTAAAAACTGACCTAAGGAAATCACTTTAATAAATAATAGCTGTTTTTATGTGATACATAAAAAAGTAAACAATAATCCAATACCTTGTAGTTAGGTAGTAAGCAAAATTTCCTCTTCCATAAAGAGCAGATGAAATATGGATAGCGAGATGATAAATGAACACAGCAGCTGCTGTGCGGGTTTGAAAGCTGGTAATGTGATAGTAATGAACCCAAAGAACGATAGGCCCTCACAGTTTGTCCAATAATGAAATATTGAATAAATACAACAGAGATTGCTCCACCCCACCAGATAGATACACATCTGTGCAAGTAGCCATCTGGCAAGCTTTGGTGGATCAAATTGTCATGCTTCATTATCTCTGTTTCTCGAAGACCCCCTAGCAAAATACCCACCAGCCCAATCATCCCCCAAACAACCATTTTATCTAAAACCAGGACAATTTCCTGGTATCTCTGCTCCATAGACCCTAACATTTGGCCAGGCAAAATAAACTCATTTCAAGAGTGTTGTTTGGGATTGCAAATTGATAGGGTCTTGTTGAAGGTCATTTGCTTAACATCATTTAGCTCTATTCTGCCAGACAAATAAAGGTATACTTTTTGATACCGATAATGAGTTCTGTTTTTACTAGGTGCCTGGAGAAGAATAAAAAGGAAAATCAGAACATTCATAGTCAAAATAGGAAAATAGATAGGAACTCTTCAGCTTTTATTTAATGAAGACTCTGAATTTCTTTGGACAAGCTAATTCTAAAATAGCCAGCTTTGCCTCTGTTTTTCTCACAATGCTGCATACCTATTTTGCATGTTGTTGGTTCCAATAATAGATTAATACAGAATTTGGGATCTTTCAAAAGGAAAGAAACCCTGACTTTTTTATTTTTTGCTATTATTACTGTGGCTATTATCCATTGATCTCAAGATTAAAAAATACATATTAGTGAAGCTGGGAAATAGGAATTTGAAGTTTGATGCAGCCTTCTATGTGGCCAATAAAATTGAACACATAGGAGACACTCATTAAAAATATTTTCTGATTAATCACAAAGGGCTCTATGACTTAAAGATATGGATTTCCCAGAACTATTGGTATAGCAATTAAATCATAAGTTATTGATGGCAGTAAAAGCAGGACTCACAGAGAAAATCATCTGTTTCTTGCACTGCAGAGGAGAAGTTTGTGTCTTTGGGACTTTGTGTCTAGCACATAGTAGGTATTCCATGAACATTTCTATAATGAATCTATAGCAAAAAAAAAAAAGTTATAATATCCTCCCTGTGGCTTTCCCAGAGACAGTATTTCCTCACTTCTGTCAGAGACTTTAAAGTACTTTGTGGTTTGGAATAGAAGGAAACTGGGTATCACTCCTGCAATTTGGGCAGCTGAAATGAGAGGTACAGCTAGGGCAAAGAATTGGGCAGAGGGATAGGGAAGTAACTCATGAGTTTAACTTAAATTCTCTGCTGGACTAATTAATCCCTGTATCATCCAGGAGCTTATTTCACCCTTTTCTTCTAGGTGGGATAGAATTGAGGTTGTGCTTATCGAGCTCATGGTCATGGAGACTTTTATAGTTAGTGCACATGTATGCACAGGATTGGGTGGGGGCGAAGGAGAGGTCTATTCATTTCCTTGGATATTTCTGATTTGTTGGTAATGTTTTGAAACTGCTTTAGTAAAAACAAAGCATCTCGCAGGCTTAGAGTTGAGGCATCCTTCACACACTGATTCAGATCTGATATTTAGTCTCATGACAAGAAGTGAGCCTGACAGTGATACTGTAGAGTGATGCCTGTGGTGTGATGAATTCATTACCATCTTTGCTCCCGATAGAGAAAGGGATGGGGGCAGGTACTTGAGAGATGGCAGGTTTGACAGGACTGCCTTCTAATATAAAGCATAATCATATTGGTCTGTCTCTATCGATATTGCTCTGTAGACAGATATTCTACTTTTAGACTATTCTATAACAAAAACTGTATATTTACTCTTTTAGGGGTAATACTAAATTTCTTAAGACTGGGAGTTGGTGTATGATACATTTCACCACTAAAGGCCTATAATAGCAACCACTCTTTTACTCTCTATCCCTTTATCGGATCACTTTTCCATATTATATCTATTTACTATTTATTGTTCCTCACACTAGAAAGTAAAGTCCATGAGGGCAGGGACTTTGTCTGTTGTATCCTGGTATCTAGCACAGTTCCTGGCATCTGACACACACTTAAGACGTTTGTTGAATTAATGAACAATATGCTCTGTGATAGTCCTAAGTCTGAGCACAGGTCTCTCTGCTTTCATTTCTTTTCTGTGCACTGCCTCAAATTGTTTAGCTGGTGGCTCCAATTTAGAGCCATCCATTTGAATTCAGTAATGCAGTTAGGTTGAATCAGTAGCCCCTTCTTCTTTCCAGTATGGCTTTTGTACAACCAGTTGCATAAATAGCTAATCCTCCTTGCCTCCAGGGACCTTAGTTTGTCCAAAAGCAGCAGCTCTTGCACTTTAGCTACCTTGCACATTACACATATGAAGTATCATTGTGACTTGCTATCGCCCTGCTGTTGGCTGGGGACCCCTCTCTTGGTTTTTAACTTATTTCTCCACATTGGAACTCTTAGATTTTCTGTACTCATGGTTTTCAGAATTAATGAAAACATTAATGAAAGCCAGAATAGCACAGTGAGTAAGAATTCAAGCACTGAGTTCATGCAAATCTTTGTTGAAAACACAGTGTCAGCACTTGTCAGTTTGTGCCCTTAAGCAAGTCACTTAATCTCCCTAACACTCAGGTCTTTCATCTGTAAAACTGAGTGGATGATAATATCCCCCTCACATAGTGGTTTATAGAATTAACATTCACTAGTCATTGCCTGTTATTACTAATAATTTGTGTCTAGACATGACTCTTTAGGTTTATGTATTTGCTGACTCTCTAGGCCCATCTCTGTCACACACACTCCCCTACCCCATGGATTTAAAGTTAAGAATCACCTAGTAAAAGCTGAGCTACCTTGTCTCCCTGCCTGCATCTCCCACCATGTCCACTAACCTAGGGATTGCCCACCTATCGATTACATAAGACAGCAACATTTAGAAAAACATTTTTTGATAGGACAAAAGGAATGTGATAGGAATGTTCATTTTTATCTAACTAGTAATGACATTTTTAAAAATACTATTTCTACTGTTAGCAGGATTTCATTAAAACTCTTAGCTCCCTGAAAAGCTAGAAATGAAAATATATTGGAATACAGAATGAAAAGTCCTTCTCACAAAAGAATATCTAGCAACTATATCTATACTGTGCCACCTGGGAGCCTATATCTTTGTCTATTACACTGCCTTTGTTTTGTTGTTCTCACTTCACTGGATAACTGAAAATTTTGTCCAGATAAGGACTGGTCCCCAGTCTGGCACTTGAAATCTCTTCCCTACCATGTCAAAACAATCTCAAGCTATCCCTTTAAAATCTCTATATCCTCCTTTGAAAACTCTTCTAATGGTCAGTCCTACTCTGCCATAAATATTAATCTCACATGAAATCTTATGGCACATATGTTGTAGCTTGATTTGTCTTAATTTACTTTACTCTCTCCTCCCTGCCATAGCTACATACTTGACAGTCTGTTTGCAAAACCTGCATTGAGTTGGGACATACAAACTATCTTGGATATTTCAGATGAAGTCAGAATATTTTTTTCTTTCACACAGAATTGTGAGACTTTCTTCCCATCTTCTGAAATATTGTAGTCTATATGTTTGACAACTTCTAGGTTAGCAGCTGTGGTGGAAGATGGGGTGGAGAGATGATGTATCTGCACTTTTATCAGATATTTAACTTAAATCTGGTGGGGCATGTAAGAGATGGGTCTGGAGAGTCAGTGAGTGATGAGGCCTAAAGAAGTATGTTTAGACACAAACTACTAATGATAATAATAGATAAGTTATTGAGTACAACCAAAATGATAGAACAACAAATGAGATGATGAGGTGACTGCACTTTGTAACCTCTAACTTTTAATAAGTAACTCCATTCTACAACTCTTCTGCAGCTGATTACATCCCACTAATATTTCAATTGAGTGCCCTGTGCTTTTGGATAAGTAATGGAAGAGGAGTAGCAGCATCTGGGTCTAGAGCATTCCCTGACCATACCACTATAGGGATTCTCTCTGGGACTTTGTATTTTTATTGCAAAACATAGGTACCTTTTTTTTCCAAAAAATGTCTATTAAAAATATTCCATCTACAGATAGGACAACCTAGATGAAATGGATAAATTTATGGAAACATACAACTTTCTAATACTGAATCATGAAAAAAGACCTAGAAAATCTGAAAAGACCAATTACAAGTAAGAAGATTGATTCAGTTATCTAAAATTTTCTAATAAACAAAAGTTCAGGATCAGATAGCTTCACTGATAAATTCTACCAAACATTTAAATAGGAATTAATACCAATCCTTCTCAAAATCTTCAAAATAATAGAAGAGGAAGGAATACTTCTAAACCCATTTTACAATCCAGCATTAACCTGATACCAAAACTAAACCACGACACTGCAAGAAAAGAAGCTCATAGACTAATATCCATCCCTGATGAAAATAGATGGTAAAATTCTCAACAAAATATTAGCAAACCAAATCAACAATACAGTAAAGAATGATATACCATGACCAAGTGAAACTTATTCCAGGATTGCAAATCATTATTCAAATGATTCAACATTTGCAAATCAATCATTGTAATAAGCCATATTAACAAAATAGATAAAAATCACATGATCATATCAAGAATTGCAGAAAAAAACATTTGACAGAATTCAACATTAACTCATGATTAAAATTCTCAACAAACTAAGTATAGAGGGAATGGACCTCAACATAATAAAGAACATATATGACAAGCCCTAAACTAACATCATACTCAATGGTGGAAACTGAAAACTTTTTCTGTGAGATCAGGAGCAAGATAAGGATGCTCACTCTTGGCACTTTTATTCAACATAGTACTGGAAATCCTAGCCAAAGCAATTAGGCAAGAATCACAAATCACAAGACATTCAAATCAGAAAAGAAGTGAAACTGTATCTATTTGCAGATGATGTGATATTATATATAGAATACCCTAAAGACTCCACCTGAAAAACTGATAGAACTAGTAAAAAAAAATCCAGTTGCAGGATAGAAAGTCAATATACAAAAATCTGTTGTATTTCCATATACTAACAATGAACTATCAGAAAGAGAAATTCAGAAAACAATTTTATTTACAGTTGCATCAAATAACAAAATACCTAGGAATAAATTTAACCAAAGAGGTGATACATGTGTACACTGAAAATGATAAGAGATTGATGAAAAGAAAAGGAAAAGGTACAAATAAATGAAAATATATTCCATACTCTCACAGTGGAAGAATTAATATTTGAAGATGTTCTAAAACAATCATTATCAAAACTCCAATGGAATTTTTCACAAAAATAGAACCTATAATTCTAAAATTTGTATGAAACCACAAAAGACCCCAAATAGCCAACGAAATCTTGAGAAAGAAGAACAAAGTTAGAGGCATCATGCTTCTTGACTTCTCTCTCTCTCAGCCACGAGAAAGACAGAAATCCTGCCATTTGCTAAGTGAAATTAAGTCACACAGGGAAAGACTAATACTACATAGTATCACTTATGTGTGGAATCTAAAATAAAAATTAAAAAGTCATAGAAAAATAAAGAGTAGAAAAGTGGTTGTCAGGGACTGGGGTGGAGGTGGGGAGAGAGGGGGAATAGAGGCTGGTAGCAGGTTATACTCTCAGCTAGAAGATGAATTAGTTTTGAGAATCTAAGGTAAAACTTGCAACTAGAACTGACTGTACTGTTTTGTATAATTGAAATTTGCTAAGAGAGTAGAACTTAAATGTTCTCATAAATACAAAAAGATAAATATGTAAGGTAATAGATATGTTAATTAACTAATTGGAGAAAATTATTTCACAATGTATACATATTAAGTCACCAAATGTACACTTTAAATATCTTACTATTTTATATCAATTATACTCAATAAAGTTAAGTTTTAAAAAAATTTAATGATATCAATCACTATTAATTTTTTGGTGTTTTATCCATTGTCCTTAGTGAAAACCTATTAAATACTTGCAGTTCTTTTTCAGGGAGATAAGTGGTTAATGTTATATATATATATATATCACCTATATATAAGGTTGATCATCTATAGCTAAGGATGCCAATGTAGAGGGGAAAAATAAAACAAACTTGTTTGATATTATTTACATACAAATATATTTAGACTTTTTTGAAACAAGGAATGCCATCTAGCTTTCAAATTCATGGATAACTGCCCTCAAATGATACTTGTCATGAATATAAATAAAACTGAAGAGACAAATTTGGTACATAAATAACCCAAAAGCAGTGACATGAAAAGTGATCTCTCATATCCAAATGTATTGTCTAGACCAGTGGTCGGCAAACTTATTAGTCAACAGAGCCAAATATCAACAGTACAACAATTGAAATTTCTTTTGCGAGCCAAATTTTTTAAACTTAAACTTCTTCTAACACTACTTCTTCAAAATAGACTCGCCCAGGCTGTGATATTTTGTGGAAGAGCCACACTCAAGGGGCCAAAGAGCTGCATGTGGCTTGCGAGCCACAGTTTACCGACCACAAGTCTAGACAATGACAAACATATGCACATTTTAAATATTCAACATATGTGGAGTGGGGCTAGCTAGTTAAAATATCAGGATTGATTTCTTTCCCTTTATTCTTCTTTCAAGTAATCAACTGGCCCTAGACATAATCAATGAACAGTTTACAGGTTAACAAAATCATTCTTTTCAACCATATTCATACTCCTGAGAACTACCTCTGGACAATGTTGAAAAAATAATCAGGCTGAGTGCTAGTCCCATATCTTCAAGCTATTAAGGCAAAACGTTTTCTTCTTAATGTTTTAGTTGTTCCCTGTGTACATTCTTTAAATGAATGTGATCAGACTAAAACCTAAATCGAAATACTGTGTCACTACTCTTCTCAAAAACCTCCAAAGGATTTCAATTGGCGTACAGACCTGCTTGTTAATAGCTTTTGGGGCTGTAGCTCTGACTTCTTGTATTTTCACTAACCTTTACCGATACTATTTCTCACTCCATCCCAGCCACACTAGCCTCCGAGAGACCAAGCACACTCTCTCCTTTCCCTGATATCTCTGTGGTTCGCTTCCTTTCTTCCTTAAGTCTTTTTCTAAATGTCACATTCTCAATGAACCAGTCATGCCTCAACGTTACCTATTCCCTTCTCTGATTTTTCTTCATTGTATTTATAATTATCGAGCATAGTGTACACTTTACTGGCTTGTCTGATTTATTGTCTGTCTCCCCTCATAGAATGAACGTTCTATAAGAGCAAGGATTTGGGTGGTTTTGTTTTTTGTTTTTTGGTTCGGTGTTGCATCTCCAGCACCTAGAATCATACCTGGAACATATAAAGCACTTCACAAATATCTATTGAATGAATAAATAAATTGATGATATATTTCCTGAGCACATGTAACTTGCCTTACATCATGGTGGTTGCTGTGGATCCGAAGGTGAATGAAGTTGCAATTCTAGCCCTTAAGACGGACACAGTCTACAGATGTGATTCAACTCTTGGCCAACGATTGGGTAGCTGTAATAAGATAATTAAGTACAAGGAATATTGGTTAAATGGAGGTGGAGAGCATCAAAATCTTGTAGAGACTGGAAGGGTATTTGAGCTGAGATGTATAGCATTCCATCATTGAAATAAAGCCAGGAGTACTGAGAGGAGAAAGGGGTGAAGTATAAGGGGATTTCCTGCATCACAGAATTTTTAAAATTAAAAGAATGGAAGTGTTTTGTCAACAACTGCAATAGTAGAGTGTATAACTTTCCTTCTCCCATTGGCATCACCTCGCAGAATATCCCATGATATAATTTATGGCACAAGACAAGCATACATATTTGATTTTTCCTGGAACAGATAATTAAAATAGAGATATCCATATTGGTCAAATAACATATGTCAAAGAATATGTGAAATATTTAGCCTGAGTAAGCATTTTTAAAACCTGCTTTTCAGTAATTAAAAGCTGTTATCTCTAACTTCTCAGGCTTAGTACAAATTAAGTAGGACACTGAAAAAAAAAAAGGTCTTAAAATAAGCCATGCTATATTTCTCAAGTGTACAAATTGTTAATTAGAATCGGGAAGTGAATAGAGGGGCTTAAAATAAAGACCTTCAATTTCAAATTAAAACTAAAAATGGACCATGCTTAGCACTGGCATTTAAAATAAAAGAGTTAAGAATTATGTAGGCTGAAATGGAGATTTTTTTTGATATCATTAAATTATTTTTATTTAAAATTTTATAGGTATTGATTGAAATGTGTATTTTGCCATTTTATTTTAGTAGGTAATTTTGAATATATTTTAGAATGAAATAAATCTTTAGAAGATATGAAAAATGATTTATTTTTGAATTTTTACATTTAATTTAATTTACATTTTTATATTATACTCAAACTTTGTACACCTTGAAATAAACTGCATTTCTTTTTTAGTCATTTAGGTAAAGAGTCAGAAGATTACTCCCTAAAGACTGTTTTTGTATAATCTGCATGCTAAAAATATTGTGTATATTTTTTAATAATTGGGGAAAATCAAAAGGACAATGTTTGTGACATATAAAAATGTTATGATATTATGATAACATTTCTATTGGAACATAGCCACATTCACTTATGGCTGCTTTTGCTTCACTGACTAGTGGCTATAGAGATGCTATTGACCTCAGAGATGAAAATATTTACTATTTGTCTTTTATAGAAAAAAAGTTTGCTGATTTCTGCTTTTGATCATTATTGTCAATGAAGCACAAAGTATTTGAAAACCTTGATTGTGATAGTATAGCATAACTGCAAGAAAAATAACATTTTAATTTTAAATAAACACTAATTTTTCAATCATTTTTACTGATCTTCTGAATATTACTGGCCCATTAGCAGATCACACAGGACCATAGTTTTGCACATATTCTGTTGATTTTTCATCTTTTCAATAGGTGTTTGTTGATGGGGGATGAATGACCACAGTTTGTTGACTTGATTTATGATTTTCAGTTTTTAGACACAGGTTAGGCAGGGCTCCATTGGAACTCTTGCCCCCAGCTCTGAAAAGGTAGAGGGACTGAGAAACAAAGCAAATACAGAAGCAGAAAATGAGCAGAGTGACAACCAAACAACTGATTCAACAGAGGACACTTTAAAAAAAAAAGAAAGAAAAACTGAGCAAATTAGCCAAAGAAGCACACATAACCTCTGTGTCCTGTGGGAACCTGTGGGCCCTAAGGAGTAGATTTGCCCTAGGAAAAGCTTTCTCTTCCCAAGTAACTGCTCATATCATGAAGGAGCTGCCTGAAGCACAATAAAATTGTTAATCGTACCCATAACGTGATAAAACCTGACTCAGTGAGTCAACCCATGCACCCAGGAATCACTAAGAATCCAAAGGTTGTAGAAATATTTCACTCAAAATTACTTATCAAAATCACCTTACATGGAACTTTCAATCTGTGGCATTAACGATGCAATACGTAATAATGCTTGTGTCTGAGACTCATTTGTCAGCAACACTGCTTGAGTACCTTTGGGCTCCAGACACTGCACTAAGAGCCAATGGTATAAAATTATTTCATTCAATAGTGACTCTAGCCACATATTGACTATTGAGCACCTTACCTGTGGCTGGTCCAAACTGATGTGTGTTCAAAGTGTAAAATACACACTGGATTTTAAAGGCTTACTATGGAAAAAACTAAAGAATGTGGAAGTTTTTCATTCAGAGCTTTTTATGCTGGTTACATGTTGAAAATAATATTTTAGACACACTGAGTTATACAATGTGTTATTAAAAATAAAATTATCTGTTTCCTTTCACCTTTCATAATGTGGCTACTAGAAAATGTAAAATTACACATGTGGCTTTCATTATATTTCCATTCCATAGCACTGACATGGAAGACAGAATGAGTGAGCTCAAGGAGCTCACACTCTAGGCAGACTGAGGAGTAAACAGACAATGGCACATGACAAATGGAAACAGCTAATTTGGCAGCAGTAACGCAAGATGAGGGATCCGGGAGGGTCAGCAGAGCCTGCGGCAAATGAAGGCCATGGGGGGGCGGGGAGGGCCACTCTTCAAAGATGAACAGGAGATAAGCGTCAGTCAGGGGAGAAGATTCAGGTAGAAAATACAGCATGTGTAGAATAGTTTGTCATATTTTGGAAATTATTAAAGGTTTGATATATTTAAACTAGAATGGGTTTGTCGGAATGGGGAAAGCAAAGCTAGAGAGGTAAGCAAAGGCCACCGATGAACTGCTTTGACAGTCGGGCATTAAGGAAAAATTTGGAAGGAATTTGGACCTGGTCTGACATCTAAAAATATGTCATCTTCCAATAATATTGAAAAAAAAAAACACACTTACAAGCTTCGGAGTGAAATTTCTCCACACAGCCTAGTGTGTATTCTAGAAATGACATTGATTGTTACTTTGCATTTGACCCATGAATGAACTTAGGGCTAATCACCCAGAAGAGAAGTGCCCATAATATTGTTGTGTGCTGTATGAATTGCAAATAATGCTTAGAAAGGTGCTAAAAAGCCAAAAGACCCCATGAGGTAACAGAGAAAATGGTTTCCTGGGGAATGTAAAAATAACTTAGACAAAGGCTAGCTACTTCCTTCAGTTGTAATCCACTGATTATTTATGCAAAAAGTAAGCAATATTCCACTGTCTGGGAGATATAATGTGCATTATGTAATCTTCACGAGAAAGAGACAAATGACTATATCTTTACATTAAGGACGTTGTAGAGATTCTGCATTGGGAGCTGAACATCCTGGCATAAGCATTCTTGCCTCCTGCTGGGAGAGCCCTCTTCTGCCAACAGTTGTGGCCACCTGATCCCCCAACAAAAGCATCAGCTCTACCTCTCATCATGGAACCAGTAGATTCCTAGCTAAAAAATAATTTAAGGACCCTTAATTAAGCACATTGCTTGACTATCACTTTATATATGTTCTAAGCTTGGACCCCTGATCTAGTAACTAAGCTTTAAAAAACACTTTGAATCTCAGAATCTCCAGAATGGGTACATACCATTCTCTTTGATCTTATGAATGTGCTATTTTCATGTCCTGGGCTGGACCTTCTCCCTCTCCATGCTTGTCCTGTCCAGGAAGTGTGTCATGATTTTTGGTCTTGCTCTACTTCTGGGCCAGGCTATCATAGTGGGTGGACCTGGACACTGATTTCTGCATCAGTAGCCCCGGTTTTAGACTCTACATTGAACATGATCCTTGAGAAGAGCATACCATTCTAAGGAGTCAGGACAGCATAGGTTTTCATTGAAAAGGCTGTATTTGACCTTCACTATTGCAGTTTTTAGGTGTGGTATCTGTTAACTTGATGAGCTTAGACTTTCTCTTCACAGGCTAGCTATTCCGTTGTAACGCCAACATTGAATCTTCAAAGGAGTTTGGACTCTTCAATTGTCACTTTATTCTTTTTCAGTTTCTTAATTCTTTTGATCCAAAAAGCAGTCTTGATTGCTAGGGGTTGGAGGTAAATTAACTAATTGTTTAGCTAGATTGTGGAAAGTGCATGCCACTTTCTGAAAGTCAAGCACTCCCACTGACACAAATAACCCATTTTCTATACACTCCTGTTAATTTGCCTGGTTTCCATTCAAGACTAGCTGGCTAACTTCAGCCTGTCACCAAATAGCCCAGAGTCTGATCTGAACCTGGTCTTCATTTCCTAAAGAACAGTTCGGGTGAAGAATTTTCTTCCAAGTTCCATCTCACTTGGACTGGATCATCTTACCTTTTTCTTGTGCAGATGATGTGTGATAGCACATAAACCCCATAAGCATTCTGGAAATAAAGTTAAATAGGAATATTAGTCAATCACAAATCTATTCCTTTGTTCAGACTTGGGCCGTGAGCTTCTGTCTCCATCATCTATTTTTTGGTAGTCATTTCAGATGCTCAGTAACTTGAGGAGCTGACTGTTTTTAAGCAATTGAAGGACAATACCTCTCCTGGGGATATGAGTGAGTTACATGGGAGTGGTTTTTATTCTTTCACCTGGAACTATATAATGCAAAATTAATTTTGTGTTTTTAGCCTCTCATCATCCTGTGATATTAAACATAAAAAGGGATATTATTAACAAGTCTGCTTCCTAGGATAAATCTTACTGATTTTGAACTTATAAACCCGGGGAAGATCTCTGTGAACCATAAAGACAGGAGAGGAGAAACGAGAGGGGGAATCCTGCCATCCAGACTCAAGGAAGATGAACGTGCCCTGCATCATCTGTCCCCTTGTTGGGCACTACTTTTGGTCAGTTTGCTGCAAGGCTCTGTTGGGTCATGTGGAGCCAGAAAGTAGGGATAGGTTTTAGGAATGATTTAGAGCTTTAGGACAGGACGGCAGGGTCAATGACTGGCATTCTCCCTTTGAAAACAGGATCCATCCCTAACAATGCAAGTACTTCAAAGGCAAACATATTTTCTTGGGGACCTTTGGGCCGAAAGAAAAAACTTTTTAGCAGCTCCGCGTGCGTCCGTTCTTATTACTTAATGTGCAACCTAGGCGGTTTTTAAGGTCAATCTCAGTATTTGCTTGTCAGTGGTCATTTATTCTGTAGAGCAGGGGGTTGCTGAGGTTTGTCATGCCAGCCACTTACTACACTAGGTGAGAAGTAGAGATATTGGTACAAAAAGAATGGTTCTTTCCAGGATGATGATGTAGATTATCAGGAACCCTTTGACTCCTGCGGTGGTTGTTTCTGTTGTAACTTTCAAAATGTCTGTGAGTTGTTACATCTCTAACAAATCCCAAAGGAGAATGCTCTCTGAGGAGGAAGAGGTAAGTGACTTTGCATTTTTCTGTTGTGTGGTTGCCGTGGTGAGTATCAGGTCATCGGGCTTGTGAGCACACTCTTGTTTTTATGTCATGGTGACACGGCACTCTTTGAACTACTGGTACAAGGGCTTTCAGGAAGCCTCTGAACTTTCCCAGGCGGGGAAGCAGGTAATTGGAAGCAACTCTGAAAGCTGGATCTGTTAACCATCGTCTGTTATTATTACCTAGACACAGCCTCTTGTGAAGGCTCGGTATTTGAGAAGTCTGCCTCTGAAGTCTCAGTGGCAATTAATAATGTCCACACCTAAATCAAAATTCTTACTGCTGCTCTTGCTGGTCATAGAAGGTGCTTCCGGTTTCTTTCATAAATTAGTTGATAACTGTCTCCTCTTCTCTTTCGAGTGAAAGGATTTTAATTACACAATGCTCAGGAGCACAAAGCGTCATCTCGCTGCTGGCAGACAATGGGAGCTCATGATTAAAGCACATTAAACCTTCATTGAGGCTGTTTACACATTTGCAGCGGTGGCTGTGGTCATTTCTGATAGCAGGGACAATAAATCAAAACCTCGGGACGTTCTTTTTTATTAGCCAATAATTGTATAGCCTGTGGTGGCTTTTTAACTAGCCATGTGTAAAATGGGGTGATATAATTTGTAATTAAGGAATTAGGTAGTTTTTATTCCCCTAGCAGATATTTAGAGCTTTCATATCATTTGGAAGATTCAAGCTGGCTTTGAAATAGTGCATTGATCGTCCCCTATTAGTTAATACAAAAACACTATACATGCTAAGGACTTCCAGAGGTATTTATTTATTGAGGATCACATTACTTCTCTAACTCAGGTATGGCCGCCATAGTGGTGGTGTTGAACCCAAAGAGGTGATAAAAAGAAAAGTCATGATCTTCTGGGGAGGGAAAGATGGGATGAGAAGGGGAAATGGTACGTGCAGAGAGAACTCTCTGGGAAAGCGGGCGAGATCTGTGTTCTTATCTCAGCTAGACCACATACCAGGTGTGTGGATTTAGGCTTGTTACTTCATCTCTCTAACCGCAGTTTCCTCATCTGCAAAATGGAAGTCATCACATCTACCCTATTCAGAGGACCAATGAGATGGTCTGCCATAGTGCTGGGCACAGTTACTGGTTCAGTAAAGGATGCCCAGTAAATCTGGAGACCTTCAATTGTTCACCATCTGCAGCCTGTGGTAGAGTGGCTTGATTTTTTTTGTCTCTTCCAAGAGAACTGCATAAAAAAGCAAGAATGCTGTGGCCTATTTAACATCAAATATCAACTTTTTGTCTCCTAGCAGGGAATCACAAATGAAATTTTGCAGAATCCTAGTTTGATGCCAATGATAAGGTTTTAATTTATAATTTAAATCCCAATGTCACCGATTCATTTAAGAGGAAATATAGCACAAAGGAGAAAATTTTAAAACATGCATATCTTCTTTGAAATGCTGAGTCAAGTTTCCTTGAGTTTCAGAAGGTTTCTGGAAATAGTTGCAAAGTGTTTTCATTGTGATTGTTAGAGAGACAGGCAATTCTGAAATCCTGAAGAGGGGTTGACAGCACAAATCCCATTTGCAAATTGGCCTAGGATATTACAAGCTCTCTCTCTTTCAGCTCTTACACTCTCATCATCACATCAGGAAACAGATGTTAGTTGCCTTGTTTACCATCAGTTGCTGATGTGTTTAAGGCTGCCACATTTTCAATTTGTGTTTCTTCTTTTCATCCAAGCAACTAGCAATATGTAGGCCACCAAAGCTGTAGACATGACATAATAGGATAGAAATAAGTTTTTTATTTCTTCTAAGAAAATATATTAGAATTTATTCTGCTTTGAATCTGCCTAATATGTTATTGTTACATTATTACTATTATTATATTAACTAGAGGCCCAGAGCATGAAAATTCATGCATTGGAGAGGGGGCCCCTCAGCCTGGCCTGCCCCCTCTCACAGTCCAGGAGCCCTCAGGGGCAGGAGGCAACCCAGCAATCAGGGGAAGGTGACACCCCATCACAGCTCTGCTGCTGCCACTGTCAGCAATGCAAGCCTCAGCCGGCCCTGGTTACCTGAGCCTCAGAGGCCCTGGGCTGCTGGGCAGCCACCATCTGAGGCTTGCCTGCACTTCAGGACTGCCTTGGGCGGCTAAGGGGTTGAGGGGACTGCGAACTCCAGAGGCAGGTGTGCCTGCTGCCCCAGTGGGGCTGAGGGAACTGGGCGCCACAGTCTCTGAAGACAGGGCAGTAAATTAGCATATTCCCTCTTTATCGGCTATGGGCACTGCCATCTTTTGTGATGGCATGAGGGTCAATTAGCATATTCCCTCTTTGTTAGATAGCATACATAAAACTTAATATGTTAATATATATATAATTTGTGATAACAATATATAATAGCAGTCATTAATACTTATATTTTATATCTTATGCAAATTGACCCTAACTGCAGAATGACTAGGAACGACCGGTCGCTATGATGCACACTGACTACCAGGGGGTAGACACTTAATGCAGGAACTGCCCCCTGGTGGTCAGTGTGCTTCCACAGTGGGAGCACTGCTCAGGCAGAAGTCGTCTTATGGCTGGCCAGCACAGCAGTGGTGGCAGGAACCTCTCCCATCTCTGCGGCAGCGCTAAGGATATCTGACTAATGGCTTAGGCCCACCTAAGTCCGACATCCTTAGCGCTGTCCCCCTAAGCCATTAAGGGGACATCCCCTGAGGGCTCCCAGGCTGCCAGAGGGATGTCTGACTGCCAGCTTACGCCTAATTTCCACAGTTCATGAATTTACATGCACCAGGCCTCTGGTATTACCATATCACTATTTGCTTATCCGGCCCTGGATACCACACCTAATATACAATGTTTAAAGTCCTCACAACATCCAAGCAAGATGAAAATTATTGTCCTGAGTTACAGATAGAGAAAGTGAACTGGGCTCAGAGAGGTTTAGCACCTTTCTCAGCGCTGCATAGCTAATGTGTCAAAGCTGGGATTCACATTCAGCCTGGTCAGTTTCCAAACCCAAGCTGCTTTCCCATACCCTGCTTCCTCTCTTCTTGGAGAGTGAACCACACTCTAATGAAAGATGTGTTCTATGTGGTATAGCCGTGCACAACCATTCATAGCCGAGCTCTTGAGTTGTTGCTATTTTAGTCTCTTTTAAGGCTGCAAATATTCCAAATAAGTGGCCCCTTCCTCTGGCAAATTTTAACCACCTCATGAATTGGGGATATGCTTAATTTATACAAGGATATTGTCTATCTGATCAGCAAGCATTTGCCAAAAAATGAAAAACCTGGTTTTAGCTTTTATAAGGAAAGACTATAGGCATTCTTAACCAACAAATTCATACGTTTTAAGGTTACTATGCAATGACTCAAGGGTAGGCAGATATTTTCTGCAAAGGCCAGATAGTAAATATTTTTGGTCTACCAGGCCATGTGATTTTGGTTGTGACTATCCAACTCTGCAAAGCAAACATACTGTGTAAATAAATAGGCACGTGTTCTCAGAAAGCTGTATTTACAAAACAAGTGGTGAGTGGGAATTGGCTCATGGGCTGAGCTATAGTTTGGTGATTCCTTCTATATATCATCATTAGAGTAAGCAGTGCTTGCTCTGAATAATGCCAAGTGCTATCGATATAGACATTAAAGGGAGTGGACAGGAAAGTCACTTATCACAATAGTTGCCATCTTTTCCTCTAATAGATGGATTCCTAAAAAAAAAAGAAGAGCTATTTAAAATATATGAGAAATAATTTAGTTAATGGCAAAATATTTGAATCATTTCCACTGACATCAAAGTAAAGAACATGATAATGCCTGGCATCACCTCCATTACTCAAGGTTTTTTATAAAAACCTTTATTGTTGAAAGTATTACATCTGTTCCCATTTTCTCTCATTGACCTCTACCACCCCTTGGAGAATCCTAGCCAATGGAATAAGAAAGAAAAAGAAATGTGGTATAGCTATTAGAAAGGAGACCAAGCTATCATTATTTAAAAATGATATGATCTTTAGTTTGGGATATTTAAGGGAATAATCTGAAAACTTATGCCATTAGGAAACTAACTATAAGGTAAATGTTTTCTTTAAATTAATTGCTTTGTTGTATACTAACAATAACAATTAGAAAATGTAATGCTAAAAATTAGACAAAATCTTATACCTATGGACGAGGACAGTGGGGGGTGGGGTGGGTAAAGGCATGGGGTGGGGTGGGAACCAGGTTGAAGCTATGGGGAGCTATGGGGGGAAAAAAGAGGACATCTGTAATAATCTGAACAATAAAGATTCAGTAAGAGAAAAAAAAGATTATGACTCGCCCAGCCAGTGTTAGTGCTTGAGTTAACCTGTCAATCAGGAGGTCACAGTTTGATTCCCAGTCAGGGCACACATCTGGGTTGTGGGCTCAATCCCCAGTGTGGAGCATGTGGGAGGTAGCCAATCAATGATTCTTTCTCACCATTGATATTTCTCTCTTTCTCTTCTTCTCCCTCTCTGAAATCAATAAAAAGATATATTTAAAAGAAAAAATAATTTCACTCCCAATAGATCAAAAACTGAAAAATGTGTAAAGTCTAAATAACAGTACTATAAAACTTTACTAAGGAATAAAATAATACCCAAATAAAGAAGTGGTTGAGTTTCTGGGATAAAAATACCAGTTTAACTAAACGTTTTCAATTTCCCTGAAGTATATTTATAAATTCAGTGTAAACCCACTTAGAGACCTTACAGGCTTTTTGTGGAATTGGATAAGGTGACTTTGGAATTCAATGAGAATAGTGAATGTGAAGGCAGAACTAAGCAAAATATCAAAAAGAACATTGAAGGGGCTTGCCTCTCTAGATATCAACTCCTCTAAGGCTACAGTAATTAAAACAGTGTTGTATAGTTTCAAAAATAAATAATAGACCAGTGATACACAATACAAATTTCGAAGATAGCCTCTCATAAAACTATCTGAGTAATAAGTAGTATTTCAAATTGGTGAGGAACAAAAACTATTCAATAAATTTTCTCAAGCCAATTAGTTTATTCATCTAAAACAGACATAAATTTACATTCCGTTTTTATACTATGTGTGAAATAAATTCCAGATGGACTAAACATCATAAACACATATAAAATTATAAAAATATATTTATAAATTTTGGTTGGGAAATACCCAAGAAGGAAACTACTACTGAGATGCTTGACTTAAATGAATATGTATATATGTCTCATGATGTTTGTCAAATATCTCAATATAATAGTATGGATAAAGGTTAATGTCCCCCAAATAGACAGAGCACCTTAAATTAAAATTACCTAAACAATCCTTTCAAAAGAAAATCAATAAAGTATACATATATTGAGTGTTTTATCAAACAGCAAGGACTATTTTGTATGCTTTATTTATTTAATCCTCAAAACTCTATGATATACCATTTTTTCTAAAGTGCTCATTATTATAGAAAAGCATGTTAAAATAATTTCCTCTATCAAATTGAAATTTTTCAAAGATTTATAATATTAAATATAAGAAAGTTTTGCAAATATGGCCACATCCTATACTTTTTATTGGGAATAAAATTGGCTCAGCATTTCTGGAGAGCAGTTGGCTGATTGGTTCCTCTTTAAAATGGTGATGGCCTTTTACATCACAGTAAACTTTCCTGCACAAAAATTAATAAATATGTATTAAAATTTATGTGTAAGAATAATAAGTGAAGTATTGCTTCTAATAGAAAGAAGTTAGAACAATGTAAATATTATCATGTGTTATTCTGACAAACCAAAAATGAGGTGGGAAATGTAATATCTTACCTTAAATTGTTTGGAAAACTTGTTCAAAAGTTGGAAATGGGCAAAAGAGACAACGAAGTATTCTTTCACTGGAGTGTAGATGTTGTCTAGTGGACTCTCCAGGAATTATCTGAGTCCATAAGTGGATGCCCCTGTATATTTCTATTGACTAGGCTATTGTATAATTCTGGAAGGGTTGAAGTTAAGTTGTAGAAAATGGATATTAATACAATAATTTATGTCCCTATGAATGCAAATGAACTATATTCCATAGAAATATGATTTCCACCATATAGAAAAAGATGACCTCAAACAGTACATTTCATTGCCACAGGCAATATTAACTAGTTTTGCATCTATTAGCTTATTCATTTCAGAATTCCTGATTTCCTTTGTGTATAATGTTGTTCCTTAAGTTCTCCTCTGAACTAGTCTTAGTAACTTATGAGTGGAAAACAATCTTTGACATATGGTTGTTTTATATTTGCATGAGAGTCAGGATTATACCTTTTACAAATTAACATTACCATATTAAAGTAGCTGCTTTTTATGAGATAAGAAGTTCTTTACTGCGTGGTATTTGCTATGGCTTTAGTCATCTGTTCTTATTCAACATCAAAATCAATTTTATTGTTCCCTGGACAACATTAAGATTTTATTTGATGATATTGTTGAATTCTGTGTTGAGACAAGGATGAAGTTTAACTATTGTACATGAAAACAAGGTGAGCCAGATAATATTTACTGGACATTATGTCTTATCCTAAGATTCTACAACATAGACTTCACAAGAAATTTATGCTGAAGGAGGAGGAATTGTGGACAACAAAAAATTGAGACATTGGAGTGCACCCATTTGAAAAAAACACAAACACCCAGCTCCCATGATAATTAAAATATTAGGAATGGTCCTTAAAACATATGTTTTTTAATGTTGTATCCTTAACTTTTTTCCCTTTCACAAGATAAATTCATGATGGGTATTAAATTTCATCAGAATAGACTTGAGCCCTGTTCTAATCCCTTTTGCCATGTGTAGGCTGCCAACACTGGTATTTGTTGAGGTAGAAGTAAATGCACAATAATACAAACTTTTTCATGCAGCCAACACATTCTTTTTGTCATGTATGCAGAGCCTCAGGGAGGGAAAAATCAAGGTGCTTAGGGAAAGAAAAAAGTAAAACAGAAGTGAGAACTCAATCTGTAGAGCTCTGTGAAGTGCCACTGCTTCTTCCCTTCATACAATCAGTTAATCACCCTATAGAATGCCGGAGTAGTCAGAGCCTGAGCTGAAACAATGAATTCAATTTTTTTTCTCTCCTTTAAATGTGTCCTTTTCAGTTATACAGTATTTTATGAAAAATTGATGTCTTGCTAGTCAACATGATGAATGTTGGGACATGCAGGGAATAGTTTAAAGAGTTTGTTTTAACAGTTATGCATTTAAATTGTCCCATTATAGTGGACATGTTTCCTCTGCCAACAAAAAAATCAGTTCTTAAAGGTCCAGTTCTCCTAGAATTTTTTCCTGCTTTCAATCATTTTGATGGCAATTCTGATGAATTCATGAATTAAAATTATTTCATCCAAATGTTAGATTTCAAGGTGGCAGTTTGGGGCCTTTTCTTCTTTTATTGCAGGCTTTAATGCATAATGTGGAAGACAGTTAGAGTTTAAAATATGACATATTTTCTAAGGAAAAACAGATATCTAGGCTCAGTGGGGCTTTTGTCTGAAAGCAATTAAGTTGTGCAGTGCAAATCAGTATAAAAGCCATTTCTGCACATTGGTGTAGTTTAGTTTAAGTCCAGTTCTCAGGTCAAGGTAACTGCCTCAGATATTGCTCATAGAAGATACAGGATAAATATTTATTGAACAAATGAACACAGAGAAAGCATCATCCATTATTCTAGTCCATCAATGGGAGAACAAAGGTAAATGACCTTTTCACTCTCTTTTTTCCTTTTCTACTTACCCCAGAATCATCTATATATATAGAAGCCTAAGCGACTGGAAGGACTGAACAAAGAGAATGATCAGAACAACTGGTCTCTATGATGTGCACTGACCACCAGGGGGCAGACGCTCAATGCATGAGCTGCTCCCTGGTGGTTAGTGCATTCCCAGAGCCAACCTCCCCCAGCCAGCCAACCTATCATGGTCTCTCCCCACCCCCGACTGGCAGGCCCCAAGCTGGGACAGGGAACCAGGGGAGGGTTTCAGTGGACTCAGCCCCTTTCTGAGGAGGGCCAAGGGCCACCTTCCTCCTTGGGCCGATGACCAACCCCCGAACCTCATCCCTCCCCCCAGCTAGCAGGCTCCGATTGGTGCCTGACAGTCATGGTGCCAGCCGGTAGACAGGAAACTGGGAGTGGGCGGTGTCAAATAGAACCCCTTTCCTAGGGGGGTCGAGGACCAGCTCCCTCTGGGGCTGGCCCACCTCCTACAGTTATTCCTCCCATGACCCTCACCCTGGCCAGCAGGTCCTGATTGGCATGGTCCCAGTTGGCCTGGCCCTGATTGGCCCTAATTGCTGGCCAGACCTAGGGACCCCACTTGCATATGAATTTTGTGCACAAGGCCTCTAGTGGATTTTTAAACTCATATGGCTATACCTTAAAGAGCCATTAATGCCAAATTTTGCATTTTACAGATGGGACAACTAGAGGTTTAAAGTGGCTTGCCCACAACTGCATAGCTAGTTAATGGCATGACTGCCAAATGGCAAATCCAGGCCTTCCAGCTTTAAATCCAATGGCCCTTTTGTTGTGCCAGCTTACCTTCAGGGGTTTCTATAAGACTGATAAAGGGGCAACTCACCACCTCAGAGCTTGGACATATATTCTTGGCTGCCTGCCATGAGCTCTTAGCTATTTCAGTTCATAACAGGCAGTGTTATTTCTGAGCCCTCAATAAGGGGAAATCAGTGGTGACATAGTTGGGACAATGTCTGAGTACTATTCTAATAGATAGGTAACCATGACTGAAATGGAAGAAAATGACCTTATTGGAACTCTTCTCAAGATGTTCTATGCTTATAAGAAGTCAGCAAAGGCTTCAAGAGTCACAGTGAAGATTCTGGTAGGTCAGAGGTAGTCAGGGAGGAGTTTTAACATGTGATTGCTCTTTTGAAAAAAAAATAACTTTGAAAGAGTAATTATGGCAGTAGAGAGGTAGCATGAGTTAACCTAAAAGTAAAAAGTGAGAGAGGCAACAAGCATTTATTTGAAAGCACTAAATATAGAACTATTGTACTAATAACTAACTATTTAGGACACACTGATTCAGGCAGAAAACCCAAGTAGTATTCACATTAGAACACAAAGGCAATAGGTATTTATGAGAAAGGGAAGGGAACAATTACAGCAATAGAAGAAAGGCATTTCTATTGGTGCAGATAACATAACAGTAATACTAATTCGAAACGTCTCCCAAATTTCCAAACAGTTATGAATGTGAGAGTCCCTCACACATGTGGATAATGTTCCTACCTGAGGAGTCACAGACCACGATCCAGTTACTCTTAAACTGACAGAAGCTCGGTGACAAGGGGTGAATATCCCATGGCCCACCTGCTCTATCCATTCCAATGGGCAAACAGAATGCAGTGATAACCAAGAAATGTCTCTAGAAGCAAAAAATGGGAAGCACTAAATATATAGCTACTGTACCATTAGAAGTCTGGATGACTCTTCCTGGTTAGAAAGAGACCAATCAATTGTCTGGGTCCAAAATAGTGTTTTGGGTCCAAGTGGAGCAAGATTTCACTATGAAATTTCACAGAGGCAAGAACTTTCATAACAATGATGAAAGGCCAGTTACAAAGCCTGCTCCCAACACCCTGCCCTAACATGAAGGCAGTTCCACTAAACGGGAAAGGCATAGCTGTGGTGGGGATGTATACCCAGGGTTCATGCTGGATGGGGAAGTCAGTGCAGGACCAAAGGAGGTGGAGGCATAGAAGTTGGGATGGAGGGCATGGAACTACGCTGAGACATCCTCCATGGCTGTGCAGATTCCTTTTTTCTTTCTTTTATTTGTTTTATTTTTTGTAAAGGCATTTATTTTATTTTTTCTTTATTGACTAAGGTATTACATTTTCAATATTGATCTTTTTATGGGAATTAATTATATGTATGAATTAAAAAGGGAACTTTTTAAATTCTTCTACTTGGTATTTTTTAAAGCATCACAAAGCACACAGAACTTATCTCTTGGAGCTAAACATTCCTACAGTCATTCAACAATTATTTATTGATAACTCACTAAGTATTCCAGGAAGTCTTCTAGGAGCTGGGGGTGTAACAGAGAACATGACACATTCCCTGATCTCATTCTTGAGTATGTTAAATGCTTTTATGGGAAATGGCACTTTAAAATAGGTATTTATATAAACAATTTTTTCCAAGTCATGAGAATGATATCTCCTCTCTAGCCTCAGTTCCACCCAGTTCAGTGAAAAATGATGGCACTGACCTGGACGCCTCCCCAGGCTTCTCCTGGCTCTAAATTCCTATGACCACTGTCACTTCATCAGGTTGGTGCGAAAGGCAATGCCTTTCTTCACTCAACTTTTCCATCTTTAATATTAAAAATCTAAATCCATCTCAAAGCAACACGTTTGACATTTTTCCATACACTGACTACAAATTCAAAGGTTAAACACATAAATCAACTGAGGAGCTGATCAGGAAGTGTGGTTAGGCACCCAACATGTACAAAGGTTTCTGCCAGCCTTCTCTCTGCTCTCCTGAATCTTATGTAAAGCAATACCCCAGAGAAATGGGCTCCAGGGTTAAAGAATAAATTTTATTTCCCTTTTTACTGTCCTATCTAATAAAAGACTAATATGCAAATTGGCCATGCGTTTGCCATGCCCACGAGCCAATCAGAGCGAGTTTGCAAATTAACCTAACCAAGATATCAGCTAATTTGCATATCCATGAGCAGAAGACATTGTAGAAGGAGGCCAAGCACTGCAGAGGGGAGCGAAGCTGTGGAGAAGTAAGCAAGCAGGGTGGGGGAGAAGGGAGGGAGCAAGGTAGTGGAGAAGGGAGCGAGGCAGCTGAGAAGGAAAGGAGCTTTGCTCAGGCTGCAGGAAACTCTATTCTTACAGGAATCTTTCTGCAAAGGGTCTCTAGTTCTTAGTATAAAAAATGGAGAAATAGACTCCAAAGATGACTGCCCTTTTTCAGAGTAAGAAGAAAAATTTACCATTTCAAGGTCAGAACTTGTAGTCATATGTAGGGAGGGGAGAAAGAAGAGGAAGATTAATGCTCCCATTCTACATGTCAGCACTATGCAGTGACTTATCCATATGACCTCTATGTCTACAGGAAGTCTATTTGTTAAGCACTATTATTTTCCACTTTAAGATGAGAAAACTAGGGATAAGAAAAGCAAACTGTTCATGATTAAGTAGCTAGGATGTAGCGGAGTTGAGATGCTAGTTAAGTCTAGAACCATATTCTGTCCAAACACTCCCTTTCCTCTGCCATCCCAACATGTTTAATAAAGTTTAAAGACTCCAAACTTAGTAGTATATTTATATTTTAACTTTTGGTTTGCTCATATTTAGCCTTAGAGTAGTATCATATTAAAATAATATATAGAAGTGCTCCTAATTACAGAATTTCTTTAAAGTCTTTGTCATATAATTCTGACAATTGTGTTATGTTGTCATTGATAATTAATTCTTTTCCCAGGTGAGTTGTGATTTTCCTGTCCTTTTGTGTGTTGAGTAATTTTTAATGCTACATTCGAGGCTCTAAGTCTCATTTAAATCCTATGGAGAATGTTGATATTTTCACCTTAATAGATAACTGATCCAGTTGGGTTCAGGCTACAAGACTCTACCAGCCTTCTGTGTGTTATGGTTTCAATGTCAGTTCTGTTTCTCAAAGCCCACTCAGTTGTGAAGATACCTGCAAGTAGGTATCACAGTGCCCAGTGCACAGAGATGCTCCAATATTGCTAGTTGTTCTTAAATAGTCATAGCCTATGTCTGTCTAACATAGCTAAGTCATATGATTGAGAATTGATTGGTTTTGAGATCAGACTAGTAATAAGGCCAAATAGATGAGGAAACAACTGATTTGGCACCAATATCATGAAGAAGAATGAATAGAGTCTGCAGATTCAAGAGTCTAAACTTGAGTACCTATTTGCACACTTTAATAGCAATGTACTTTTGGTGAGTTATTCCAACTTAGTTTTGTTTCATTGTTTGTAGAACAAGATAAATGAAATATTGCAGGCTACTTTTTTTACAGTGTAAATTTTTTATATTTAGAATAAGCCAGCTAGACTCAGTTTAGATGATCCCAATTTTTTTTGGCAACATCCAAAGCATCATAGTCAGAAGGCAGTTAAACATATGCCTTCTTCTCTTCATCAGGCCTGAGCAGGTTGTAACCTCGGCCACATGAATGTCATAGAGCCTCTTCACTTCCTGTTTGATCTGGTGCTCATTGGCTTTGACATCCACAGTGAACACAAGTGTATTGTTGTCTTCTATCTTCTTCATGGCTGACTCAGTAGTCAGGGAGAACTTGACGTGGCATAGTGGGCAAGCTTGTTTCTCATGGGGATATTTAGGCTGCCTTCGGAGCCTTTGTGTCTTTGGCCATTGAAAGGTGGGTCACATGGGGATCTTCTTTTGTGTGTGTGTGTGTGTGTGTGTGTGTGTGTGTGTGTGTGTGGCTGGGGATACCTTTCAGCACTGCTTTCTTTGCCTTAAAAGCCTTTGCTTTGGCTTCAGCTTTGGGAGGGGCAGGAGCTTCCTTCTTGCTTTCGGTGCCATGTCCGTAAAAAGGCAATTGCAGGATTTTTTAGAGAATTTAATGTAACTGCATAAACTGAGCACTGAAGCTAAATTACATAAAACTTCTGGTGTAGTACCTGGCACATAGTAAGTACTCAATATCAATTTTTATTATTAATTTCAGAAAAAATGTACTCCATTAATAAAGTTATTATAAATAAAGAACAACAGTGATGTCTGCAGTACATGTGCCAACGGTCTACTTCAGTTTTGGTTTGCTCTCATTTACAGGTGTATTTCATTAGTGGAAGATGCTGATGTGGTTATATATGGCTGAAACCTTTCCAGTGACAAACACAGTCAAACAGATGACTCCCAGACTTCACATGCCTTGCCTCTTCTATCTCTCTGACCTCATTTCATTTGCTATTCTTGGTCTATTTTCATATCTGACCAAATTCTCAACCTTTACATCACCTGTTCCAATTTTGCCAAAATCTTCACATGCTTCCTCTGGTCTCACAACAAATGTGATCTCTCCACAGACACCTTCTCTGACCATCTCGTCTCAGATCCTGGCCTCACCTCTGCCCATTTCTGTCCATCTTATTACCCTGACTAATTTTATTTACAGCACATATTACTATCTGAAATTACGTTAGCTATGTAATTAGTTTCTTGTTTATTGTCTATTTTCACCCAGGAAAATGTGAACTCCATGAGGCAGGCATTTTTTATTTCTACTGTGATTTTTCCACTCTACAAGAATGTCTGGTATTTAACAGGCTTTTAATATTTGTTTAAATACTTATTCAAACTACTTTCATTTTGTCAATCATAATTTCTTGAATTGTTTTTTATACTACTAGAAGAACATCTATGAATAATATTTGTTTATTTAATTCGACTTTTTGAATTTCTGGTCCTTCCCAAACATTCAATAATTCTTCAACACACAATAATAAATTTTACATTCAAATTGATTTCCACATTTAAAATCTAAAGTTAGTATTTTTATTGTAGAAGAACCCAGTGAAAAGAGGAAGCCATTAATTGTGCGACTTCTGGACACCTGACACATGCATGTGGTGGGAATACATGGGCCCCTGTGGAAGGCTTTAAATTATGTAACAATCACTGAATACCAATAATACACCTAAGGTGCATCAGACAGGATAGTCTGTTCACGTAGGGTTAGGACCATTGCTCATACAAAGAAACTCAACTGAAATCAGCAAAGACTTCCAGCTACCTCCCCACACTTCCATTTGACCCACGATGCTTGAGGAATGAACTCTTGTCATATGGCCACTGAAGCTGATAGTTATTTATTAAGCAATATTATTTTGACAGGAGATAACTGATTCATGTCTTGTTGCTCTTTTCATATTGGTGCATAAAGACTTATCTCCTTTATGTTAACTACTGCAAAATATTTCATTATATATAAGTACCCTAATTTATTTAATTTATCTTCTATCAATAGGCATGTATGTTGTTGCTAGGCTTTTGATAACCAAACAACACTGCATAGAATATATACAGATATAATGTCTTTGCATACTTGGCACATTGATCCAAAGGATAAATTCCTAAAGGTAGACTAGTGGGTCAAAAGACAATGTATTTTAAACTTTGCTAGCTATTGTCCTAAAAACTTGTTTCTAAAGTGTCTGTGCTAGTCTTGGTTTTATTTTAATAATGAGAAAGCCTTCAGCCTCTTCTAACACAATGCATCTTTTTGAAAGAATGTTATAGGAATTTGATATTTATTAACTTCTGAATTTTATTAACTTTAGCTTATAATATTGTGCCTTCAAATTATATAAAATATTAACTTTTGTCATTATTATTTATGTTTTAATATGTAGAACTTTCTTTTTTTTAGTTTGAAATATAAGACGTTATATCCTCAAGGTCAGACTTCATTTGCTCAGCATGTCTGGCCTGGCAAATTCCCAAAAAGGACTGGGCGTCTACGGCAGCAGTTCTAAGGTGGCAATAGCATGAAGGCTCAGAGCATGCTGATGGTAGAACTCAGTGGCCACCAGTATCGCATCTCTCTTCATAAGGTCGTCAGCTAGTCGGGGTTAGGTATGGAAAGAATAAAGGCATTGGAGCTCCCACAAATTTGGTTTGAATCAGGGTTTTAGCATTTATGCACTGTGTGAATTTAAGCATGTTCTATAAATCCATTTCCTCACCAGCAAAACTTTTGTCTAGAAGATGGTGATATATATTATCATTTTGTGACATCTAGTCCACTTCTCATATCTCTTGCTGCCTGGGAGCAAACAAAAACATGAAGCAGCCACAAAAACATGGGGCAACTCACAAGGCAGAGTAGAGGAAGCAAACTAAAGAGAAGAGAGCACCACAAACCTGAACTGAAGAGCTCCAAGGGCCTCTCCCTGGTTGAGTGACCTTGAGTCGGGGCAGGTCATCTCTTGCACTTTTTTCCGCTACTATAAATGGAAATATGGATCCTACCCTGCAGGGCTGGTGTGAGGTAGAGGCACTGTGTATGGAGCACCTAGCACAGAGCCTGACACACAGTAGGCACTCAATATTCGCACTTGGTATTTTATTTGTGACTTCCATTACCATAAATAAGTGGTTAATACTCTCCCTCATTGTCTTCTTCCTTGGTATTTTATCTATTTAGGGAGCATATTCTCTATATTTCACATCTTTTGGAAATGCTTTGTGGCTTAATTGCAATGACATTTTGTAAGCACTGTCAGCCAGGTAGATGTCATAGCTTAATTGTCTTGCCTGTGCATGGGGAACGTGGTGACATGAATGAACAGCTAGGACTTCTCAGTGTCTCATTTCAGAGGCCATTTAAGGACTCTTCAAAGAAAGATTAGGATTCTTACTTATTGTCTGAAGATTGGATATTTCCACTAGTGCCATTATCATTATGATCAATTACATCAAGCATTTATTAAACACCTAGCAGAAGAAGGAATCTGGGCTAAGACCCAGAAATGCCAAGTCCTTGAAGGTCTTACAATATCACCAGGGAACTAGGACACATACATGAAACATAATTAACTGTACAAGTCAGTCTATGGCCAGTGCCAAGAAATAGTACAGACACCACATAAATGCTTGAGAAGGCAAAGAAAAGAGATGGCTGGGAGGGTGGAAATTTAGGGACAGTTGCATAAAAAGAGAATCATCATGAAGCTTTAAAATGAGAATAGGGCTTAGGAAAGATGTGGGGCATTCTCTCTGACATTGGAAATGGCTGGAGTAGTGGACCAATGGGAAAACTCCAAAGGGTATGAAAAAATATAGGTTGTGTCTTTAGGTTGAAGCACCTGGTAAAAGGAAGGAGGAAGTAGTAGGTAAACAAGCAAGGTGAGAGGGTTAAATGCAGGCTAGATTGTGACCTTGAAGTCACATTATGTGTTCCTCTTTATTTTTAATTCATAAGTTAATGGTGTGAATGCTCTTGAATGACTGCCATTTAGGCCATTGAGAATATGAGGGAAATCTCTTCTTCATGGATGATTTGATCTGATTGTTCAGAACTAGAAGAAATCTCAAAAGACAATTTGTCTGACTATTACTGAATAATAGCATAATTATCAACCACTCAGAAATGAAGATTGTTATTTCTGGCAGATGTCCTTTAAATGTAATTGCTTTGACTTGATGACCCCAGGAAGCAAGTCAATTCATTCGATTATAAGTTTTATTAAGACATTTCTGTGGCCATAGTGGGCAGTTGGCAACATGGGTTTTAAAGATTACCCAAGCCTATATTATCCTGGCCATCCTATCTAATAAAAGAGTAATATGCAAATTGACTGTCACTCTATCAATTATATTTGTTTATTTAATTCGACTTTTTAAATTTCTGGTCTTCCCCAAACATTCAATAATTCATCAACACAAAAGAATAAATTTTACATTTAAATTGATTTCCATGTGGTCAAAGATCGCTGCCCCCATGTGGACACAAGAAGGCCACCACAAGATGGTTGGCAGGGGAGGGTAGTTGTAGGCAGTTGGGGGAGACCAGGCCTGCAGAGGAGGACAGTTAGGGGGGCCAGGCCTGCAAAGGAAGGCAGTTGGGAGGGGCCAGGCCAGCAGGGGAGAGTAGTTGGAGGGAACCAGATTGGCAGGGGAGGGCAGTTAGGGTTGACCAGGCAAAGCAAGGAGAGGGCAGTTAAGGGCAATTGGGCCAGCCAGGGAACAGTTAGGCATCAATCAGGCTGGCAGTGAAGTGGTTAGGAGGTGATCAGGCTGGCAGGCAGAAGTGGTTAGGGGTAATCAGGCAGAGGCAAACAAGTGGTTGGGAGCCAGCAGTCCTAGATTGTGAGAGGGATGTTCGACTGCCAGTTTAGGCCCGATTCCATGGGCGGTTGGACATCCCTCAAGGGGTCCTAGATTGGAGAGGGTGCAAGCTGGGCTGAGGGACACCGCCCTCCCTACCCCCACTCCATGCACAGATTTCATGCACCAGGCCTCTAATATGATATATAACTTTGGAGATATGTATAACTTTGTTTATGTAATAGATCCAGGCCATTTCTTAAGACAGGCCTTCCTGGTGCCAAAGAAGGGAGCCCATCAATATGTTTCACTTCATTAAGGTCCGCCAATGTCCATCAAGGATAAACTTCACCTTTTCAGTGAGACCTGAAATCTGGACCAGTCTGTTGAAAATTGCAACTTTCCCATCTTCCCCCTGCAACCCTATATTCTAGACTCCTTTTTCTGTTTCTTCCCATAGAATTTGTTACCTTCTAACATATTTACTAAATGTATTTTTCATAGTCCAACCTTATCTGGCTGAAATGTATGATTCAAAAAGGCAAGGATTGTAGTCTGTTCTATTTATTACTGTATTGTGGGAGTCTACAACAGTGCCTGAAGTCTGAAAACTTCAAATATCTGTAGAACTGTTACTGGGATGAGTTATCTTAGCAACAGGAAGCTGGAGTGTTGTAGAGTGGGCTGTCACACACCCCAGGGATCAGTTCTGCCTCTGACTCTGGGGCTTCACTGTTTTTTTATTCTCGGAATCTATGACTTTATACTACTAAAAGGAGAACCATTCAAGTTAAATAGAATTTTAAATATTGGTTGAGATGTGACAGACAGAACAATGTGTCATAGTGGATATCTAACAATACCAGGGCAGATCTTTTCACTTGATAAGTATCCAAGATGGAGTTTTGATTTATAAAAAACAAGAGAAGAGGACCTACGTCTTCTTATATCTCTCCTTTATGAAAATTGACTCTTTCCATTGCTCTTAACCACTGGAGTTTGAATTGAGATTATATATACAGTCAGTCTTCTGTACCCATAGGTTCTGTAATCTCAGATTCAACCAACTACAGTTCAGTAAAACATATTATGTTGTTGCTGACATGTACTATGTATGTAGGCCTACCATGGTTATGTCTGTACTGAGATATACAGACTTCTTTCTCCTGTCAT
Organism: Antrozous pallidus; assembly: GCA_027563665.1. Lineage (NCBI taxonomy): Eukaryota > Metazoa > Chordata > Mammalia > Chiroptera > Vespertilionidae > Antrozous > Antrozous pallidus. The sequence goes on from CM050514.1 coordinate 24,351,353, forward strand.
TATAGCCAAAATAATACAGTATAACCACTATTTACATAACATTTACATCATATTGGGTATTATAAGTAATCTAGAGATGATTTAAGGTATAGGGCAGGATGTATGTAGGTTATATGTAAATACTGTGCCATTTTATATAAGGGACTTGAGCATCTTCGGATTTTCTGAGGAATGACTGTACTGATAAAATAATGAAAGTAGATACACCAGTTGATTGACAGGATTTCAGCTTTTACAAGGAATTCCTAACCCACTATCACCCATTACCATGAATTAAATTCACATTAAGCCCACTGTGTGTTTCACTCAGGCCCTTGAAGGACACTAGTAAATCATGTTGCAACTTTATCAGCAGCATTCAAAGAGAGGCTCGTGATAAACATTTAGTTGAATCAAGACAATTTCCCAACGTTAGTTGTCTTCTGAGCATATATGCCATATCCGTAGGTGAGAGCTGCATTATATTTTGTTATTTAGTTGATTCATTTAAACTCTGTGGGTCATTTTCAGCATCTTCTCTATCAGGAAAAACATCCTGTGGACCTTTGATCTGGTTGACTCTCAATCTAGCACATGTGGACAATGCTATGCCACGCAGAAATCTGAGGGAGCCTTGTTCTGGTTTTATCATAGGATTTCTAGCTGGGGAATGGAAAGAATAGGAGCATATTACTCTAATTTCACAAAAAGCCTCACAGTTTATATCATTTTCACCAGATATATCTAGCAAATGCTCTGCTATGCTAAGCAAGTTATAGGCCAGAAATAAAAGGCACCTGGCACTTTAAATTCTTTTTGAATCTCTTATAGAAATATATTATTTTGAAAAGCTTACAGCTCAAAGAGTTTTCATGACCTGGACATACATACCTGTGTAACAATACCCAGATCCAGAAACAGAACATTGTCAGAAGCTCAGAAGCACCCCTTGTTATCCTCCCAATCACTACTCTTGCCCCACAGGTAGTCACTAGCTTAACTAGTCTCTGCTTTTTTGTTCTTTGTTTAAATAGAATCAGACACTATGTAATCTTTTGTGTTGGCTTGTTTCGATTTAAGTTGGTGATAAATATTTTTTATTCTCTTTATAGGTCATTCATTCTCATTACTACATAATAGTCCATTGTGTATTACCACAATTTATTTATCATTTTAAATCTTGAAGGGAATTTAGAAGATTTCCAGTGTAAGGCTATTGCAAATAATGCTACTCTGAACATTCTAGTACATGGACTTAGGGTGCATACATGTAGACACATCTGTTAGTTTTATACCTAAGAGTGGAATTCCAGGTTCTCATTCTTCTATAAGTGAACTGTTTGCTCTCCAAAAAAATAAGGAAAACATACAGAGGCATGAAGGAGAAAAGAACATGTGATGGCAAAGACACCCAGTGGAAGCCATAAACTCTTAATGATTTCATGAAAGTGCTGCAAACCAGCTGCCATTGGCCCCTCAACTACTGGCACCATGAAGAATACACTCACATGTCCTCCACACTTTTCTCTCTTTCCAACAGAGGGGTGGATGAGGTATAAATATTTCCATCACCACGAAAACCCCAGAGAATTTCACTCTCCAGCATCAAAGCATCTAAAGTGGTAAGTTAGACCATTGCTTCTCATTCCAAGAAATTATCCCATTTGTATCTGCCAAGGAGGGCAGGGAACCATAATTAAAATTCACACTTGCATATCACTCTCCATCTGCAAAGCACTTCATAGATGTTAACTAATTAATCCTCCACCTCTCGCCTCCTGCTCCGCCATCCTTCCTCCCCACCAAGAAGCAGGTGACATCTCCCTGTTATGCCGCTCTTTTGCAAAAAGATAAACAGAAGAACAGGTTATGCCATTTCCTGGGGAGGTCCATGAGTGTAAAATAAATACTTTGCTGCCTGGGGCCTTTATGGAATACAATTACCACATACTTGGAGCCATGCGATCTGAATTGCATAAATAAAGCCGCTGAAGAATTTTTGTCACATATGACAGGAAAGATGGATTTATCGTTGGCTTTATTTACTAAACTGTCACAGTGGGGACTCATGAATATCCATGATGCAGTGGCTCTTGGGAAAGCCGCTTAAGAACCCTAAGAAGGAAAAATCGCTCAACGTTTGCAAACATGGGACTATGAAGGTGTTTACTATGGCTTTCTTTTTCTCAATCTAAACAGAACCGTTTTTAAATTGGTCGGAAAAGAGAGCATGGGTGAAATAACAGATTCCTAAATATAGAGAAAACAAAGCGGTGTCTAGTCCTTCGTATGTTTGTGATGAGGAACGAGCATTTTATTTGAATTTTTCTGTCTTTTTAAAAAATAACAATATCTTATGTAAGTTCTAGTTGTCCATATCTATATATTAACCACTAATCCAATTTGGTTTAAGTTATTATTTTCTAAAGGGAAAACAGCTTAGGCTTGTGAAAAATCTGTCATTGTATATTTCTGATGTATAAAAATGGAGAGATCCACTTTAATTTTAGATACAACCTACATTTGTAAAACCGGGAACTAGGAAAGTAATCAGAACTAGTGATTATGCCAGACAGAAAGGGTTCTTCCCGAGGCTACATTCTGCTCTGGTTCTGTGCGCGCAGCCTGCTCTGCTTCCCTGGGATTCTGTGCATATTGAGGGCACTGCAGGCTCCTTAGAGTATTAAATAGACAAAAATAAGGAGGGGAAGTACATGGTTATTAGGTTTGATAAGTTTGCTCAAAAGAGAAATTAAGATGCTTAATGTTAGTTTTTTTTGTTTTTGTTTTGTTTTTTTTTTCCTACCCGTCTTAGCTCTGCTGGGGTGAAAAGCTCCGTATCAGAAGCTCTGAAGGAGAATCAAACAGCATTGCCCTGAGGGGATCTCTCCACCCGCTCAGGGGGTGAATCAAATAGGGATATGTCTAAATTATGAACTAGACCAAGGGAACAGTCTTCTGCAATAGAGTGGACTGTATTACTCAGAAAGACCTTGACCCTTGACCCCATACAATAGACAGAAATGCCACCAAATAAGGAGACCTTTAACAGAAATACAGAGACATGCTCCAAGCAACTGAAGGATTTTTTCAAGAGATACATTTTTTAAAAAACTTGTATTTTTATTGATTTCAGAGAAGGAGAAAGATAGAAACATCAATGATGAGAGAGAATACTTGATTGGCTGCTTCCTGAAGGTCCCCTACTGAGGATCAAGCCCACAATCCAGACATATTTCCTGACCTCTTGGTTCCTGGTTCTTCGCTTAACCACTGAGCAACAACAGGCTGGGCCCAAGGATATTTTTAATATTCTAGAAATTAAGAGGGAACTCAGAGCTGGAATAATAAGTGGACGTTGAAGCCAAAATCCCAAGGAGAAACACCTACCTTAGGGCCAAGACTTCGAAGACCAATTTGAAATGCCAGTGAAGGAGATATGAGAGGGAGGGTAGTGAGATGGGCAGAGTAGGCAGGCTCAGCAGCAAGCAAGGGGTTGTTCTGTAATTTCAGGTGCTGCTGCAGGTCTTAGACAATGAAGTTGGAGAGTCCCTTAGGTTTGACAATTAGGAAGTCTCCCACGGTTTCTGGGAGTATTCACTGTGTAGCCTGGGGTGGGGAAATCTTTGAAAAGGGTGTGGACTGTGAGGGAGAAGTAGCTGAGGGGGGGTTGGGGAGGAGAAAGTGGTGCAACAGGAAGGACAATGAAGGGGAAGCCAGACCAATGAAGAGTTTCATTCATTGGTGGATGTTTTGTTGTTCTATGATAAAAGAAATCTTTACATGTTTGTAAGCAAGAATTCATAGAGAGAGAAAGAGCATTGAAATACAAATGGCAGTAATAGATTGAGCAAAAACCAGGAGGGGGCAGGAAAGATTGCTCTCAAAAGTAAGTGGAGGAGTTTACAATAGCAAAGAGTAGGTTGGTCAAAGCAATGATTTTTCAGCATTTCAATGTATTTTATTATCTTTGAGCATTATTGTGGCTGCTGAGAAGTCTGCTATCAGTCTGATGCTATTCCTTTGTAGGCCATCTACATTGTTTCTGGCAGAATGCTAATTATCTGTTTTTGTATAACAAATTATTCTAAAAGGTAGTAGCATTAAATGATAAACATTTGCCATCTCACAGTTTCTATGGCTCAGGAACCTTGGGGTAGAATGGTGGAGTGGTTCTGACTCAGGGTCTCCATGAAGAAGCAGTCAATATGTTGCCTGGGATGAAGGCTTGCCTGGGATGAAGGCCTGCCTGGGGACCGAGGACCACCCTCCAAGCAAGGTGGCTTACTCCCACACCTGGTACATTAGTGCTGGTTTGTTGGCTGGAGGCTTAGGAACTTCACGTGGATCTCCTAAGAGTGTGTGGCATCTGGCTTCCCCAGATGGGAAAGAAGAGAGAGAGAGAGAGAGAGAGAGAGAGAGAGAGAGAGAGAGAGAGAGAGAGAGAGAGAGAGAGAGAGAGAATCAGTGTAAGCACTGTACTATCTTAGCTGCCACCGCAGATACAATGTACTGATAAAATGCTCAGAATGGCAGGCCTTCTCAGGCACAAATATTTTTAATGACCATGACTTGGAAGTCACCCACTTTCACATTTACCCGATTCTGCTTGTTAGAAGTGAGCCTCTAAGTAAAGCCCACGTACAAGGGAAAGGAATTCCACTCTAAGTTTGAGGAGAGAATTCTCAAAAATCTGTGGACATCTTTTTAAACTACCACTGGCAACATGAATAGAGTTAAGAAGGTTTGGAAGGCTCACATTGCTGACAAATGGTGTACTTAGATGATCTGAGACTCATTAGGTGTGAAATAATGAGTCATGTGTGCACCATATCATGTTGTTCTGCTAGATGTGCCTGAGAAGGTCTGCCATTCTGAGCATTTTATCAGTACCTGCAGTGGCAGCTAAGATAGTACAGTGCTTACACTGATAATGGGGTAGATGACAGGGAAGGGGTGGATGCATTTATGGTCCCATTTGTTACTTCATTTCCTGGCAGATCTTATCAATGGTTGCTTTTTTTTTTTTTTCCCCCACACTGTGAGTCACAGAGTTTCTGTAAGTTCTGACCTCGCCTTTCTTTGGTTGGAGCAGGGCAGCCCAGTATGAATGGAAAGAGCCAGATTTGAGGTGATGCTTCTCATATAGACACATTGCAAAGAGAAGGATTTGCCCCCAATTTTGTTTTCATTTTCCTTTAGTGAGCTGGGAAGGCAGAGGAATTAATGAGGCTCATTGTGTATGCAAGGGTAGGCTGAGTTTGTGTTGAGCTAAGTCTAGCAGAAGCTGAAAAAGCATATCTGGCCCAGCTAAGTAATTAGACTTCACATTTCTCCAATTTTGTAAGGAAAAAAAAAATGTCTTTAGTAGATTGTGTCTTTAAACTCGTATTCCACAGACAGAAAGGCTGCTCTCCGACCAGTTCTAGGCTTGGTCCTTTGTTGACCACATTAAAATGAAGATGAAAATCACTGCTGTCAAGGGACTGCTTTAGGAAGAACCTGGCTGAAGCTATGTTCTTGGTTACAATTGAAATCCAGCAAAATATGAGTCTAGATCAAATGCAGGAACCAAGGCAGTAATGAAATTGCCTATTTCCCTTCTTCTCAAATAACTTGAAATACCTGGAAAACAATGAGCACATTTTCCATGTGCTGCCTAATACTTGGCCTGTGGAGCCTGGATTCAATTCTGGCACTGCCACTTATTGTCTGTGTAAATTCACTTCATATTCCTCTGTCTCAGTTTCTCCATCTGTAAAATGGGGGCCATAGCAGCACCTACTTCACTGGGCTGTTGTGAAGAATATATGTAAGTCACACAAAAATAGCGACTGGTGCACAGTGTAAAGCTATTTATATGATAATTATTAATTATAACCAAGTAGTGTTGTGCACAGAGTAGGAGCTGAATAAATATTTGCTATTTGACCTGAACACCAAGACTTAAAATTAGAACAGAGTCTGTGAGGAGAGGGTAGTCTGCCATCCCTACCCTCTCCTATTTCAGCATTAGTTACACCACCCCCCATACTCCAGGAATAGTTGCAGTTCTCCTGTTACGGCACTTTTCACACTGCATCATAGCTTCTGTCTATATCCATATCTCCCACATGAACTGCCATCAGATTAAGGGTCCAACGCATGTCTTACTCATCTTTTAAATGGAAAAAATTGCTGGGAATAAGTTGCTTTGAGGATTAAATGAGATACCCAATGTAATTTGCATTTTATTTATTTATAGTCTACTAAGTTTCAGGGAGGATTTAAGGTGGATATTCTTTGTGTGCTGTTGTTATTATTACCTCATTTTTTTAAAAACCAGCTTAATTGAGGTGTAATTGACATACAAAGAACTGCACATATTTAGTGTGTACAATTTGACACCCATGATGCCACAATTAAGATAATACACAAATCCGAGAGAGAACCAAGATGGCGGCATAGGTAAATACCTATTGTTCTGCCACGCGCAACAATTTAAAAATTACAACATAACAACAAAACAAACATCACCCAGAATCACCAGAAAGCTGGCTGAGTGAAAACTCCACAAATAAAAGTAAAGGTGGGACACTGAGACTCAGAAGAGCGGCAGAGCGCAGCCTTGAAGATCGTGGGGAAACAGGTTAGGAGCCGTCCTGGTCGCGCGCGTGGGCTGTAGGGCTGGAACAGCAACCCCGGCTGGATTACGCCAATGGGGAGGGCGGAGACGTCCCACTACACGGATTCCCCAGCGCCAGGCAAGGTCCGAGATCCAGGGTACGTGGAAACGTCCCACTGCACAGATTCCCCAGTGCCAGGCAAGGTCCGAGGTCTGGGGGAAGCACCCTGGAAGCCGGGCATGGCAGAGGTCTCCTAGTCTGCGGAGAAGCCAGGTGCTTAAAAAGAAGTTTGCGCGCACTTAAACTGTGCGACAGCACAGACGCACGACTTGCTCCCTGGAAACTTGTCTCCTGGTCCCGGAAACCACATGTTTTACAACCCTGGGCGAGACTTTGGGTGTGCAGACTCATTTGGGGAGAGGCAGAGTTGTCTGGCAAGGGGAAGATACTAGCGGCTTTCTCTTGGAGGTGTCTGCAGCCATCCCCATCCAACAGAGACCCGCACGCGCAAGCGCCGCATAGGACATAGCTGACACTGAGGCTGCCTGCTCACCTCAGAGACTCCGCCCACCCAACCTGAACACAGTCTCCCTTCACAGCCAATTGGCCTGGAGGTCAAACCCTCCTAGGGCTAACAACAACAAGCTGGGTTTAAATTCAAAAATACTGTACAACCTATAAAGGATTGCAGTAAGAGTACCCACCTCAAGTAACTGGGGAGGCTGTGCCACTGACCCTTAGAGGACATCTACCACATAAAGCAGACACCATGCAGAGATATGGAAAGAAATCAGGTGTGAAAGAAAGGGAGGAAAAAAGACGACTAGACATAGAGTTCAAAACCACGGTTATAAGGCTTTTCAGGAGGCTCCTAGAAAAGGCTGATGAACTTAATGAGAACTATGAGGAAATAAACAAGAACAACCAGGAAATGAATGAGACCCTCAAGGAAATGAACAAGACCTCTGAGGATATGAAAGAGACCCTCACGGATATGAAAAAGGACCAACTAGAAATCAAGCATACACTGACTGAAATAAAAAATATTATACAAAGTCCTAAAAGCAGTCCAGAGGGCCACAAGAACCAAATCAAAGATTTGAAATACAAAGAAGCAAAATCCACTCAGCTGGAAAAGCAAGAAACAAAAAGAATTCAGATAATTGAAGATAGTGTAAGGGGCCTCTGGGACAACCTCAAGCATACCAACATCTGAATTATTGAGGTGCCAGAAAAAGAGAGAGAGCAAGATAATGAAAACCTACTTGAAGAAATAGTGACTGAAAACTTCCCCCACCTGGTGAAAGAAACTGACTTAAAAGCCCAAGAAATACACAGAACCCCAAAATATAGGAATCTAAAGAAGACCACACCAAGACATATCTTAATTAAAATGCCAAGAGTAAAAGATAAAGAGAGAATATTAAAAGCAGCAAGAGAAAAACAGTTGGTTACCTACAGGGGAGCACCCATACAATTGTCAGCGGCTTTCTCAACAGAAACGATGCAGGCCAGACGCGAGTGGCAAGAAATATTCAAAGTGATGAAGAGCAAGAATCTACAACCAAGATTACTCTATCCAGCAAAGCTATCATTCAGAATTGAAGGTCAGATAAAGTGCTTCGCAGATAAGAAAAAGCTAAAGGAGTTCATCACCACCAAACCAGTATTATATGAAATGCTGAAAGATATTCTTTAAGAAGAGGAAGAAGAAAAAGGTAAAAATATAAATTTTGAACAACAAATACACATCTATCAACAAATGAACATAAAAATCAAGTGAATTGATAGGCCGATGAACAGCATAAACTGGTGAATATAACAGAATCATAGACATAGAGAGGGAATGGACTGACAATTCTTGGGGAGAAAAGGGTTGTGGGAAGTACAGCAAGAGACTGGACAAAAATCTTGCAACAATGGGAGAGGACAGTGGGGAGGGGGAGGTAAGGATGGAGGGTGGGATAGGTACAGGGTGAAGGGGAGCTATATGGGGACAAAAAAAGGGGAAACAATGTAATTAATAAACTGAACAATAAAGATTTAAAAAAGATAATACACAAATCCAACACCTTTCAGATTTCTTATGTACCTTTTTTCCTCCTATGGTAGAACTTTTAGTGTGAGAACCATTCTCTTAACAAATTTTGAAATCTTCAATACTGTATTATTAACTATAGGCACTATATTGTACAGCAGATCCCTGGAACTTATTCAGCATAAAGAAAACTTTTTCCATTCAATAACAACTGCCCCCAGCCCTTGGCAACTGCCAATCTACTCTCTGTTTCCATGAAGTTGACTGTTTTTATTTATTTAAATTTATCTTTATTGTTGAAAGTATTACAGATTGTCCCCTCCTTTCTCCCCCTCCCCCCTCCCCGCTTAACTCACTCTATTCTGCTCCCATCTCCTCCCTGGGCCTTCCCTGCACTATTGTTTGTCCACAGGTTATGCATATATGCATATAAGTTCCCTGGTTAGTCTCTTCCCACCCACCCCTCTGAAATATGTCAGTCTGTTGCATGCTTCAGTGACATTGAGATTGACTATTTTAGATATCTCATGTAAATGGAATCATGAAGCATATATCCCTCTGTGAGTGGCTTATTTTGCTATCCATGTCCTCCCACCTCATCCATGTTGTCACAAATAGCAAGATTATTTATTTATTTACTAGGGGCCCAGTGCACAGATTTGTACACCTTGAAAGGAACTGTGGGCCATGAGGCTGTGGTAGGTACAGGGGTAGGTCTCAGCCCATCCTCCACATCCCTGCCTGGCCCCTCCCACCACAGACCCTGGTTCCCCATATGCTGGCAGCCCCACTTCCATGCACTTATGGTGCTGGCACCACCCAAACCTGCTGACAGCTTGGAGTGATTGGGGCGAGTGCCAGAAGCTGGTGCGAGCAGGGCCGGCACCATCAGTGGGTACAAGCAGTCGCTGCTGCCCCAATAGACCCTCAGGAGCAGGGTGAGTTAGAGAAGCCCTCAGGGGTGATGGGGGATAGCAGCCATTGCTTCCTCCTCCTGATGGTGCCAAGCAGTTGAGGCCAGCACCAGGCATGGCAATGGGTGCAAGCGGCAGCTCTGGTGCTGGCAGCAGGTGCAAGTGCCATGTGGTACTATAGCACATGGGAGCAAAGAATGTTCAGTAACCAACAGAGGCTCATCCAGGTGACAATGACTAGCACCCTGTCTTGGTCTGATACCCCTGCTTACCTGCCCCACCATCCTGCCATCGCCGACGCCCACTATGTTTTGTGCTCTGCCACCTGCTGCCAACGCCCACCATGTTTTGCATGAGCCCCCTGGTGGTCAGTGCACGTCATAGTGGCCAGTTGTTCAGTTGTTAGGTTACTCGGCTGATCAATCTATTTACATATTAGGGTTTTTTATATATTGATTGATTGATTGATTGATTGATTGATTGATTTATCCATCCTATATAATAAAAGCCTAAAATGCTAAGTGTTCATTTGTCTGGTTGTCCATTCAACCTATCAAAGTGTAATAGGCTAATGATATGCTAAGGCCACTCAACTGCTCACTATGACATGCACTGACCACCATGGGGCAGATGCTCCGACTGGTGGGGTTAGCTTGCTGTTGGGGTCCAGCTGAATTGGGACTAAGTAAGCAGACCTGACATGCTCTGGAGCCCTCCCACAATTCCTATCTGGCTGGCCAACCTCCTGTGTCCCTCCCCAGCCATGATCATTCACCAGTAGGGTCCCTCTGCCTGGCCTGCACCCTCTCAAAATCCAGGCTGAGCTCCCCAACCCCCTCCAACCAAGTGCAAGAATTCCATGATTCAGTCCTCTAGTTTATTTATATGTATCTTTATTATAGAAAATATTACAAGTGAACCCCCCATGACCTCCCATTGGCTGAATAATGTTTCATTGTATGTACATACCACATTTTCTTTATTTATTCATCTGACATTGGAACTTTTAAAACTCAATAGTAAAAAAATAAATAAATAAAATAATTGAATTTAAAACTGGGCCAAGGATTTGAACACACATTTCTCTAAAGAAAACAAATGACCAACAAGTATATGAAAAGATGCTCAACAGGAAATGCAAAACAAAACTACTAGATATTACCATATACCTATTAGGATGGCTATTATTTAATAAAAATAAATGAAAAGAACAAAAACAAAACAGAAGATAACTGTGAGCAAGGTTGTGGAGAAAAGGGATCTATTGTACACTGTTGGTGAGAATGCAAATTAGTTCAGTCACTATGGAAAATAGTATGAAGATTCCTTTAAAAATTCAAAATAGAACTATCATATAATCTAGCCATTCTTCTGGGAATATACCCAAAAGAACTGAAATCAGGATCTTAAAGAGATATCTGCCAAGATGTGGAAATAACTCAGTGTCCATTGACAGATGAATGGATATTATTACTTCTTTATACAACTCTGATATCAAAGCAATAATATCAGAAGAACAGAACACTCCAAACAAGTCCCACTTTCCTCTGCACCTACAGTGACAAGTGCTAGCCTCCTGGGGACCTTGAGTTGTTGCCACAGGTGTGAGTTTTCTGATTACAGGCACTGGCCTGTGAGCTCCTGTTTTAATGTCCCCCTTCCACTTCAGGGATCTTCAAGATGATTAAATGCAAGCCAAGAGAGGTAGGTGAAGAACTCTGCCTTAGGCGCCTCACAATTTCAAGGTTCATTCATAACAGAAGGCACATTATTTCAGACATTATGCATGTAAATGTAGTCTCGTTCTTGCTAAATATTTGAAACATGCTAATAAGAAGGCCGCATTTGCATTCACTTATGATCATGGAAGTGCCACACTTCGCATGATGTCATCTCCCCAGACCGAATGTGGGCTGCTCCTCATACTAAAGCAGGTGTGAGTTTCTCTCCTGCCAGACTCAAATCCTTGGAGAGATTTGAGGAGAGGTGGGGGTGTAATAGTTTCCTAAAATCTAACTCAATTTCTCTAACAGCCAAGCTTATTGAATCATATCACCCAGCAGGAGATACAGCCAAGCCAAAGGGAAGGAAGAGCAGATTAGTCCTGTTTGCATGATAAGAACCTCCTAAGGTGTGTCTTAACAGATGGGATCTGACAGCCCAGCCTGAAAGCTTTAGCTGGAAAATGATAGTGAACAAAAAGCTGCTAAAAATGCTCTACAGATGTGGACACCTACATTAACCCTGCCATCTTATAAGCGATATAGTCAGTGCTGGTATCCAAATTGTAATGCCGGAATTTTTCACACATCCACACACACAATCTCTCTAACCTTTTCCAATCTTTTAAGATGAGCTGTTGGTGGAGGGTGGTAGCCTAGGCTCTGATGTAAAGCACACCTGGGCTTGGATCCTCTCAGCACCTACTCATTGGGTGATATTTACTTCTTACTCATTGGGTGATATGTACTTCTTACTCATTGGGTGATATGTACTTCTTACTCATTGGGTGATATTTTTTTCTACTGCAGTTTTCTCATCTGTAAAATGAGAAGAATATCTGCTTCACCAGTTTGCCTTGAGAATTAAGGCCAATAATAGTCTAGAGAGAATTTAGCAGAAATCTTTCTTGTAACAAATGACCAATAATAGATCCCTTCCTTTCCCTTTCCAATGAGACTAAAGGAGCCTTGTACCTTTTCTTGGCTGTGATCATTTTCTTTTCCAAATAGTAATAGCTAAAATAATTAATTTGGGAAAAGCTAATGAACATACCTTTATTGTGCCTTAAACTTGGAGGGTAGGTATTTGCAAAGGGAATTACATGCTGAGAGGCCAAATGGCACATTTGTTATGTGAGAAGTAAGGGCTTATGGGCCAGATACAACCGAATGAGGTTTTCTTGGCCTGAATTTCAGTTTGCCTCCTGTCTGTCCAGTCAGTGCATATGACATGTGCCAGGGGTCTGTCATGCATTGGCTGTCCACTCTCAGAAGCTTTATCTGTCTTCCAGTCAGTTCTAAAGAGCTATCATGTAAAATAAGCCATGGTGATCTACCAATTCTGAGCCTTGAATTATAGATACACAATTACTATTGATTGATTGATAGTAAAAATACTATTCATCCTTTCTGCTCCTAGCTCCTGTAGCCCTTTGCTACATTCCTACTGTGCTTTATGAGACCTCTCTGCCCCATTGTCTCATAAGGTCTTCCTTTACCAATCCTTGGTCTTCTCTTAAGCCACTTTCATTGACAGTCCAAATACCCGATAGCTGGTAGTCATGCCAACTACTTGAAGGGCCTTAAGGATGTCATGTTATCTCCTATCTGCTTGACTTTGAAAATGTTCTACTCTATTTAGCCAGAATTGACCTTTCCTGCTTTGTCTCTGGCTAAATCCTTCTGTGATTATCATCAGATGTGTAAAGGTTCCGCCTCTAAGATTCTTTCCTGTGTTCTTCTTTATTGACATATCATCCTAGCCCAGTGGTCAGCAAACTCATTAGTCAACAGAGCCAAATATTAACAGTACAATGATTGAAATTTCTTTTGAGAGCCATTTTTTTAAAACTTAAACTTCTTTTAATGCCACTTCTTCAAAATAGACTCACCCAGGCCGTGGTAATTTGTGGAAGAGCCACACTCAAGGAGCCAAAGAGCCACATGTGGCTCGCCAGCCACAGTTTGCCGACCACTGTCCTAGCCTATGGCAGCCTCAGGACTTATTCTATGAATTGTAGATTTTTATTCCACTGTAGACGCTGAGATCCTTAGTGTGACTTCAACTGTGACTTCAAGTTCCTTTATCCACTGTTAAGTTTAATCCTTGGACTATGGCTAATTGTCAGTAAATGTGAAAGGAAAGAGTGAAGAAGGAAAGTTAAACCTTATTTGTCTTTCAAAATTCTACATCCTGCTATGGAAATCCAAAGCCATTCTCTTGCACATCCTTGGCTAAAGCGCAATAAGCCTGAATTCTTGCTTGAAGAAAACCTCCTAGTAGAGAATATTTTGGATATCAGAGTTAATTTAATGAGACAAGGTTTATGTTTAAAGATGAGACCTACTTTCTGATATTGCAATCACGAATCTCTGAGAAAGATATAGCATAGGCATTAAAAACACCAGTCATGGAGCCAGACTGCTTTGGTTCAAATCCCAGCTCTGCCACTTACAAGCTTTATGAATTGGGCAAGTATCTAAATAGTTCAGTTTCTCCAGCTATAAAATGGAGATAATAATAGTACTCCATAGGAGTTGCTGTGAAGATCAAATGATTTGATGTATGTAAAGTGCTTAGAAAAGAGCCTGGCACATGGTAAGCACTATATGTGTTCTCATTCACAATTGTCTAGACAAGATTTTTCCTAAATATTTAGCTGCAATCTTTTGTTTCACACAGTCTTGCATGGAAGCCTATATACAAAACATACATAAATACAGAGCAGTCTTGCTAAGAGGGGTGTAGAGGGGCTGGGATGAAGTCCAGAGCTCCTACCTGCTACTCTTGGGGGTGGAGGGAGGGGTTCTTCAGAACTTTAGGGCTATGGGAGTCTAGTGGAGAAATTCGAATCACACCCCAAAGCTCCTCACTTTCCAGGAGGAATAAGACCCAGCCTTGGCCTGATTTGCCCAAAGCCCTACAGGAGCACTCACCTTTCTGGACAGCAGGAACCCTCATGGAACTGAGGTCACCTGGTCCTCCAGTCAGAGGGATTCTCCCCCTATCTTATGGCCTATAAAAGACTCAGAATAGGGACAGAAGGAGCTGGGCTCCACTCACCCTCCTACAGTCATTTCTGAGTGGCACCTCAAAATTTTTATCAGTGATATGACTGCATCCCCCTTGTCTTCTGCCCGGTGGAAGAATATTTCTGCAGACTTCATGATACTATTTTACTGTGCAATTTGTGCTACCCATTTCGGTAAAATTAGAAATGGAATTCAGTCTTTCTTCCTTTTCCCAAATAGCTTAAGAATTTATCTCCCTTAATTTATCATTGAGCATATTTTATCACTCTTAATTTGCTATTACTTGCTCACCACATTGTCCCAAAACAGATGGGCTATGACCATACTGTAAACATATACACCATGTAATTAAATAAGAAATTTTATCTTATTATATAAGAGATACATGCAAACCAAACCAGCCTTTCCTGTGGTCCTCATTGCTCATTTGATTGATTGAGCAGAGATGTTCCAAGCAGGTGAGCATCCTTACTGAACAGCTCCTTTACTAGTAACTAAAATCCACTTGAACTATGGGCAAGAAGTCTCAAGGTGGAGAAGGAGGCCTGCTCAGAAATGGCATGAACAATTGTGGGGCTCTGTGCTGTGTCTGGGGAGTGGTGATGAGGCAGGTGTGACTAAAGTGAAAATGGGAGAAAGGGCAAGAGCTGAGATCATGCCCCCCTTTTTTAAAATTTATCCTCTTTGGTGAGCTGTATCAGCCAGGGTTCCTTGCTTATAAGCTACAGACTGTGTTAAGCTAAAGTATTAACAGGAAACATGCTGGAGACTTACAAGGTTCACAGAGAGGCTGGAGAACCAGAGTTGCTTGGAGAATAGCAGCTCCAGGGACCAAAAAAGAGAAGCATCAGCAGTGGTGTCCCAGCAGGAAGTCTGGTCAGGGAAGAGGCCTCAATCACATGTCTGTACTCCAGTGAATATGGAAGGTCCAGAGTCTAGAAAGATAAAACCAAACTGGCAAACTTAAGTCCCCTGTTCTCCTTAGGCCTAGAGAAAAGGGTTGCGAGAAGGGCACCCAGAGCCTCTTTCAAGTGTCCACACAAAAATAGAGAGTAATTGCCCAAAAAGGGAAAAGATGGGCTCTGCTGGGAGGGGCAAGTGGATGTGGGATGTTGTGTTTTTGAATTCCGCTATAGAAACTCTGAGTGGTGTCAGAGCAGGGTAACCACAGGGTCAGATGTGTGAGCTGGGTGTCCCATGACAACAGGGAGGGTATTTTAGAGAAGTCTGAGAGGGCCAGTGGTCAAGAGGCTGCTGCATTGGTCCAGGTGAGAACTGTGAGCCTTCAGAGAGATTACCAATATGGAGGTGAGAAGACAGAGTCACAGGCTGGTAGGAAGAGCTGTCCTCTGACCCAGGTACCTGTTATGTCCTCACTCAGCCATGTTACATTCGTTTGATGAGAATATTATTGATCTAATGAGGGATTATCCCAAGGCTTATGATTTTATAAATGAGAAGATAACACACACTCCAGGAAGACTTCGCTGTTACATTAACAATTAATAGGAAAATCTGAGAAAGCCAACGCTTGGAAATCATGATTATTGTGAATAACACAGAGCTAAGAAAGGGGGCTAAGAGAGCTAAGTGAGCCCACGTACATTCAGAGTGATTTTCCATACACCTACCACATTCAGTTTGAAAATATTTCATGTGTGAGACTGCTATTTTCTCTGACAGGCTAGGATCGGGAGGAGCGGAAGCTGGAAAAGTAAATTGCTCTTTTTGTAATGGTAGCAATGCCATTACCGTGAAGAACATTAATCGCCCTGATCAGGTATTAGATTTTGAGCTGAGGTTCTGGTCTGCACTACTCAGCATTATAAGCAAGCATGTATTGGAAATCCTAAATACAGGATAACTGGTCTTATTTTATTATCCAAACAGTAATAGGTATATATTTTTTTAGTTATTCAGTGCAGCCACATTACTTTTCCCACCACTGAAAAGAGCAGTAATTTCCAGGTGAAATCACTCGGGCTGCTGCCCCATCTGGCTCTTGTGGCTCCAAGGAACTTCCTCCCCCAGCCCTGCTTTGTCTCTTGTATCCTCTGCACAAGTCCCACCTGGTTGGAACTGCCAGAGGTAGTAAGGTGAATTTGTGTCAGTCAGTCAGGTGCACCGTGTCCCACATTCTAACCTCAGATCTGATAACTAGAAGGTTGTAGGAAGGGGTTAGAAATTGTCTTAATTTGGATCCCCAACTGCAGGCCTGAGACAAGAATTTAGGAACAAATAGTAGCTTATTTAGGAAACACTGCGATGGGTGGTGAAGTGAGAGGAAGAGAGAATGAAAGACAGTGTAGGGTGCATTTGTGTGCAATACTGCTGGAGACATGGGGAGCTCAGTCCTATCCAGGCCTCTCAGATGGATACACTTCAGAAGTGTTCTGCCAAGGGGAGATAAAACTGGGGCATTTATCCACTAACACCTTCCTTATTCAAGGTCACTCCCAGGATGCTATATCTCCACAATTTTAGGACCTGTACCCCATACCATCTCAGGCCCTGCTTGACCCTGCAGTTACAGAATGCCCCTGAGAAGCCATTTGCATGCAAAGAATTAGGATCAGGCCCCCTTCAGGCAGGCGCAGAGCACAAACAGCAGGTGATATGAAATGAACTGTGAAAAAGTAATTGCTGTGCCTCAAATTGGAACATAGCAATGCATGTCCTTAAAGAACTTCCTATTATCCTATCTAATAAAAGAGAAACATGCAAATTATCGTACCTTCACTACGCTACCAGACAATCAGGAGTGGGGGGCGGGGCAGCGAGGTGCGTGGGAGGGTGGGGCGTCGGAGGGAGGGACAGCATGGCAGGCAGAGGGGCACACACCCTCTTTGGCGGTCAACCTCCCAGGGCCCGAGCCTCAAACAGAGGCAGCAGGGTGATGGCGCCTGCTGGGGGTCAACCACCCAGGGCCCCAGCCTCAGAGCATCAGCCAGAGGCTTGTGCTTTGGCCAGGGTTGGACCAGGGCGATTGCCCAGGGCCCTATCCTTGGAGCAGAGCGATCAAGCGCACTGGGGGTCCCTTGCCCTAGACCCAAGCCTTGGATCCTTGGCCAGAGGCTTGGGGCCTTGGCAGGGGTGGAGCCAGAGATCAGAGGAGATAGATGTGAACTGTAGAGGAAACACCTTTTCTGTCATTGGCTAAGCTCCTCTACACCACTGGTAATATTCTTAGTAACTTGGGTATAAGAATCCAGAAAAAAGTAATATAGGGTTCTTCCACCACACTCCTGGAGAAAAAAACAAAGGTCTGCTGCTGGATGGCTAAGAAATACCATATATTTTCCCTAGGCAGTTTGGCTCAGTGGATAATGGCTAGACTTGCCAATCGCAGGGTCCAGGTTATATTCTGATCAAGGGCATGCACCTAGGTTGCAGGCTCCTTCCTGGCTAGGACCCAGGTCAGGGCTTATGCCAGAGGTAACCAATCAAAGTGTTCCTCTCACTTTGATGTTTCTCTCTGTCTTTCCCTTTCTCTTTCACACTCTAATAAAAATCAATGGAAGCATATCCTCAGGTGAGGATAAAAAAAGAAAAATAAAGAATGTTATATCCTATGAAAGACACATCCTGAAAATGCCTAAAGAAAGTTGTCATTTTTTTATGGTGAAGGGACAGGAGTCTGTGTTGATGAAAACACCTTGGTGGTTGCGGTGAGTGGCAGTGGCTGCAGCAGTGGGGTGACGGGGCTGGTGCCTTTCCCTGATCAGCCCAGTCGCCTCTCAAAAAGGAAGGCCAGACTGTGGCTTAGGCCTGCTCCCTGTGGGGAATGGGCCTAAACCATCAATAGGACATCCCCTGAGGGCTCCCAGTATGTGAGAGGGGGCAGGCTGGGTTAAGGGGATCCCTCCTCTCCACCACCGCCCCCCCCCGTGCATGAATTTCATGCACTGGGCCTCTAGTGTTAAATAAGATAGATTGATTTCTTTGAGTGAGGCAGTCAGTAGATACTCAGCCATGGATCTTATTTTAAAGTGTATACACACACACACACACACACACACACACACACACACACACTGGAGGCCCGGTGCACAAAATTCATGCATGTGGGGGGGCGTCCTTCAGTCCAGCCTACACCCTCTCCAATCTGGGACCCCTCAATGGATGTTCAACTGCCCGTTTAGGCCTGATCCCAGTAGGATCAGGCCTAAATGGGCAGTTGGATATCCTTCTCACAATCCAAGACTGCTAGCTCCAAACTGTTCACCTGCCTGCCTCCCTGATTGCCCCTGACTGCTTCTGCCTGCCAGCCTGATCACCCACTAACCACTACCCTGCCAGCCTAATTGATGTCTAACTGCTCCCCTGCCAGCCTGTTTTCCCCCAACTTCCCTCCTCTGCAGGCCTGTTCACCCCTAACTGCCCTCCCCTGCAGGCTTGATCACCCCCAACTGCCCTCCCTTGCAGGCCTGGAACCTACAACTGTCCTCCCCTGCTGGCCATCTTGTGTCCACATGAGGGCAGGATCTTTGACCACATGGGGATAGCCCTCTTGTGTGTTGGAGTGATGGCCAATCTGCAAATTACTCTTTTAAGAGACAGGATAGAGGCCTGGTGCATGGGTAGGGAGAGGCTGGTTTGCCCTGAAGGGTATCCTGGATCAAGTGGGGGTTCCCTTAAGGTGTGGGGCAACCTGGGTGAGGGGCCTAAGGTGGTTTGCAGGCCAGTCATGCCCCCCAGCAACCCAAGTGGAGGCCTTGGGATCTGGGATTAATTTATGTTCTACAATTGAAACTTTGTAGCCTGGAGCAGAGCCAAGCCTCCTGCTCGCTCTGTGGCAACAGCCATTTCTGTTTGAAACTTTGTAGCCTAGAGTGGAGGCCTAGGCTAGGTCTGCAGATGTTTGGCTTCCTCCATTGCCCTGGCAACCTTAACCTCTTCTCCCTTCAGCTCTGGGCTACTGCCATTCTGTTGGGATTATGTATCTTCTATAACTGAAACTTTGTAGCATTGAGTGGAGGCCTAGGCTGGCAACGGCAGGTGGAAGGCTTGGCTTCCTCCATTGCCAGGGAAACCCAAGCCTCCCTTCTACTCTCAATGGCAGCAGCCATCTTGGTTGGGGTTTATTTGCATAATATGTTCCTGATTGGCTGGTGGTCTTGGCTATAGGCATGGCTTGATCAGAGGTACAGTCAATTTGCATATTACTCTTTTATTACATAGGATATATATATATATATATATATATATATATATATATATGGCTAACATACAAAGTGTCCCCTCAGGAGTTCAACTGGAAGGCTGGGAGTTTGATCGCTTGCTATAATGTGTGCTGACCACCAGGGGGCTGCGCAGAACAAAGGAAGGCCCCAGCCAGCAGCCAGATGGAAGCCCCAGCTGGCAGCTGGAAGACCCCAATTGGCCCTGATCACTGGCCAGGCCTAGGACCCTACCAGTGCACAAATTTAATAATTTAATAAAGGACATAGGATGTATTTACAAGTAAGTCTAATACAAGAACTAATGTGATGAAAAACCAAATCCTTGCAGAGAGTAAAAGGTAGGGGAGCTGATCTTCAGGTAGGAGGAGAAAGATTCAAGAACAACTTCTTGGAGAACCACTGGAAGATTTTTTAAAAGAGAGTGATGTCTGATCTTACCTCTGTTGTTAAAAGCATAAGCAGTGACATGGGTTCTCCACAGTTTCCATGGGTGTGGGGTTTTCTCTTCAGACAACTGTGTTGAGGCTGTTTGTCACACTGCTTACACATGAGGCAAAGAGGGAAACAGATTTGGATATTCTAGGACTTGAGACAAATCTCCTGTATGTGATACAGGTAGAGAAGAAAGTACCTAAATTGTCATATCAATGTTTCTCAATATGAATTTGACAATTATGTTCTAACTCTTACTATAAACAAAGGCCACTTTAAGTGCTGGGTCAGAAAGATACTTACTACTCTGTGACCTTAGTTATTCATCTTGGTCTCAGTTTGTTCATCTGTAAAATTAAGATAATGAGAGCTACCTTGCAGAGCAATTATGAAGATTGGATGATACAATTTATTATAATTCTGTGTTCTTGGTAGAAGCTTAGTAAATGAGAAATAGATATTTTATCACTAGGTGCTCTCAGGAACAAATCTCAAAAGTCATTCAGGGCAAATCTTCTAGGAATTCTAGGTGAAGCTGAAATATTCCCTCAGTTAGCCATGGTCTTCTACATATTGAGAGTTCTAACACACTACAGTCTAAGTTTGTTAACTTTGGATGTAGTTCTTATAGAAAATGGAATATCTATATTAATAAAAGGGTAATATGCTAATTAGACCAGATAGACTGGAAATCTTCTGGTCATTCAATCCTCCTTCTGATCAAAGCCATTGTGGCAAGTGCTGAGGCAGAGGTGGTTAGAGGCCATCAGGCCAGCAGGGGAGGACAGTTAGGGGCAATCAGGTAAGCAGGCAAAGGTGGTTAGGGACGATCAGCCAGGTAGAGGAGCTAGGGGCAATCAGGCAGGCATGCAGAGTAGTTAGAGGTGATCAGGCACACAGTCAGGTAAGTGGCTGGTAGTCAGTGGTCCCAGATTGCGAGAGAGATGTCCGACTGCTGGTTTAGGCCTGACCCCACAGGGTTTCGGGCAAAACCAGCAGTTGGACATCCCTTGAGGAGTCCTGGATTGGAGAGGGTACAGGATGGGCTGAGGGACCGCCCCCCTCCCACCTCCATGGACAAATTTTGTGCACTGGGCCTCTAATATATATATTAGAGGCCCAGTGCACGAAATTCGTGCACAGGAGGTGGGGGATGTCCCTCAGCCCAACCTGCACCCTCTCCAATCTGAGACCCCCTCGAAGGATGTCTGACTGCCCGTTTAGGACTGCTGGCTCCAAACTGCTCACCTGCCTGCCTCCCTGATTGCCCCTAACCGCTTCTGCCTGCCAGCCTGATTACCCCCTAACCACTCCCCTGACAGCCTAATTGATTCCTAATTATACCCCTGCCAGCCTGTTTGCCCCCAACTTCCCTCCTCTACCAACCTGGGCACCTCTAACTGCCCTCCCCTGCAGGCTTGATTGCCCACAACTGCCCTCCCTTCCAGTCCTGCTCCCTCCCATACCCTCCCCTGCTGGCCTGATGGCCCACAACTACCCTCCCTTGAAGGCCTGGAACCTCCCAATGGCCCTTGCCTGCTTGCCATCTTGTGGTGACCATCTTGTGTCTACATGAGGGCTGGATCTTTGACCACATGGGGGCAGCCCTCTTGTGTGTTGGAGTGATGGTCAATCTGCAAATTACTCTTTTATTAGATAGGATATATATATATATATATATATATATATATATATATATTCTTATATTATATTCTTAATTAGCATCAAGTGAGACTCAAATTTTTGAGAATCAATATACTTTGTGTAGTATATTATCTCACATACTCCTTTGCTATTTAATTATTTATTCCACAATGATTTTTTAGCATATTCTATAAATATTAGGTGTAAAGGAGACACAGGGAAGTGTAAAAATTTTTAAAGTATCTTACAGTCTATATGTAAGACTATGTATCTATATCTATATCTATATCTATATCTATATCTAATCACTTATACTAGTTAAATAATGCTACCAGACAGTCGAGATTAAGAACAAAGATGAACTGTATAATAATGCATATTATACTATTTAGAAGTGGAAATGATCAGTGTGGGTTGAAATGGTTAAGAAAGTTTCATAGAGGACACAGATCTTACTTTGGCCGTGAAGAATGGCAGAGATATCATCATTTAGGGAGGAACAGGAGCCTGGCTACTCATACGACTAAATGGAACAGAGAGGAAGTCAAGATACAAAAGATGGCTGTGTTAGGGATTAATGCCAAATAAGGCTGTAAAAATAGCAGGATTGAGGTGAAAGAAGGACTTAAATGTCAGACCAAATAATCTGGCCTATGGATCAATATAATAAACCAAAACAGTTTCAGGAGACAGTAAAAGTTTGGGGTAATAAAGGATAAGAAAAAGGATATTGTCTCTAGCCAGTTTTTCTCAGTGGTTAGAGCATTGGCCCATGGACTGAGGGTCTCGGGTTTGATTCCTAGTCAGGAGCAAGTGCCTAGGTTACAGGTTCCATCCCCCATCCAGGTCAGGGTGGCAACCAATCAATGTGTCTCTCTCACATTGATTTTTTTTCTCTCTCTCTCTTTCCATCCTTCCTCTCAAATCTCTCTAAAAATCAATGGAATAATATTCCTAGGCAAGGATTTGAAAAATAAAGAACAAAGAAGGAATGTAGTAGTGCAGACTAAGAGATATGACAAGTATAAAGATCTTCAAATTCAAAAATATCAAAACATTGGGCTCTCGAAATAAATCATATCTACAGGCCAAATTTTGCCAGCCAGATTCTGGTATTTAGACCATTACTTGAGCTGGCCATTGCCATGCCACGTAATTTGTGACATTACCAATCAAACAAGTCACTATTTCTTGCTAAGACGAAATGAGCCCTTACAATCCTTCTCAATATAGTTGTCATGAGCATTAGTTCTATGTTGAGTCTTCTCCAACCCTGTCCCCAGTCTCAATATGTCCATTACAATAAGTTTGCATTAAATATATTTGCAAAAATATATTAATTTATGAATGAGGGAGGCTGTACTTATTATATAAATTTGTAGTGTCTTAGTACCCCCTTCCTCTAACTCTCAACTGTTCAGCTCTAAACTTTTTCTTTTGCATTTATTTTCAAATATGTATTGTTTTTGTACTACTAAGCCTTTGAGGTTATAGGTTACCCTCCCCTTAAGAGAATCAAGGTTTCGTGTCATCCTGTGGATCAAAGAGTATAGGGATTCAGGCAGGAGTAAACAGTGAAAAAGGGTTACTTAGGGAATTGAAAAGCCAATTCCTCCATTGGTTTGTGTCCATTGATGGCTGACCTCTAAATTTCACCGTCCATGACTCCCACTGAAGGTAATCATCTCTTCCTTGACCACCCAATGATGTTATTGTAAGGATTAAATGAGTTCACGAGTGCGCATGTGTCTGGAAAACTAAAAGCCTTTCAGCATTATTTTTCTGTCTATTCCTCTTACGCTTCAGTCACAAGAAAACCACAGGGGTTAGGTAGGGAGGATGGGTATACCTGTCTAGTGGGATTGGTATGTACTGATGACATCAGTAATAGTTTTAGAATTTATCATAAAATATGCTATTTTAAAGGGCATCCAGGAAACCAGGAAAGCATTCTTTGCGATGCTTGATAGGTGATAACAAGCGCAAAGACACACATACGGCAATGAAAGGCAACCATTTTGCAAATTGAATGTGTCATCCTATGCAACAGACACGGAAACTCTCTCCTTCTTAGCCTCTACCATCCTAACAAATTCTTGCGCACTTATGAGCTCATATGGTCTTCACTGTAGCATCATGAGGAGGTCTAGGAAGTGTGAGAGCTGACAAAACCAAGATTTGGAGAGTGAAAGTTACTCATGCCTGGTGAGCTATAGAGCCAAGAATCAAATCTCGTTCTCTGAATCCCTATACAACCCTACCAATTTCCCTATTTATACCTATCTAAAAATATTATTCAACACAGATTCCAAAAGGGTAATGAGGAGAAAGAAATAGAAACATGGCCATCCCTCATCATGTCTTCAGCTGAGAACCTGAGCTTGCATTCCCAGATGGCAGCTACAATCAGTTTACATAGCCATGCCCTGCATGAGCATTTGTGTGACGGTGGCCTTACTTGCTGCTAACCGATGCCTTGCTTTGCCAAATCCTACAAGGTATAGAGTTCCATTTAAATCAATATTTAATCCAATGTACCTCTTATGACTGCATTTGTAAAATCATGTGTAGATCTTGGATAGCAACACCAGCATATGAGCTGAATCAAAGCCATTTTTATGACAGTAAACTCAAGAAGGAAAAATGGTAATAGAAGCAGAGGAGGAGATGATCCTTGTCTGTTTCCTTGGCAAGAACCAATATATTTCCTTACCTTCCCCTCTTTTTATTAGAGATATGAAAATGTAGTCAATAGTGATTTAAGTGTGCCCTGTTACAAATGAGGCTCGGGATTCCAATAGGCCCACAGACATTAGCAATAATGAAGAAAAATACCCTAATAACATGAGTAGGAATTCTTTTCAGTCATAAGTCATAATGATTTATGAAATATTTTCATTATTTGCAGGATAAAAGGTCCCATGTATGCTATCTTTCTATATCATGGATACTAAATGAAACTTAAACCCAAATATTTTATTTATTAGGTCAAACCTGAAATCTCTGGGAACCTTTCAAATGATTTTTCCAATGCCGTTTAGACTTAATTTCAAAGTAGAAGTGGAATTCTCAGATCTTTTGTAAACAGGTTGAACTTCAGTTTCACAGTCTGGGAAATAAATTGTTTTGTGTGGAATGAAGATGATGAAGTGAGTTTAAAGCATGAAGGAGGAATGAAAGAAATTAAAAAAGGGGAAAGAAAAAGGAAGAAAGAGAAGGGGAAAAGAAAAGAGAGAGGACAGGGGCCAAGAGAAGAGTATACCTCTAGTGACCTGAAGGAATCAAAGCTGCTTAAAGTAAGCTTTCACCTCTTTCTCATTGACAAAATCAGACTCATTTTCAATGAATAGATTTCAAGGTTACAAGTTTAGTGAATTGGTCTACTTTACTCAGAAGTGTCTCTGCCCTTCGTATGCTAAAATATTGCCCCACATTTAGTAATGTTCTACATGACCGTGTTTTTGAATGACAGTATAATCACAATAAGGGATTCATACCATACATTCACAGTCAAATGGCTCTATGAGGCATATCAAATGAACAGTATTTCATCAGTGAATCCTATTGTTTGCATCTAAGAAAATGCCTCAACCTACAGGATGCCATTGGAATCACTTGCTATGTTGATAGAAAACTTCAGTTAATATGCTGCTAAATGTACCACTTATAACTAGAATTTTCAACATTAGTCATGATACTAGGGTTTTGGGAAGTCAAGTCAGATTCAGGACAAGAAGCATGTGTTGATAGCACATCTGTTATAAAGCATGAATTTTGTGTTTCTATGGTGGTGAGATGCCCTCCCATATTCTCTTTGAGCCTCTGACCCCAGAGCCTCACTCAAAGCAGAAGCAGGGTGTTTTAAATGCAGCTTTAAGCCTTTCTAAATCCACCTATAATAGCCTCTTCTAAGCCCATCTATAATAATGAAAGCCTAAGTGAGCATTGCAACTGAATGGATGATAGAACAGGCTGCATGGGGTGACCAGGTCAGCAGGAGGGTTAGTGAGGGGCGACCAAACAACCGAACAGCAGGCTATGTGGGGTTACCAGGTTGGGGGGGCATGAAGGGGACAGTTGGGGATGACCAGGCCAGCAGGCAGGGCAGTGAGGGGCGATCAAATGACTGAACAGCAGGCTGTGTGGGGTGGCTAGGCCTGCAAGGGGGGGGGGGAGCTGTTGGGAGTGACCAGGCCAGCAGGGGAGGGCAGTGAAGAGTGTCTAGGCCAGCAGAGGGAGGCAGTGAAGGGCAACCAGGCTAGTGTGGGGGCAACTGGGGGCAACCAGGCCAGCAGGGTGGTGCAATGAGGCTGGAAGGGCTGACCAGGTTGGTGTGGTGGGCAGGCCAGTTGGGGGCAACCAGGCCAGCAGAGGGGCCAGTAAGGTGCAACCAGGCCATTGATGGGGGTGGGGGGGCAGTTAGGGATGACCAGGCTGGTGGGGGAGCAGTTGGAGGCAGCTAGGCTGACAAGGGGAGCAGTTAGGGGTGACCAGGCCAGCAGGGGATCAGTCAGGGGCAATCAGGCAGGCAGGCAGGTGCGCAGTTAGGAGCCAGTGGTCCCAGATTGTGAGAGTATGCAGGCTGGGCTGAGGGGACCCCCCTCCTGTGCATGAATTTCATGCATTGGGCCTCTAGTTCTATATAAAATTTTAGAACCTTTATTGGAATAAAATCATTACATTTGACAATGTACAAAATTTCTAACTTTGCACAATTAGTACCCTTACAATATCTTTGAGATTTTGAACTACTTCTATTAACTCATTGTAATAAACTGAGATTTTTATATAAACATACCGTTAGGAACACCATTCTCTATCCAGAGAACAAATGCTACAGTACACATGGGTAGTCATTTGTTTGTAAGTGATGCTTACACAGCCCTCTTAACCTTGATGGCACTTGTCTGATTATGTTAATGAGCAAGAGAGTCAGAGCCATTGTGGTCAAAACAACAGGGAGAGCAGATGGATACACCACATGAGAGTCACATCCATTCATCCACGTCCTCTTTAGGAGCAGACATTTCCACTGTGACTATGAATGACACTTGCTTTGTCATTTTAGGTTTAACTAAACAGACAGTCCATTAGAAAGGTATGAACTGTGCTTTAACTGACCTTCAGTATAAATCAGATTCTATCAATTTGGTTATATTCATCCAAAAAGATTAAATCAATACTTCCTTTAAAATTCACATCCAAGAATTTTTAGTTGTCATCTGAAACCATTCACAGCTATTCAAGTACTTAGTCAACAAATATGTTGACTGAGTAATCTGACTAGTGCTGTGGAAAATGCAAAGGTCAAACAGACTGCCTCCCCTCTGGGAGTTTAGAAGCTGGAAAGGAGAATAAGATGCACATAGAGACCCATGTTTTATTGTCTATGCATCTAATAATTAGGCAGGACTTTTATAGTTTATAGGGTTTGACTGGAGCCTGTTAAGAACTAGAGATGAGAGGAGGCTTGAGAAGCAGCTGATAGTAAGGTAGATACTGAAAAGAGGGTTGGATTTTGACCCCCAAATAAATTTACTTCTGAAAAGGGAATCGCAGCTTTCCCAGTCTTACTGTGAAGATGGTTACACAAAGAAGTGCTCAAGGAAGGAAATCACATGGGCCTCGTGGTCTGTGTTGTGCAGTTATTTCATCTAAACGCTCTAACTTCATTTAGCCATGACAATAAGGTCCCCCTCCCCCACAAAAAAATGATATCTTTTATAACAAATTTGCTCCACAGCCAATGCAAGAGAATACAAAAATGCAAAGAGAAAGTTAGTAAGATATCAGATGACAGAAGTACAATTGCTAGAATTTGACTTAGTGTTCTTAGAAAACCAGATTTTTTCTTTATTTGACTTTGTCTGAAATGACCACTCACATATAGCCTTGACCTAATAAAATAACTAATGGAATTTTCCACTCTGATCAGATGGTTTCAGGCCCAGTTTAGGATGACCGGTCACATTGCCCGCTGGCTCCTCATCCTCCCTTCCCTCACGCTTGTTGGATGGGCTGGTGGCAGGATCCAAATGACGGTGCCTTATGGTTTGTGTTTCTGTTTAACTTGGACGAATATTGTGGGACTTACATAATTGTTTAACATAAAGAATAAAAGTATTTCTGCACCTTTTCTCTATGTTGAGAGAATGGTAAGAAAATAATAGACTTCATTTTAGAGAAAATCAGATAAATTGATTTTTTCATTTGTATGGATACTGAGAGCTTTCATTCTATGGAAAGATGAGCAAAATACATCGCCAACTAAATTCTTTATGCCACTCTTTGGAAAAATAATCTTATATGACATCTGAACACCTCTCCCCATCCTGTGAAGATTGTGATGTGTCCTCACATTTAAAGAGATGCATTTGTATATGAATTAGCACAAAGGATCAAACATGGAAAAATAAACCCCGTGTTTGTGAAAAATAGGACATATATTTATTTAGTGCAGATTCTGGTGCCTATCTGGGTTCAAATCCAGCTCTGCTACTTCCCACCTCTGTGCCTGTGGGCAAGCTACTTAACCTTTCTTTACCTCAGTTTCCTCATCTGTAAAATGGAAATTACCTTATAGGGTGATTGAAAATATTAAATTAGTTAATTTATGTAAAGTGTTAGAGGCTTCAATACTCAACAAAAATTAGCTTCATTATTATTATTTTTTAAAATTATATTTCTCTCATCCTGTACTATTTTAGTGGTCTCTCACTCTTGTTTCCCTTTCTCTCTCTCTCTTGTTTTTTAATTCTCACCAGAGAATATATATATTGAATTTTTTTAGAGAGAGTATAAGAGAGAGAGGGAGAGACAGAGAGAGAGAAAATCAATGAGAGAAAGACACATCAATTGGTTGCCTCCTGTATGCACCCTGACCCAAGGCTAGGGATAGAGCCTACAACCAAGGTATTGACCGAAATTGAATCATTGAATCTACAACTTTTCAGTCCTCTTCTCTTCTCTTCTCTTCTCTTCTCTTCTCTTCTCTTCTCTTCTCTTCTCTTCTCTTCTCTCTCTTTTCCTCTCTTTTCTTCTTCTTCTTCTCTCTCTCTCTCTTTCTCTCTCTCCCCTCTCTTTTCAGGGCCAACACTCTAACCACTGAGCAACCCTGGCTAGAGCTCTTATTTATCTTTAATCTCTCTTTTTTCAGTCCAGACCCATTCTACATCTAGTTCATAATGTAATCTCCCAGTGAACAGTGTACATAGTTTTCCTATCCAAGAATTTACATTCAGAAGGTCTTATTATAAAAGAATGGAAAATACTTTTGCACATTGTACTTTTTACATATAATAATTACATGACCATTATATATGCCTATACATGTATAAACTGTCTAGATCACTGGGTGATGGTAGAAGAGAGGATGGAAAAGTACATGAAATGTTAAGGAAGTTGTTAGTAGATATTCAGAATGAGGTAAGAGTTTAATAGGATAATAGACTTCCACTTCATAAAATAATTCATTAAGAATTTGATGGGCTTTTTTCTACCAAACCTGTTGGTCATCCTGACCTGGACCTTAGAGAAAGTCACAGGTAGTCATTTTGAGTAAGTGTGTATATATATATATATATATATATATATATATATAAATAAGTAGACTGTAAAGGCCATAATTTCTAATAAAAGGTTTTATAAAAGTACGCAACAGTACCAGGAAGGTTGTTAAAAACAAAATAACATTGTCTTCACATAATAGTGTTTATCAACCTGGATTTTTTCATTAAAATGGCAAAATAAAGCACTAAATGTAATTATAATTTGGGATTTTTTAAAATAAGAATTTCTGCCAAAAATTAAATTAGCTTGTAGATACCACTATTCCTCCCCCAGCCCCCCGTTTCTCTCTCTATATATATATGTATTGAGTTATCAGATGTACGTGATATTTTTAGAATTAGAAGTGATGAGAAATTCTGGACATGGCTACTGACAACCATGTTTGTAATTAGCTCAACTTGCTCATTAGGAAATGCTGCTTTTAAAAAGTAGGAGATTACCAAGAATAATAGCTTATCTAATTAGAAATCATTATAAACAAATTAGCAAGTATCTGTGAGTTGTGCTAATGATGCATGTTAAGTGCATGGAGTGATATTGTGATGTAGAAATATGGTGAATTCTCTATCTTTGACATTCTCAGTAACTGTCTTCATTATATATGTGTTGTTTCCCTTTTTATATGTGTGTGCCATTTTGGCAGTAGGGCAGTTGCAGAATTTATGCTGCTCTTTGGAGAAAATAATCTAGTAAGAAAATGTGAGTTGACTAGATAAGCAAAAGGAGATCTTGATGGAAGATTCTTTGATGAAGGGAAGAAAAGAGATTATAAAGAGAATGCTTGGTTTTATTAATATCTGATTTTAAATGTCATGCATCAGGTATTGAAAAGATAAAATGTCAAAGGAAAATATATATGCTGGTAAAAGTATATTAATCCTCAAAATTAGCTTAGCAATTAATATAACTTTTGGAGATATCTTTTATGTAGGGAAGTGAAAGCACTTTATCATGTATTATATTTGCAAAGTGATGCCAAGTTCTGGAGAAATAACCCAGAAGAAACTTTAAAGAAAAAATAATAGGAAGTCATCACGAGTTATTTTCATGCTGAGGTATTTGTGAGACTGTGAGTCTGATCTAGCAACGCCTCTCCTATCCTTGCCAGTGGTTGTACTTTCTTTTTTTTAAAAATATATTTTATTGATTTTTACAGAGAGGAAGGGAGAGGGATAGAGAGTTAGAAACATCGATCAGCTGCCTCCTTCACACCTCCTACTGGGGATGTGCCCGCAACCAAGGTACATGCCCTTGACCAGAATCAAACCTGGGACCTTTCAGTCAGCAGGTCAATGCTCTGTCCACTGAGCCAAACCGGTCAAGACTGGTTGTGCTTTCTCAGGAGCAGATGGCCAAGCCTGCCCCACAAGCATTCCTTTCATGGAAAAGATCCACCTCCTTCCCAACTCTCCCTCAGCCCCTCAGGCGCACCCCCATGAGGATGTGTTTAGCTATATCCTCCCAAAACCAGAAGAGAACTGCAGCCCAATGGGCACTTGCTTGAGGCGTACAGGCATCAGCAGGCACTCAGGACACAAAAGTGGCCACTGGGCTATTTTCCTTCAATGGCTTTTGGAGACAAAGAATAAATGGGTAACTACTCAACACGGGGGATTGTCAAAAGTTACACATTTCACTCAGCCACATAGCAGATGAACTGGCTTTTTAAAAAAGTTAATGGTTTGGCATGGTTGTAATAGCTCCTCGTAATAGGTAGTAAAAGAGTTTTGTGGATTGAAGCCAAATTTATCTTGAGTGGCAAAGCACACGAAGGTAATTGCTCAGAGAACTTGTGCACTGAAGAACAGTTCACGACATTCTAACAGAATAAATGATGGGGAAATGTCATCTGGGAATTAATCTTTAATCCATATGAGCTAGAAGGGTGAGAGACAGAAAAGGAAAATTATTTTCTTATCTGGCTTTGGAATGAAAAAACAAGGTCCTGGTAGGGGGACAGGGAGGGAGGCGGCTACATTTCCTCTGGAAAGTGAAGGCACTTCCCTGAGATAAAGGTGCTCTGATGAAAAAAATAAAATAAAAGCTTTTATAAAAATGCACTTTAACATGTATCTTCATGTTACTTGTATGTTTTTAGACCTTTTGGTATTTCTGTAAGCACTGAAAGTCCCACATGCTGGGAATCCCCTTATCCCAGGAAAACAGATACAGGAAGTCCCACATTTGAGGGCCCCTCAGTCCTGGGCCAACCAGATAGTCACTCTTTGTTTGGGGAGTTATAAGCAAAGCAGCTGACGGTCAGATTAAAAGGCTGGTTGAGACTGATTGGGTCTTCTATGCACACTAGTTTACACTAGGGAAAAA
Source organism: Antrozous pallidus (assembly GCA_027563665.1). Taxonomy (NCBI): domain Eukaryota; kingdom Metazoa; phylum Chordata; class Mammalia; order Chiroptera; family Vespertilionidae; genus Antrozous; species Antrozous pallidus. Next base: position 24,382,796 of record CM050514.1, read on the forward strand.
ATCTGCAGTGTTCTTATTGGAAAGTAAGTTGTAAGACATTTTCCCCTGGAAGGTAAAGGGACTCTGATAATAATATAAGTCTGTGGGCATTTTGCAATTTGACCCATTTCAGTAAGTTCAAGGAATTTGAGAGCCATATAACATTTGAAAGTAGCAGGAAGTTGCAAGCCAGCTCTTCTGACTCAGAGGCACTGATCCCTTGGGTCAAAGGTCAGAAATGCACTTGTGAGGTAAAAAAAAATATGGGTCTTTTCCTAATCCTATATCAGAATTTCAAAACATTTTAGCTGTTGTGAAAGATTGTGATCTAAGAACCAGCTGGTTGGACTGTTCTATGGCCTTGTCTCCCATTTATAACCTCCCCTGGCATTGGCAACTGCCTGCACATTCGTTTTCCTACCATCTCAAACACGCTGGGTTTTGAATTGACTGAGTTCTGGTGAATTCTTGGCCACCAAGTTGCTGTGCGGCCCTGAGCAATAAATGATGCTTCTGATGACTTGCATTTCTTCGTCTATAAATCAGACCCTTCCAGTTCTAACATTCAGTGCTTCTTAACTCTTAAAAAAAAGATGAAAAAAGAGTAATATTGCGTTATTCTGACTTCTTTTAGATTTTGAAAATAAATGTACACAGGTGAAAGGTTATTTTGCCTGCCTTAGAGTCCAAATGGTATGGTGATAAGGCCATATTAGCAGCATTTATAAAGGTCTATGGTAAAGAGTTCATTATGGCTCATTAAATCCCGTCATGCTTTTATCCACTTTAGTTACTGTATTTCCTGTAAATGGGATTTATGCCAGGGCCACGTTAACACCATTTCACATTCTGCTGTGCTATTGCCCACTGAACTTGAATCAATTGAATGAAAGAGGCCTTTTCAAGTGTATTGATTTTCATTTATCCAAACTCATCTGTTTGCTTTGTTTTGCTGCATGCTTGTATATGGGAATTTCTCCATGGTGTTGCTTTAACCCTTAAGCATTTGTTTAATGCCAGAATATTCATAATACAGACACTGGTATAAGAATTGCAGAAAATTTGCTGTAAATACAGTTTTATATGTATGATACAAGAGCCTAAATCTCTTTCTCATGTCAGAAAACACTGCCTAAAGCAAGATATGACAAGCTCTTCTCCTGCATAAAGGCAGCCACCTTCACTCTCCCAGCACCTGGAGAACTCAGTCCCAGGGGTCCTGCCCTCCTCCCCAAAAAAGGGAGAGGAATGTTGTCAAAATGGTAATTCTTCTGAGTAAAGTTTGGTTCACTGTCAGGAAGCTGAATATTCCACTGTTGCTCTGCACAGAAACACTTGTTTGTCTTTGGCTAGAGCTCAGACTGAAGTGTGGATAAAAGGATGTGTGTAAAGAGAAATAAATGCTTTAAATATACATTTTAATGTCCTTTCTCTCCACTCCTAGCTTGATGTGTTTGAGAGTGTGTGTGTGTGTGTGTGTGTGTGTGTGTGTGAGAGAGAGAGAGAGAGAGAGAGAGAGAGAGAGAGAGAGAGAGAGACAGGTGTTATTTATTTAGACCCAAAGTTACTGTTTGAGCTAGAAAGCATTTTAACTATTTGCATTGGCTTGCTGTGTTATTCACTAGATATGTGACCATGTGATATAGGTTAAATAAGATTCCCTAGACTTTTAGTAAATGGATCTTGACTGCTGCTCAGATAAATACTGAAATTTATTTACCTGGGAGAAAAATAGTGGCTAAGGCAAAACCAAGGTCAATATTTCCTTTGAGTTGCAATAAATATTTCTATACACTGAAATAAGATTTTATGTTATGATTAAATGTAATCCAATGCCATAGCAGAACATAAAATCATCAAGCTAATTCTAAGGTATTTTTCTTTTATGCTTAATTCTGCAAAGGATAATAGCTGTTGGTTTAGGTAAGATCTGCTGATAGATGTTGGCACAAAAACTGGCTAAGCCTGAATCCTCATTGTGAGAAAGAAGATGAATAAAATTCATTATGAAAAGCTTGTGTTACTTAAATATACCAACAATCAGGCATTATTGACTTAAATAAAAGAACAATTAATTTTAACAAAAGTTTAAATATGACATTAATTAATAATTGAGCAAAATACTTTTCCACATGCATTTTCATATCATATGCAGTGTTAGTCAACTTTTGAGAGATTATATTTCAAATAATGCATCACACATAGACACAGACAATAGGTGGTGAAGGCCTGGGGTGGATGTGTGTGTGGGGGGGTAGGACTATGGGGGAAAAAGGACATATGTAATACTTTCAACAATAAATATTTAAAATAAAAACAAAAAAAAACCAGAAAAATATTTTTCTTTAAAAATATAACTACATCTTAATAAGTGAAAAACATTTGAATGTCACTCGGTTAGGGACTAAGAACAATATAAAGATATATTTTCAAGAAGATTACAATCTAGGGAGAGCAGAATATACATGCCAATACAATTTTTTGCAGTTGATAAGATCATGAGATTTGGGATATTAATAAGTTTGAAATCCTGCTCTGGCACAAGGACCTCCAAGATTTTCTGAGCCTTAGTTTCCTAGTCTATAAAAATGGGAGAATGAAGTTGACCTCATACGATCATGATGAGAATCAAAGGTCTGCAAAGCACTGAAAAGGTGCCAGAGGAGAGCCCTCCAGAGGGTGGCTATGGAATGGTGCATTGCTGAAGTGACAGCTGAAAACACTCTCATGAGACACTTCCAGGAGGTTTACATCACTGGATTTGGAATGGAACTGATTATTTTTGCCTTGATTTCAGAGAAGAGAGCTCTTAGAACTGAGTGGCATGATCAGTCAACCCTTCAAGGAAGAGGCAGGATTTGGACAAGAGGTTGAAAGAGGAATAGGGTGTTATTGGTTGGTAGATAAAACTAGAAGTGATGGGTATTACAACTGCCAGTAAAACAGCAGCCATCTGCTCAGCCATGACCTCAGCAAATCCCCCTTACATAATATATGATTCTGTTTATATGACATTCTGTAAGAGGCAACACTATAGAGGAGGAGTTTAAATCAGTGGTTGCCTGGGGCTAGGGGTAGAGGAAGGAAATTGGCTATAAAAGAGAACAAAAACTTTTTGGAATGGTGCAGTTTATATGACTATATAAGTTTATTCAAAATTATAGTTCTATATACCTAGGAAGGGTCGATTTTACTGTATGTTGTTTATTGAGTTATATCTAAATAAACAACAACACACACACACATACTTAAAAAAAAAGTGAACTATTAAAAGTCCTGCCTGGAAAAGAGTAGGTTGCCTCTAGTTCTAAAAGGTAGTAAAATGTATTTGAAAGCAAAAGAATTAAAGCAATGACTTGCTGCTGATGGCAGAATTTGTATATCTCATTCAGAAAGACACTTTTGAAATATTAAAGTGTTCCCCCTTCTGGTCATTTTCTTTACCTTATTAATATTTCAAATAAAAGGAAAACAATATTTACATAAAGCTACTCACTGCATTATTATTTATAACAATGTGAAAGTAAAATCAATTTGAATGTTAACTCATACTAGATAGAATAGTATGCAGTCATTACGATTTTAATTATGCAAACTATAAAACAGCATGGGAAGCAATTGTTATGATCTTAAATGAAACAAACATAATACAACATTGCATGCATATTATCTACTCAACTATGTGCTTAAAGAGTCATGTAGTAGTGAAAAAAGACAGAAAACACTGCTTAAGGATACCAGCAAATGCTTATGGAGCTCATACTGTGCCAAGGCAGTATTCTAAAATCTTTATGTGTATTAGCTCATTGAATCCTCACAATTCCATGACTTGCATTTTGTCAGTTAGGAATTTGTGCTACAGAGAGATTAAGTACTTGCCCAAAGTCACATAGTTATTAAGTGTAGTAGTTGCCTGTATTTGAACATGGGCAATTTCTTTACTATCCTCATATTTAAAAAAACAGGGTCATAAAATCCAAAATGACCAAAGGCTTGACTGACGGGAAGTCAGTACTAGGTTGCCATGGCAAGTACTGACTGTCTACTACTGTGACCAGCACTGACTGTCAAGGGTGCTGTGGATCAGGCCTGAAGAGAGGCCTGGGGAGAGAGAAGCAGGCTCTGACCATAGCCTCCATGGCAGCTGTTGATCAGCCCTTGCCTTTCTCTTTCTCTTGGGGCTTGACAAGCAGTCACCTCTCTCACTTTCTCCTCCTCTGCTGGGGCAGCTGATCAGCCCGCCTCTCTGATCAGGCCCATTGCTTGGCCTGTGAGATACTAACTGGCATAGAAACTAACCAATCAGAACCAAATCTGGGTGAAATGTGAGGAGCCAATGGCTGCCTAGGAGGTGGAGCTTTTGACGCTGACTGGCATAGAAACCAACCAATCAGAACCAAATCTAGGTGAAGTGCGAGGAGCCAATGGCTGTCTAGGAGATGGAGCTTTTGACGCTGACTGGCATAGAAACTGACCAATCAGAACATAATCTGGGTGAACTCCGAAGGCAGAACCTCAGGTGGGGGCTAAGGAGGGGTTTTAAGAGCAACAGCTTTGGTGTAAGGTGTAAGAAAGCGGTGGATTTTTTAATGACTAGTTTGGAGCATAGTGCATATGGCTGGCTATCAGTCCAGATATAGGGAGTGTGTATTTTTGTCTACCAAGAGCTTCTCCTGATAAAAATGGCTTTTCCCTCCCATTTAGCCAATCCTATTCTATATAATCTGTCTACACTACTAAAAGAGAAATATGCTAATTAGACTGTGTCAATCGGACATCTTCCAGATGTCTGACTTTCTTCCAGACAAAGCCATGGTGGTGAGGTCCAAAGCAGAGGTTGTTAGGGGCAATCAGGCTGGCAGGGGAGGTCAGTTGGGGGCAATCAGGCAGGCAGGTAGAGGCAGTTAGGGGCAATCAGGCAGGCAGGCAAGTGAGCGATTAGGAGCCAGTGGTCCCAGATTGCGAGAGTGATATCTGACCACTGGTTTAGGCCCAATCCCATAGGGATTGGTAGTCAGAAATCCCCCAAAGGATCCCTGATTGGAGAGGGTGCAGACTGGGCTGAGGAAACCCCCCCATGCATGAATTTCGTGTACCATGCCACTAGTTCTATATAATAAACGGGTAATATGCAAATAGACCAAATGGTAAAACAACCAATCAACCAATCAAAGCATAATATACTAATGATATGCTAAGGCTGTTCAATTGCTCAGTATGACATGCACTGACCTCCAGGGGGCAGATGCTCCAACCGGTAGGTTAAGTTGCTGTTGGGGTCTGGCTAATCAGGACTGAGTGAGATGGGCTGGACATGCCCTGGAGCCTTCCTGTGGTTCCTCCCCAGCCAGATTGTGTACCGGTGGGGTCCTTCAGCCTGCTGCACCCTCTCACAATCCAGGACTCCTCAAGATATGTCAGAGAGCCAGTTGTAGCCTGAACCCTTGGGAAGGTGCTAGACACAAGGTTCATGGCTGGTGAGTGCTGCTATGGCAGCGCAAACTTCTTCCTATCAGAATTGATTGGGCATGATCCTGTAGCAGGCATAGTGGGGCCAGGAGGTGCAGGAGTGACAGGTAGGAGCTACAGGTGTCATTGGACTGTGGGTTTCAGCTCAATCTCTGCAGGCCACCCAGAGGGAACCCACCTGTGCACAAATTCATGCACCAGCCCTCTAGTTATCCTATAATTGTCTCATTATGCTGTATTTCCTGAAACATAAAACTGGATGCAGTTGTGTTAGTCTGTAGTTGTGTTAATGCCACAATTGACTTTTACTTGCCAATCTTTCTGTGATATTATTCCTTTTTTTAAAAATGTGTTTTTATTGATTTTTAGGGAGAGGAAGGGAAAGAGGTAGAGAAATAGAAACATTCATGAGAAAGAAACATTATTAACCATCTTCCTCCTGCATACCTCTACTGGTGATTTAGTCCTGACCCACACATGTGCCCTGACCTGAAATCGAACCAGTGACCTTTTGGTTCATGGGTTGATGCTCAACCACTTAGCTACACTGGCCTGGCTGTTGTATTCCTAATTAAACATGCTCTTTAAAAATGTTTGCAAGGGAAGTATTTAAGGACTTCAGGGGAAGGGTTGGAAAATGTGAAGGGAAATGAAGGAGTCATAAACACCAGTCTATACCAAAGGAAATTGCCCACAGGCTACAAGGCTGAGGGATTCACCTGTCCTTCTGATCTGACCAGCAGGGTAGCTATTGTGTGCTCTGCATGAGTATATGGGGCTATGGGAACAGTAAGACTATCCCTCTGAAGTCAGATTCAGTGGAAGAACCATGTATATCCTGTGGGATTATATAGTGGGTGGTGATGCAGCTGAATCATACGTTTGGTTCTCTCTGATTCACCTGCATCAACACAATAGGTAGCAGGAATTCTGCATTACTAGTCCCAGTGTGTGATCACTATTTTCTATAATATGGCAAAAGGGAATGGGTGCTGGATGTGTTCTGGTTTCCCAATGAACTCGATAAAAAACATATTGCCACAGGTCCATTTGGAACAGTTATACCAGTTGTATGTATAACTTTAGGCTAAATTATGTATTAAAGTCCATCAGAACAATGTCAACTAAAATTATGTAATTTATTGCCAGTTATTGAAAAAGATGAGACAATTTGTTGCCAATGCTTTAGGCTGCAATTCAGGGGAAAATCAGAATTATAAAAACTGCCCATATATTTTTAAATACCACTAGAAGAAGAAAAACCATTGATTCTTTTACTTTGTTGTCTAACTTCAAAACATGTTTCAGTTTTGGCAGAAAAGCCAGCAATTCCTTTAATAAAACTTACCCTGGAGGATATGTAAGGATAAGCTTAGGAAAACATGAATAAAAGAAACCATAAAGCATTATTTGAAGTTAGAGTTGTTGATCATGAGGATTAGGTTTGACAGGATAATATTTCCTTTGGGAAATCCTATTAATTCTTAAAAGTAAGTTTTACTGCATCCTGTACAATTTTCACAGTGTGTCTGATGTTGAAAACCTATTTTTATTGAATTTGGGAAACAGAGGTTTCTAGTGCCCTGAAATCCACCTTATAGGCAATGTGACTACAAGATTCTAAACATTCAGCCATAATGCAAAAAGAAAAACACCACAACATCTAAAAATCTACAAGTTCAAAACCATAAGATGAATAAAACACCTGGATTTGCAGAGATGCTTCTTTGGATTTAGCCATATACTGAATTTCAAACAAAGACTTGCTGAAATCAAAAAGAAACTGGCAGTGCAAATATTGCCAGTGCTAAGTAGTTTGAATAGCATATTTTGAAATGATTATTTTCTTTGTGAATAAGTTAATTCCCTTCTTCTCTCCCACCCCAATTGTCTTTTGAGCTTCAGTACAGATAGCCTCTTAGTCCCAAATTCAGTTTAAAATAGTCTCTAAATTAAAAAGTACCTGGTTTCTGATGGACACTGATTCACTCTGAAAATGGGCTATTTCTTATCTCGTATTAAGTGTATTGATCTTCTTTGAAGCATTTTTCAGTAATCAATAGTCTCCACTATCTGTTCGATGTCCTAGAATCCTGTTATTACAGATGTAAAGCCAAAATGCCCCAGTTCATAAAGAACCTTGAATGCCTCAATAATTTGTTTTTGTAAATGTAATTTCAACTTTGCATTTTTCTCACCATTCCTCAGAATTTGAACACACCAAGGGTTCTGAAAGGGGCCAGTTTCTGAAGTGTGTTCCTGGTAGCCTTTGGTCAGTGAGTGCTCAGAATCCCCCAAATGATGTGCCATCAGACTACAATGGGAGAGGGATTTTAAGGCTCTGATTCAATAGATTATCCTTTGGATGAAGAATATTTGTTAATTTAAGTTTTGCATTTCAGAAGACTTAATCTCCAAAACTCATCACTTCAAAATCTTCCTGAACTCTATACAGTTTCAGTGTTATAGCAGTAATAGGATAAAGATGTGCAGATACAGAAATTGAAAGCATAGATAGTATCGTAAATTCATGCCCACAGGAGCCAGGCAGCTAATATGAAAGGGTGAATCCAGCCAGATGTAATATAAGAGGGGGGGGGAGCTTTAATGCACTTGAAGGACTGGAGAATTCATGCCCCACCTAATGGCCAAAAGAAACCCATCTGCTGGCCAAATATGGCTCCCGAAGGACACTTGCATGGCAGATAATAAAATTGAATGTGTCCTATCATCCCAGCCCATCCTGGGATGTCTTTGATCATTATTTTTTAAAATCTTTATTGTTGAGAGTATTACAAATATCTCCCCCACCTTTTTTTTTTTACTATTCTTTTTAAATTAAACCATGATGATGAGATACCATTGCATACTACTAAAATAGCTATAATAAAAAAGATGGACAATAAATGTTCATGAGGATGCAGAAAATTGGAACCCTCATGTTGGTAGAAATGTAAAATGGTGCTTTGGAAAACAGTTTGGCAGTTCCTCGAGAAGCTGAACAGAGCTACCATGTGACCCAGCAATTTCACTACTAAGTATATGACCAACAGAGTAGAAAACACGCATCCATACAAAATCATGTGCAATAATGTTCATGGCAGCATTTTATAGATAAAATGTAGAAACAACCCAAATCCTACCAACTGATAAGTAGGTAAACAAAATGTGATATATCAGATAATGAGATATTATTTAGTCATAACATACAAAGGAAGCACTGGTATGTGCTACAATATGGATGAGCCTTGAAAACATTGTGCTAAGTGAAAGAATACAGACCACAGAAAGCCACATATTGAACAATTCCTCTTATATGAAATGTCCATGATAGGCAAATCCATAGAGATAGAAAGTAGATCAGTGCTTGCCAGGAGCCGGGGAAAAGGAGGAAGGACTTCTGATGGGTACAGGGTTTGGAGGGTAGTGATAAAATATTTTGGAATTTGTGGTGATGGTTTTACAACTCTAGGATTACACTAAACACTGCTGAATTGCACAAAAGTGTAAATTTTATAATATTTAAGTTATATCCTAATAAACATAAGCCATGTTATGAGCTTATTTATTTACTGGTTTTATTTTCTCTTAAAAGCTTTATGCTACAAATACAGAACACCCCCTATTTTAAGCCCACTTACTGCTCATTTTTGAGTTCCTTATTCTTAACTTTTTAAAATATCTATGGTCTCACTTCTGCATCACTTTTTGGCAACTTCAAAAATGCTATTCCATTATCTGGGAGACACTGCAGTAGGAGGTAATTAGGAAAAGAGAATATTGAGAGCTGGGAATAGAAACAGGAAGTCAGACAAAAGTGTTGGCAAAACTTTCATAGTAAAGTCTCAGGGGAAATAAAGGAAGCTGTGGGCAAGTAAACCCTGGCAGAATCCACACTTCTGTACCTGTGGGAGGGCAGAGGCTGAGCCAGGGACCGAGGCGCTATGCCTTGAAGCTGCCACTTGGGGTCTAATAGGATATAAGAAGCCTCTTGAAGTAAACAGGTATGAGAAAACTCAAACGCATCTTGGGTTGAAGTGCCAGTCAGAGAACAACCATGTCTCTCAGTGGACAGCCCATCTGTGACAATTCAAAATGACTGTGCAGGCATTTTAATGAGACTTTGAGGGAAAATCCAAGATGTTTCAAGGCAGCCAGGCCTGGTAAATCAAAACTGGTCACATTGTTCTCACTAGCATCAATTTACAGCGCACAGCATGCCATTGGTATGATCTTGAAATACAGACTTGAGTTGTTGTCCTCAATGTTTATAGTGTCTTTAATCTTCATACCCTGGGCCTATTTTTCTTCTGTAAGGTCTTAAATTTCTCAACCGAAGATTCCCTTATAACAGCAAGATTTGACAAGAGCAGATTCAGTACTTTAAATTTTCATTTAAACTATCAATGTGCACTATGATATAGGTTACACCATCAAAACCAGAACAAATCAAAATAAAAATTAGACCTCCTTTATGAAAAACATGGACATTTTCTAAAGTCCCAACATAAAGTAATTGCTATAAATTATGGTAAATGTATAAAATGGATTATTATCCAGCAATTTTAAAGGATTTTAAAGCATGAAAGAATCCACACATATTAATAGTGTATTAATCCATAAAAACAAATTGCCAAATTGTATATATTAATTTATGCTAACATCAGAAAAAGTTCAAAATAAAGACTAGAATTTAATAGTATAGTTTAAATAGTCATTGGTTCTGGGGAGTGGAATTACAAATGATTAGTACAGGGTGGAGCAAAAGTAGGTTTACAGTTAGTATAGAAAATAATTCAATAAATAATAGATAATAATACAAGAATAAACTCTACCTTTTGCACACTCACAACTCTACTAGTAAACCTCCTTTTGTCTCATCCTGTATGTTTGCTTTTTGATTTTTCTGTATTTTCCAAATTTTCTCATTCATTACTTTTTAAAATATAAATATTTTCAGAGAGGAAGAGATAGAAACATAAATTAATTATTGATTGGCTGCCTGTTGCATGTCCCCCACTGGGGATTGAGGTCACAACCAAAGCATGTGCCCTGACCAACAAGCAAAGCATGACCTCCTGGATTCATAGGTCAACATTCAAGCACTGAGCCATGCTGACAGGGCTCATGTATTACTGTTTTTACTCAGAACCTACCCCCATTGTTTGATAAAATTCAAAAATTCTGAATGCTGCCATGGGCAGTTCTTGAGCATCTACAAGAAAGCTAAGACAGCAGGAGTATCTGTCCTGGATGCAGAATAGTCTTTGTGGTCACCCTTATGTCAAATATGTTGCAAAATTTCAAGAAGGATGTCCATTTATACTCCTGTGATCAGACTGAGCCTATATATGGTTAGATAAGTTGCTGAGTCTATATATAGTTAGATAAGTTGCTTAGCTTTCAAATAATCAAGTCATTTATTTTTCATAATAGTAAGCACCTGATTAGCTAGTTTGTGTTTGATGCAATTACATTTTACACTGGATATTTAGACGTATGAGCCATAACTTCAAAGAGGGGTTTCCCTGATTGTCAGTTCAACTCTCCACCCACATGTTACAAATAAGAACACCGAGGCTCAGGGAGGTTAATCAGCTGGCTCCAGGATGAAGTCTGATTAGTGAGAGAAGGAAGATAAGGCTCCAGCAGTCCTGGTTTGGCAGTGACAGGATCTCTAAAGGAGAAAAAGAAAGATAAAAATGATGAACATAATCTGAAAGTTAGTTTCTCTATTCATTGAAGATTGCTTGAAATGAGTTGCCATTTTCTAGTTATTAAAACAAATGCCTTACAAAAAAAAAAAAAGAAAAAAGAAAAAAAAGACTGGTATTTTTGGTCAAAAGCAAAGCTAAGAAGGGTAATACTCCACATGTATGTGGGAAATAAAAATCATCCCAAACAGCTATGAATCAGATTCAAACTGTACCTGATATAGTTGGTTTTGTGGTCCAACCTCTTTTATTCTATAAGATTGTTTGCCCATGATGACCTGGGCAAAGTTCACTGTGATGTCTACAATGGCCAGCAGCATCAGCATTGGGATCTTATTAGAAACTAGAGGCCCAATGCACAAAATTCGTGTATGGGTAGGGGGAGTGTCTCCCAGCCCAGCCTGCACCCTCTCCAATCTGGGACCTTTTGATGGATGTCTGACCGCTCATTTAGGCCCGATCCTACTGGTAGGATTGGGCGATCAGACATCCCTCTCACAATCTACAACTGCTGGCTCCCAACTGCTCGCCTGCCTGCCTTCCTGATTGCCCTAATCACTTCTGTCTGCCAGCCTGATCACCCCTTAAACCACTCCCCTGACAGCCTGATTGACGCCAAACTGCTCCTTGGCTGGCCTGATTGCCCCTAACTGCCCTCCCCTGTTGGCCTGGTCACCCCCACCTGTCCTCCCCTGCAGGCCTTGTCTCCCCCACAAAATGCCCTCCCCTGCTGGCCTGATCACCCACAACTGCCTTCCCTTGCAGAGCCTGGAACCTTCCAACGGCCCTCCCCTGCTGGCCATCTTGTGGTGACCATCTTGTGTCCACATGGGGGCAGGATCTTTGACCACATGGGGGCAGCCCTCTCATGTGTTGGAGTGATGGTCAATCTGCAAATTACTCTTTTATTAGATAGGATAGAAGACTGGTGCATGGGTAGGGGCCAGCTGGTTTGCCCTGAAGAGTGTCCCAGATCAGAGTAGGGGTTCCCTTGGGGTGAGGGGCAGCCTGGGCAAAGGGCCTGTGGAGGTTTGCAAGCTGGCCACGCCCCCCAGCAACCCAAGAGGAGGCCCTGATATCTGGGATTAATCTATGTCTACAATTGAAACTTTGTAACCTGGAGTGGAGTCAAGCCTTCTGCTCACTCTGGGGCAGCAGCCATTTCTGTTTGAAACTTTGTAACCTAGAGTGGAGGCTTAGGCAGGCAATGGCAGGCAGAAATCTTGGCTTCTTCCATTGCCAGGGAAACCCAAGCCTCTGTTCTCTCCAGCTCAGTGGCTGCTGCCATTTCTGTATCTTTTATATTTGAAACATTGTAACATTGAGTGGAGGCCTAGGGAGGCAGAAAGCTTGGCTTCCTCTGTTGCCGGAGAAACCCAAGCCTTCCTCCTGCTCTCAGTGGCAGCAGCCATCTTGGTTGGGGTTTATTTGCATAATTTGCTCCTGATTGGCTGGTGGGCATGGCTGTGGGCGTGGCTTGTGGGTGTGGCAAAGGTACAGTCAAATTTGTATATTACTTTTTTATTACATAGGATAAGCATAAACATAAATGTACATGTAAACATATACATATATATTTATTATTGATCTAAAATGCAAATTTAACTGAGAGCTCAGTGTTTTATTTGCTATTCTGGCAACCCCATCACCAGCCTTCTTCTACAAGTGCAGCCTGAGAGGCAGGAGTGAGTGGCTACCACCTTGGTGGGACTGGGTCGCCTCTCTTATTTTGATTCTGCAGCAAGTCAAGCTGGGAAGAAAGTACCATGTAATTCATGCCTGTGCCTTCTATAAGCACTTGGCTGCATGCTGTGATTTGAGAAAACAGCAATTACTACACTTAACATTACTTGTTTATTTTGTATCGCAGAAAAAGATAATGCCTTTTCTCCCTTTTAACCTAATAGTCTATTAGGAAAGCACAAGGTGTCCTCCCCATTAATCCCTCCAGGGAATTTGAGAAAATTAGGCCAAGTGAGACAATATAAGGTGGAGGTTGGGTAGGATGATTTGTAAAAGAGCAGAATAGCAGTCAGCATGCCTGGAATGAGTGGGGGCTGAGTTTTTGACCGTGTGTGTGTGTGTGTGTGTGTGTGTGTGTGTACATATAGGTACATGCTTGGAAGGGGGGGTGGAAGGATCCATAAAAATTAAGAAATTGCCCTGGCTGGTATCCCAGTGGTTAGAGCATCAGCCGATCCACCTAAGGGGTTGTGGGTTGGATTCCCAGTCAAGGGCAGCTACCTGGGTTGCAGATCCATTCCCTGGCCCTTTCCATGCTATCTCTAAAGGAAAATATATCCTTCGGTGAGGAGTAACAAAACAAAAAGATTAAGAAACTAATACTTATTGGGTTCCTGCTGGTGTCAGGCATTATGCATGAGTCGCTTCATAAATTACATTCCATCTTGATGTTATTACAGAAACATTCTTTGAGAAAGGAATGTTGGAGACAAGAGAGTTAAGCACTGCTGTTGGTATTACCTCTCCCAATGCTATTTTGCTTCTTCGGGAAGCCATCAGCTCTGTGCTGCCCACTTAGATAAAAGACTGCACCTACCTATGTTTACTGCCCATGCCCTTCCTTCAAGAGGAAGACAGAAATACCTTTTCAAAAGAGGGAAAAAATTGTTCTAAACTACACAAAGTTTAGGATTAAATTCTGAGGCTTCCCTGAGTGAGAATCTCCTAACAAGCTAGGGAAGCCTTGAATGTGATTCTGTGAGATGCTGTAGCCATCAAGAGAGACTCGGCTGAATGAGGCTCACGATTTAATCATCCTGTTGAGTACCCCGACCTACAGGTACTGCTTATAAGGCACTTGAAAATCATGGCAAACGTGTTTCTCATTAACTAGTTTACATAAATATGTATTTCTTAGTCAGTAATAGAAATAGTTTATTTACATTGTGAATTTTTTTTAGTACATGTATGCTTTTGCTGCTAAGGATTAAGGAGAGAGACATAAATAGCCAAATGCCAGTCCCATCCCCTACCTCTGAAATGCGAGAGAATATAAGGTGGGAGAGTGATTTATGTATGGTCAACATGGAGACCTCGTAGCCTCTGCCACCCTCCAGCCCCTGCCTGAAGGAAGGAGTCAATGACAATGGAAAGTGCTGCGGTCACATCTCTGGCGGTGCCCCACAGCGAGTGCTGCATTTTTATTGAGTGACAAATGAACAAATGGTCAGGCAGTGAGATCAGAGGCAGTGGGCAAACCGAAAGGGGAAAAAAGGAAGCAGGGGCTTAATGGTTGAGTCGGCCTTGTCTTGATTTAAGGAGGAGCAGGTCAGGACTCATACCGTTTGTAACTTTCCATGAAATGTAACCAATATATTGTATCTGTCTTCAAAGCAGCCTCCCAAGCAATTAGTTTAGCTGCAATTTGGGGATCGCTGACGTAGCTCCCACAGTTTTTCACCAACCATTAACCAAGCAGCTGTTTGGGGGAAATTTCTTTTCTAAACTAATTCAAATTTAGGAATGACTTTTATGGGCACTCAAACTGTTCTTATTTTCCCTTCCCAGCAAAGATGCTGCTTTTGTGATTTCTAACTGAAAGACAAAGGATTGCTTGACATAATGACTTTATTTACTTAACTGGATCTAGATGTAAGGCAGTTTAATCTGCAAAAAGCAATGGGAAAAGTGAGCACAGCCACAAGTTTCCAGAAAGCTTATAAAATACAAATTATTATTTTTTTAATTTCTGATATTCTACTTTTACTAAATAAGCACATTGGTGTTTGGAATTAATTGAAGTGAAATTTGTGATAAAGTTGATAATGTTTTGCAAATCTTCTGAATCAATAACAGTCTTCATGTACTGGGTACACGTGACTGCACTAGTATATGGATTTATATATGTAAATAAATTCCACCAAACATACTGTATATGTTTATGTTAGATATGTATGTAAGTACATACAAACATATATATTTGTAATGTTCTGTCACATTGTAGTTGCTCACTAAGTAGTAACCATTATTACTAGAGGCCTGGTACATGAAATTCATCCACTAAGGGGAGGGTATTCCTCAGCCCAGTCTGCACCCTCTCCAATCTGGGACCCTTCGGGGGATGTCTGACTGCCGGTTTAGGCCAGATCCCATAGGAATCTGACCTAAACTGGCAGTTAGACATCCCTCGCACAACCTGGGATTCCTGGCTCCCAACCACTCGCCCTCCTGCCTACCTGATTGATTGTCCCTAACTCTTCTGCCTGCCAGGCTAATCATCCCCTAACCACTCCCCTGCCAGCCTGATTGATGCCTAACTGCTCCCCTGCTGACATGATTGCCCCCAACAGCCTTCCTCTGCTGCCCGATCACCCCCAACTGCCCTCCCCTGCCAGCCTGTTTGCTCTCAACTTCCCTCCTCTGCTGTCCTGGTCACCTCTACCTGCCCTCCCCTGCAGACCTGGTTGCCCCTAACTGCCCTCCCTTTCCTGCAGGCCCATTTTCCCCCAACTGCCCTCTCCTACAAGTCTGGTCATCCCCAACTTCCCTACCCTTATGACTTGTTTGCCCCAACTGCTCTCCTCTGACAGCCATCTTGTGGTTGCCATCTTGTGACCACATGGGGGCAGCCATCTTGTGCAAGGGCATGATGGTCAATTTGCATATTGCCTCTTTATTATATAGGATTACTGAGTGCAGCAAAACCCCATCATGATGTGGGCAGGGGAGTCAAAACATGCAAATGTGGAATCACTTTGTTGTGCAGTGAATTAAAAAACAACAACAGTATTTTCAGCTGGTCTGTAATGGTCCCCCAAAGCCCACAAAATAAAGTTAAAAGAGTGAAACTTCTATTGTAGTTAAAGAGAATAATGTGAACTAAGACAGTTCCAAAGAGGCATCACTTGCATTTAAAAATGAAGATAGGGGTGGTGCGGAGGGACCAGACCCAATCACCAATTACATTAAATGTTAGCAGGCATACTCATAGAGGTTTATGTTATATTCTGAGTAGTTGAAAATTATGATTCGTGCATGTTGTATGTTAGTTGACAAACAAATCATTCAAATAACTAGCTCATTTCTTAAAATTTAATACAAGTGAAATATTTATTATGATTTTATTAAAATTATATTCTAGTTTTTACCCATAGGCTATTTTCACTGAAAAGTGAAAATTCAGTTAAAGAGGCAATTAGTGTGGTTAGACCTACTGTGGCATCAATAATGAAGGTCAGAGTTCAATTCTCATGATAGTCAGGGTCCTTTAAATGCAGACAACAATCTCAGGGGCACAAATGGAAATGGTCAACAGATACAAGAAGTATTTCTGACTCAGAATCAGAACCGAGTGGGTATGCCATCATACGGTAAGAAGGGACTTCATCTATATTTTGTTGATATATCCAAACAACAGTTTCTGTTTCCTTAAATGCAGGCATTTATCTTCGAAAAATCAGATGAAAGGCTCGACTTAAATATTGCTCATGTTGCAGAATCTGTGGGGGAAAAAACCACTGCATAAAATTGCCTTGGCTGATTAAAATCATGTATTATGTACAAATTAAAACTATTGACCATTTGTGGGAACAATTACAAAGCTTTACAATGTATTGGCACAGAGTTCTGTCGGTGTTTTCTGCCTGAGCCAAACCAGAATGATTCTTGGTTCCTACAAGTCCTTAATTTCCGAACGGGGCTATGCAGGATAATTACGTCTAGTTTTCCAATGTGTTGGGTTCTCCTTTCTCTTTTGGTTTTTAAATAGTAAATGGACATTTTACAGGTCACATCACAGTAGCAATTTCTCAGATCTGTCTTTAGCTGGCCCCACTCCCAATTAGGGTGTTGGGGGGTAGGGCAATTGGGACTCTGATTGGGCTGGTTGGCCACCACAGTGTGCATCATAGTGACTGGTCATTCCAGTCATTCCAGCCATTCTGGTTGTTCTGTCATTCCAGTCGCTTGGCTTTTACATATATAGACATAACCTTAAGGAACAAACCCCAGACTTTCTTCTCAACCAAATATTAACAGAGTTCTCAAATTTGACTTTTGGTTCCAAGGAAATTTCAGGGAATTCTTTTTCCCCTGCTCCCTCACACTTTCTGGGTAACTATGCTTTCTCCCCATCCCCATTACCTGAGAATGGCTTGATGTTGTCTGAGGGGCACGGAGATGATGAGAAAGTCTGAGGAGCCAGCCATCTGGGTGCAGAGCCCCAGTCATACACTTCCTCTGGGTGACTTTGAATAAGTACTTAATCTCTGAAGGTCAGTTTCCTCAATCATAAAATAAGAATAGCACACTTAGTACCAGGTCCCTAGTAATTACTTAATACATCATAGTGAGGGTTAGGGGGAACATTCCAGAAATCGCTGAGGAGCTACATTTTGGTGGAATAGAAAGAATGGTGCTTTGGGAAGCTAAAGTGATTAATTGTGAGATTTGGGCCTGTAACTAAACTTCTCTGGGTACTGACCTTCTCTGGGGTAAAATTGGAAATACAATTACCATGTGGACTTACTATGAGGATAAAGTAAAGTAACATGCTTATGGGCTACGTTGCTGAGAGAGCATGGGTTTTGGGTATCCAATGGAGGATTTCAATCCCAGCTCTTCCACTTATTAGCTCTGTGATTTTGAGCAAGTTACTCTTTTTTATCTCCTCATTTATAAAATGATCACCATATACTCCATTGCAGAGTTGCCATTTGGACTTGAGTTCATTCCTATAAAGTTCTCAATGCCTAGTAGGGACTTGATAAATGGGAAATGCATTGTTTTATAAAATACTCTACAATCTATGTAACACTATACAGATATGAGCTTCCAACCTCATCATTATCATTTCTTTTCTCTCTGGAAGATGGACCAGTAAGCTCTTTTCCCCCAGTCCTCACTGCAGCCTACAGAAACCTTTGATAGTTATTCCTTCCCAGGAATGCCTGGTCTCTGTACCATAAACTTTGGAACTTAACGTTTTCTTTACTTTTGAAGTCTTGGAAACACAAAGAAGGCATTGGCTCAGGAAAATGCCCTTCAATGATCTACTTTTCTGCAGTATCAGAAATTTGGACTAAACACGAGAGGAATTATTTATGTCACACAGGAGAAGACTCAGGAAAGGCAATCTGGGGCTGGTTCAGCCACTCTAACCAGGCTCCCTCTACCTACCTACCTTCTTTCTCAGTGTGTAGCCTTTTTCTTCATGGCTCCTGTGCAAACACATTTTTGGAAGGAAGAAAGGGTTAATGGCAAAGCAACTTCTACTTGTGTCTCAGAGGCCAGAGATGGGTTATTTAGCCACCTTTAGCTGCAAGAGAGTCTGGAAGGAATATTTAATTGGACATATTGTTGTCCCAAATGAAATTGGGATTCCAGTAGGAAGGATGTAGGGGGGAAATAGATATTGTTTGTCAGTGAACACTGTCTGCCATAGTGGTCTAGACTTCTGAAGGGTATGCCCGTGAGAATGAGCTGCTGGCACTCCTAGTGAAGCAGAGGTCTGTATGGGTTGCTACCAGAGATGACTTTACACTGGAAATTCTAGTAACTCTGAAATTTAGACTATCTTCCTGTTTTAATTTTATTATTATTATGTGCTAAGAACTAATAACATGACATCTACCCTCTTAAAATTTTTAGTGCACAGAACAATATTGTTACACATAGAGTAAGGTACTGTTTGCTTTCCTTATTTTCTATGGGAATGGGAATGTGAGTCTGCAACTGAGAAAAGTAGTTCCTATCTATGGTGATCGGTTTATTTTGTTTTAGTCATTTTTGTTTTTCTGAGGTTTACAATGGCCTCAGATGTTTAGCAGACACACTTCTCTCAGGAGCTCTGTCCCCATGGTCCATGCTGGTGGTCTGCCTCCCCAAGATAATTTGTAGACACTCCCAATACCATCCCAGGGCTCTCTATTGCAATTTATGGAAATCCTGCTGGGCAGAGCACAGCAGGCAGTGTGACAAGCCCTGCATTTCATGGTTGAAGCTGCTGTCTTCAATGTGAAGAGGGGAGTACTTGACTGAAATATAAATCCTATTCAAATAAATTTGGCCTAACTTCACACAGGCCCTGGGTATTGCTATGAATTCTCTGTCTGCGAGGGGAAGATAAATCAAATACATAAAGCCAAGATTGGTGCCGTCAAAACAGAAAAGAAATGTTAACATTCTGAACTGGTTTGAGTGATAGAAGCCCACCTAAAAAAAATGTCTGTTCTTATTTGGTAGAAAGGATCTCAAAGGGAGGTGGAGTCACCTGCTCTGTATGGAAGTGGCTCTCAACACAAGGAAAAATCCAGAGTGTACTCTACTGGCCTTGATCCAGTGGCTTACATTTTTATATTTTTTCATCTTTTAAGGTCCCTGTTAAATTATAGGTGTTATATGTAATAAGTGACTTATTGATTATATATTTATCTTCCATAACACTTGATCTTAAATAAGTTTACAAAATTAACTCTAGAAATTTTCAGTAAGTTGAAATTTTCCTGGGAGTAGGAATTGGGCTTTCTTCTTGCATCCTAGGACCTGGCATGATGTGGGCAGCTGAACACAGAGCTGGTGTCAGTGAGTGTTGACTCAAGTTAATGGAGAGAATGTGGGAATAAAGGAGGGAGAGTCTGAGGAGGGCAGAGTTGACAAAGCAAATGGCTTTCTAGGGGCAAGCCCCTGGCAGGTATGAGGAGACTAGACATCTGAATAGAAAGTGCACAGCAAGAAGGCTGTAGCAGCCCCAGAGGAAAGAGGCATCCTATTGTGTACATTTGGCAAGAATTATGCTGCCCCTTGATTCCAGCAAAGTGGGGATCAGGAGACAACTGTGCAGAGCCACAAGAAAATTAAAAACACCATGAAGAGAATACACATTTGTCACCAGGTCCAGCTCTGCATCTGCTTTGGATTTATTTTTTAAGAAAGTAGATCTTATTAAAGTGCTTAGCCTAGCTGTGAGAGTTATACCGCATTTTCTGGAGCTCCCAAGATAATAGATGCACATTGACTAAAAAGATAATTCTAATCCTCCATGTTTCTCTAGGGCCTTTTCTTAGTACATGCTTCTCGCCCAAATTCATAAGTGTTGAGCTAATGTAAAGTTTTAATTGCTCTTGCTCCTCTGTATCCAGTGATAAAATGCTAGTCATAACTCTGATTAACTTTATATTTTGATTGAGTGATATAAAAGTCCTTTCTAAGTTTCATTTTATTCATGTATTACTTTTAGAGTATATTCTTTTTAAATTTTGTCTAAGAATGAGGTATTGATACTCATATCTTAATGAATAGTAAAATGTTTGCCCTACTCTTTCCTTCTGCCTATGTCCACTCCTTCTAACTCTATGAACTTGTATTCTTATAAAAATAGAATCAGAAACATTTTTTATTTAAAGATATTTTAAAATATAAGTTTGATATAAAGGACCAACATCCTGTGCTAACTCACTGCAATTCACACACACACAATCACTGAAGTTATCCAGGTGTGTCTTATTCTGGACTCTGAAAAAATTGACAAGTGGCTTAGCTTTGGGGGAAAGCAATGTGGCAGCATGTACAACATTATAAGTAAGTATGTTCTCTGACCCAGCATCCGTGCCTAGGAATCTGTCCTACTGAAATGCTTGCACATATGGACAATGAACATCCAATGCTGCAGTATGGCTTATAGCAGCCAAAAATTAGGAAAAAAATCTAAATATTTATCATAATTGAAGAGATCAAATAAACTACAAGACAGCCACACTTTAGTTTATTCTATAAACACTACAAAAAGATAATTAATGTTTACAGAGATAGTAGAAAGGGTGCCGAGGTAAACAAGGTGCTAGCCTAACAATGCATATGGGATGATCTCCTTCATATGAAAAAAATATATATATTTGTATATGTTTATATACATTTGTAATTTCATAGGAGATTTGGAGGATGCACAACAGATTGTCAATTATGGTTTCTTCTGGGGAGTATAAGGATTGAGTGTAAAGAGAACATTTAGCATTTTGCTAAGATAATTTTTATAATATGAATATTTTACAATGAGAATTATTTCATGTATTTTGGGGGCAATTTTTAAAAAACATCTTGGATCTTACCTTTTTCAAGTTTAAAAATAAAACAGTATTACCTGGCTGGCATTGCTCAGTGATTGAGCATCAACCTATGAACCAGTTGGTCAGGGTTTGATTCCTGGTCAGGGCACATGCCCAGGTTGCAGGCTTGATCGCTAGTAGGGGGCATGCAGAAGGCAGCTGATCAATGATTCTCTCTCATCATTGATGTTTCTCTCTCTCTTTCTCTCTCTCTCTCTCCCCTTCTCCAAAATCAATAAAAATATATATTTAAAAATAAATAAAAAACAGTATGCACAATTGTTACTTTTATATAATGACCAACATCTGAGAGTACCATGAATTGATGTACAAAGGAGAAATATCAGGAATATAAAACAGAAGCAAGAGTAATTAAATGAGCTCTTATAGCTAGATGTGTTACCAAATATTGTGTGTGCGTGCACACACACACTTATACATTCAATCATTTATCCAATTGTTATTTATTATGTGCTTACAACTTGTCAGTACCAAGATAAATGTACAAGTACATACACACAAAAATATAAACACTGGAGAAATGATGAACCTAAGATTGAATTAATTTTCTTTTAAGGTTCACCAAGTTGTGGATATAGGTAGGAAATGAATTCTGTCTAAAATTTATACTGCAGTCTCCAAAGGAGGAAGGTTTGGGTGTTGTGAAGTAGAGAAAGAAAACATCCATTTTAGATTTTTAGCTAAAAGATAAACTGCAAAATGACCAGTTACACAGAGAGATGCCAAGAAGGGAAGGAGAGTTGACTTAGTAAGTGGGTATGGCTCTGCACCAAGAAGTTGAGAATCTGATTTTTAAGTTGTTTCTCAACTTAACCAAATAAGATCCTGGCTTGCATTTTAATTTCAAAGAAACTATTCAATAATAAGTCCCATTTGACTTATAAGTTTGTAAACTTACTAAAATTAGTAGTAATGTAGAAGGATATATTTTGCGAGCTCTGACAGTCAGAAAGTGAGCAGTGTCAGGGCTGAGCCCCAGGCTCCACACATTGGAGAGGGTCAGGTGTATCAAGATGAGCCAGGGGTTAATTCCTTCCACATTTCAAGTTTACACTGCTCTGTACATGGAGAAAGGGCTTTTACAAATGTTCCATTCATGCTCTTCCACTGCCACATTATGAGGTATTGGTTAGCATATATGTGCCTATGTCATACCAGCTGCTTACGTAGGCTCTCTCACTTAGTCTTCAAAATCACCCTGGAAGTATGTATTGTTACCATGCTACAATGTAGGCATTGGGCCCCAGAGAGGATAGTAGACTGCCAGTGTCATCACATAGCAGAATAAAGACGTCAAACGATATTTGTCTCATTTCAAAGCCTGAGTACTGTCTTCTAAAAGAAGAATATGAAAAAGAAGAAGATGAAGGCCAAGAAGATGGGAAGGAAGGAAGACAGGAGTCAGGAGAGGGAAAGAAAGAAAGGAAAGAAGGAAGAAAATGCTATTACCAATTACATTGTTTTATGTGTTTACAATTGAGGACTAGAAAGGTTAGTTGAATTTACCAAGGTCTCAATTAGCAACTGGAAAAACCCAGAACAAAGCTCATATCCCAGAAGTACTCTTCCCACTACACCACTGTTGGCTCTCCAATGTCAGGAAATAATGGAACTGTGATAAATCTGACAATTTATTACATGCTCATTTTACATCTGTTTATTTTCTCTAAACAAATACTGGATGGGTGGAAAACTGATTCAAAATATTTTATCTCTCCCTGATAAAATAGTTTTTCTCAATCAAGCTATAATGCAAAAGTGAACAAACTATGTATTATATATTCAGATTATACAGAGCAATAAATAATTCTCAAAGGAAATAAACAATGGTTTTCAGAAATTCAATTGACATCCCAAATCAGATCTACATAAGAACATCAGCCAATTAACTCTGCCAACAGCTCTTTCTATTCTGTTATTCTCACTTGCATTCTAAAATTTCGTTTATATAATTGCTCAGAATCATAGGGGAAGTAAACTCATTTCTGTTTTTTAAGGAATAATTATCTTGTTCAACGGGCAGCAGTTCGATCCATAAATATGAAAAAGCTGCAAAAGAATAACCAATAATTCCTTGTACTATGAGAGAAAATTGCTTCAGGTTGCAAAAGAAAGAAAAGGTTATGAAGATTAACTAAGATAATCTAATCATTTTACTCAGATAAATATCAGAGTGAAAGGAAATATAATGGCCTCTGGTTTCTCCTTCCTAAAGCAATAATCCTCAGAGCTCAGTGGGGGAAGAGTCAGCAGTGTGATGGATTCTTTATGTGGAAATTCAAGAATGTTCATCCTTTAACATTGGGGAAAAGGAACAGTGTTGTGTTCCTTCCTATCTACATTTCTTCAAAATCCTCTTTCCTCAAGTCTAAGTCACATTTAGCCTAAAGAAATAATCAGTTACCAAAAAATATTTAGGTAACAATATGCTCATAGCAAGTCCTATTTGTAATAGCAATAATTGCAAATTACTAAGTATAATAGCAATATGGCTAAATAAATTATTGTGTAAATATATACCACATCTTTTTGATCCTTAATGTCATGCAACCTTATTTTACAGGCTTCTTTGGAGGCAAAGGACACTGTATATTGCATGTTCACCAAATAACCAACATTGCAAATTACCCGTACAGTTTCACACTCTTACAATTGAGGCTGGGATCATCATTATCTACTTTTTTTTAGGATAAAGTTACATCTGAGTCTTGTGGCCTTGGGCAGCTTGTGTCGTTCAGCAGGGCCATATGGCTTCTCTAACCCAGGCCCTAATCTTATTCCCATCCTAGTAATATCTTTATGACTGATTATTTAATTTCTAGACATCTGAAAAAATGTCCAACTTCTGTCTGCATTTCCTCTTTCCTCTCCCGAATTACTCACACCATATATGAAATAGCTTTTCTTCAAAACTATTTGGAAGTTTTTGACAGAGACATTCAGTGTCTGAGTGATAGATCACCACAATGCATAAATCAGGCACATCTATTTTCCCAACTTGGAAAATACTATGGTCTGCTCTAAAGAATTTGGCCATTTCTACTGCATTTAATTCTATTACTGAGAGTATGGTAGGCTTCCTTCTGCTTGTACAGTAACTTTTCCTTTCAAAAACTCATCAGATTGTGATATTTCTGAAGTCATTAGGAAAATATTAGGAGTCCATAATTAAGTTAAAACTCAAGTATATTTGGTATACTACCTGCTTTCTGTTTTTCCTGGCTATTATATCAATTCATTTGAAAAGCTAGTCACATCAGTGTAGCACTTACTGTTCTTTAAAGCATTTTATATGCATGATTATTTGGATCTCACACAAACTCTGTAAACTGGTGTGATGGAAAGAGGGCTGCTCACTCTGCAGATGAGGAAACTCAATGAGAATCTGACTTATTCATAGTCATACAGCAAGTTTTAGCATAGGTCTCATGATAATTAATCCTTTTCAAACTTCAGCAATCCATCATGATAAGTGAGGTGACTGTCCCTTCCACTAATTGTTTCCACTAACAAATTTGACAAAGAAAATGTTCAGTTTGTAGAAAGCCAGTCAATGTGAATTGGAGAAAACAGATTTAGCAATTGAGTTAACATATAATTACAAAGGAGGTACATGCAGACTCTTCTAGTCAACCACTAACCTTAGCTCAAATTTGCATGGGATGAAGACATACCTGCCTAGTGACACTGGTTACTTCTGGGGAGAGGGAGAATGGATAAGATGTAAAATTTAGGTTTGTCTATAATGTTGCACTGTTTGAAGACAGAGAGGTGTAGGGGAGACTTTTAAACACTATCTTTCATCTTGTTTACAAATGTGTTGGGAAAGGGAGTAGAGTGAGGAACCGTAAATGACTTCTCATGTTGTCTGTCCAAATTTCTAACCAATTGAGTTATAGGAGGCAGATATACAGTGCCAAAATCAGCTCTATTATGGACGAGGTCTGGGCAGGTGCATGCACCTGAAATGTGTAGCCACAATGGCTTTTCTAGCCTCTGAACTAGATGGGCTTGCCCAGGTTCAAGTGTATTTAGACAACCATAGGCTCCCGACACGTAGGAAGACCAGACCTTGCAGGCTTACCATGGACGGGCAGGGCACACAGGCAGACAGGCTGACTGTCAGAAAAGAAACTATTTCTTAAGTTCATTTATTGATTTCTGTTTTATAGCCCACATATAAGTAAAATCAAATTGCTCTTGTCCTTTTCCATCTGACTTGCTTCATATTTAAAAATAAAAGGGAAAGAAACTCTAGGAGACTAAGTGGAGGATGATCTGTTCCTTCTCTACACTCACCAATCAGATAAGTAATGCCTTCTGCCCTGGGAGCACTGGAAGTGTTCCCTCATGCTTTTTTTCTCCCAACAAATGAGTGTTTCCATTGCTCCATGGCAACATGGAGAAGTGATGTAGGTAAAGAGCTCCTCCTTGACATTAGTTAAGATTTGGGAACAAGTGACATGTTTTTATTGACAGCTCTTAGACTTCTTCTTTGCTTGTTCCCTCCTCCTTGGCCGAGTTCCAGATAGATGAGGCAGTATGAAATGTTGGCAATCCCCCAGTTTACATCTATGGAATACCTTTTGTTTTCCTTTCATCAGTCTTACTGATGAATAATAGCAAAGACTTGGTGACATAATTATGTAAATTTCAAACTAGGCAAGGACATTTTGCTTTGACATTTACAGATGCTATTTATCCAATGCATGTACATATTCCTCTGGCAATATCATAAAATTTCAGACACCACTGTTCGTCACATCAGGAATCTAACTGTGGAAGCCGTGAGGGGATCTCCTTGGCTTTCTGGACTCAGTTGTTCTGGCTCAGCCTCAGCCTCAGCAAAACCCTTTCCTATGATATTCAGAGTGTTAGTCACATGATTGGCTGCATGGCTCTCAGTAAATAATAATAATAATAATAATAATAATAATAATAATAAGAAGAAGAAGAAGAAGAAGAAGAAGAGGAGGAGAAGAAGAATTAAGAATTTTATTGAATGAACTTCCTTTTGACCAAATAACACTAATTATACCTTTCCAACATTCAGTTGAAACGAACTTTCTTTTGACCAGATAACACCAATTATACCTTTTCAACATTCGGTTGAATTTTCAACATTCAGTTGACATTCTTACCCGGCCATTGCTGCTCAGTAGTTGAATGTCGACCTATGAACCAGTAGGTCACAGTTCAATTTCCTGTCCAGGCATATCCTGCATTACAGACTTCATCACCAGGAGAGGGCATGCAGGAGGCAGCTGACCAATGGTTCTCACTCCTCATTGATATTCCTCTCTCCCTCTCCCTTCCTCTCTGAAACCAATAAAAATATTTTTTTTAAAAAATATGACATTCTCAACTTTATGATACCAACAATCGTTCAGATTTAGAGAAGCCTACCAAATCACATAAAAGTAATTCTCCTAACAGTAATTCTCACCTATTGCTTATTACTTAGTAAGCAATAGATGCCAGGTACCATAAATGCAAAAAGAAACAACACAGAGTTCACAATCTAGATAGGGAGAGGATTGTAAAAGCAAAAAATATGATAAGAAGGGGGCTATGGGGAAGGAGAGATAAGTTGATACAAAAACAGAAGGACCTTCTGGGCTGAATCAAACATTTGGACTTGACTCTTTAGTCACTAGCCATTCATTACAGGCTGTTAAGGAAAAGTACAACTGTTCAGATTTGTCTTTTTCAACTCTCAACTTTGAGGTCATGGAGGACAATGGTCAGAGGAGACAGAAGGGAGCAGCATAGCAATAATCTGGAGGAAAAATAATAAGGGCCCAATTCAGGCAATGAAAAGATGAAATTGCCACTTTCATAGTTTTTAAATCATGTTTTAAAAACAAGAAGTTCTGTACTAAAGGTCAGAGCTGTCATGAAGAAATAATGTAAGAAAGCTAACCGGGAATTGTTTTGCCAAAATTCTTCACCGCTAGCCTATCTTACATCTGAAGCCAGAACCAATTCCTACCTGCTGTGGAATTGGAAATTTCTGTAATTTTAACAAATTGTGGTGGTTGCTAAAAATATCAATGGAATCTTAAAGCATATTTACATCTAAAATAACTTAAAACATCAGAAATTATAGTAACACTACATACATTCAATAGAAAACTGATTGTAATAAGTCTATGAAGCCAGCTTAACACCCTAGCACTTTATATGCTTATCTTTAATCCAGTAATGCTTACATTTTGTAATGTAATTCTCACATTTTATAATGTATATTTGTGTTATAATTTATACTTACAGGTCTCTCCCTGGGGGCTTGTTAAATTTTCGTGTGCCCCAAATTGCCTGCCACAGGGATTTGCTTCTAGTACATATTCAATATGCATACACTGGTGAAAATATTTTTTTATTGAACACCAACCAAGTGCCCAATGCTGGGAATCAATCAGTTCTGGAGACTTCCATGAATAACGTACAATGATCCCTGTCCTCCTTGAGCTAACAGTCCACTGGAACTGTTAGGAAATTTCCATCCCATATGAGGAAGCTCATGATAGGGGAGGCAGAGGAGATGCTCAGGATATCAGGATATCCCACACTTAAGGGAGCAAGGAAGTCTTCCCAAAGAAGCAAAACTACAAGCAAATAGGAGATAGAGAAGTGAGGAGGGAGCAAAGAGCATGCCACGCGGAGGAAAGAACATCTGGAAAAAGTGGAGGACAGAGGAGAGTATGATGCACTTGCTCCCAGAGAAGAGGTTCCTGAGGGCTGGGGCACAGAGAACCAGGTGGGATGTAGAGACAGGGATGACAGGACAAGCCAGGTCCAGAGCATGAAGTTGTTTACATAACTTCAGTGCAGGGGTGGCACAAAGTAAACACTCAAAATAATTGAATACATGGATCACTATATTTGACCTTGTGTTAACAGCCTAACTATATAAATCCAGGAATTTAGTGCAATCCAATGGAAATCTCAATACAATTTCTCCAAACAACTTGGCAAGATGGCTTGAAATTTTAGATAGAAAAGAAAACATATTAGCTAAGATAACTATGAAGAGCAATGTTGAAGGACATGCCATATCTGAAATCAAAACTTATTATTAAGACACAGTTATTGTAACAGTGTGGTTTTGATACAAAGCTAGATAAATAGATTGACTAAAGAAAGGCAGACTGGATGTGTACGTGGACATGGTCTCTGACAAAGCCTGCATTGCAAATCAAAAGAAAGGGAGGACTCTCATGACTGGTGCTAAAACTACTGATTTTCTATAAGGAAAAGAAAATGCACCCTTATTTCTTATACACACAAAGTCAGTTTAGAAGAATTAAAAGCTAAAGCATGAAAACCAAAAGCTTTTTCTTTTTTTATACAGAAAAGGTTGTTGAATGTATTTATAAATTAGAGTAGAATTTGCATTTATTGGCTAGAGTAGAATTTCTTAAACATAACACACACACATAAAGCTCAACCTACAGAAGAAAAAAAATAATAAATTTGACTGTTAAAAATTTTAATTCTATGCATCAAAAGACACCATTTAGACCTTCCAAGGTGATCACTTTGTAAGGTATGTAAATGTCTAATCACTATGTTTTACACCTGAAACTAATATAATATTTGTGTGTCACCTATAGTAAAATTTATAAGCGAAAACACAAATAACAGATTTAACTGACAAAGAATTGGTGTCCAGAATATAGAAAGAACTCTTACATATCAACAACAAAATATAGAAAAATGACTAGAGACAGAGCAAGAGGGAAGAAAGCAAAGCGGAAGGGAGGGTAAAAGAGAAATGACTGGAAAAGGAAGTCTGAAGAGCTAGTGAACATAAAAAGATATTAATCTCACTAATCAGGGAAATGCAAATTAAAACTATAATGGGATAGCATTTCATACCCATTAGGCTGGCAACAGTTCAAAATTCTGACAATACCAAATGTTAATGAAAATGTGGGGCATCTAAACATTGCTACAGGTGGTAGCAAAGTGGTATTGCAACCATACAACCACTTTGGAGAATACTTTGGCAATAAAAAGCAAACTTTTAAATATGACATCTATCCCACAGCCCAGCCCAGGGCAAGCACGCCACTACCTAAATGCCCTAGAGCCCCTCTCACACTTGCCTATAGGGAGGCGTGTAGAGGTCACTACTAGTAAGTGTTGTTTGTAATAAAAAAAAAAATGGAATGTACAAATCATGATTTAGTCATACCGGTGGATTTAATCATAAATGGATGAAACATTTGCATTTGTATCAAAGTACATAATACTCAAAATGTATATTATTGCACAAAAAGTAAATTGTAAAATCACACAAAAGTATTTATTTAAAATATTCAAGAATACCTATCATTTAGAGCATTTATACATGTAATTACATTTCTAAAGTATGTTTAATGGATAAACTACAAATTCTCAATTGTAGTTACTATTGCAGGGAGGGGAAAGGAGGTTTGATGGGAGAGAGTGAACAGACAATATATTGTTTTCTTTTCAAGCTGGGTGAGGAGCTATACACAGATGTTTGCTATATCTTTCTTAACATCTTTTCATATGCCTGAAATCTTTCATTGTTTTTTAAAAACCTGATAAGCTCAATTCTGACATTTTTCTGTTTGAATCATAGATTTCTTAAACATTTATATAACATTTTACACAAGAAGGATTTTCACATTTCTTATTTCATTTTACCTTCCTGGTGGCATTATTCCAGTTGGAGGGCAAGAGGAGACTTAGATTAAGTGACTTTCCCCAGCAAACTAATTGAACGACAGAACCAGGACTGTAACCAGCTGTTTTGCCCTCACCATGGCTCCCACCAGCTCAGCTGCCACTCAGAATCAGGGAAAGAAGCGGTGCCTTGGTGACAGTCTGAAATGGCTTGATTGAAGGGAGACAGGGGCTCCAAATTGCTCTGAATAGTGCTCTCCAAACAGAGCATGTTTCCATAGCAGATGCTGATGGTCAGTGAGGTGAGACAGTTTACCACCCACTGGAGCAACTGCAGAAATGCATCAACGAGGTGAGGGGAGCCTGATTGCCTTCCCTCTTCCCACATTTCAAGGCCCTAATCCTAATAGTTCTTGTCACCAACTTTGCAATGTTCCAAATCCCCACTCAGAGCATGATGAAGGATTGGTCTCATGTAATAGTGTGTCTACTTGACAACAGCATCCCATTAAGACAAATCAGGTGAGCTCAGTAGTATTCAGGTGCAAGATGGGAAATGAACCCAGTCGTTAGGCAGAAAGATGCCATCATGATTTCAAAGTGAAATTACCTTATGGACATTTGGGAAGTAGCCCATTTTTCCAGCTCAAGCAACACCTTCCTTCCACAGGCTAACCTGCTTCCCCAGCAGGCATGCCCAGAATGGAAGGGACCAGAAAATCACCACTGTCATGGAAAACTACAAATATGCATCAGAAAGGCCTTTTCATTTTTTTTTTTAGGCAAAAATATATTACACGTTTTCATGGCTACTAGGCTTGTGGAATTAGTCACTATGATGCATTCAGCTAGTTCAAATAAACTCCTAAAAAGAATTACATATTTGTTCATAAAGTAATTCGCAAGGAATTATTAACGAGACCTCAGTTCAGTGCATACACAGTTGATTAGGAGATTGAGATTGCTGAGCGGTCAGCATGGCCACACTGACATGTCTGCTGTTGTGAATGAGTGGCACAGCCAATGCTGCACTGTCGAGGAGGATGTGCAAGAAAGCTGTGGCTCTCTTTCCTCATTGACTTCTCTGAGCCTCTGCAGTTGCTGATCTTCTATTATAAAAAAGATACAGGTAGAATATTTTTCGCTAAACACTATTTTTATTGAAGACTATTTGTTCATTGCTTCTAAATACAACTGGAATTTTAACCTTCTTCCTGGCTTCCAATACACCTAAAATGTTATACCTTCTCCCAGAACTGCAGGGTTGAGTATCCAACTACAAATTTAGTATCTTCATTAGGATGTGTAACTGATGCCTCAGTCTTGGCTATGCAGACAGATTTTCTCATTCCTACCCCAAAACTGCTTCATAAGTGGTCTTTCCTAATTGGTTCATGGCAACTCTGTTCTTCCATTGCTTGGGCCAAAAACATTTATCTTCCTTGACTCTTCTCCTCATATCAGATTTATGTATCTTTTTTAAAAAATATGTTTTTATTGATTTCAGAGAGGAAGGGAGAGGGAGAGATAGAAACATCAATGCTGAGAGAGAATCATTGATTGACTGCCTCCTGCATGCTCCCTACTGGGGATCGAGCCTGCAACCTAAGCATATGCCTTGAGTGGGAGCTAAACCAGGAATTAAACTTCCTGGTTCATAGGTGGATGTTTTACTACTGAGCCATGCTGTCCAGGCATAATCTATGTATCTTTATATTCAATACTAGAGACCCGGTGCATGGATTCATGCACTGGTGGGAGGTGTGGCCTGTGAGGATCAATCTGCTGTGGGAGCTCCACTCATCCTGGTCAGCCAAGCAGCACTCCCACTGTGGGAGCCCACTGACCACCAGGGTGCAGTTCCTGCATGGGGCGTCTGCCCCCTGGTGGTCAGTGTGCATCGTAGCAACTGGTCAACTGGTCGTTCTGGTGTTCAGTCACCGGGCTCTTATATATATAGATTTCAAGAAATCCTCTTATTATCTATCTCCAAAACATATCAAGAATTTGACCATACCTCAGCACCTCCTACACTGTGACCCTGTTTTAATCCCCTACCATCTTTTGCCTGGATTTTTTTAGTAATCTCTAAACTCCTGCCCCTCTTTCTTCCTCTTTAGTTTATTGTTGTCTCTCCCCACAACTCTCCCAACACACCCCTTATTCCAGACTAAGCCTCCACTCAGAGAGACCATCCCTTCAGACTGTCCAAACATTGCTCATCACGTGAGCCAGGGATGTACAAAAGGACACGTGGCACTACTGAGGTTGGATAAGATAATCTATTTGGGGGCAGAGCTAGTATACAAAATTCCATTTCTATTTATTTTTTACACTGAGTGTTACTAGTATGCAATATGCAAACTGATGCTGATGGCCTCACTTAGCTGTAGAAACAGGAGGTGTTCTGAGGGTAGGAGAATGTTCCCCAAAACAAGAAGTGTTGGGGTGCTCACATTCTTTCATGGTTCTAGCAGACTGTGGGAAATTTTAGTTTAAATATGCCTGATTAAGTTGTTTTATGGATCATATTTTCAGAAAAAAAAGGAAAACTTTATTATACTCAATGCTGAGATGAGCAATGATCACAAAGTCTTTTTATCACAAAAAAAAAGTTTAGTGGTTTGGTAATTTTAAAGCTAAGTTGGCATTTTTTTTCTTTTAAAAAAGATAAGTGTTTTGACATCTCTGGCCTTTTCTGTGAGGAAAACTAGCTCTCAGGACCCTGCTCCCCTGTAAAACTTTAAAATATAAATACACACCTTCAAAGAAGGTGGTATTTGGATCATGAGTTAAAAAATGTCCAAGTAAATTTGATACGGAAAGAGCATTTTAAGAATGGAAGTTTACAAATGTTTTCATTATTATAAGATGTCATTGCTGATTGGTGTGTGCAACCTATCAAAATGCCTCATCTGACACTTTAAAAACTTCTAATTTAATTATCTAACCAACTTAACTTTTTCTAAACAAACAGTTTAAATAGTGTTTTAACCCATTTGTACATGTGTGTTATACATACATGCAAATGTGTGTGTGTGTGTGTGTGTGTGTGTGTGTGTGTGTGTGTGTGTCTCACACCAAAACTGCCTATTGCCCAAAACAATTGATTGATATTCAGTGAAGGTACATATGCAGCAAAGATAGCCAATTCTTAAAAAAACAAAATAGAAAACTTGAACATAACTTGTAGAAGGGATTGAAAACAAGACTTAGGTGAAGCTATGTCAGGGCACTTACCCATTTGGAACTACACAACGGTGAGCAAATGTTCAATGAGGCATTGTTAGTAATTACAAAAAAGATGAATTCATCTAAATGTACATCGCAATGGAAATGGACAAATAAATTGTGGTCTATTTGCACAATGTAATTCTATACAACTACAAAAATGAGGGAACTGGAGTTATATGCAATAATTGGATCATTTTCAAAACCATTTTTTGAGCAAAAACAAGTTGCAGAAGGATATATAAACATTGAGACAATTTTTGTTATTTAAGAACATAAAAATTTTAGATATGTCCTTATGTAATAAAAGTGAAAACACATACATGGAAGTGAGGCAACAGTTGCTTCTGGAGGTGAAAAGGGGCCTGGGGAGGGTGCTGCTGAGCTTATTTGAGTAATCATGTGGGGCAGTGATACCTAGGTTTCCCTTTTATTATTCTCTGTGCTTTTATGCACACCTGAAATATTTCATAATGAAAAATGTTTTGGCTATTAAAGATGATTTTCTTTAAAATTACTTGGAGGAAATTACAACAATGACAAATTTGTAGACTTATATCCATGGCAAAAAATCTGAGATGCTCTATTAATTTTAGAAAGCTGTCATGAAACTGAGGTGGGCTTTTGAAAGTGTGGGTTATCTTATTTTTCTAACCATTGAAGAAACTCCCTCCATGTAGTCAGTATAAAATACCTAGATGGCTATAACCTTTTAGAATCTAAAAGCAGATAGAAATGTAGGGAGGATGGGGGTGAGCGCCAGTCAGTATATTCTGCTTTGGACTTGAAGCATCTTTCTATAGTCCTCCAACAGTTTCTGTCTTCCATATCCATAAGAAAATCAAACAAAAATGCATTAGTAATCGTAAAAATCCATTCTCATTAAATCATGTTGAGGTCAATTTCAGATTAGATTTTCCAAGAGACTCAAGTAAACCTCAGGTAGAAATCTACATGTCTAAGCCAAGATCAGGAAAGCTTTCTATTTATTTAACTTGGGGAAATACTTCTTTTCAATGTATTTAATATGTAACTTCCACTTAAGAAATTTAACTCTGTAATACTAACATTGTTCACCTATGTCTTATAACTAAAAAGGCAATATTTAATAAAACAAAACATTACCAATTTAGCAGAAGTAAAATAGGTTGTGATTGAATCTCAACCTAAAGATGAGGTGAAGAAAATGTAAATGCAAAGTATTTTGACAAGCCATGTTAGCTCCTTTTAAATAAAAGAGGTATGGATTTGTGAAGAGGAGAGGATTTGTGCTTAGAAGTATCCAATTAAATGCATGACTTGGACAGTCATTATAACTTAGCTTCACTTTCCTAACTTGTAAAATGACAATAATAAGATTATTTTGAGGCTCAAGTAAAAATAAAGCATACAAAACTTCATTACTTGACTTTTTAAAATGCCAATTTGCCCTAAGTAGCCAAAAGATCCCAACATAAAAAGTTGAAGAGATCCCATCAGGGATTCATTGTCATTTTCTGAATTGCTACACTCATCTCCAAATTATTTAGAAAAACAAAAGACTTGCTTTTCATAAATAAATATGAAGAAAATGTGTTTTTTTGGGGGAAACAACAGCATATTTCTGTTAATATTTCTTCTTTTAAAAAAATAAAATTATGAAGGCCTTTGTGCCCCAGGTTCAAAAATGTTTGTTTATATGATAAAGATATGGTCATTAAAAATGGAAAGCTATGAGCCTTCAGGTTGTAAAGATAATACTCTGAGAAATAAGTTTCAGGAATTACTCTCTGTAAAGGCATAGAGCAGGCTCTCAAGGCATTGCCAGTCATGTAAGAAAGACAAACATATACACGAAGTTGAAAACCACTAGATTCCAGGTCCACCACTTGCAGTTGTGCAGTTGGGACCTGGCACAACACCAGGTGGTATAATTTCACATAGATTAGGATGGGAAAGTATGAAGCTATTTGCTTACGTTGGATTTCAGATACTGTGCTGTTGCCACATATGAATATGAGGATGACCAAACTCCCTCTTCAAAATCATTCCCAGCTCAGTGGGTATGAGAATCCTTTTCACATCCCGTGTGTCCACGGTTCCCATGTCAGGGTTCAGCATCTGGAGAAGGCTGCACACAAATGAAGAGAGACTGGAAAAGCATCAATTTTGGAAATCATCAGGGCCATGCCTGAGTCCACCTCTAGGGGGAGGACACCACCAGCTCTGGCTTTGCTATCCCTTTATTAGGGCTAAGTGATACATCCATGTCCTTTAGGTCAGGAAGTTCCAACAATGAAATCAACCAGCAAGAATTAACATAAGACTAAAAGTGTGGAAGTTTTTTCAATTACCAATGTGTCATCTAAACAATATGTGAATAGTTCATACTTAACATAAGACTAAAGAAGGCGTCTGCTTTAGCTACCAATGTCTCACCTAAGCAGTGAGTAAACAGATCCATTAAGGTTTGACCAGGTTTCTTGTTTGTTCTGTTTACATCTCTATTGGTGAGGTAATGTCTGGTTTCCTGCAAGTGGGGAAGACAGTGCAATGACAGACACATAAACAGATAATTACAAAAGAAGGTGGGAGTAGTAAGACAGCAGTAAGCACAGAGGAAGAGAATCTCCATAAGGCTGAGGCCTTATGGAGAGTCGATACCTGAACTGCATCTGAAAGCAGGAATAGCAGTTAATGCAGAGAAGGTAGGACAGGTGTGTTCTAGGGCCATGGGCTGTCACAACTGAGAGACAAGCAAGAGTTTAATGAATCCATGGAGCTGAAGCAGGTTGGTGTATGGGACTCTGTGGGGCGAAGCATTGGGCCAGTGATCGGCAAACTCATTAGTCAACAGAGCCAAATATCAACAGTACAATTGAAATTTCTTTTGAGAGCCGAAAACCAACTTCTGTGCATGGGCCACGAAGTTTCAATCACACTGTACGCGGTGTTTTGTGGAAGAGCCACACTCAAGGGGCCAAAGAGCCGCATGTGGCTCTCGAGCCTTGGTTTGCCAACCACTGCATTGGGAAATAAAGATCTGATTGCTTAAAAAGCCAGATCTGACTTTGTGATGTGGTCCATCATTACCGCCACAGAGAAGACTGTGAGCTTTGGACTGGTTCAAATCAATGAAGTCCTATCTTCTATTGTTTACCTTATCAAGCCTAGATTAGATGAGCTTAACCTAAAACTTTATGTTCTATTATAACCATGTTTGTGTGCCTTCCATTGGACTCATTAACCCTACTGATTACTTCCATCTCCTGGCTTACTAGTACTTTCTTGAGTCATGTATCACTGACAGTTCTCTAATAATTCTCCATCTCAATGAATTAGACTTAGACACTCCAGATAATGTTTTAAAACATGCCATCCACATACAACTCATTTCTTTTCATTTAAAATAATGCATATTGAGGGGAACCAAGATGGCGGCATAGGTAAAACACCTATCTTGCCGTCATACTAGCAATTTTAATACTACAACTTAACGAAAGAACAAACACCTTCCAGAATCACGAGAAAGCTGGCCAAGTGAAAATTCCACAAATAAAAGTGAAAAGAAGACACTGTGACTCGGAGAAGCGGCGGCAGACAGCATTGAAAGATTCGCGCGGAGAGAAGTTTGGAGCGCATGCCAGCGGAGAGGGCGGGTGGCTGAAAAACGGCCAGTTTTCTTGAATGGGGAGACAAAGACATCCCACTGGACTGATTCTCCAGTTCTGGGCGAAGTCCAAGGAACCCACTATCACACGGGGTGAAAACTGGATAGTGGGAGGGCACGCTGAAGCTCGGGTGCTGCAGGGGTCTCCCGTCTTGTGGAGAGGGCAGTTTGTGCGAACAGCTCAGCTGCATGACTGTGCAGAGAGCGCTCTGCAACTTGCTCTCTCATTCGGAAAACCGTCAGTCTGCTTTGTTTTATGACCCTGGGTAAGACATTGGGCGTGCAGACTCATTTGGGGAGAGTCTGAATTCCCCGGCAGCCGGTGGAGCTCGGCAGCGGCTCTCTCTCAGAGGTGCTGGCAGCCATTGCCACTGACACAGTGTCCCTGGGGCCGCATAGGGCGGAGCCAACACTGTCTGCTCGGCCCAGAGACTCCGCCCATCCAACCTGAGCACAGCTGAACTTCACAGACAATTGGCCTGGAGGTCAACCCCTCCAAGTGCTAACAATGATTAACTGAGCTTAACTTCAGCAAGACTGTGCAACCCATATCCACCTCAGGTAACTGGGGAGGCTGAGCCACTGTCCCTAGTAGGAAGTCTACCACACAAAGCTAATTGACCAACTTAGGGAAGCAGCCACCATGCAGAGACATGGAAAGAAATCAGATGTGAAAGAAATGGAGGGAAAAAAACGACTGGACATGGAATTCAAAACTACGGTTATAGGGTTTTTCAAGAGGCTCCAACAAAAGGTCGAGGCCTATAAGGAAATAAGCAAGACTGCAAAGGAAATGAATGAGTCCTACAAGGAAATGAACGAGACCCTCAAGGATATGAACAAGACCTGCAAGGAAATGATCAAGACCAACGTGGAAATGATCAAGACCAACGTGGAAATGAATGAGTCCTACAAGGAAATGAAGGAGACCCTCAAGGATATAAAGGAGACTCTCAAGGATATGAAAAAGGACCAACCAGAAATTAAGCATACACTGACTGAAATAAAAAATATTATACAAAGACCTAAAAGTGCTCTGGAGCACCCCAAGAACCAAGTTAAAGATTTGAAATACAAAGAGGGAAAATCCACTCAGCTGAAAAAGCAAGAAACCAAAAGAATCCAAAAAATTGAAGCTAGTGTAAGGGGCCTCTGGGACAACCTCAAGCATACCAACATCCGAATTATAGGGGTGCCAGAAAAAGAGAGAGGGCAAGACAATGAAAACCTATTTGAAGAAATAGTGACCGAAAACTTCCCACACCTGGTGAAAGAAATTGACTTAGGAGTCCAAGAAGCACACCGAACCCCAATATATAGGAACCCTAAGAGGACCACACCAAGGCACATCATAATTAAAATGCCAAGAGCAAAAGACAAAGAGAGAATATTAAAAGCAGCAAGAGAAAAACAGATGGTTACCTATAAGGGAGCACCCATACGATTGTCAGCGGATTTCTCAACAGAAACGATGCAGGCCAGACAGGAGTGGCAAGAAATATTCAAAGTGATGAACAGCAAGAAGCTACAACCAAGATTACTCTACCGAGAAAAGCTATCATGCAGAATTGAAGGTCAGATAAAGTGCTTCACAGGTAAGAAAAAGCTAAAGGAATTCATCACCACCAAACCAATATTATATGAAATGCTGAAAGATATTCTTTAAGAAGAGGAAGAAGAAAAAGATGAAACTGTAAATTAGGAACAACAAATACACATCTATCAACAAATGAATCTAAAAATCAAGTGAATTAATAAGCTGATGAACAGGATAAACTGGTGAATGTAACAGAATCACAGACATAGAGAGGGAATGGACTGACAACTCTTGGGGAGATAGGGGGTGTGGTAAGTGCAGCAAGAGACTGGACAAAAATCATGCAACTATGGGACAGGACAGTGGGGGGGGGCGTGAGGGCAGAGGGTGGGATGGGTACCAGGTGGAGGGGAAGTATAGGGTGAAAAAAAAAGGGGGAACAATGTAATTAATAAACTGAACAATAAAGATTAAAAAAATAAAATAAATAAAATAAAATAATGCATATTTGTGCTTATCTAATTATAGAAGTGATTACACAATTTACTTAACCAATTTGGTATTGATAGGCCTTTTCTTTTTCAGTATTTATTACCATAAATAATGTGAGATTAGCAACCTTATATGAAACCTCTGTGATTTTAAACATGTCATTTGACATCTGTGTTTTTCTCCTGAGAGTGTATTTATTAGAAGTATAATTGTTGAGCAAAAAAAGGGGTATATTAACCATTTTTTAACATATTGTGAAATTGCTCTCCATAAAAGTTGTTCAGGTTTACCCTCCTCCTCTTATGGGAAGGAATTGTCTGTTTCTCTACCTTCTTAGTTATTGTGGGAATTCCAGAATAGCAATCAGGGGGAACGTCCCTCTGTTGATATTTATTCTACTGGTACATCAGTGTTTGCTCCATGCAAACAGCAGGTATGACTTTTTTGGTCCACATTTTAAAATCAGGAGATTTAACATAAAAATTTAGATTTATGGCTTTTCTGGATGAAAAAAAAGATACTTGGAAACACTATGCCCACAAGGTATAACCAACTAGAAGGAGGGAATGTTGCCCCCTTGAGAGAGGGCAGATTCCTCCAGGTGATTCCACCTACCTGGCTTCACTCATTTTTGTTACCTGCCTGGCCCCTGTCAGCCTTTACATTGGAAACCCCACTCTAAGTACTGCTTCTTTACAGAAATAATAGTAAAATACTATTGGAACAGAATTCTAATACAGACTTAGATATACTGAACATCAGATCAAGAACCTGAAATAATTTTACAACATAAGGTTAGCTTCTGAATTAGTGTATCCTACCCAATCTATATTATTATAGACTTTACCATAATATTTTACATAAATATACACATAATTTATGTATGAAGTAGTCATAGCTACAGATATAATTGCTAATCTATCATTAGAAATATATACAATTATAGAATTCAAATAAGAAATATAAGAATTTTATTCACACATACCTTCCAATTTAATTCAAACTCAAACTGCAATAAGTTTACTTGGAAAAATAATAGCCAATTAAAATGTTTAAAAATGTACCCTGTGATCAGAGGACAGAATTATATTCATTTCATTAAGTTCAAAAGTGTAATTAGACATATATTCATGCATGGTGTCTGGATTTCATAGGCAGCTAGTTGTACAAGACCATGTGGGAATTAAAGCCTATAAAATAGATATTCTGAAGTCTTTCCAATTACAACATAAATACAAGCATACAGAGTAAAGATGGCAAAACCCTCAGGAGAAAGCTGAACAAATGATAAGAATATTAGCACATACCCTTTGTCAGAATAAATTGGCCTGAGGTTTTATTTTAGTAAATCTTAGTTAAACATATCAAGAGAATTTATGACAAGATTTGAAAGTAATGTAGAGTTCTTTTAAAGCACCGGGTTTGGGGTCTAAGATGTCCTATATAAAGTGATTTACATGACAAGTAGGAAAGAGGATGTTTTACAGGTTTGTTTTATTTCAATGACGTTTAAGGTAAAAATAAATGCCTTCTTCACCAGGCATCTGTTGCCCTGCAAATATGCATGTAACAGTAGCAATAGATTAGATGAATGAAGAATTTAGAAGTGTGCTTAATGTGGTTAACTTAAATTATCACAGTATCTGCTATACCACTTTTCCAGGTCTTAATACCACTTTAGTTTTTTATTTATCAAGGAGAGGTTCAAACATATACAAAAATAGATGAGTAGCATAAGGAATCTCCATGTACCCATCACCCAGCCCCAATGACTACTAAATAGCCAATTCTGCCACATCCCTATCCCTAACCACCTTGCCCTTTCTGTATTAATTTAAGGTAAATCCCAAATATACTATTTCGCCCATAAATGTTTCAGTATGTATCTCTAAAAGATAAGGATTCTGTTTTTCTTAAACTCTACCATGATCACACCTGAAAAAAATAAATATATCCACAATCTTCTCAAATATCATATAGTGTTCAAACTTCCAATTGTCTCACAAATGTCATAATTTTTATGACTCATTTTTTAAAACCAGGTTTCAAATAAAGTACTTTCATTTTAGCTGCTGACTCATCTTTCATGTTGCTTT
Source organism: Antrozous pallidus (assembly GCA_027563665.1). NCBI lineage: Eukaryota > Metazoa > Chordata > Mammalia > Chiroptera > Vespertilionidae > Antrozous > Antrozous pallidus. Next base: position 24,423,706 of record CM050514.1, read on the forward strand.
TTATTGATAGGTTCCTTCTCCATCTCTCTCTCTTTTAAAAAATTTAGTTAATAAAGCTTAGGTTTTAAAATAAATTATAGGGAATCAATTTCAAACTTGTTTTTTGTCTTTCAGAACACTAGTATCTGATTAAAATGGAGGAAAATGGAATCAATGTATGGCAGCATATATGAATAAATGTGTATGTGTGTGTGTGTGTGTGTGTGTGTGAGAGAGAGAGAGAGAGAGAGAGAGAGAGAGAGAGAGAGAGAGAGAGAGAGACAGAGAGACAGAGAGACAGAGAGAGCGAGAGATGCAGCATTTTAAGAACACTTCACAACAATGTGATCATTCTTTCACTCTTGCACACGTTCATTTATTTACTTTTCTTTCCATCCATCCACCCATCCATCCATTTATCCACCTATCCCTCCCATCTGTCCATTCAATAGGACTCTGTCAACACTCGACCTGCCATCAATCCTCTAGCCAGTGGGGCCTGCCAAGTAAAATAAGACATTAATCCTTGCCCTCAAGTGGCTTGTTCATTTAAGAATCACAATTACAAACAAATACTATGTGATAGATGCTCCAATGGTTCTTGCAGCCCGTTTGCACAGGGAAGAAAGAATTGTCTCTTGGTGTTCAGTTTCTGACTCTGTTCTTGATTTCTAAATCTGGTCAACATGGGCATTCTGTGCCTGGGGGATTATTTCCAGTTTAACATTTCCTGTTGCAGGAATATCAGCCTCTTCTTATATAGCTTCTGTTTCTTAAAAAGCACTGATTCCAGTCTTAGCATGCACCTGCATGCATTATCTCCTTCCTCAGTTAATTCAATGTTTGTCAAGTGTCCATTGAGATCCAGTCCACTCTGCACTCTGTAGAAATGTTCGCCTGCTGCACAAGGTGGGCATGGCTGGTATATACCTGGATGGTGCATATGTGTGACCTGCCTATACCCTTAGCAGATATTCCTCCACACGCCTAGAACAAATTAGTTTCATAGTGTTGCCTTCACCAAACAGTGAAAACTCTCCCCTCCCTCCTTAGTATATCTGAGAGCTTCATATAATCCTTTTAAAGAGCCTACATTAAATTTTGATGCTTTGTTGTCAGATCAGGAAAGCCTTGAAGCCAGGTCCCCCTATCAAACATGATTAGATGTTATCTTGTCCTGATTTCTATGTCTATAGTCAGGTTCTGCTTAACCACCCAAATCTAATTCAGTGGACCCAAAGACCTATAGCTACTCCTCCAGGAGTTATATGAGTTGCTGCCTCTGTCAGGCCAATAAGTATCTACTTACACTTTCCTCCTGAACAGTATCATTTGCTGTACATGTGCAGAACTAGAAGGGCACTTAAAGGGATTCCCCCACCAGAGAGCTCTGTCTCAGTGTGAGGTTAATAAACAAATTAGGTCCCAAATAAATTATCTTAGCTGTGAGCACTTAGGATTTAACATAGGAAATACCCACTGAATTAAGCTGTTCATTTCTGCATGCACTTTGATGTGATTATTAAATAATACTTTTAGAAGGTTTGTTTTTACTTAAAGTATCAACTATCTATTGTAAATAATTTTGACAGTGCAAGAAGAGCCCAAGTTTAGATATGGTCAGTTGTTGTCCATCTTAAATGGGGCAGAAAATCTATTATACTAATGTGCATTTGGAGTAGGCAGATTTTTAAATAAATTGTTTATGAATTAAGTGAGTTTTAATTGGGGAGGATGAGTGATGTCCAGTGTGGTCGATCTTATTAAAATGATAAATCTTTCATGCATGAAGTTTTAATATTTCAACCATGAGATTAGAACTGTTGTGTTGCAAATCTCATTTAAATTGTTTGCCAAAGGCTTGTATTAAAGACAATTTATAATGATATCAAGTCATCATGGACAAAAAGCAATGATAGATAATTTTAGTGGGTTTCAGAAGAATTGTTCATCTAACAAAATGGTTGCCCAGTCAAATTTGATGCATCTGTTAAAGAAAATGTTTAGTGATGTGCTACTTACCTTCAGTAGTTTATTACTTTTTAAAAGTATTAAAATTAGTTTATATCTAGAGAAGGAACTCCGATTCTTTTGTTACAATGAATAATGCAAAGTTTTCTTTAAATGCATGCAGTCCTATTTATAAAAGAACACCTGGGTAGCTTTATTTTGAGCTTAGAACAAAACATAAAATTGTTGGGAACTTGATATTTAAATGTGCTCATTTGCATTCTTAGGCAGATCAGCAGTGTAAAATAGCTTTGCTGAGGATATAGCAATCCAGATCAGTCATGCTCTGACTACCAGTCACCTTCCAGGAGAGAGAAAGAGAATGATAAGGCCATCAAGATGCCAGTAGTGATCCTATTGCCCTCAGAAAGAAACAAAGGCCAGGTCTTGATCTCTCCATTAATGATGGCAGAGAGAGAAGAGCTGCTAGCAGCAGATTCTCAACTGTTACTCAGGTCTCTGTCCCCTTCCTTTCACTCACTCCTGGTTTAAATGTGTCCTTTCCTGCACTCTGCCCTGCAGCATGTACCTGAGTGCACTTGCAAGCAAACACACTCTCTCTCTCTCTCTCTCTCTCTCTCTCTCTCTCTCTCTCTCTCTCTCACACACACACACACACACACACACACACACACACACACACTCTCTCTCTCACACAAACCAACTTATTTCTATTGAAATCTCCCCAGTGTTTTCTTCCCACATTTTTGGGGAAAGTTGGTTTCAGGGACCACATCAGCCTCAGAATACTTTATACCCTGAGCTGAGTCAAGGGCAGCGGTGCTGGGCAGTTGCCTAGAGCACCTGCCTACAATGGGAATGAGATGGACCACCATGGGAATAAATCCAATACATTTCCATACATAATTCCTTAACCCAAAAAATGCAATTTGGTTTTGCTCCTAGAGAAGAAGAAAGAATCCTCAAATGAAAAGTGGAAATCAAAATAAATGTCTTTATCTGAATACTCCACCCCCTGTTAAATAAGTTTTGTATGTGTACACAGCAATGTCTATGTTCGGTGTAGATCACCAACTTGACTGGCTACCTGATAGTCTCTGATGTCAGCTGTCAGAGTCCATGAAAATTTGGGAACTTAATAGGGCTGTTTTCTAGTAAAAAGTCTTAGTACCCACAACCATGTATCCTCGGCCATTGTCATAGGCTGTGGATGTCAAACACTTCTCAGGTATATATAATGTAAAAGTTGTGGAAATAAAGGGAAATCCAGTGAGTGAAAATGGGTTTTAGCAAACCTTCATTCCAAACATACCACTTTTATTAGGGGAAAATCATTTCCTCCTCTCCTTATAAAGGTTATAAACAAATAGTGAATAAATGGTAAGTTGAAGGAAAATCAAATTACTTTTCAAGGTGGAGGCCCAAGGTATTCATTTAAAACTAGGATGGGCCCCAGTTGGTTTGCTTTGGCGGATAGACTGGAAATCCTCAGACTGAAGAGTCCCTGGTTTGATTCAGGTCAGGGGTATGTGCTCTGTACTTGGTTGCAGGTTCCATCATTGGTTGGGGTGCAGGCAGGAGGCAACCAATTGATGTGGCTCTCTTACATTGATGCTTCTCTCTGTGTGTATCTCCCCCTCCCTTCCACTCTCTCTAAAAATCAATGGAGAAATATCCTCAGGTGAGAACAAAAAAATTAGGCTGGATGTAAGGATGTGCTATCTGAGTGACTGATAAAACACCTACCTTTGATGACTGCCACCTACTCTCCTGGTCTTTCAGGCTGATGGCCACATCTGGGTTGCAGCAACTTTGCCTTTCTCTCAACTCTCTGTCCACCACCCTTAGACTGGTAGCCTCCAGTCCAGGCCTGAGACAGAGCTGCTGAAGGAGCTCGTGCTGGCTTGACCGCCATAGGGGTCCTGGCTTCATCGTCCTTCTCCCACCCACCCTTATGCGAGCTCTTCCCCCTTCCCCAGACTCCTGGACTTTATTCTTACAATCTCTTCTACCACCAGCCTTACAGCTTCCTAGGGAATATTCACCTCTTCTCTCATTCAGGCTGCCACCTCTCCATGGTGTGCTGCTTCCTTCTGCTATGTGTCCTTGGAGTGCTGCTGTAGAGGGCCACCCAGGAGTGGTGAGTCAGAGGCCCATTTTCTGCTTTCTCAAACACATACCAGAGCCTCCCACTGCCGCTCCAAGTGTGCACTCTGACTGCGGAACCCATCCTTGTCTCTGTGCCTGTTCCATATGGGCACTGCATTGCCCAGAATATTATTAGATTCTGCTCACAAGAGGCCAGAAAGCTGAAATCCACGTGCAAAGGGTCACGAGGACCCTTCTTGTGTCACACGGAATACAATGATTTTTAACAGGAAAGCAACAGCTACATTTCCGCCTCTAAAAATCTTCAGGAGTTAAATTCTCTTCTGATGATTCATTTCCCTTATCCAGAACCTCACCAAATTGCACCTCACCCAAATCTATTGGTTTGTGGTAGGGTACATAGTACTTGGATGTACCCCCAAGAGACGCTAAAAGACTTTAAGATTATATTAGAGTGAAAGTTGGATAATTTTTAATTAATAGAACCTTTATGGGATAAGTTTTAACTAATACACATGAGAATCAGGCACTACTTATAATGATAAATTATCATTTAAAATGCAAAGTGTGCAGATATACTAGGGAATAGCCATATTAATTACTCACGACAGCCATTAAAATGTTTCCTGGAGATGCTTCATGCCATCTTCACCACCTGGGATGCCCTTCTGTTTTCTCCCTGATAATGTAAGTCCATCATTTTTTCAAGATAGAATTTAAGCCTCATCTTTTACAGGAAGTCTTCTCTTTCAACCCCACCAAAACACACCTGCATGGAGTTTGCCTTATAACTAAGTTCCTTTCGGGTTAACACTCTTCTTTATTTTCTTCATGGAGCTTAGCAAAACTGCTAGCATGCAAAAGGTCAAATACACTATAGAATTCAAGATACCACACTTACAGAAACTGATGGGCCAATGGGTAAATGACCAAAAAATAATTCATCAATCAATGCAAAAATACATAAACTTGAAAAACCAATCAATAAAGACATACACAGAAGCTTCCATTTGCCAAACAGAAGTATCCTTACCTAAAAGTACAGATTTAGGTTTGAAGGATATGAGTTCAGGCTGTATTTGGCCATTTAACCAAACATCAAACAAGTTATTATACATGTCTTGGAAATCATTTCCATCACCATTTTTTAAAGCACAATACTAAATCAAATGAGAGAGTGCATGAGCAAAGCCCTCATAAGTGATGTAAATGTTAGTAATCACCAGTATTATTTGAATGAAGGAGGAGAAAATCAGGCACAGGAAAAATCTGTGCCATATGCTGGGTTAATCTAGAGATTCTGAAATATGCACTTAGAAATATAATATTTGAACCAGATAAAGATATTGTTTTTCCTTAATATTCAGCATGTTTCTATTTTCTAGCTTATTATTTTGTAATTGATAGCAAAGCTATATATGGCTTTGGGGATTGTGGCATATCTCACATTATTGCCTTGCTGTGGAGTAACATAATCAAATGGAAATGGAGAAAATATTTTGTCAAAAAAAATTTTGTAGGAAAGATGTTGCATGTTCCTAAGTATCTTTTAGCTGTTAACTATTATATAATTATCAACATAAATATAAAAATGGTAAACAATGTTTATTGTTTGCACACAAGTGAGACTGAATTGAAGGCTTTTACTGCCAGTCATTCCCAATGCAATCTCATGAACTTAATAGGCAATCAGACAGTGATTTATCTGACCCATTATTGAGAAAGAACCAAGAGAAAGCTAAACATCATTTGGCTCACTCATGTGCACATTGCAGATACAAAACAGTGAATTATCTGAGCTTTGTCATGATTTTCTCTATGCTTTAAACATATTTAGAATTTGAAAATTTATTTTTATTGCTTCCCTTAAATTTTCCTTTGTTCTATCATAGGAAGAAATACAGGAGCAAAGTAAGTGTAATGGGGTTTCATAAAGGAAAGGCATCTTAAAATCAAGCTGATGGCTACACTAGAAAAATAATTCCCTAGGCTTTCTTAAGGTCAGATGTGTTGTTCCAATGTCATGACCAAATTTCAGCTAGGATAGTTCATTCAGTCTATTATCCCTACAGGAAATGCTTCCTGTGGTCTGCACTGGTTACTGGACTCTTTGTCATGTCACTAAAACTATGAGGGAAAATAGACCCAGAGTTATAGAAGCATGAACCTCATAGGGAAGGCAGGGGAGGGTGTGTGGGAAGAGATCAACCAATGAACTTGTATGCATATATGCATAACCCATGGACATAGACAATGTGGTGATGGGGAGGATGGGAGCAGGCTGGAAGAAGTTAATGTGGGGGAGAGGCAGACCTATGTAATATTTTCAACAATAAAGATTAAAAGAAAAAAACAATTATTTCAGGACCAACAATTATGTCCATTTGAAAAACACAATACAAAGTATTATGCCATGTAAAGAAAAATAAGCCACAAATTACTAATTAGTTTATAGCTAATTAGTAATAACTTTCATGCCCTTCTTATGGATGCAAAGTCGGGTGAGCATGTTGGCATATCTAAATAATGGCACAAATGAGTGTGTAAACTGCTCACTAAGAGAAGTGATGCACGGAAAACGTGCAGTCAGGGAGAGCACACAGATTGGAGATGGAGGGCCAGAGGAGGCTTGAGTTGGGACTGAAAAGTGAGAGGGAATATGACCAAGGCTGGGAATTGAAGAAAGGAGCAGGGACAGTGGGTGTGAAATCTTCCTGATGAGAGAGAATACAGCACACTGATGAGCAGAGGAAGGCTGGGATGCTGGGGTATAGTGTGACAGTGAAGTGCAGAGGGAGGCAGATGCAGACCATTCCAAGCCTTGTAGGGCGGACAGTGTTCCTAGAAGGTTTTACTCGAGCTTTAATAGAAAAGATCATCATTATAAATAAAATTAATTTGTAGAATTCAGCTATGTCATCCCATATTTATCATATTTGATTACCTTTATTTCTAATAATTGAACATTAAAATTTAAATAAGTAAATATTGGGCAGTTATGTATGTAAAGACTTACTTAATTGGTGTTTAACTTATTAAATATTCAATAATCAGAGATTGGGCACTGCATTAGGTACTTTCATACATTATTTTGTCTTCACAGCAGCCAACAAGGTAGACATTTTTCCCATTTGGGCAATGAGGAAACAGACTTCGTAACCTGCCCAAGGTTCACAAGTAATATATGGCAGAGAAATAATTCACACCTTGGCTGGCCTGACTCCACAGCCTCTTTATTGATCTGTCTGCCCATGTTTGTTCTCTGCCCTGAATACTGAAGTAGTGTGTGGTCATAGTTCCAGGGAAACAGTATCCCTTTAGGTCAGTGATGGGCTGTTAACACTGCAGTTTTAATCTTGTGGTTTTCAGTGGCCATAGTCCAGGCCAATTAAAACGTACCCCTAATTCTGGAGTTTTCTACTAAACAGAGAAGAAAAGAGGCAACGTTTAGTGTTCAGGGTCTTATGTGAGTCAAGAATATGTATGTCAAATTACTACAAGGTACACTTTAATAACTTACAATTTTATTTGTCAACTATGTCTCAATAAAGCTGGGGGAGGAAAAGAATTAGCCAGAGAAAATAGATTGGAACAATTTGTAACACAGATCCTAAAATTATCAACTGTGCTAATCCTAGACTTGGAAAGTTCAAACTTAACTTCATGCACCTTGATCCTCTCTGTGATTACTATTGATTGGGATATCTTGGTACTGTGGAGAATACAACCCTTTCAAGGCCCATTTGGTAAAAGAAAACTGGATAACAATCTAAAAATACTGTTGCTGTTTTCAAAATAATGTTCATTGTGCTTATTTCATTAAAAAAAAATGCTGTCCTTTTAATAGTTTGCCTTGTCCAGAGGTCTCTGGATTATTATAGGATTCAGTCAAGGGTCAGTTTCTTTCTAAGGCAAAATGGTCTGCTCCAACTTCCGAACTTCCTTCAAAATGAAAGAGACATGTTTAGTCATGCCCATAATAGAACTGTGTGTCTATTGTATAGATATTAGAGCAAAATAGGTGGGAGCCCTGGTGGAGGAATGGATTTGTTATAATGTACTGACTTCTGTGACAGAAGATATCTGAAATCTCTATGTTTGACTCAATAGTAATTAATTTCTTGCTCTCAAATTCTCAACAGTGATGGGGGTGGACTGTGTTCTGTGCATCAGGCCCATGGAAATTCTTCCATCTTCAATGTGGTCTTCCCCAGGTAGTCCTGGATTCCAACTTCCAACCAGCAGATGGGAAAAGAGAGGAAGAGGAGGATCAAGTGGGAGGCTGTGTGGGCCCAGCTGAGAGTGGTGTAGGTGGCTTTCTGCCACATTCCATCGACCAGAACTCACCTAAGTAGGCAAGGGAGAATGGGACATCTGGCCTAGCTGTGTGCCATGGAGGAGAGGGAAAGAACGTGTGAGTCAGTCTGTGTCACAAGAATGATTTAAGAGAATTGCTTCTCTAAAATTCCATCTCATGTCCTGGATATGAAGAAAGCATAAGCCACACCTTTATGTTAAAGATTTTACGTATCTAAAAATGCTTCTCTGTTTATCCATCTCCCCAAATCTGACAAACATTCCACATTTCCCCCGATTCCCCCTTTTACAATAAGGAGCTTAACCATACATCCTCTCATATTCAGACAAAAGCGAATACAACTACTCCCCATTCTTTTGTTCCCAGTTTCCTCCACTATACAATGAGTATAATATTTGATTGAACATTTATTGAGCACCTTTTATGTACCAGAGCTAAAGTCGGCACCATATGTGAGAAAGACAACAGTGTTATGATAGAGACAAACAAAATTGTATAATACAATAATAGTAAACACCCATGACAGCCAGTATTTCTTGGTAATGTCCCCATTTCTCCCAGATTCTCAACTTATTCACCATCTCATCATTCTTCCAAAGGCATAGAATAGATATTTGGAGGACGATCCACTACTTTCAGAAACACCTCTCAGGCCACTGTTCTAACCCTGAAAACTAGACCAGTGTAACTCCTACCTGCAGGCTCAGCCATTCTAGTCACAGCTAATAATGCTTGTGTCCCTCCAGTCTTTTCTCCTCTGGATTCATCTCATTCTTACTGATCATTATCTTGCTATTTCTAGACTAATAGAAGACTCGTCGTGCTGTGCCCACTTGCCTAACTTGACAACCTAGTCACCTGACCCTAACCTTCCTGGTCTGGACAGTGCTGTTGAGGTCCTTTCCACATCCCTTTCCATCACATCGGTACAGCTAGCAAACCATCCACACGGCTTCGATGGGAGGCCAGGGAAAGCTGGCTTCAGTATAAAACTCTGAATGGCATCTTAGCACAAGATTAACTTTTATGGCTAAATTTAAGTTTGCAAAAAGTATTTTTGTAAAAATAGAATGGCTTTTTTCAGGGAGCTTCGAAGAAATTAACTGTTATAAGTTTTAAACAGCCTAGTCTAAGTATAGTTATAAACAGTGGAAATGAATATATGTATCGCATTAAAGGCAATTCACAGAAGATTAAATTAAATGGATGCATAATAGAGAAGCCAACAGGCACAAACTCATTTGAGTCTTGACACAAATTATTAAACATCATTCTTTTTGTGTGGCCTGATCCGTACGCTGTCATGGATCAAGGGAGATTAGCCATGTTACTGAAGTGAGGGATTGATGTTCTCAAGCAGAAGGGGACCACAGAGGCAGAGCAAATCACTTACATGTGATTATGATGATTACAGTGAAAATCCCTTGGACTTAAAAAAGAAGATCCATGTAATATAAGAAGTCACTCTTTTGAACAAGATAATCCAAGCATTATCCAAGGTTGTTGAGAAAAGGGAGGGACATTTAAAATACAGCCATAAATAACTCAAATACAACAAATCATTAAAAACAAAATAAAACTGCCATAGCAGTTTGTTGAAGAAAAAGTCATATTGGACTCAAAGTTTTATTATATTTTCCCATTGGTGATTTAAAGAATTGACTTATTTTCCTTACTTACAAGCTGTTTAAAAAGTAATAATTAGATGAATAAAAAGATATTTTTGTGACCTCTTTCAAATTCCTCATCTACAACCGGGACTTCAGAACTTTTTGAGAACATTTCTTATTTCTAACCACCTAATGCCTCCTTTTGTGTGACAGTAGCAATAATTTACTGTACGTAATTCCTTGCATTAGCCAAGAAGCTGAAGACATATTTCACAGCATCAATCTTGACATAGTGGAATCACATCCATAGAAGATAAGGGGAACATTGCAGTAGCCATAGGTGTTCAAGTTTTAGAAAGTGTTGATTTTGCATGTCTTTACATACCAGGCAATGCTACTGTCTTTAAGTATTGGTTTTGGGCATATATTAAAAGTGACTGTTATGTATAACTGTCTACAATGTTATTCGTTGGTCAAATTATTAAGTGAAAAAGTCAACATTTTTTTAATTCATGCTCAGTTTCCTTTACCTTACTTAGAATGGCTCTCAATGAACAGATATTATTAATGCTTCATAGTATATTTGTCCTTATTTTTTTAATCTTTATTGTTCAGTTTATTAATTACATTGTTTCCCCTTTTTATCCCCCTATAGCTCCCCTCCACCCTGTACCTATCCCACCCTCCACCCTCACCTCCCCTCCCCACTGTCCTCTCCCATTGTTGCAAGATTTTTGTCCAGTCTCTTGCTACACTTCCCACACCCCTTTTCTCCCCAAGAACTGTCAGTCCATTCCCTCTCTATGTCCATGTCTCTGTTATATTCACCAGTCTATCCTGTTCAACAGCCTATCAATTCACTTGATTTTTATGTTCATTTGTTGATAGATGTGTATTTGTTGTTCATAATTTATATCTTTACCTTTTTCTTCTTCCTCTTCTTGAAGAATATCTTTCAGCATTTCATATAATGTTGGTTTGGTGGTGATGAACTCCTTTAGCTTTTTCTTATCTACGAAGCACTTCATCTGACCTTCAATTATGAATGATATCTTTGCTGGATAGAGTAATCTTGGTTGTAGATTCTTGCTGTTCATCACTTTGACTATTTCTTGCCACTCCCGTCTGGCCTGCATCGTTTCTGTTGAGAAATCCGCTGACAATCGTATGGGTACTCCCTTATAGGTAACCAACTGTTTCTCTCTTGCTACTTTTAATATTCTCTCTTTGTCTTTTGCTCTTGGCATTTTAATTATGATGTGCCTTAGTGTGGTCCTCTTAGGGTTCCTATATATTGGGGTTCGGTGCACTTCTTGGACTCCTAAGTCAATTTCTTTCACCAGGTGTGGGAAGTTTTCAGTCACTATTTCTTCAAATAGGTTTTCATTGTCTTGGCCTCTCTCTTTTTCTGGCACCCCTATAATTCGGATGTTGGTATGCTTGAGGTTGTCCCAGAGGCCCCTTACACTATCTTCAATTTTTTGGATTCTTTTGGTTTCTTGCTTTTTCAGCTGAGTGGATTTTACCTCTTTGTATTTCAAATCTTGAACTTGGTTCTTGGGGTGCTCCAGAGCACTTTCAGGTCTTTGTATAATATTTTTTGTTTCAGTCAGTGTATGCTTAATTTCTGGTTGGTCCTTTTTCATATCCTTGAGAGTCTCCTTTATATCCTTGAGAGTCTCCTTCATTTCCTTGTAGGACTCATTCATTTCCACGTTGGTCTTGATTATTTCCTTGCAGGTCTCATTTATATCCTTGAGGGTCTTGTTCATTTCCTTGTAGGACTCATTCATTTCCTTTGTGGTCTTGCTTATTTCCTTATAGGCCTCGACCTTTTGTTGGAGCCTCTTGAAAAACCCTATAACCGTGGTTTTGAATTCCATGTCCAGTCGTTTTTTTTCCTCCATTTCTTTCACATCTGATTTCTTTCCATGTCTCTGCATGGTGGCTGCTTCCCTGAGTTGGTCAATTAGCTTTGTGTGGTAGACTTCCTACTAGGGACAGTGGCTCAGCCTCCCCGGTTACCTGAGGTGGATATGGGCTGCACAGTCTTGCTGAACTTAAGCTCAGTTAATCGTTGTTAGCACTTGGAGGGTTGACCTCCAGGCCAATTGTCTGTGAAGCTCAGCTGTGCTCAGGTTGGGTGGGCGGAGTCTCCGGGCCAAGCAGACAGCGTTAGCTCCGCCCTATGCGGCCCCGGAGACTCTGTGCCGGGGGCAATGGCTGCCAGCACCTCTGAGAGAGAGCCGCTGCCAAGCTCCACCAGCTGCCGGGGAATTCAGACTCTCCCCAAGTGACTTTGCATGCGCAATGTCTCACCCAGGGTCGTAAAACAAAGCAGACTGATGGTTTTCCGAATGAGAGACAAGTCGCAGAGCGCTCTCTGCACCGTCAGGCAGCTGAGCTGTTCGCACACAAGCTGCCTTCTCCACAAGCCAGCAGACCCTGCAGCACCCGAGCTTCGGCGTGCCCTCCCACTGTCCAGTTTTCACCCCGTATGATAGTGGGTTCCCTGGACTTCGCCCAGAGCTGGAGAATCAGTTCAGTGGGACGTCTTTGCCTCCCTGTTCAAGAAAACTGGCTGGTTTTCAGCCGCCCACCCACTCCGCGGTGTGCACTCCAAACCTCTCTCCGTGCGAATCTTTCAACACTGTTTGCCGCTGCTCCTCCGAGTCACAGTGTCTTATCTTCACTTTTATTTGTGGAATTTTCACTCGGCGAGCTTTCTGGTGATTCTGGAAGGTGTTTGTTCTTTCTTTAAGTTGTAGTATTAAAATTGCTGATTATGACGGCAAGATAGGTGTTTTACCTTTGCCGCCATCTTAGTTCTCCCTATTTGTCCTTATTTTAATAATCCCTTGCATATATGATATCTATGCTTCTGTAAAAAAATGCTTTACTAGACAAGGTAACCTTATGGGCAAGTCCTCCATGAGCATCAGTCCGGTGCATTCAGTAACAGCTATCCTCCCTCTTCCATGGATGCTGATACAAGTGCAGGTGCACTCTCTCCAAACTGTATATATTCCTACGAATACCCAATACTAAGAATATCCTTGAGTTTAAACTTCAAAATAAAAATCACTGCCTATAATGCAATATTGATCCATCAAGATAGTATATAAGAATTTAAAATGCAAATATATATTATTTACAAAGCAAAATCATATTAGAACAAAAATAAAGTAAGTTAAAAATAAAAGGGGAAAACAAAAATAAGAGAAAATAATACACATGCCATAATTACTTTAGTGCATCAAAGTTTAATGACTTTGAATGGACTTAAGATAGAGTAAAGGAAGGAGGATCAAGAGAAGGGTAATGGGCCACTGAATGCTTATGCAAAGTGTGGTGGGCATGTTTGGTGCACATTTTTCTAGCCCTTCTTCCTTCATAAATCTTCTCTATAATGGCAGGTTCTTCAATATAGATATACAGTCCTCAGGTATCTACAAATGCCTCTACTGTGTCCTAAAACTATGTACAATGTCTGAGTAATAATATGAGTACAGAATTTCACTTTAATTCTGACTTTTTCTGTTTCCTTTTGCACATTCTTTTCTTCTCTAGATGCACATCCCTCCCCTCCCCCATTTTACTTAATCATTACTATTTTAGCCGGGCAATAAAAGGGAAAAATGCCCATTATTATTGCAGCATATACACTACACCAGAGAGTAAACTAAAAACTGGTTTTGCTACAAATGTTCCCATGAGAACTGTTGACTTTGAAGAGATGGTTCCTCTCTGGGAGACACTATGAGTACATGTTATTCCAGAGAGGTGTGTTTCTTTAAAATAAAGGCATGTAGGTCTCTACTCGTGCCCCTTTAAGTTCAAAATCTAATTAAAATCTATCTATATGTATAAAAGCCTAAGTTACAGTTCATTCCACCATTCTGATAGCTATGATGTGCACTTACCACCAGTGGGCAGACACTCAATGCACAGGCATGGAAACATGGAACAGACTGATAAATCTTAGAGGAAAGGTTGGAGGTGGAATGGAGAGAGCAGGAAGAGATTACCAAATCTCTTTGGATTTGTGTACCCGTGAGGTCCCTTGGCCTGGCCTGCAGGAATTGGGCCAAAATTGGCAGTCCGACATCCCCTGAGGGGTCCTGAATTTCAAGAACAGGCAGGCCAAGCCTAGGGACCCCACAGGTGCACAAATTCATGCACCTGGTCTCTAGTAAATATATAACTGTATATGGACATACAGACATTTTTTTCTCTCTTTTTTCCTCCTCTCCTTTCCCCATTAGTATTTCTAAAGTAGAGAAATCAATTACTATTTCAAAGAAGAATTTCTTAATGGCATCATATTCACTGTCTTTTCTAATGTCACCTCTAGCTTTTACATTTCTTTAATTTTAATGGTGTCTGTGTTACAAAACAAGGTATTTTTCAAAAGAGCACAAAATAATGCATTTCTCTCCAAGAATTGCCAATGCCTTGGCCATTTTCCCTTCCGTCATCTCAGGAATGCATAAGTCTTTCTACTCACAGGAATTTCCCTACCAGCTACCTGAAATAAGGTAATTAAGGATGAGATTCTCCTAGGAGAACATTAAAGAATTTTTTAACTCCCCGAAAATTGATTTCACACAGAGTCACTAAAGTTAGTCTCTCTTCCATTTTTGCCCTTCTAGGAGGCTATCTTGAGTTCATTTCAGTGAATTCCCTAAATCCTGGTACACACTTAAAGTTGCATTTGAGGAAGTGTTTAGCATCCCATTTTCAGAAACTTTTACGGGAGAAAAGTCAGTGTTATATTTACTAAGGAAGACTTTCAATGTACATGGAACAGTGGTGTGTTGTTTTTTTCAATGAAATAATAGGGAAGACCAGGAATATATAACAGGTTTTGCTGCATTGCCTAAATGTAAAAGATTTAAACATCAGTTTTATTTATTTGTTTTTAACATATAGTGAGTGGCCAAAAGATGCATGAGCAATTTAGAATTGATGGAAGCAGAATAGAGACTCTCAATAAGCTATATTAGCTACTCCCTGGTATTGGCTGAATAGATTCTCTAAGCTTAGAAAAGCCATCTTAAGTGCTCTCTCTTGGTTCTTGAGAAAAGCTTCCCATAGTCCTGCAGGTGATTCCAGCTGTGTCTACATCTGCAAACTGGTTTCACTGTCCTACTTCAGATAGTCTGCTTACTTAACAACAAAAGCAAGTAAAACAATAACAACAACAAATCTCTTAAAATCCTTTCTAAACTTTCCTGGGCAGGCAAACACTCCTCCAACTACTGAGTTTTTCAATAATGTTCTTCAATTTTTAAAAATAATAACTGTAAGCAGGGAATTAAAATGGGGGGAAACCCACCCTTCACACTATTTCTATAGATCTGAAATATCTAAAAAAAAAAAAAAAAGAAAGGAAATATGCAAATAACCATATAAGGCAGCTTACATCAAATTGAATAGCTGTGAATCTAAGTTCATCCATACGTCAAATTGTAAGCATTTCAGACAAAAAATACAGTGTTTGTTCAGAAACTACTGCCACCTTGATAAGAGGTCTTATCAAGACAACTATAACAGTATTTCATTTTATACAAACTGCTGTGAATTGTAGCTTTTAAAAGATTCTTATCATTCTTGCTTTTCCTTTTCATCTGTTCCTCTGCATCTCCCTTCCTCCTTCTTCCCTGCACTCCTCCCACCTCCCCTCCCTCTACCCTCAGCCTACTAGGGCAACTTGCAGGTCCCACCCCCTCCTTCTTCAGAGAAGGAAAGAGGCCCACCTTGTGTCCAGTGTACAAGCATATTGTAAGGGGGAAAAAGCATACTTAGCTATGGCCTAAACATGCACTGCCTGTCCTCGGACCTGTGAATTTTCACTACAGGAACAGTTGTTACATTGTTCACTTTTCCAGCAAAGTAACTAAAAGGAGGCTAATGCATTTTAACCATCGCCTCTATCAATGAGCAAAAGTTGGAGCCCAAAACTGGTGATATGATGCAAATATTTTGAATATATTTACAGTATACATAACCTCATATGGGTCTTGGTCCCAAAGGAAGGCAGATTTTTGAAATGGCCTGCTTTATTTTCAGAAAACACAGACAGACCTTAAGTAATTTTTTAGCAAGACCACCATGGCACCATTTTTGGCCTCAGCTGTACCTCCTGCCACAAAAGCAGTGAGGAAGGTGCCAAGGTCGGGGGAAGGTTCTTCTAGTTTCTGGCAACAGGAGCCATAGATGGTTAGAAGTGTATTTTTGCACTAACCTTCTCTTTTACTTACATATAAGGCTCAGGTGTAGATGACTCGAAGAAAAGAAAAGGAAAATATGGTCTGGGTAAACATTTACTTTTTAATTTACTCTTAATTTCTTGAGGCCCATTATGTGTTTATCAAGGCGTGTAACAGCTTTAAGTTAACAGTGCAACAATGCATCGTTAAGTGTACACCAGATGTTCCTTTTCTGGCACCTATTACTGGGAGCCCTCAACTTGCCTGTCAAGCAGAGGGAAAAATGTGTGTTCTCCTTTAATAACGAACACTAACCCATCAAAACAAGAAGCAATAACAGAAAGGCTCTGACACATTGCTTTGATAAAATACTGCCTGGAAGCTCATTAGTGTAACAGGCTACAGATGAGCCAGCATACCCACTCCTCAGCCATATTCTTGAGGAGCTGAGTAATAAAGACACTCGACAGAAGGTTAAACCTAAGGATTGAACTGCTGATGCAGTTGGAAATGATGGGTACATCGGTTGCCCTTGTGAATCACAAACACAGAGGACTTGGGAGTTAGATAAAACTGACAGCTAAGCGTATCAGCAAGCCCGTTCAGAAAATGGGCAGTATTCGGTTTGGAGATTATAAACTGAAATGATACCAGGGAAGTTGGAGCAGATGGCTACAGGGCATAAATGTTCTGAAACTGTTTCTTGAGGGTTTTTTTGTGTTTTTTTTTTAAGGAGCTTTTTATAGAGAATGTGCAGTTGGATCTTGGAATGCATTTAAAAGTGGGGGAGTTATAACTAGTTCTTCACTTTTTCTTGTCTGATTACCTCCCAGAGAGAAGTTACTTAAATTGGCTTTCATAGATCCACAGTAGCAAATCCTATGAAAAGATGACATATTTCCCTTGTGGCTAATAGATTTATGGATGCTTCTCCAGATCAAATTGCAACCTGGAAAACTGGTGGTAGAGAGGAGGTGAAGAGGAAGTGGGAGGGTATTATTAAGGCACAAGTAAACGTGTGCTATTCCTTAATTGCACCAAACTAATTGAGACAAGTTGGCATTCCTGCTTTACAGGCAATTGTAATTAATTTTGGATCACAAATGTCTTCAAAGTAAAGTAGAATCAAAACCTCTTCATATGTTAAAATGTTTCATACAGCTTGACTTCTAGGGGAAAAAAATCTTCTCTTTTATCAAAATTGATCAATTCAGGGTTTATGGGGGGAGGGGGGACAATCAGGAATAATAAAGTTAAAAGAAGCTATAAAATTGCTTTGAAATATGTAGAGCACCCATTTTCCAAGCCAAAGCTTTGCCCAGCTTTGGTTTATGGATGAAGTTCAAGTTTATGACACTACAGCATGAAAGTGGCTCTGGGAACCTTTGGTTCTAGGGGTGAAATATTTGGGGTTTTGTCTTCTCCATTAATTCTCCTTTCCTCCTATTTTCTCTTATACTTGGAAACAAAATGCATCAGTGTTCTGTTAACGTTGTGATAGTGAATTGAAGTTCTATGCTCAGCAAGGAAATACAGAAATCCTCTGTTAGGCAATATCCCACGGGCCTTTATCCAGCCTTTCAAAATGCTATTTAGTTTGCTCCAGGTGATAGTGGGTCGTCTATTGAAAGGAATTCAGGAACTTAGTTGGTGATAACAGGAATCATGCCACCCACAGGTCCATTCAGCAATGCTTAAGGATAAGTTATATCTTCCCACAAAAGAATTTCTGAACCTGCCATTTGAGCAATGCCACTGAGCTAGGACTCCTGTCATTGAGAAAATGAAGTTTTGCCTTCCACTGAGTGATCCTTGGGTCCCTCAGTACTGAGATGAAAATAAAGAAATTAACATAAATAATGCAGATTACAGATTTAGTGGTTTCCACAACAAAATTAATAAAAGCAACTGATCCAAGTATTTTGGAACCATTTCCAAATTCTGTTCGTTTGAATGTATTGAAAGGATATTTTTTTTAGCATTAGGAACTAGGATTCAAAGAACTTATATGGATAACCCATAGACACAGACAAAAGTAGTGGTGAAGGCCTGGATGAGGGTGAGGATGGGCTAGAAGGGGGAGAAAAGAGGACATCTGTAATACTTTCAACAATAAAGATAAATTTTAAAAAATAATAAAATGACAGCTTTGAAAAATGAGTTCAGAACAGTATACATTATATATTGTTTTGAAATTTATGTGAATATCTACACTAATAAAAGAGAAACATGCAAATTGACCATACCTCTGCTACATCCACAAGCCATGCCCACCAGCCAATCAGGAGTGAATATGCAAATTGACCCAACCAAGATGGCTACAGCCACGGAGAGAGCAGGAGGCTTGGTTTTCTTGGCAATGGAGGAAACCAAGCTTCCTAGCCTGCCCTGGCCTCTACTCCAGGCTACAAAGTTTCAATTGTAGAAGATAAATAAATCCCAGATACCAGGGCCTCTGCTTGGATCACTGGGGGATGTGGCCAGCCTGCAAACCACCACAGGCCCCTCACCCAGGTCATCCTACATGGCAAGGGAACCCCCACACTGATCTGGGACACCCTTCAGGGCAAACCAGCTGCCCCAACCCATGCATCAGGCTTCTAACCTATCTAATAAAAGAGTAATGTGCAAATTGACTGTCACTCCAACACACAAGATGTCTGCCCCTATGTGGTTAAAGATGGCCACTACAAGATGGCCAGCAAGGGGGGTGGGCAGTTGGGAGGGATCAGGCCTGCAAGGAAGAGCAGTTGGGGGTGATCAAACCTGAAGGGAAGGACAGTTAGGGGTGATCAAGCTGGCAGAGGAGGGAAGTTGGGGGCAACTGGGCCTGCAGGGAAGGGCAGTTGGGGGGAACCCAAATCTGTAGGGGATGGCAGTTGGGGGGGACCAGGCTAGCAGGGGAGGGCAGTTAGGGACAATCAGACTGGCAAGGGAGCAGTTAGGCATTAATTAGGCTGGCAGGGCAGTGGGTAGGGGGTGATCAGGCTGGCAGGCAGAAGTGGTTAGGGGTAATCAGGAAGGCAGGCAGGTGAGTAGTTGGGAGCCAGCAGTCCTGGATTGTGAGAGGGGTCCCAGATTGGAGAGGGTGTAGGCTGGACTGAAGGACACACACTCCAATGCACAAATTTCGTGCACCGGGCCTCTAGTATATATATATATATATATATATATATATATATATATATATATATAAAGTTGTTCACTTGTGATTTATGATTTCCCTATTTTTTTGTGTATAAAATAATTTAAATAAAATGAAAACAAACATGCAACTATCAATTAAATCTAGAAATAGAACGCTACCTCAACCATTATTACTGCACCCTCATCCCTAAAGAACCCACTAGTCTGACTTCCATCACAACAGACTAATAACTACCATCATGCATTTTGTGTGTGTGTGTGTGTGTGTGTCTGAATGCTTTCACTCCTCGTTATGTTTATGAGATTCCTGCTGTGTAGGTTCCATTGAATGAATATGCCACACTATTTTTCATTTTTGTGAAAGCAGAATACTTATGTTATTTTAAAAAATAATAAAACAATGAATATACCAAAATTTATCTATTCCTGTGTTTAAATGTATTTAAGCTCTTACATTAGCATATTATGAATAGCTAGAGGACGACTACATGAAATTTGTGCACTGGGGTGGGGAGGGGGGCCCCTCAGCCCAGCCTGTGCCCTCTTGCAGTCCAGGACCCCTCAGGGGATGTCCGCCTGCCGGCTTGTGGCTAGATGACCTTCTATTGCTGCTTGGCCTGCTGCCTGAGCTTCAGCAGCTGCTGCACATGCATGAGCTGGGTCACCATGGTCTTTCTTGCAAACACCATTGACTGAGTGAGTCAAGCACAGAGGCAGACTCACCCTGAGTTCCCTATGCTTCCCTAGTCACTGAGTTGTTCAGACTGACTGCCTTCTACAAAGAATGGCACCAGGATCAGGCCTATGCCAACAGTTGACCATCCCTCTTACAGTCTGAGAGCTCTCAAGGGACATAGCTGTGAATCAAGTGGCAGATGGCCAGGGAGGAACCTGAATCAGGGCTGGGCACTGCACCACTCACACTCATTCTGGCCTGCTGTGCCTGCTGCCACCACTTGGGAGCTCTGCTGCAGAGTTGGGAGAGGCTGCCACGATGGCAGCTGCACTTGCCAACTGTGAGCCTGGCTTCTGGCTAAGCGGCGCTCCCCCTGTGGGAGAGCACTGACCACCGGGGGGCAGCTCCTGTATTGAGCATCTGTCCCCTGGTGATCAGTGTGCATCATAGTGACCGATCGTTCTGCCATTCGGTCAATTTGCATATTAGGCCTTTATTATATAAGACTAGAGGCATGGGTAGGCCTTCCTTCTCCAAGCTCCTGGCACTGGTTTCCCTCCAGGACTCAGGCTGGCTCTCCTCCAGCCACCCACAGGCACCCAGAACCTCGGCTTACCTCAGCCCCAGCTTCATCCAGAAGGATGTCTGGAATGATGTCTGGAATGATGTCTGGAAGGACATCTAGTCTAATTAGCATGTTACCCTTTTATTATTATAGATACTTCAAGAGCATTCTTATACCTACTGGACATATACCTAGGAGTAGATAGGATATATATGTTCTACTGTAGTAGATAATGCCAAATAGTTTTCATATGTGGGTTGTATCAACTTACAGTTTCACCATCAGAGTATGAATCTGTTACTCAATATGGTATGGCCAGTTTGCTTAAGTTTTAGCCATTTTGGTAGGTATATAGTAGAGCTCATTGATTTATTTTCCCTGATGGTCAGTGAGCATCATTTGATATATTTACTGTCAATTTGAGTTATTGCCAATTCTTAAGGGGGGCTGTTCTTCAGCCTAGCCAGCACCTTCTCACAGTCCAGGACCCCTCAGGAGATGTTCGGGATATCTGGCTTATTACCACCTGCCTGCTCACTCCTTACCACTTGGCTCGCTGCTCCTTAGTGGAAGCCTCCTTACTGCTCAGCTTGCTGCTCTTGCACTGATGGGGGATGTGGCCTGCAGAGATTAGCCACTGTGGGAGCACTGTTCATCCCGATTAGTCAAGCAGCACTTCCACTGTGGAAGTACGCTGACCACCAGGGGCAGCTCCTGCATTAAGCATCTTCCCCCTGGTGGTCAGTGCACATCATTGCAACTGGTTAACTGATTGTTCTGATCATTCCATCATTCGATCACTGGGCTTTTATTATATAGGATGTGTCCTTTGTTAATTATATGTATTGCAATACCTTCTCCCATACCAGATTCTTTTCACTTTTTTATTATCTTTATTGCTAAGATTATTACAGATGTCCCCCTTTTTTTCCCCTTGCTCACCACCTCCCAGTTCTCACCTTAGGCCTTCACCATCCTATTGTCTTATGTTCATGAGCAATGCATATCTCTCTCTCTCTCTCTCTCTCTCTCTCTCTCTCTATATATATATATATATATATATATATATATATATATATATATAAAAGCCTAAGCTACCGTTATGACCAAATGACCAGAACAACCAGTTGACCAGTCGCTATGAGGCACACTGACCACCAGGGGACAGATGCTCAATACAGGAGCTGCCCCCTGGTGGTCAGTTAACTCCCATAGCCAGCCTTCCACGGCCAGCCAACCTCCCACGATCCCTGCCCTGTCCTCCCATTCGGCAGCCAGCAAGCCCTGTCCAGCAGCTGGCAGATCCCCAGGCCTCCAGGCCTGATAGGCCCTGATTGCCAGAGTATCTTTTTCCCATATGGATATTCAATTGGCCCAATACTAGCTATTGAAAAGATCATCTTTTGCATGCTGCTGGGTAGTGCCTCCTTTGTCATAAAGACCATACATGTGTAGATATTGGGACACTGACATTACTCTATATCTGTATATCAGTTTGAAATGATTAACATCTGTACAATATTAAAAACTTCCAATCCAAGAACTGAATGTGTCCCTCTGTTTCTCTTGGTCTTTTTAATTTTTCTCAATACTATTTTATATTTTTAATAAGTTTTATTCATAGATATTTTATTTTTCTGATGCTACTATAAAAGTTACCTTGGTTTCATCTTATGTTTGTTGCTTATATAGAGACATATATGACAACCTTGATAAAATTACCTTTTAATTTTAGTGGTTAATCTGAGTCATATGTATTTGCTACATATACAACCATAACATCTATTAATAATAACAGTTTATTCCTTTCTTTCCAAGTCTTATGCCATTTATTTCTTTTTTCTTCATCCTACCTCCTGTAAAATTTTGGATAGAAGTTGTCATGGTGGGCGTCTGGGTCCAGGTCCTAGGGGAAGGAAGGAGAGGAAGAGCATGAGATTTATATTTTACTGTTTTATATGATGCTTCCTCTGTGTTTTTGTAGGTTCCCCTTATTAGGTGAAAGAAGTCCCTCTTACTCGTAGTTTTATAAGATTTTTAGAGTCGTGAATGGATTTTGAATTCAACAACTGTTTTTCCTCTATCTATTGATAAAATCCTATGGTTTTCTCAATTATTCTGTTAAAGTGATAAATTATACTGTACATCCACGTTTCCATCTGGGACCATGTTTCTTGGACCTAAACAAATCCCATTAGTGTTTCTGTTTGTGCAGATTTTCCTATAACTGATTCATCTTGTTTTGGTTTTTTACTTATTTTATCATACTTTTATCCTAAAAAAAAAAAAAAAAGGTATTTTGCCTCCATTTTGGCAGATTTTGGCAGGTTACTTTTGCTTGCATAGAATTCTGGATAGGCCATTTTCCCTCCCAGTGTTTGAAGATAGTCCAGTGATCTGGCTTCCATTGTTCCCATTGCAAATGTTGCTGGGATTGTTACTGTTGTTCCTTTGAAGTTAATACGACTAATTTCTCTAGCACCTTAAAGTTATTTTCTTACCTGTTGTTAAATCCATCTATGAATTCCTCATTTTATCTTTATGGCTTTCAATATTATATTTTCCATTTGATCTTTTAAACATTTCTGATTCTCTTCTAAACCCCTGCATCTTGCAAATTCATCTCTCTTTTCTGACCTATGAAAGATAAGCAAATCCTCTGAATATGTTTTTCTATTATCTGTTGTTCCTTTTTCTTTTTAATTTGCAATATATTTCAATGAAGAAATTTTTAAACCTTAAGATTGTATCAAGCTTAACTGAACCACAAGCTAAAACTCACATTTTGGTATATTTTAAAGAAACAAATGTTAACCTTTCTTTGAATTTTGACCCAGTTTGTTTAAATACAAGCAGTAAAAAATTAAAGCAATGACTTTGACTTTATTTTTTTATAACATTAGCCCAAATCAGTCTGGTCATGCGTCTGTGACAAGCACTCCTCTAAGAATCATGATGCAGTAGTGGGCAGGGCAGAGAGGGTTCCTATATTTTTATCATTATGCTGCTATTAAAATTAATGTTGTTCGCAGTTTTCTAATTCTTTTCTATTAAAAGGAAAAGCCTTAACACATTTGAATAAAATTGATTAAAAAGTAATCATGGGGTCAGTTTGATGTGCATTATGTTGGTACATGAAACCACATTAAGAATGCCAGAATTCAGGTTAGAGGCAAGTTATCCCCAGTTGATAATATTATAATATGGCATTAAATTATTTACAAAATTAGCTATTGACTAGACATTTTGTGATACTTACAAAAGGAGAAAAGTGAAATTACCTAATTTATGCTTGCTTCTGTTATAGTAATTCACATGTATGGATAATCTTTTAGGCTACCACATTGCATTTTAATTTCATTTTGGACAATGGCCGTGGAATAGCCGACCTTTAGTTTCTTAATCATCACTCCCTGGTAATGAATGAATAAACAAAAGGTGGTAGTTTTATTTTCCAAGCCTGAATCTAAATGCAGCATTACTTCCATGTTTAATTGCAGTACATTCAATTTTAAAAGACCATTCTGCAAAATAGCTAGGGCTGAATAGAGGCAATTTCTGGAACATTCTTTGCATAGAGTCAACATATCACTGAAAACAAATGCTAGGGCATAGGATTATGTGATTAATGTTTTAAAAGTACTTAATCCCTTCTTGCTTTTCAGTTATTTTTTTAAAGGAAAATTATTTGCCTAAATATAAGCAGATGCAGGTCTAGAAATCTTTGAATTAAAATTATAAAATAGCATTGCAATTATACCTGTAACCAAACCCCAGCCCCTATGAAACCTTACGATTGATTTGAAGAACTTCCTTTATTACCTGACAAGCTTGCTCATTCTCTACAGTTATTTCGATTTTGTTGGGCTCTCAGCCATCCCTGTAATGTTGCTGAGGAGTAAAATATCCTTCATAACCAGAATCATAAATCTTTCTTATAACCATGAGACTATATCCCTATGGCCATAGATCATTTTAGTTACTGTCAAAAAGTGCCATCATATCACATTACAAATTAGAAAACTAGGAGAATGTGTGGCTGACAAGACCTATTATGTGTGGGCAAGGAAAATAATTTTCCTTTCTCACAAACCAACATTTCTAATTACAAATGATTTTAGACACATGGAAATTATTTGTATATATGTCTGTCTGAATTTTGTGAACACAACTAGGTTTATGTGAGCAAATAAAACTAGTATTCATAGCCTTAGCTGTTTGCTCAGTGGTTAGAGCATCAGACCACAAACTGGAGGACTGCAGGTTCAATTCCACCTGGGGAACACTCAGAAGGTGACTGATTGATGTGTGTCTCTCACATTGAAAATAACTGGTATTTATAAATAAGCACTCACTCATTCAAATAGAGAAGGTAAAAAGACATAAAAAAGGGGGAACTGACCCTTTTATTTTACGAGGGATGAGAGAAGAAGATTACCCTTCTGATTTCCATCTCCCACACAGAGGTCGAGCACAGACTCAGTAATGAGATAACTCTGGACCTGAGGGTTATCTAGATGTTCCATGTGTGACCTTTACTGATATTTTGAATGCATGGTCTTTGTTGAGTTACTCTTCCTAGGGAAAGAAAATAGAAATTTTTATCAATGGAACTTACTTTAATAATAAAAGCTTTAACTTTTTAATGTTTTATTTAAACTTCCCTCTTGCTTTTAAACATGTAGCAGTGCTTATATTTTTAAATCACTTCACTTCCTTAGGATTCCTAAGAGTCTACTGTATCCTAACTGAGCTATTCTGATGAAAACTGGATGTCATAAAACCATCGGAAAGCGTTAGCCACAACAGTTTACGTGCTGTGCCTCTCTTCCCTAACATAGCTGTGCAGGGAAAAGCCTTTCTTTACATAAACATGGGCTTCACATGAGAGGTGGATGAGAAAAAAAAATCAGGTGAACCTTCATTGTCTCTTCATCCTGAAATACATTCCTTGCCTTCCTGCTGTCCGCCCTGTATCACAGGAATGCTGACCCTGAGAAGTCATGTTAAAGAGGCTCTTATGCAATGTAGCGTTAACCAATGGAAGATACTGGAAGGAGAGAGGATGCAAAAGAAAGTGGGAAGCCAGGGCGTGTCTCCTCCGCTCACCATGTTCTGCTGGCTATCCTAGCAGCAGCTGCTTCTTCCCAATGGCTCCCACTTCCTCTGGGCAGATCCACTGTAGCTCTAGCTTCACTGGTGGCCGTTATTCCAGGCTTTGATGTACCACTTTCTCCCTTTATCTCTCCCACCTGGGAGAGGTAGTGATGTCTGCAGCTTCTCATCCCTGACTGCCTTACCTTTCCCTGCTTGCTCTTTCACATCCTCTAACACAAGCATGTCAAACTCATAGGCTAACACGGGCCAAATAAACGAGGCATGTGGCCTGCGGGCGGCAAGTTTGACATGCTTGCTCTAACACCCTAATAACTAGAGCATCTCCACTTATTTCTCAAGTTGCTGATACAAATACCAGGGCCATTCCCCCCTATATGCTCCCTCCTCCAGTTTCTTTGTTGAATCAAAATGCATTTGCAATCCCAGGGGAGGGGGGGAGAGAGAGAAGAAGGAACCCTAATTGATATGGATAAATGTGTTAAGGAAAAGGAGAATTAAAGTAAAACCTATAGTTACCAGCATTACGCACACACATATAGACACACATATACAAACATTAATTGAAAAAAGAAATAGGCACTTAATCTTTTCTACATAATTGGTTCTTCCTGACCTCTGATTTCTTTTAAGTCAAAAGCTCAGATAGATGGATTCAGAATAGTACTGTGTCACCATTTTTCTGTCTAGGTCCATAGGTCCATGGGTAGAATTCATTGCCCTCTCTGGCTACCAAAGATGCAAGGAATATCCAATATTGATAGGGACTCTGGCCCTTGCTGTAGGGGGAGGCTAATGAAGCCAAGGACATGTGCTCAGAGAGCCTGAAACTCCCACTGGGAGTTAATTTTGTTTGCCCATTTCCTAATGGTCTTTGAGGTCATTAGGCTTTCGCTGTTTGGCACTTGATACATGTTCTTTTTACTTTTGTCTTTGTTATCCAGGGTCCAGAGCTGAAAGCATCTCCTTCTTAAAACTACTCATGGTTTTTTTATGGTCACAATGTGTGGGAACTGGGCACTCTGCAAAACTAAATGTCATTTAGTACAAGTTATACTGTAATTTATAAACAATCTAACAGCTCTTTCTTGATGAGCAAACTGTGGGGTGTGTGTGTGTGTGTGTGTGTGTGTGTGTGTGTGTGTGTATGCATATGTGTACTTGAATGAGAGTCAGGTCTGGTGTTTTGAATAAGCCTTTCTTTCTTTACTGAAGGAATACGAGTTGACCTAAAATTCATTACCCATCATTATGACATGAAATAGACATAATTCTTGTCATTAAAATTAGGAAACCAAGAACATGTTGTAATCTGGGCCACATGTTTCTATCTCTATGGTGATGGTGTTCCCAAAACCAAGATCTAGGACATGTGTTATGGCAAAGAACCGTCTTTAAAAATGTTTTTGACTGTTACTTACATAAGCATACTTCTAAGGGCATAAAAGCTAAATCATGTTTTATGCATATTTCATAATTTTCAAAGAGAATAAATTATTTGTAAGTAAGAATTACTCCAGAAAGTCTCCAATGTTGACTCATACTATGTCTTCTCATTCCTCCAAGGAATGATTCTGTTTGCTGGCCTTGTTTAATCCTTAGGAAAACTAAGCAAGAATAGAATGATCACTGGTTCTTTGCTTGTTGCACTGAGATAGTAGCTATTTAAGAATCTAAATTTACATGCAATTAAAGCTGGGATAGGATCTTTTAAAATATTCCCCATGCTATGAACTGCAATAATATGCTCCCAAGAGTTAAGAAAAAAAGAATACATAGTCTTTCACCTACAAAAGACATACAAACTAACCTTTCCCAAAGCTGTATTAACATTGTCTAGTAAAAATAAGGCAAATCCAATCCACATCTTTTTTCTCTGCATATGCCTACTTCTGAGGTTATATTTATATAGACATATTTATGTATCTGACAACTGTTAATTTCAGGAAATGAAGTAGAGGTGAAGGTCCAGACATCTTCAGCTGTGACTCCGGGTGTGGCACTATTTTCTTAATTAATACACCTTTATTTTCTTGGCTGCAAATTTATATTTGTGTTTAATTGGGCTTTGAGGTATACAGTTAAACAAACCCCTTTAGTTCAGTAACAACAGTTTAGAGAAAAGAGCGTGTTTTTTGCATTGGCTTGAGTCTTTGCTGTATGACTTATGAGCTATCAATCCACAGCTTTTGTGCAAACAAGTTTTTCAAATGAGTAAAGGTTTAAGGAGGTAGTTCCAAGGTTGGACATGAAGACTGTTGAGGAAAGAGTGGCTGGCCAGGGATGCCCAAGATGTAATCGCCTATTTGAGAACAGTGTGAACCTAAATGAGATATGCCTTATAAACTTCATCTCAGATGTTCATGTAAGGAAGAGCCTATGAAACCAGATATCAGGGATTTGGAAAGGACCAGCATCAAAAGCAACAAGGAGTTCTAAGGAACAATTTCAAGAATAAATGTTGAAGGCAATTCTTCATGGTTTCTTAATAATAGCTAGAAAAGAGAACAGAAAATAGACACCAAAAACTTTTACTTTGAGCCCTGGTTAGTGTGGCTTAGTTGGTTGAGCATTGTCCTGTTCACCAAAAGGTCACCAGTTCAATTCCAGGTCAGGGCACATACCCAGGTCATGGGTTCCATCCTAATTGGAGT
This sequence comes from Antrozous pallidus, assembly GCA_027563665.1. NCBI lineage: Eukaryota > Metazoa > Chordata > Mammalia > Chiroptera > Vespertilionidae > Antrozous > Antrozous pallidus. The sequence goes on from CM050514.1 coordinate 24,452,062, forward strand.
GCATACAGGAGACAACAGATTAATGTTTCTCTCTCACATCAATATTTCTCTCTCTCTAAAATAAAATTTTAAAAAATTAAATTTAACCTTGAGAAATCGTAGGCCTTCTCAACCTTTATAGCTTCTCCATGGCAGTTACTTGTTAATCTGTTTTTCTGGTAATAAATAAGAACAAACCCTTAAAAGGAAATCCTGCTTTTTCTTGTGTGCAGGAAAAATATGAAAATTAGGGGATCTACTGGTACATCTAACTTGGCATTTCACCTTGGGAGTAAAGCATTCTGAGGATAAGAGAGGCAAAATGATAATAAATTCTTGAAGTTTGAGGATTTATTGACTGAGGACATGAGAAAGAGAAGGACCCTAGTGGTTAAACATCTTGAAGTGGCCCCTTTTCTCACATAGGGGTCTCATGAGTAGCCCCTTAGAGCTCACTTTTCAAGCTTCCTAATTTCCCAAGTGCAAGAATGCCAACATAGTCTATAGGAGAAAAAAGTTTCTATTAGCAATTTGATTATTATGTTTTCCTGTCTTCTTTTCTAATCCACCTTCACTGCCCTATTACCATCCCATTAAGAGCAGAAACTGCCCCATTCCTTTCCTTTACAACTCTGTATTACCTATAAATCCAGCACCCACGCATTTTCCATAAATATAGTAGCAATACTTCTCATGCTGCCTTTTCAGCCGAATGCCATTCCCAAAAGTAATGAGTAAAAGAATGGCCCCAACGGACAAAAGAATGGGGAAGTGGGCAAGATGGATTGGACTAGCAAGAGCTGGGTACATTTATTAAAAAGGAATTTCTCTCCCGGAACTGAATGTAACTTCCCAAGAGATGGAGACCTAACAGCTGGAATGGAGAACCCCTGCCTGGGTCTCCAATTTGCATGCAAAGCCCGGATCTCAGCTCAAAATTCTTTCCTGTTCGAATACGGATTTGTCTTCCATACAATCATTTTCAAGGAGAGAGGATTTTTTTCTTCTCTTATCCCAACATTTATTATGAAATTTTCAAATATTCAAACAGAATATTATGGTCACCAACTGGGTAACCCATTAATATACTACTGTACATGCTTTGTCACATATCTGTCCATCTATGTATGCATCCTCCTAGCCACCAATAAACCTACTGTTTTATGCATTTCAAACTTTTACTTTGAGCCCTGGTTAGTGTGGCTTAGTTGGTTGAGCATTGTCCTGTACAAAAGATGGGGATTGGATTTGCCTTATTTTTACTAGACATCGAAACATTTCTCCCTAAAACTTAAGTATATATATATCATTAGCTAAAATTCTATATTTATATGTAGATTTTAATGTAAAATTTACATATGATAATTATGTAGAAATCTTAAGTGTTTATCCACTAAATTTCTTTTTAATCTGCTGAGTTTTCACAAATGTATACATCTGTGTAATCTTTTAAAAAATATTTTATTGATTTTTTTACAGAAAGGAAGGGAGAGGGATAGAAAGTCAGAAACATCGATTAGCTCCCTCCTGAACACCCACTACTGGGGATGTGCCTGCAACCAAGGAACATGCCCTTGACCAGAATCGAACCTGGGACCTTTCAGTTCATACACCAATGCTCTATCCACTGAGCCAAACCAGTTTTGGCGACATCTGTGTAATCCTAACTCCTATTGAAATATCTATACTAATAAAAGGGTAATATGCTAATTAGACTGGGAGACCTTCCAGGAGACCTTCTGGACAAAGCTATGGTGGCAGGGACAAAGCAGAGGCACTTAGGGGCAATCAGGACAGGAGGGAAGGGCAGTTGGGGGTGAGCAGGATGGTTGGGGGCAGTTGGGGGCAAGCAGGTGGGCAGGGGGGCAGTTGGAGGCAAGCAGGCCAGCAGTGGAGGGCATTTGAGGGCAAGCAGGCTGGTAGGCAGAGTTGTTAGGGGTGATCAGGCAAGCAGGAAGGCCAGCGAATGGTTAGGAGCCAGGAGTCCCAGATTGCAAGAGGGATGTCCAACTGCCGGTTTCGGCCCGAAATCCAGCAGTTGGACATCCCCCAAGGGGTCCCAGATTGAAGAAAGTGCAGGCTGGGCTGAGGGACAACCCCACCCCCATGCATGAATTTCATGCACTGGGCCATTAGTGTGTGTGTGTGTGTATATATATATATATATATATATATATATATATATATATCCCTAATATGCAAATAGACCAAAAGGCAGAACAATTGAAAAACCAAACAACTAGTGGCTATGATATGTGCTGACCACAAGGGGGTGCATGCAGGATGTAATGGGCATCTTCAGCAAGCCACAGAGTGCGGAACATGGTGGGCATCGGCCATGGCAGGATGGTGGAGCAGGCGAGCAGGGGCACCAGACCAAGACAGGGCACTGGTCACTGTCATCGGGGTGAGCCTCTGGTAGTTACTGAAAATATTCTTTGCTCCCGCACAACACAGTCCTGGCCAGGCTTGCACTCGCTGACTGTGCAGAGCAATTGGGGCTGGCACCAGCAGCGCAGTGTGAGCAGGGCCTATATCCTCAGTGGGTACAAGCAGTGGCTGCTGCCCTGATCGCCCCTCAGGAGGAGTGGGTGGTGGAGAAGCTCTAGGGGATGATTGGGACCGGCAGCTATCACTTGCACCCGCTGATGGTGCTGGGTGATCAAGACCAGCACAGGCAGCAGGTGGGAGTGCCGAGTGGGACTGCAGCATGCAGGAGCAAAGAGTTTTCAGTAACCATCAGAGGCTCGTCCTAATGACAGTGACAGGCACCTGCCTTGGTCTGACACTGCTCACCTGCTCCACTACCCCACCACAACCAATGTCCTCCATGTTCCATGCTCTGCTACCTGCTGCGAACGCCTTCCATGTTCCACATGTGCCCCCAGGCAGTCAGCACACTGGTTGTTCTGCAGTTCAGTGTTTTCATAGTTCAGTATATTTGCATATTAGCCTTTTATTCTATAGGATTACATTTTCTCCAGCATGACCATCATTCCAGAAGTTTCCTCATGTCCTTCCCAGTCAATACCCACCCTCCAATCTCCCCTAGTGGCATCCACTCTTTTGGTTTTTTTTCATACTTGCCAGAGCATGCAAACGATGGTTCTGGTGATGAATCTTTGCAACCAAACTTTAGGGACATTTGGCTTCAACACAAGAAAAATTTAACATTTCTAAATGACTTATTATTATAGATAAATGAGTAAAAAGAGAATCATTCTATTGTGTAAATCATCTTCATCTCCTGCCCATTCATATCTAATAGCTTGGATATGAAATAAAGTACACATTGTCCCTGCTTGATAAGTCAGTGATTTCATTTGTCTCATAATGAAGGGTCAAATAAAAAGTTCTTCAATTTCTGAATATGGTCCCCATGGGATTCTGGGTATCAGAATACAGAGCAAAAGGAAACAGATGTTGATATTACCAATGAACTTTTTTTTGGCTTATTATTAATAATACTAGAGGTCCAGTGCATGAAATTCATGCATGGGGGGTTGGGAGTGTCTTTCAGCACAGCCTGCACCCTTTCCAATCTGGGACCCCAGGAGGGGTATCCTACTGCCCTTTTATGCCTGATCCCAGAAAGACTGAGCCTAACCGGGCAGTCAGACACCCCTCTCACAATCCAGGACTCCTGGCCCCCAACTGATCACCTACCTGCCAGCCTGTTTGCCCCTAACTGCCCTCCTCTGCAGGCCTTGTCACTCCTGACTGTCCTCCCTTGCAGGCCTGGTCCCCCCTAACTGCTCTCCCCTGTAGGCCCGGTTGCCCCCAACTTTCCTCCTCTGCCAGCCTGCTCAACCCTAACTGCCCCCCCCCCTGCGGGCTTGATCACCCCAACTGCCCTCCCTTGCAGGCCTGGTCCTTCCCAACTGCCCTCCCTGATGGCCATCTTATAGTGGACATCTTATGTCCACATGGGAGCAGGATCTTTGACCACATAGGGGCAGCCATTTTGTGTATTGGAGTGATGGTCAATCTGCATATTACTCTTTTATTAGATAGGATTCATTTATTAATAATGTTATGACACTCTATAAAAATGTAAATATAAGAACTACATCCTGCCAAATGATTAACCACTTGCATTTGAAGAACCATAAAAGGTACATCTCTTCTTCCAAGCTGGGGAGGAAGTTACTGTGCTGGGTAATGGTACCCTAATGGTTTATGAGCATGCATTCTACTCCTAAAATGTCAATGGAAGTAGCTTTCTGGCCCATTGTTTTGAAAATTAAATGGAAAGTTTCATTACTGTGGTATCACTACATCCATCGCACAGCTTTTCCCCCCTCCGGTTTTTGTTGGTTTTGTTTTCTGATTGTTAATATAATTCTTCTTTACCCTAGTGAATCATGGCTCATTCTAGTTTCTCTTTACGAAGTCCTTTCTCCCATATTTCCTTAACCCCCATTATTCCTTAACCCCATCACTGCATGTTTTATCCCCATCATAGAATTTATCACCTCTTCTTATCAATTCCCACCTCTCCCATTCTCACCACAGCTCTCCAGTTGCCCCCTTTCACTTATTATGCTTTTTGTTTCTCTTTCTTGCTGCTTAATGATTTTTCCTCCTGATAATCTGTGCTCACAATACTGAGAGGCCTGAAGCACTTGCGAGATAGTTCATTGGGCTCATTGCTCATTGCATGTTCCAGAACAGATGGAAGTGGGACTCCACTCATGCAGGACAGCTCTGCCGTGATTGCAAAGCTTATACCATTTCATCAGCTTTGAATTTAATGAACATATACGCTTCCCACTTTTATTTCCTTTTTTAAAGTTTGAACTTAATACTTTGGAAAAATTTTTGTTGGAGACTTATTTTCATTGCATTTTTTTGGATGCAGAGGCAAACACAATGCTTGTTCATTTATACACTGGAATCAAGTATTTTGTTATGATTAATACTGGGAGGATGAAATAATAACAATTATTGGTATTTGTATAGCACTCTTTTGGATAAATGCACTCTTGTGCATTTTCCTATTTGATTCTAGTAACATGACCCTCGCCGTTATTTTCACTTTAAGTAAAAATGTTTGATAATTTCTTCAAAGTATCAAGTGTTTGCCAGAATTCCATTGAGGGAATGTCTCCGAACAACTACTACTTCGTCAGTACAGAAGCTCACCAGGATAATACCTCATTTAATAAAACCAAAGCAGAATTTCCCTTGCTTCTTCCCTGCTGGGTTTTCATTCCCTGGATTAGCAGTTAGAATATAAAGCTTTCTATGAGACTGGTCTCTTTCTTAAACACCCTGCAGTGGCCAGGAAGTACAATACTAAAATAATTCATCTGACACCAATACCTCGTGTGCTGGGACATTTAGCCACATCAACGGCCATCATGATCATATAGGCATTGACCCCAAAGATGTGCTCCTAGAAAAGTTGTGATCAAATTATCGTACATGATAAAATACACCAGGGAATTTGTTATTTAAGGCCATCTTGAAGTTTATCCTTATGTAAAGAATTCTTTCATAATGCAAACAATCTATATTTTATTTGTAAATGTAAGACTTCAGGCATGAGTTTGTGTGAAATGAAGGACACATCCATTTTAATGGACTTAGGTAGATGGTGATATAAGGCATACTTTTCCGAACCACCCAGGGAATCCTAGCAACCCTTCAGTGAGACACAGGGACAAATTAGTCCCCCTGGACCAATAGAACTCTGCCATTATTCTCAATATGAGTTGATATGAGAATAGGAGGTCCTTTTCCCCTCTCCCACATGGCTTTACCTTTCCCAGTAATTGTTTCCTCAGAGTGAACTGGAGCTTTATATTTGTGAAAGGCACAGGAATCCTTTTCTAACTAACCACATGAGCATCAGATGCCCTTGAACTAAGCATTCAAGGGTACACAAGTGCTTTCCCTGCATTTCCTGGAATGTTACCTCTAATCTCTGAATGCTCCTTAAACAGGCTTTGTACTTCTGAATTTATGACCTTGGATTTAACTCTAAATTTCCATTTCAGTTCATCAACAAGTAACAACTATGTCCTTGGATTATTTACTTCCTCTCTATTTTCATCAATATTTGCTATCTAAATAATAAATAATCACCATCCTTACTGAAAATGGTATTTCTAAAATGCTCACTGAATTTAGGAAAGTATAAGCTATGGCTAAATTGTATTCCCATGTAGGTTAGTGTCTTTCCCAAAGAGCCAACTTCAAGAACTTTATAGCTGCTGTTTTTCAGGAAGGGAGGAACCCATTGGTTATCAAAGCTGTGTACAGAAACAACTGAGGATGAAGTAAATTTGTTTCAACTACCAGGATTCTATGGAGCTATGCTCTCTTGGGGTGGGGGTGGGGGGTGGTAAAGACAGACTGAATGTCCAGATATTAGGGAATTTTGTTGACAATATTAAGTTGTACTCCAAGTCATGAGAACTAAATATTGCCTTAGTTCATGCCCAGGAGGGACTTTGATGAAGATTTTATAAGTTCCTTACTTGCAGTAACTTCACAAGTTTATTCCCAATTTCACCCCCATCAAACACAACAGCATAGAAGAAGATATGGAAATTATACTAAGAGAGAAAAATTTAATGAACTTGATTTTTACCTTTTTCCTTGGAGGTCTTTCATCCTAGGCCTTATTCTGTGGCCTCAACCTATCCTTTGTTTGGTATTGTAGCTGTACCATGGTCAAAATTCTTTGTTTTTCAAGCCACACCTTTTAAGTTCTAAATTCTAGATTTGATAAAATGTATAGGAAAAGACAAACATTCTTCACCTTTCCTATGGATACTTTCATTTGGGATGGATGTGATTTGTAACTGGGTTAGAGACCTTGGACATGTTTATCTTAATAGAAAAATTAGTTGAGAGGAAAAAAGAAAAAAGGTCTGCACTGTGCAGAAACCTTTCTTAAGATAATGTCAGCTTCTTGGCAGCAAGTTGGAGTTGAGGAGCATGCAAAGCTTAAAGGTCTTCTGACCCACCTATTACTTCAAGATATGTAATATTAAACTTCCATATGATTAATATTAATCCTCAAATTATATCTCCATAATTTTCAATATAGAAATGTAGAGGATGCCACAATCCTATATATTAAAAGCCTAATATGCTAAGTGCCCAGTTGTCCAGTGACCAGTCAACTGTTCAACCAATCAAAGTGTAATACGCTAATGATACACTAAAGCCATTCAACTGCTCACTATGATGTGTACTGACCACTAGAGGACAGACACTCCAACTGGTAGATTAGCTTGCTGCTGGGGTCGATCAGGACTGAGTCCTGGAGCCCTCCTGTGGTCCTTTTCTGGACCCAATAGTGCACTGGTGGGGTCCCTCAGCCTGGCCTGTGCCCTCTCGCAATCTGGGACCGCCATGGGGGATGTCGGAGAGCTGGTTTCTGCCTGATCCTGCAGGCCACTGCCCTTGGGAGGGTGCCAGATGCAGGGCTCAAGGTTGGCGCAAGCCTCTCTTGATTGGGACTGATTGGGTGCGAGCTGCGTCAATCGCAGTGGGGCTGGGATGAGTGGGAGCGGCAGGTAGGAGCTGCAGGCAGCATTGGACTGCAGATTTCAGTCCGATCCCTGCAGGCCACCCAGAGGGACCTCACCCCTACACTAATTCATACACAAAGCCTCTAGTGTTCTATAAGGAGAATGGAGTTATAGGTAATTTTTTGGCTTTATGCTTCTTTGTTTTTAAAATTTTCAACAAGTAGCATGTGTATAATTATACTTATATTACCTATATATAAATACTTATATTATATACTATCTGTGTAATTATTTTTTAATTAAAAAGTGTGAAAGGAAAAACAGTAGTTCCCTAGTACATATTAAAATCTAAATTCCTCCCTCATTGTATCTCATCCTATACACTTCTCTTTATATATTATTATTGGATTTCTTCTTCAACAAAGCACTTTATGTCCTCTGCCTGACCCATCTTCTCCCCTCCAGATTTCTCAGCTGAATCTCAAAATTCACCTTCTTCAACCCATCATTCTTAATCAGCACATCCCTGAATTCACTTTGCCATATTTTTGTACTCATTTATATTTGCCCATATGTTGCCTTTTTAATATACAAGTTTAATTAAATATGTTGCCCTTTTAATATACATGTTTAATTAGAAATAATGTACAATGGACAAGTGCATAAATCTTAAGTGTACAATAGATGATTTTCACAGAGTGGAATGCACATTGAGAAACAGCCCCATCAGCAACCCAGAGGCCTTCAGCTTGCTCCATTCCCATTATGTTCCTCCTGCCTCCATTAATAGGAACCACTGTAGATTATTTTCACCTGCACAGCATATATTTTTTTTTTATGTCTGGCTTATTTCACCCAACATTATAATAAGATTAATTCATGTTGTTCCATATGGCAGTACTTTGTTCGTTTTTGTTGCTATATGGTATTTCATTGAACAAGTATTCATACCATTTTCATTCTGATGAACATTTTTAAAATTTTCATTTTATGACTATTATGAATAGTGCTGGCACAAATACTCTTATACATGACTTTTGGAGAACATAAGAAAAATTTCCTTTTAGTTATATCTAGGAGTCGAATGGCTGGGTCATATATGTACATTTATTTAGCTTTAGTACTTAATTCCAAATAATTTTCCAAACATGTTATGTTATTTTAAATTCTCTGCAGCTGGAGATCCCCACTGGTAAGTCATGATTAGGCATTGACCCCCCCAGCCTGGTGGACAGTGAGTCAGCATGTTACCCAGCTCCCACCACTGTGGGTAGGCAGCGACACTCTCATGTCTCCGTGAGTGCATTTGTGAGAATTCCTTCAGGGTACATAACTCCCACATCCTAAGGGCTAGCATAGCTTACTTCATTTCATCAATGCCAGCTAGTGAAAAGGCATGTCATTTTGTCCATGTGACATATTCATAATGTGACACAAACCCTTGAGAGCAAGAATTTTGCACTATTTGCACTTTGGTGTAATTTCTCAGCTCATCTACCCACTTTGCACCTGTCTAGAAGAACACAGCTTAAGACACTTATAATATGACTAGAGGCCCAGTGCACAAAATTTGTGCACTGGAGGGGCATCCTTCAGCCTGGCCTGCATTCTCTGGCAATCCAGGACCACTGGCTCCTAACTGCTCACCTGCCTGCCTGCTTGGTCACCCCTAACCACTCTGCTTGCCTGCCTGATCACTCCTAATCTCTCTGCCTGCTTGTCTGCCTGATAGCTCCTAACAGCTTGCCTACCTGCCTGCCTGATCACCCCTAACAACTTGCCTGTTTGCCTGATCATTCCTAACTGCCTCTGCCTGCCTACTTGATTGCCCCTTACTGCTCACCTGCCTGCCTGATCGCTCCTAACTGCCTCTGCTTCCACCCCTGCCACTGCAGCTTCATCCAGAAGGATATCTGGAAGGTCGTTTGGCTTGGCAGTCTAATTAGCATATTATGCTTTTATTATTATAGATTATTATTATAGATATGAACACCTTACTGTGAACTTCTGCCTGGGGCATTGGTGTGTCCCCTCCCTCTCTAGCAGCCATTTGCCTATTTCCTATCACTATAGCTACATGTTGATTTTGTCTCTCTCTCCTCCCTTCTCTTTTCCACGATTATGGATACAGGTTGACTGTGTTCATTGCATATCTTTACACTAAGAGGACTTCTTCATCTTTATATGCACTCATAAGTTCTATTGACACTAATAGCCATTAGGTGTTTTTATAGAGTATCTAATCCTCTATATTTTATAAGGAAAAGCTCAATTGTATTCTCCTCAAAAATTATTTTTCTCTCCTTCATTTTAGGCTTCAGACAAAGTGGAATAGATAGGTCTCATTTGATGAAATGATATCACAGTATATGGTTACAATAAGTGCATGTAATATACAACATTTATATTCCCAACATTCCTCACATGCTTCATTCAATAAGCATCTTACTAGTATAATGCTTACCAGTGAAATTCACAGGATAACCACTTTTCATATATACATCTGGACAGCATGACTGAGAGCTTTTTGCATTCTATTTTGCTTGAAGTAATTCTTATTTATAAAAGAAATAGAAAAATCATCTCCAAAGAAATACATTTTTAGAGATTACATAATGTTTTAGGGAGTACACCGATTTGTCATTATAATAATTTTCTTACTAGAATATATTGGACTATGGAATCTGTTTAAGTTGGAGATCGAGCAGCCTTCTACACTTGAGACTGTGCTGGATACTGGTCCTAGGACTCTGGACAAGCTTTGTAACCTTTCTGTGTCTCATTTCCTCTCATTGAACAAATGGGGATGTTATTTATCCGACTGTATTTCACAAGGTGTTGGAATGATTACAAACAATACTGTAATAAATATTTGTATGTACATTTATTCATATAACAAATATTTATTGAGCAGCTATTGACCAGGTATTGCTCTAGATACTTTAAAAACTACAGTGAACAAAAACAAACCAAAACTCGGACTTTATGAATTTATATTCCATAAATAAGTAAATATATAAAATATACATGTATACCTTAATTTTAAAACATTTTATTTTTTTAAAAGCTAACCATCATCTGAGCTTTCAGTGGGTCATAATCATTTTACTGGTGAAGGGTCTAACCTTGATGTTGATGGCTAATAACTCATCAGGCTAGTGGTTAGTGAAGACTGAGATGGCTGTGGCAATTTCTTAAAATAAGACAGCAATGAAACTTGCAGCATCAATTGACTTTTCCATTCAAAAATTATTTCTCTGTAACATGAAATGCTATTTAGTAGCATTTCACCAGCAGTAGAACTTATTTTAAAATTGGAGTCAAACCTTGCCATTTCTTTATCAACTATGTTTATGTGATATTCTGAATCCTTTGTTGTCATTTCCACAATCCTCACAGCATCTTCACTGGGAGTTGATTCCATCTCAAGAAATCACTTTATTTGCTCATCCATAGGAAGCAACCCCTCCTTTGTTAAAGTTTTATTATAAGATTACAGAATTTAGTCACATCTTTAGGCTTCACTTCTAACACTACTTCTCTTGCTGTTTCCACTACATCAGCCATTACTTCCTCCACTGAAATCTTGAACCCCTCAAAGTCATCCATGAGGGTTGGAATCAACTTCTTCCATATGCCTATTAAATATTGATATTTTTACCTCTTCCCATGACTGTTTTTAATGGCGTCAGAACAGTGAGCTCTTCCAGAAAGCCTTTCTTCCTTCCTTTCTTTCTTTCTTCCTTCCTTCCTTTCTTTCTTTCTTTCTTTCTTTCTTTCTTTCTTTCTTTCTTTCTTTCTTTCTTGGTTAAGGTATTACATATATGTCCTTATTCCCTCACTACTCCTCACCTCCCATTCATGCTCCCACCTCCCTGTTGTCTGTGTTCATTGCTTAGGCTTATATGCATGCATATAAGCCCTTTGATTGATTTCTCCCCCTTATCCCCCACCTTCCCTGAGGTTTGACATTCTGATTAATGTTTCTCTGTCTCTGGATCTATTTTTGTTCATCAGTTTATGTTGTTCATTATATTCCACAAATGAGTGATATAATGTGATATTTATCTTTCTCTGCCTGGCTTATTTCACTTAGCATAATGCTCTCCAACTCCATCCATGTTGTTGCAAATGGTAAGAACTCCTTCTTCTTTACTGCAGTGTAGTATTCCAGTGTATAGATGTATCATAGTTTTTTAATCCACTCATCTGCTGATGGGCACTTAGGCTGTTTCTAAATCTTGGCTATGGTGAACTGTGCTGCTATAAATGTAGGGGTGCATATCTTCTTTCTGATTCGTGATTCTAGTTTCTTAGGATATATTCCTAGAAGGTTTTTAATTGACTTTGCCAAGATCCATCTGAGGAATCACTATCTATGGCAGCTATAACCTTACAAGGTGTATTTACTAAATAATAGGAACTTGAAATTACTCCTTGATTCATGGGCTGTAGAATGCATGTTGTGTTAGCAAATGTGAAAACATCAATCTCATTGCACATCATCAGAGCTCTTGAGTGACCAGCTGCATTGTCAATAATATTTTGAAAGGAATCTTTTTTCCTGAATAATAGTTCTCAATAGTGAGGTAAAATATTCAGTAAACCATATTGTAAACAGATGTATAGTCCTCCAGGCTTTGTTGTTCCACTTATAGAGCACAGGCAGGGTATATTTAGAATAATTCTTAAGGGCTTTAGGATCTTCAGAATGGTAAATGAGCACTGGCTTCAACTTAAAGCCACCAGCTGGAAAGTCCTGATGATATCTTCTTTTAATAGAAGGCTGTTTTGTCTACATTGAAAATTTGTTTTGTTTTTTTTTTGGTGTAGCCACCTTCATTAATTAATATCTAGATCTTCTGGATAACTTGCTGCAGCTTCTACAGCAGCTCTTGTTACTTCAGCTTGTACTTCTATGTCATGGAGACAGCTCTTTTTCTTTCTTTTTTTTTAAACAAAGAAAACCTTTGGGATCAACTTTATTGCTGATGGTTGTGGCCTTTTCTTTCCCACAGCCTCACCTCTCTGGTGGTCCAAAGTCCTTCCAAGACAGCACAGTGTTTAAGTTCTTCTGGACCAGAGACAAAGGGAGACAACCTCCCCCCCCCCCATGTCTGCCCCTACTCAGTTCCACCCCTGTCTATCCCCAACCCTATTACACATCAAATCATGTAAACATGGCTACAGGCATGGCCTGGAGTAGCAGTGAGGCAGATTGATGTGTTAACCGATTTCAGACCAGGAGCCAGACCCCAGTCACCCAGCTTTACCCTATGCTCAGGTTAAATCTGGAAAAACAAGGGGGCCTGGTCTCAAGCTCTGACTCAAATTATGCAACAGTGCAGATGGCTCAGCTCCCCTCTGCTACCCACCCCTCTCAGTTTCTAGGTCCTAAGGATCACCCACTCCTGGTGCTGCTTCAGGACTGAGTAGCAGATGGCAGTGTCCAAGTTTTCCCCTCTCACCCCCAACTGGAGGTCACTGGTGTTGGGTCTTCCTAGATGCTCTGGGAAAACCAGAGATAGGCAATGGCAGTCTGTCCAGTACAAAAGTCCGGATCAGCTCTGCCTGAACAGCTGCAGTGGAGGTCTTCACCAGACAGAGAGTGCTGAGGCCCACAAAGGTTGAATTGTAGAGCAACACGATGTAAAAATTGCCCAGCCAGTTGAAGCATCCAAAATCACCCAAAAGGTCAAAGTGAGTGAGTCCCAGGGTTTGAGAGAAGACAGGAAGTGCTGAGCTTAGGACCAGGAGGCAGACACAATTCCCGATTATCTGTGGCATGGCTGTGTCATGCCATCTGGGCCACCGGCCCTGGAAGAGTGGAGAACTGTAGAATCCCACTATCGAGTACACTATCAGATAAAAGATGAGTACACCTGAATGATAGCACCAGAGGAGCCCTGCTTGGAGAAGAAGACCTGACCCAGGTAGGCACCTGCATACCCAGGGCATGGCAGCCTCATTGACGAGCAGCTCCAGGATGTGGACGGCCAAAATGAGCATGGATTGGCCCGTCAATAACAGCAAGCACAGCGTGGCCAGGAGATAACTCAGGCTGCACTGTCAGGCTGAAGCCTTCCACCACTTCTCCAGTAGGACCCTCTGTGTCTGCAGAGCCAACACCTGTCTGTGCAGCCCCTCCATGTCCAAAGGCAGCCAGCAGGAGGTGGGATTGCAAATCCTGCGGGCCAAAGCTGCTTCCTCCAAGGCTGAGCAGTACAGCTGCTCCTCCAGGTCTTCTAGTACCTGCGGCTTGACCAGCAGCTTCCCAGTAGCCAAGAACATGTGTGCAAGACCTATCAGAGTGCACACTAGGAGCAGCAGGACCCCAAGGAAGGAAATGCAGGAATAGAGGTAGGAGAGGTAGTACTCCCAGAAGTCATAAAGTGACTCCCTGCTGGTCTTGTTGTTGTCGACAATGGCTAACATCACCCACACCAGGCCCAGCACCAGCAGAGTGAATAGCATCAATATTACCCCTGTCTCATAGACTCCACAACACCCTTTCTGGAGCCAGTGAAGCCCTTAGATTCAGTGAAGAAGTATGCAAAGGACATGAGGAAGATGAGTGACAGGTTGGATAAGAAAAAAACGAAGTTTCAGAGGCCATGGATGAGGGAGCCATTGAGCTACTAGATGTAGTAGTTCTGAGGGGGTGAGAGCAACACCTCATTGCTGATGATCGAGAAGGGCAGGAGCAGTATGACACCCAGGGAAACCCCCATGTTAAAGGTACAGAGCTCAAGAGCAATCTTGTTGACTGTGGCATCTTCATCATCCACTGTAGTGAACTCAGCAGTGGGTCAGGGTGTTGTGGCAGAGAATGTAGAGTGTCGCAAACAGAAGCGTAGAGATAATACATTCGCGGATCCTCCCGTGGAATAGCTGCTCTCGCACAAATAGCACTTCTTAGCTGTTTCCATACTCTGCTCAGCATGACTGGGGCGGGGGTGTCTCTGAGCCCAGGGAGGACTTGCAGGGATAAAGCTGCCACCAAGCTCCCGGACCCAGCAGAGGAGCCTTTCCTCACAGCCTGCTGACAGCTCCTTTTCTTAAACCTCATGAACTAACCTCCGCTAGCTTCAAACTCTTCTGAAGCTTCCTTATACCTCTCAGCCTTCATAGAATTGAAGCACATTAGTGCCTTGCTCTGGCTTAGGCTCTGGCTTAAGGGAATGTTGTGGCCGGTTTAATCTTCTATCCAGACCACAAAAACTTTCTCCATTTCAGCAGTCAGGCTGTTTCTCTTTCTTATTGTTCATGTGTTCACTGGAGTAGTATTTTAAACTTCTGTCAAGAGCTTTTCCTTTGCATTCACAACTTGACTAGCTGTTTAGCACATGAGGCCTAGTTTTCTGCCTACCTCAGCATTCAACATGGGTTCTCACTAAGCTTAATCAATTTTAGCTTTTGATTTAAAATGAGAGGTGTGCCATTCTTCCTTTAACGTGAACACTGAGAGGCCATTGTAGAGTTATTAATTGGCCTAATTCCAATATGGTTGTTTCTCAGGGAATAAGGAGTCTGAGGAGAGGGAGTGAGATGGGGAAACAGCCTGTTGAGGGAGCAGTCAGAACACGCAACATTTATCAGTTAAGTTGACTGTCCTCTATGAGTGCAGTTTGTTGTGCCACAAAACAATTACACTGGTAACACCATATAACAAATAATAATGAAAACTTTGAAATATTGAGAGAATTACCAAAATGTGACATAGAGACACAAAGTGAACAAACGCTGTTGGAAAAATGGCCCCAGTAGACTTGCTCAATGCAGGGTTGTCACAAACCTTCTGATTGTAAACAAACAAACAGAACAAAAAAAAAAACAAACATAAAAACAGCAAAGTGCAATAAAATGAGGTATGCCTATATATTATGTTAATGATACATGCTCAGGTGAAAAAAAATAAGTTGGGGAAGAGATATTAATAGGCGTGGAGATATTAATAGAGGAGCTAGGATGATATTAGTTAGAAGTTGACATTCCAGTAAAAGCTGGAAGGAGATGAAGGAGGAGCCAGCGAGACACCTGGGGAAGATGATCCAGGCAGAGAAAACAGCAAGCACAACGGCCCTGAGGTAGGAATGTAATGGTGTGTTCTGGAAATAAGGAGGCCAGAACAGCTAAAGCAGATTGAGTGGGGGGGAAGAATTGTAGGCAACAGTATCAAAGAGGTAATACAGAGTGGACCACAGAATGCCACATCTCCATGAGTATATATATGCAAGAGTCTCTTTAGGTTATATAACTTAGATGTCATACTGCTGGGTTATAAGATATGGGCACCTGCAATTTTGCTAGATATTGCCAAGTTGCTCCTAAGTTTCCAGTTTTATACTTTCCTGAGCTTTTATGTGAGTCCCTGTTGTTCTATATCTTTCCAGTTCTTGGTATTTTAAGTCTTTTAGATCTTTAGACAGCTAGATATGAAATGCTATCTATTATAGTTTCAGTGGGTATTTCCTTTTTTTTTTAATTCAGAGAGGAAGGGAGAGGGAGAGAGAGAGGTAGAAACATTAATGATGAGAGAGGATCATTGATTGGCTGCCTCCTGCATGCTCCCCACTGGGAATGGAGCCCACAACCCGGGCATGTGACCTGACCAAGAATCAAACCTGGGACCTCCTGGTTCATAGGTCAATGCTCAACCACTGAGTACTTTCTTAACTATTAGTGACTGAAGCTTTTTCATCTCCTTATTGTTCATTCCATTTTTTTTCTTTCATAATTTTTTTCATATTTTAATTGTCTAATATGTTGTTTGTTTTCCCTATTCACATAGACCCTTTTATATATTCTGAGTATTAATTCTTGTCAGTTAAGTATGCTGCTACTCTATTCTCCATACCTGTGGCTTCTGTATTTTGTTCTTATGATGTTGATTGATGCATAGAAATTTTAAATTTTACTGTATTCAGATTTAGCAACCTTTTCCATTATGATTTATGGTTCTCATCTTCTTAAAAAATCTTTTCTATACACAAGGTATTTGCTACCTCTATAGTTTCTCCTAATGATCTAAAATTTTGTTTTTTTGCATTTAAGGATATCTCCCTCAATAATGTGCGGTAGAGATTTTTTTCCCCTTTGACACATAGCTAACAAGTCTCAGTCCCACTTTTCTCTTTAGAGAAATGGCAACTTTATAATTAACAAAATTCATTCACTGGTAGGACTGCCAGCCAGAGCCTCCCTCCCTTCCCCCTGCCAATCCTGCCCCCTGGTCCAACTCCCAAACTCCCCAGCAAGGGGGCAATTTGCATACTACACTTTTATTATATAGATTGTTTCTATATACTATGTGTGGGTACCTTTCTTGATTTTTTTAACCTCTCCCATTGGTCAGATTTTCTTCCTCTACAACAGTACCACATTATCTTAGTTTCTACAGCTTTATAATAAACCTTGAGGCATATACCTTGAGATATACTGGGCAATAAACCTTGAGATACTAGTATATTGGACCAGTGGATAATTTCCCTCACCTTGTTTTTCAAAATTGTCTTGGATATTCTTTACCTTTTCCTTGCCCATAAAATTTTTAAATCATTTTATCAAGTTTCATAGAAAAACCTCTTGGAATTTTTATTGAAATTGCATTGAATTTAGGGGTATTAATGTCTTTGTGATATTGAGACTACTTATTAGAAATGTGTCATATTTTTGTTTGTTTAGTTATTTTTAATTTTATTAAAGTTTTATAATTTTCACCACATACTTCAACACATCTTTTATTAGATTTATTGTTTGGAGCCATTTTTTAGTATAAATGGTGCTTTTTTTGTATATTTTTGTTTTGTCACTATTTATTCTTGGTAAATAAGGAATGCAATTTGTTACATTGACCTAATATCCAGTGAGCTTGCTGAACTCTATTATTAACTTTAATAAATTTAGTATAGATGCTCTTGGGTTTTCTATGTAGAAACTCATATCACCTCAGAATAAGAACAATTTTATTTCTTCCTTTGTGACTCATATACATTTTATTTTTTATCTCATTCTAATCACTAGATTAGATTAGGGCCTCAGTGCAATCTTAAAACAGAGATGAGGGTATTTTTGCTTTATTGCTAATTTTAAAAGGAATAAGTCTAACATTTTACTACTATGTACATACTATGGCAGCCTTTTATTGATAACTTTATTAGCTTAATGAATTTTCTTCCTATTCTTAGTTCACTGAGAATTTTTATCATGAATGGGTACTGAATTTTATCAAATGCTTCGGCTTTTATTAAGGTGATTATATGGTTTTACTTTCTAAATTTGATAAGGTAAATTTATTGGTGTTTAATTATCACAATGCCCTTTCTAATGGATTGGTAGACTTCATTTTTTAAGATTTTGTAACCAGTTTTCTTTTTAATACTCCCTGTTGCTAAAGGAAAAATTATATTTGTTATCCCTGGTTGGTGTGGCATTGTCTTGTGCACTGAAAGGTTTTTGTTCTGTTCCTGGTCATGGCACATGCCCAGGTTGCTGGGTTGATTCTGGGCAGGGGGCATGCAGGAACATGATGTTTTGATGTTTCTCTCTCTTCCTCCCTCTCCATTCCTCTCTTTCTAAAAATCAGAGGAAAAAAAAGGTTTTTTTTCAGTTGGAGGGTGTGTCTGTTGTGTGTGTGTGTCCCATTATGTTATTTTCTATATCCTTGCCAAATTTTTATCTGTTTCCTCTATTAATTACTGAAATTAATATATTCAGATCTCTTCTTCAACAATTGTGAATTTGTCAATTTCTCCTTATCCTATAAAACTAAAGGCTAATATGCAAATCAACTGATGGGTTGCTATGATGCTCACTGATCACCAAGATGGGTTGCTATGATGCTCAATGCAGGAGCTGCTCACTGGTGGTCAATGCACTCCCATAGGGGGAGCACCACTCAGCCAGAAGCTGGGCTCACAGCTGGCAAGCACAGCGACCGCAGGGCTAAGAATGTCAGACTGAGTTTGGTGATAAGTTCTGGAGGTCAGAAGTCCTAAAAACAAATGTCAGCAGAGATAAGAGAGGCTGTTTCCTTGCCTTTTCCAGCTTCTGGGGGCACTTGCATTTCTTGGCTAATGGCCTCTGCTAGAAAGTGAGCAGCACACTATCTTCAAATGTCTCTCTCTCTCTCTCTCTCTCTCTCTCTCACACACACACACACACACACACACACACACAGCACACACACACACAGCACGCACACACACGCACGCACATGTTTTTGTTTCTAGTTTCACTTTTCTCATTCTGATTGCCCTACTGCTTCTTATAAGGACCCTTCTGATGACATTGGGCCCACCTAGATACTTCAGGATAATCTCCTGTCTCAAAACCTTTAACTTAATCACATCTGCAAAGTACCTTTTGCCACATAAGATAGCATATTTACAGGTTCCAGGGATCAGGGCATGAATTTTTTTGGGGGGGAAGGGGAACAGCATCATTTTACCTATCACATTTCCATTGGACAGCACTGATATTCATGAATGATATTTGGCATTAAACGATATCCAGTTGTGTGTCTTAATCACTATATAAATGGACTCAGAAATATTAAATAATTATTTCATATTTTAGTATGCCAATCCCAAACATTAACAAAACACCTGAATTGATTTTTAAGAGGAGTATTCTGATTTCAGGATAGCTTTGATGTCATATAAATAGGTGTTGTGATAGTTAATATTGGTAAAACTCCATACTCCTGGATTCTCTTTTTAATTCAAGAGATTTTTTTAAGGGCCTTCAGTTAATTCCCCCTATTAATTGATATATGAAGAATAATTAATATAAATAAATTATGAGTAAAAAGGGAAAATCTGAGTAGATGAGTTATAATCCAGTTATAGCATAATATGTCTGAAAGACTTAAAGAATCCTTTGGGACAAATTTGTCTTATAAATTATTCATAAATGTCTTCAACAAATATTTGGTGGGACATTGCTATATGCAAGGCATTATGGGAGGACTTGAATGTGTCTGGACTCTCGAAGCTCACACTCTAGGGGGAAATAAGACATGAACACTGATGGCAGGCACCCCAGGTAGGAAATGATAGATAGCACCTATGTATAGGTTATAATAAGGATTCAACAGGAAGGAATAACTGCACTCTGGTAGGTCCCCTTAGCTGAGAATGATCAGGGAAAATTCCTTGGAAGAAGTAGACTTTAATGGGGTCATACTTAAGACTAGAAATGAAGTTGGATACTTAAGCATTGATTCTGAAAAATTGCATAACTCCTATTTTGCTTAAGGGGAACATTGTTAACTATTGAGGTTAATAACATTGAGTTTCTCTTTCTTAACATTTCTTTCACTTCTTAAACATTAACCTTGGGGGTTAGATCAATGGAAGGAGTGAAGGACACAGAAAATGAGGGCAGGGAAGGGACAGAAGAAATGGAAATTATTGCAGTATTTCCCCTGCATACTTTATACAATACAAAATACCTTGTGCTTAAGTTTGAGGAATACCACCATAAACTAGCTTGTCAAAATAACAAAAACTGGCTGATTTTCCAGATACTGAAGGCACATTGTTTAATTTACTATACATTTCAAAACATTTAAGATTCTGCTACGGTCTAAATATACCACTCTTACAGCACATTTCCATCTTCATAAATTATACATAGATCCACATTATCATCCTATCTATGTATTCCTCCACCCATCTATTAAATAGCAATTTTATCCTGAAGGCTCTATCGGAATTCCATTTGAGGAGCCTATGGGAACAGCCTGAAAATTCGAAGCCCTGTTTTTTCATGGTTATTAATTAAGCTTCCTTAATGCCAGGCTTTTCCAGAACCTGCACAGCCGCACAGCCTCTGATTTTGGCTTGTGTTGGAGACAAGGCAGCAGTTTGTCCCAACTGGGGGAAGAGCTAATGAGGACAGTGCCTGTGCTGAGCTGTGATGGCTTGGCCTGGTGCAGGTGTGGGAGCAGCCTCAGATACTCCAGAATAGAGTGATAACTACTGTCTCTTTACAAGGCTATTGAATGTCTCATAAAATATGTATCGGGTGAAATACAGAATACCCCACCAATGTTATCCAATCTTTGCAACAAAGAAAATGATAAAATAAAATAAGGCTAAAGGAAATGTGCTCCTTTCCAAGGAAATTTGATTTGATGGAGACAGAGCTTCAGCAGGTGGTACCCTCCAGCTCTCCTGAGAGCAGCAGAATTCAGTCACCTTGTTAAGGAACTGAGATAGATAGATGTGCAAGGGCCTAGTGATTTCCGATGGCTTCACTTATGGCTCAGGGTTAGTCTCAACCTCCCTAAGAGGGGTTTCCTTTTCCAGAATCAAAATTAGTGGCAGAAAGGGAGACGGAGCCAGGACTCCTTCCTAAGCACTTCCCATGATCCGGGCACTTCTCAGAAATGTGAACCAGTCTAGCATCACGCCATGTCTCGTGGGTAGAGTGGCAGGGCATTCTGAAAACCTTTTTCTTTTTAGAACTTCAACCTATCCTGCGCTTAAAGCCTGCTTTGGGGATGCCACACCCCTCTTTACTAACCTCCATGTTATAATTCATGTTAAAAGATACATTTTCTTGTAGATAAATATTAAAATTATTGGGGGAGGACTTCTATTTCTGGGCATATGGAATAGATGTACTTATCCCTCTTCCTTCCTAGAAGTGCAACAAAAAATTCTGGACCTTATACATAAAACAAGAATGGAAATACTCTGAACGGAGGAGACGGAGACAGAATGGACTGTGAGACCCAGGAAGCAATAGGGTGCTGAGTTTCCTGGGTCTTCTTTTTTCAACACTCACCTAAGGGTATACTTATTATTATTATTATTATTATTATTATTATTATTATTGATTTTGAGAGAGAGGAAATGAGAGAGAGAAATATCAATGGGAGAGAGAAACATTGATTAGTTGCCTCTTTGGCCGGAGGTCAGGTCCACAACCTTTTAGTTGTGCGGGACAGCGCTCCAACCAATTATGCCACCTGGCCAGGGCTCCTGCATTTTTATTTTATTTTGTCTCGTATGTCCCAGATAAAAAAAAGCCGAGTATCTCTAGCCAAAGGAACAGCAAGGGGCAACATAGTAAGACAGAAAACGTATAGATGATAACGATTCCACTCTAACCTGACTCTACTAAAGAAGTTATGGCCCCAGGCCAACCCACTTCCATTCTCTCGAGGTTATAGGAAGCCCAATGCCTTCCCCCCAACTTGTTCCAGGAGGCTGAGTAAGGTTCTGGACTTCTCTCCCAGCTGAGCAGCAGCGACTGCTGCGCGCCCCTGTCCTGTGACAGCAGGCATGGCAGCAGCCAAGACTTCCACTCCTGCCTCCAGCGAGATGGTTCTAAAGTTGATATGGAAAACAAAACAAAGTCGAATGTCTGAAACAAATTTTAAAAGAAAAATAAAGTGAGAGACAACAATCTATACATTTTCAAGACCTAGTATCTACTTCAATCAAGACTTGGTGGTGCCGAGACCGGTTTGGCTCAGTGGATAGAGCGTCGGACTGTGGACTGAAGGGTCCTGGGTTCGATTCCGACAAGGGCATGTACCATAGCGTGGCTGCAGGCACATCCCCAGAAGGGGGCGTGCAAGAGGCAGCTGATCGATGTCTCTCTCTCATAGATGTTTCTGACTTTCTATCCCTCTCCCTTCCGCTCTGTAAAAAATCAAATATATATATATATATATATATATATATATATATATATAAAGACTTGGTGGTATTGGCAGAGGGATAAACATATATGGATCAATGAATGCGAATCTACAATTACCTCAAAATGAAAGGTTTAACTTTAAAAAAAATCTATTAACTTGTGTTTATGTGTATATGGAAAGTATTACTGAGGAATTAAGAAGTTTCCTCCCTATATGTAGAAAATCTTCACAAATTGAAGAATTTATTATCTTAGTATGTAAATTAGAATGAACTGAGTCATAGTTACATTACATTTAGCCTTATATTTTTAATTTTGAGTATGATTTATAAAGTCAAAATCCAGGTGCAAAGCCAAAATTCAGTCAACTAGCTAGATAGTTTTAACTAGACTAGATCATCTAGGTAATTTTTCAACATGACCCAATAAGAATAATTTGTAAATTCTGTAACAAAGGCTCTATATATAGTTGTATTCTGAAGAGAAATCGTATGGTAGTTTAAGTGATACCCTGAGTCTGAATTACCTGTGTCAACAAATGAGATTGAGACGGACAGGGCCACATTGTAAAATATACATATATGATACATGGCATACTTTTATTTTTCTTTAAAAAAAAAAAAGCACCCTTTCAAAATTCACAGCCATTCTTAAGTCATGAGAACACATTTTAATTCAGGACAGCTCACTAAATGCAAATCAACGTTAACTAATAAGGTTGGTAATTGTTTTCTGATACAGGGGCCTATATCCAGTTTTAATTAGAGCTCAGTTAGATTTGTCCTCATCTAACTGGTTAACTCGGTTTTTACTCTTAATGAAATTTCATTGATATGTAAACAGTGAATTTATTTAAAAGTTGTGTGGATACATTTCTGCAACATGTAAATTTTGACCTTCATATTTAGAGAATACCAATATCAAATATTTGTACAACACTTCAGGATTTAAAAACACATTTACACCAGTCAACATGTTTAGTCCAACAACCCCTTAACTGGAATCATTGTACAGATTTTCCAGAAAGGTTAAGTGACTTTCCCAAAGTCTCACAGCAATGGAACCCAGCAGAGACTCTAACCCATGTGCCATAGCCCCGAGTCAAGCAACTTTTCCTGGTCATCACACCGACTGCCTGTAGATCCACCAAATCCACCAAATAATACAACTGATTGAACAGTCTTTTTGTTAGGAATTGATACTCCTAGGACAATACCTTCGCAAAAGATGAATAATTACATTTTTCCCACTAAAATTAGTTATTGAGTAACATTTACAGTCATACAGATCAAACTTATACTTTAAAAGCAGTGCTCCACTGTTTCTTCTCATGAGTGCAATACATGTAAGCAGTATGGACATTTGAGGCAGGGACTTAGCTGCAATGGACGGTATATTGTCATACTGACTTCCACCGGAAAAGAGGAACTATCTCTGAACCTAGGGAATAGAAGAGCAGAGAAAAGGGAAGAGAAATGCATGTCTGAAAATGACATGGTAATTGCTCCAAAACATGAACCGCTGCTTTGTAATTTAAAAATCTCCCTCAGACCTGGTATTCCTTAATCAGTCATACTCAGAAATCAGTCTGAGTCCATGAATGCTTTTGGCTGCTTACGTTTCTCCATGGTAGGAACAGTGTTTGTCATAAGGAAATGATCTCATTAGTTTTGTGCATGTTTTTAATCATTCTCCAGTTGTCCTCCTCGCCCATCGGAGCATGTCTGTGTCCTCACTCTTTGCATTCTTAACATGTCAATTGCCTCTTAATTCTTTCTCCAAGTACCTCTTTCTAAGGCATCCCAGCAATGCATAATTGCCCATGTCCAGCCTGTAGATCAAACTGCAGTCTAATTTGCAGAACCAAGTAAATACAAAGTAGGTTGCCCATAATTCAGACCTCATCTTGCAATGATTAAATTATCTGATTCTAGCTTTTGCATTTTCCTGGTTTCCACTTAATATTCTCCCCCACTTACCTCTTCAAAACAAATACTTTCCAGGTCATTTTGTTTTTCCAAGTGCTATTTCCACCTCTCTTTAAAAACAATCACACAAAAAATCTGGTATCATTTAGAAGTCTAGAGGATTTGTTGCCTCCTTTCCCTTAAATCACCCTGACGAGGATACACTCCAGGTCCTTACTCTTCCCCTCATGAGATATGAAAAGAGCTGTGCGTTCTTTAAGGAGGTAATAAGTTGAGTCCATGTTGTACCCTATGGGAGGGCTTTTAGTGCGTCTTTTTTTTTAATTATCTTAAGTTTTATATATATATATATATATATATATATATATATATATATAATATCCTTTTCCCCCAGTGGACACCCCCAGCCATTCCGTAGCAGCACAATTTACAATGGCTAAAATTTAGTGCTTCTTGAAGTTATCTTTTAATAGGCCCAAATTTATGTTTGTAACAAAATACTCCACAAAGTCTTAATACGTGAGTAGAATAAAATGTGATTATAGCAGGGCTAAGGAGCCACCCTTGTGACTGCGAGTTAAATCAAATCCTTTATCAGAAGTTTTTCTCGCCTAACCTGAGTTAGAGGTCTGACACCATGCTCTTCACCTGATGGGAAAGATGAGGTTGCAGGGCCTTCGGCACTGTCTATGGATGAGTGATTTAGTCCTACATTCTCTAGGGCCAGCCTTGCTCCACTGTGGTCCCAGGCAGACATTAGGAGCTCAGAAGCACTATTTAAACACGTGTAAAATAAGGTAACTCTTCTAGATGAGAGGCTCTCAAAGTGTGGGCCCTAGACCAGCAATGTCAACATCATCTCGGAATTTGTTAGGAGTGTTAAAAATTCTGAAGAGGGGACCACCACAACTTGTGCTTTCCTAAGCCCTGATTCGTGCTAAAGTTTGGGAACCTCTGCTCCAGAAAAAGGGTGAACTTTCCTCAGGCCATCAGATCTAATCTCCCACCACTCCTGGCCTTGCTCAGCTCAAGCCACACTGACCTCCTTGCCACCCCCTAGGCATGCTCCGCCTGAGGACCCTGCACTCACCATTCCCTCTGCTTCACTCTTTCCTCATATATCTAGGCAATTTGGTAATCTCCCACAGAGGAACGGACCGTGTGTGTGTGTGTGTGTGTGTGTGTGTGTGTGTGTGTGTGTGTGTTTTATTGATTTCAGAGAGGAAGGGAGAGGGAGAGAGATAGAAATATCAATGAGAGAGAATCATTGACCAGCTGCCTCCTGCTCATCCCCTACTAGGGATCAAGCCCGCAACCTGGGCATGTGCCCTTAATGGGAATCAAACTGTAATCTGGTTCATAAGTTGATGCTCAACCACTGAGCCACACTGGCCGGGCAAGGAATCTTTTTTATAACCCAGGTACTTACCACTGTCTTTGTGCTATTACTTGTGTGCTATTTTGGGAGGCTAGAGGTCAAAGATGTAGAAGAGTTTCAATAATAACTTTGGGCAGATGTTAGAAATATTTTTTCAAACTCCTCATTTGATTTTATGTTTGCATTTCATGTCATAATTTCTGAATATTTGAAATGAATATATATTCATTCATTTAATCCTCCTAAGAAATGTATAAGACAGATAGATACCTCACTTATTCTCCTTCTGTAGATAAGAAACTGGGGCACAGGAAGGTTAGTTATTTTGCTCAATGTATGGGAGAGATAGAATTTGAAACTATCAGTCTGACTCAATAATATTTCTTATAGCTATTGCATACTGTATCAACCACCTTCAAATGTTAATTTTATACCTATGTATTATCATTTAAAATATTTTATTATAATTTTGTATAGTTCTATCTTCCCTGCTGGGCTAAAAAATCTTAAAAAGGGAATCATTTCTTATTTATCACCTCTATTTACCCAGTGCTTAGTGTGATGTTACTAGGGGCCCAGTACACAAATTTGTGCACCTTGAAGGTAACTATAAGCCTAAGGGTGCAGTGAGCACAGGAGCAGGTCTTGGCCCATCCTCCCCACCCCTTCTCAGCTCCTCCCAGGGGGACACCAGCCCCCTGTCTGCCTGCAGCTGCCACTCCCAAGTGCTGATGGTGCCGGCCCCACTCCCAACTGCCGATGGTGTGGAGTGATTGGGGCCTGTGCTGGCAGCGGGTGCAGTTGGCAGCTCTGGCACTGGCAGCAGGTGTGAGTAGGGTTGTCACTCACTGGCAGCGGGTACAAGAGGTGGCTGCCGGCCCGATCACTCCTCAGGAGCACGGGGAGATGGAGAAGCCCTGAGGGGTTATCAGCAGCTGTTTGCACCCACTGATAGTGCCAAGCAATTGGAGCCAGCACCAGGTGCTGGCAGTGGGTGCGAACAGTGGCTTCAGCACCAGTAGCAGGAGTGAGTGCTGGGCGGGACCATGGCACAGAGAAGCAAAGAATTTTCAGTAACCCCCAGAGGCTTGCCCTGATGACAGCGACTGGTGCCCCACCTTGGTCTGGTGCCCCTGCTCACCTGTTCCACCATTACACTCTGGCCAAAGCCTGCCGTGTTCCATGTGTGCCCCCTCGTGGTCAGCTCACGTCATAGTGACTGGTTGTTTGGTTGTTCCACTCTGGTCTATTTGCATATTAGCCTTTTATTATATAAGATCCATCCATCCACCAGTTGGATGGGTGGATGGATGGATAGATGCAACTATGAACAAGTATTTAAGTTTCAGACTGACAGCTCTACTTAGCTCTAAGATAACCAGTTCCTTGAAACTTCTAAAATGAATTAACTAGCTTCAGTTTTTCCCCAACTTAAATCTGTCAAATAAGCCTGAGGTTTTGTAATTGGAAAATGTGTAGGTGATCAGTTAAGGGAAGCTGAATGATAAGGACATTTGTCTCCAAGGACTTTTTGTCCATAGAAATGTCTGTTTCCCCAACTATCCTGCTTCCTTCCCCAAAAGATAAAGGGCAGCAACAGCAGGGGACACAGAAGGTTGCTGGGCTGTGCCCTTTTCCTCTCTGTGTGAATTTGGAAGGATTCTCCTCAACACTGGGGCCTAATTTCCATATATAATCTGGACCCAAAGATAAAAGTAAATTTTAAAACAACAACAACAACCATGCCTAGAATTGAAAGAAAGCAGAAGGAATGCAAATTGCATTGGGCTGCCTAACCATCCTAGTGAGTCCTTTAACACTATTCATCCTGCCTCTGTCTCAAGTTATGAATGCTGTTTTCAGAAGATGTTCGTTAACTTGTAAACCTAACGTGTTACAAATGGACGTCATCTCAGCAGAGCCCCTGAGGATGCTGTAAAGCTAGCTCAGCTTCTCCTCACCCAGGATGGCTCCAGCTTGCTGGTCTAGTCAGGAGACCTTGCTGGTTGCCTGGAACAAGGACTGATCCCCTTTCCATGCCAGGCCTGGCGCTGGTCCAGGGCCTCCTCAGCTGGGATGATGAGACTCAGAGCCCTTCCATCACAGATTCAAACTCTTTTAAAAGACTTCAGTAACTCTTCAAAATAAACAGAGTAGCACGAGAAAAGGTACCGGCATTTAGGAAATTTACCGGGCAGCCACTAACAGCAGAGAAGTGGCTATTTGTCCTCATTAGAGTCACAGCCTGCAATCACAGAGAGCGGGAGGTCTCTCCACACCTGGGCAATCCAGGCCTGCACGTGCTCTTTCCCAGTCACTGGCTCCTGAATGCTAGTCCAAGGGCAAATTCTGCCCAGCTCTAGTGGAACCACTTGAAAAACTTTTAGAAAATACAGGTCCCTAGGCCCAGGTCTGGATATTCTGATTCCTAGGTCAGAGGTGAACCCCAGGAAGTCATCTGCATTTTATAAGAGCTCCTCTGGCAATTCTGGCACACAGACCAAGTTCAGGGACTATGAGCAAGTCTTTTGTTGTTAATCCTCACCAGAGGTTATTTTTTCCATTGCTTTTCAAGAGAGTGGAAGAGAGGGGTGGGGAGGAGAGAGAGAAACATCGATGTGAGAGAGATACATCAGCTGGTTGCCTCCTGCACAGGCCCTGACCAGGGTGGGGGGCAAACCTCAAACTCAGGTATATGCTCTTGACCTTGAATCAAACCTATGACCCTTTGGTATGTGGGCCAACACTCAAATCATTGAGTAACACCAGCTAGGGCTACAAGAAAGACTTTTGAGGCATATGTCATCTTAAAATATAATTGACTTGCTTAAGTGAAAATATATTTTTATTATGAAATGTTACATTCTCATGTTAACATTTTTTTTAATCTAGAAAAACATAAATAAGAAACTAAGTATCATGTAAAAGTTTTCTTACCCAAAGGTAATTGCTATATAATTTTTGGAGAACATTTTTTTTCAAACAACTTGACAAGTAATATATATAATTTTAAATAGATGCCAGTTTTCTTGGACAAATTTTATACATGTGTAATAATCATTCTATTCACCAAAAATATATATTCTAACGATGGCTTTGACAAAACATTAATAGCAGAATTAGAAATAATGTAGGAGCCTGCATAGGACCTCAGATAAAAGGAGTACACTGTGAAAAGCTGTCACCTGTTAAAGATTTACTGAGCGATATTCTCCTTTGTTCCATGCTAGAATTTTTCAGTTGAGCATTAGTCAAAGTATAGGCAAGTGAAACACAAACTATCAAATATTTATTCATGGGTCTCAGAGCAGAGGGAAGAAAAGATAAGTGTTAGGGGAAAGAAGTATTGTCACCAAGATAAAATACAGGATTCCAAATTTTAATCTAGATAAATAATTTTTAGTGTTATGTTCCAATTTATTAATCTGAAATTCAAGTTTAGTAGGCATCCTATATTTTTATTTGCTAAATCTGGCAATCCTAGAACAGAGGAACACAAACTTTGCTTGGGCGGAATTGGAACCAGATAGAGGCCGAAGGTGGGCAGTCCAAGAGCAAGGTCAAGGCAAAGGTTCCTTTGATCTGACATGTCTCAGAGTCTTGCACAGATGGACCACATTGAGGAGTCAAACCTCAATCCATCCATAAACTTCCTTACCCCCATTTCAGTACAGGTGAAGAGCCAAACCATAAGAACCCACCATTCATCTAAAAAAGTCAGTATCCTTATCTGTGTTCACTCCATCTCTATTCATTGTGCGTTAAATCTCTCTCATCCAATGCACTCTCTCAGGCTAAATAATTTCTTATCTCAGCCAAGTTTCCTTTATCGATGACTTTGATTATTTCTTTAGTTCTAATTCTTCTGGTTTCTTTCTCAAGAAAACAAAGTTTAGACAGGAGCTTCATTTATCTCATCATTTTTACCTTTTTCTTTGCCTCTGAATCCTGAAAAAGCTTCCCAAATTTGCCGAGAACTTGATTTTATTACTTCAATTTTGATTTTACTGCCTCCAACATGGATTTCATTCTCCCACTGCATGCTTAGCATCCTCACAATCTTGACTTATCTTACATACGTTTTCATTTTATCCTGTTTTCTTTTTACCTCTCTTTGTGGCATCTGCTCTTGTTTCTTAGAGGCCCCAGATAGTATTTTAAAACTGTCTTCCGGTTCCTAGGGCTGACTGAATATTTACCAATAGAAAGTATGTGTGGATTAGTCTTGGTCCTGCTTTCTGTCCACTTGCAGACTGGTCAAAGGTCTTTCTCAGACAAAAAGCAAACTGGGTAGATGTGCCTAGCTGCTGTCCACTTGAGCAAAATTTTCATCATGAATGGGTTTCGCTAGACCAAAATTGGACCTTCATCTTGTATGGGTTCTGCTGGACTGAAATGGGACCATTAATGGGAAAAGAAGATCCCATTTCCTGTGTCTTTGATTTGCTGAGGAGAACCAACCCAGGAAAATCTATAATCTCTAACGTGTTGTGCCGCCAAGACCTTTCTCGTCTTTGCATTACCTGCAAGGAAAATATCTCCTAACATGCATTTACCACAATCCTTTACTTGCCCCCCATGTTCTACCCTGTGTTCTTGCTACCCCTAGAAATCCTCATTCAGGAAGTTTGGGAAATCAGATGTAGAAAGACTCCAGTTATTGGTATGGAGATTAGTATAGGGGTCTCATTCCTAAAACAGAAGACCTTAAATACAAGAGTGTTGAAGGGGCTTCTGTCAGCTTTCAGTTGAGCAAGTTATGTGTGAGACCCCAGTTGAATTTGTCAGTGGGTTCTCTGGGCCTTCTGGTTAAATTCTGGATGTCTTGCTAATCCTGGCCTTTGGTAATAGCGTGAGTTTCCATTTTAGGATGAATTTCCTGTCTTCATGTTCATGTTAGATCAGAGGAAGCTAACCAGATTCTATTTGAAACAGAACCCAGAGAATATTTTCAGCTTGTTTCATTTCAATGTAGCCAACTTTATATAAAGAAATTTCGCTGATTGGGTAGCATTCATCTGACCATTGGCAGACACAACAAAAACATACCATGCCTTGGCAGGTAGATGTAAGTCAGAGAAGATAATGGAGACAAAGGTACTTGACTGTGTTCTATTGGGTAGCAGTAAAATCTTTAATTCTACCCTAATGCATTGTATCATTAACCCCAGAGTATAATAGAAAAAGACAACTGGGGGACCTTAGGGCACAGAATGCAGTTATCAGTGTGAAAATATATTGGTTTCAATTGTTTTATGCTAGATCCAAATGGCCTCAAGTTATACGGTTTTTAGAAACTTCTCAGATAATAATTCTATCCTTCACTATAAAATATAGTTTGGATAAGCCTTACTAACTTCTTAACACAGTTTAAGGTCCTTTCATGATTGAATTATTCCTTTTCTTCTCCTTTATGTCCTGAAAATCCATAAACCATGCATCCCTTACCCAACAGCCACACCAAAACCTCTCCTTTCCACAATCACATCAGGCCTTTTCCCACCACCATATCTTCACAAATGCTGTTCCTCTCTGTGCATGCCCTGTGTCCTCCTGCACTAGAGGACTCCTACACATTCTTCAGGACCCAAGTCGAAGGTGTCTTTCTCTATGAAATCTCCTTTGCTGTTTCTGGCTCATAGTAAATGTTCAATAAAAATTAGCCATTCATGTTGGAGAAGACAGACACATCGAATATACCAGAATGGATGCCTAAGTGGAATCACAGAGACACACTTGTGTGTTGAGGGCCCAAAGGGGATGGTACTTGAAAGAAGGCTCCTTGAGGAAGTGTCCCTCTCAGACAAGCAGGCTGCTCTCACGGGATACATCCCCCAGCCCAGCATGCTGGAGGACTAATGAGATTTAGGCCACCACTCCCTAGGGGTCAGCCACTCCTGTGTACAATGTCTCAGACCCTGGACAAAAATAGGGAATCTGAAGGAAGCCCCCTCCATCACCAACCTGCTGTGTGTGGCTGGGAGAGCAACACTGCCTGCCCCTTGAGGCCTCTAGGACCTCATCTGTGATGCTCTGCTCAGTGCAAGATAGTAGATTGATGAGAAGTCCTTAAACCTTCCTTCGGCAGATCAGCTCACTCACTGCAAAGCAGAGATAAATGAGGGCTTTCCTGGACAGGTGGACATTCACACTGTCCCCTGCTCCCCTGTCTGGGTGCAGAGATCAAAAAGGGAGGAAGGGGATCATGCTTGGAAACACCATGCATGTCTCAGCAAGTCAGAATGGAAAAAGCAGGGGGTTGTATTATGGGAGGTATCTGGACTCCTGTTACTTTCTCTCTGAAGTAATGCAAGTAAAAGCCAGAGGCCTGCATCCAGAGCTCCTGATTCCAGTTGGCAGATGTGATTCTTTCCTAATCACCTTGGTGACCATCTCTCCTACCAGCCCCATGCCTCGCCTGCTCAGCATAGAAATTCCAAGATTACTCAGAAATCCTCTCAAGGGATGACCTCTAGTGACCCCTAGCAGCTTCCTGTGTGGGGAAAAGAACCCTGACACCTTTCTACAATGCAGCTGCCCACAATGCAACTGCCTTCATCCCTTTGTCAAAGTAGAGGTTAGACTAATTCCTTGGCTCCCTGTGTTTACAGGGCTGAAGAAATGGCAACTTTGTACAAAATGGAAAGTGGCCAAATAAAATCTGGGCGTAGGCTTTGATGGCTGTGAAATAAATTAAGAAGAGAAAATCACCAAGTAATTTTCCCCAGACATGTTTGCTTTGTCTTTGAACATTTTTTTCTTATGTTATGTCAGTGGGTTAATTGCCTTCTGCCACTGACTGGCAATAAGCATGTTTGCCTGATAAGATAAAGCAAAGTTAATTGAAGGAAGTTAGTGTGAAAATATTGGACTTGGTCCATTCCAGGTAGAATATGACACTTGAAATTATAGCCAAAATGACTCCTAGACGACATAATGTTTCCAGGAGCCTGGCTTCCAGGAAACTAGCCGTCAGTCACCCAGAATTCTGAGTCCATCACGGACGAAAACACTGCAATCCATAAGCCATGACTCCTGTGCATCAGTGGAGTACAGAAAGCCCATCTCTAGAAAATTCATTCCCAACATCTTTGGCATAGAGGGAAGCTAGTCATTTCTATATTTACCCATAATTTTATTCTTGGATATAAACTCAGATGGCTGAGTGCACTCATTTCTGAAATATGTTTACCCCAAATATACAAATTGTTCATTCCATTCAGTCCTTCAGTGATGAAAACACACAACCTGATTGTTCACTTAATTGGCTGTTGTGTTACTGGATTTTTAGAGAAGAAAAAATGGGGAAGAAGTTAAGTCTCCAACCCTGTGTCTACAAAGGAGCTTCAAGCCTAATTCTCTTGAAAGGCCAAAAATATTCCAGTTTTTTTGGCCAGGATCTGTCATGAATTCAAGGGAAAGTACTGCAATCACCCAGCCAGCAATGAAGCAAATGAGATTATAGAGCCACTGGTGGTGAGAACTGCATGCAAGAGCATCAGTAAATGTTGGTCCCTAGAGAGTGGGTTCTGCACTGTGCAGCTTACACAGTGTGGCTCTGCTGGCAGAGATGGAGCAGTTCTCTGGTCTACTGATCTCCTGCTCCTCCAATTACCCTCAGAGTGGAGGGACAGGTGTCCTTGGCTTGCAAATGGAGGAATTTGAGTGGTCTAGAGGAATTCTTTCACTGCTGAAAGTTATTCCTTTACTGATAGCAAAGGCAACTATTAACTAAATAGATAGCCTACATGAGTAATTTCAGGGCATTATTTATGATTCTTTGATTTTAAAGGGATCCACAAACTTACTCCAATAACACCTGAAACTTACATGATACTGAAGCCTTCCATTCCATGATCAGAGAGACATGATTTAAAAGGATGAGTCAAACGAGGGTGAGCTCAGAAAGGAAGTGCCATCTATGAAATATATACTAGGTATTCTGTGTCATATCTTACAAATATAGTCTCATTTAATTGTCACAATTGTATTTCCTGGGGTTAGCAAAAGCGAGCAGTGTCCTTCATCCTAGGCCTGCAGGACAAGCATTCCAAATGCCTATCAGAACCCCAAGAGAACAAATGTATTGAGAGGGCTGCCTGGCTGGAGATATGGCCTAGTACTGAGGTGTGCAGCCAGCCAGGAGTGACCCAAAGTGGGAACCAGGAGAATAAATACCCTACCTCCTCTCCCATCCTCCAAACTTGTGTTGGTGCTCTCCATTGGCCAAACCCAACCACAAACCTTGGGGCAGGGAGGGCTATTTATGTGTTTCCTATGAGTAGGCAAAGCAGAGTCTGTACTTGAGGATAGGGATAAAATCTTGACAAGTCATTCAATGGCAGAGGGACCCAATAATGCAATCTAATGTAATCATAGGGATAGTGGGGGGGAAACAGCTATATTAAAATTTGAGGAAGTAGATTTAATCAAAATGATTAATTAAAGTTAAGGCTATTTTAATAATTAATGAGAATCTCTTAATTTAGAATGACCATCCTTATCAACTCTGATCATACAAAGAAATTATCTTCAGGTGGGAGGTTACCATAGAATCCCAGAGCAGCCTACTTCCAAAGGCATTTGAGATTCCCTCTCTAAGAAAAATAAGGATGATTCTGACCCTTCTCATTCCTCCAGATGCAACCCCTACCTTACAGGACTCTTCCCTGAGAATCCCTAATCTCAGTCCCAGCCCTTTAGGATTAAAACATTGGCCTGCAATGGTGGCAGCCACCTCCATCCAGCGAGGCATTAGAACTATGACCCTGGGCAGCGAGTTCTCAGGTGAGCTTCCCTGGGTAATTCTGTTCATGAATACTGCAGTATCAGCAATCTCTGTAAATGTCTTTCTGGGAGATTTGACTCATAAATACTGTAAATTGCCTAGAGTTCAGTGGCCACTCAACTTTTGGATTTTACAGACTATTATATTTTCAAATAAATTCAAGGTACTCACTGGCAACTCTACTTTGCCAAGTGTAACATACTCTGATGTTACACAAGAAGGATCATTTTAATCCCAGAAGGTAGGAAGGCAATATATAATGAAATATACAGTATATTTATAGTACTCCAAGTTAAACAAGTTCAACTTTATGAAAATCTATATCACACTTCTTTTTTAAATTTCACACTAGACCAGTGAAAACTTTATCATGGTTACCTCCAAGCAATCCACAGACAGCATTTGAAACCCAGGATCTTATTCCATCAGAAAATATCTCTACTGCCACATGTGTTTACTCAGAATATTTACTAACTACTTTTACAGGAAACAGACCCCAAGTAAGATAATTTGAGAGATTTTACCAAAGGCACTGCTACTTAGAGAGGTGCTGGTTGAGTTAAGGAAACAAGGGAGGATGAGACACCCAAGATAAGCAGTAGCAGGAAGCTCTACCACCCCCAGGCCTGTGGGCCACAGGAATGTGACCAGGACCTCGGAAAGTTAGAACCATAGAGGAGGGGTAATACAGCTACTTGCAGGAAATGCCACCCAGAGTGGAGAAGGAGTTGCAAAAGCGTGTCTTGACCTCTTTCTCCTCCAGACTCTTGTTGGACCTTCCTTTGACCAAACCCACCTGGAAGCCAGCAGGCAGGGGAGCGCAGGTGATGATCACCAGCGGTCAGCCTCCTAGGCCTAAAACAGACACAATACTGAAGAATGGATCTGATGGTGGGAGAAGGAGAAAAATGAAGAATAGTCAACACAAAACAAATAATTCCAGAATCAGAATAGGTGATCTTGCTACTTTTCAGCTCCTTCAGTTGTTAGAAACTCAAAACTTTTATGGGCTAAACAATAAAAGAGCAGGCATGAGGGTGTTTTCATAATCTTACCTTTTTTATGCTACTGTCTTCTTTCTAGTGTCATTTTCTTGTTAAAGATTTCAATGCTGATATATGAATTAAATTCTAGATACCATAAACTTTGCTCTCTAAAACTTGCTTGTCCTGAATATGTTTGGGATTGATAATTATTACTCATTCAGTTCCAATAATTGTTTGCATGTTTTGTCTTCTTGATTTGCTGTTAAACCAAATGAGATGAATTTTTTTTAATTAAAACTAAAACTGATTTTAGCTCCTTCTAAGGTAGTGCAGCAATAGAGGGTTCAGTCCCAAACTATGACAGAGACTGAGGAAGAGGAATAAAGAAGATATTCAATTCTCAAAAGCCTCTAGCAATTGTTCTTGATGATAAAAGGTGGAAGCTCTTTGATTCTCTAAACACATTGAAGAAGCTCTGGGTATCCCAAGGGAAACCCAGGTCCACAGAGAATGGGTGCACAATTACTCTGTGTAAGAACGTGAAAGAGACCAGCTTTCCAGAGGATGTAGGAAAGCTGAGTGAAAAGAAAATGAGCAATGTGACAAGAAGCAGCAGGCTGTGGAGAACATCGGCCATGGGTGACAAGAGGAGCAAAGGATTCTGAGAAACAGGATGAGTGTTATCTAAGGGATTTTATATTCCCTAATGTAATGCTTCCTACATAGAGTCAAATTTCAGTAACATCTGACATGTATATTAAATGTCTTGTAAGGATGGTCTCAGAAAAAACCAAAGAGCTGAGTTCCACTCATGACTCAGAGCAGCAGACATAAAAACTATGAGGGACCACAAGAATAGGAGCCCTCAGGAATTCACAGGACTCTTGGGGTAGCTAGCTGATGGATCACCCTCAGAAAGTCAGATAGGGGCTCAAGCCAATGCTATTAAAATTCAGCAAGACAGAGTGAGCATACAGAGTGTTGAGTTAAACACTGAATTCCAGAAAACCACAAATAAGGATCTGCTTGTGGTCAATGGGATTCAATTTTCTACCTTTATTGAAGTGAAGTAAAACCTAAATTCATGGGTTGAAAACTTTCATGTTGCTTCTAGTGCTAATATTCTGCATTTTATAATCACATGACTTAAAATTTATATTTGCCAGAAATTAGCCCTCAAAAAGTATATAAATGGAATCACAAGTGACAAATATTTTACTTTTTTACTAGGCCACAAAACTACTATGACATTTAGATTTAGCTACTGTTTTGCTATACAATATAAGCTACATACTATTCATTCCCTTTCCTCTCATTTTCAAATAGTAGTCTGTCCTATTATGGTTGAGTTTTTGTGTGTTATTAATTTATTTTAAAAGGCTTTAAAATAAACCCATCTAACTTCACTATCAGCCTTTCCATATTTCAGTATTTGCAATTGCATGTAAAATTATTTTTTGCACAATGAGATATGGCAATAGTTTTACAAAGGAAGTTTGGAGACCTCAGGAAGATGCCAGCTTTGCTTTGAGGACCTAGATGAGTATGTGTAAATTTCTTGCTTTCTGACCTCAACTTCTCCATCAACAAAAGAACAGATTAAGCACTGATTGCCTAAGGCTCTGTGAGCAAAAGATAGCTGGAATTCTAAATATGTAAATCCATGAATGACTCCAATTTTCTTCCTCTTTTGCTTCTTCTTCCATATACTTGCTCTCTCAATTTACCAGAATTGATGAGGGAATTCAATGTTCAGCCATCTTAACCTTCATAACAGTTAACGTGGAAACACTGGCTTGACTGTTCTCCTTTTATTTAAATTCCACCCATTCATCACATCAAGACTAAATATGAGCCAGGCAAATACTAAATTTTAAGAATTCAAAATATGAATAAAATAAACCCCTGATCTTGAGGAGCTTCCAGCCTAGAGAGAGGATGGAGCCATACATAATTAAAGTCCTGTAATGAAGTCAAATATAAAGCCCAAGAGAAGATAAGTGTAGTGATTGAATTCTCCAATGGCGTGAAGGCATCAGGAAAAGTTCTAAAAAGGAGGCCTTTAAAGGCCTTTAAAATGGCCTTTCCACAATGAGTAGGAGTCCATCAGGTAGGCAAAGGAAGAACCCACACATGCCAAGATATTGGCATATGGAAGCAGGGTTGGATTATGGTAACTAGCCTACTGTTAACAGACCATGAGGTAGGTAGAAGGGTAAGAAAGTGAAAATAAAGTTGCAATGGTAGGTGGAAGGATAGTCCTTTATGTCATTGTGGCAAAGGCCATCAACTGCTCATAATGGTCCATTTCTTTAATGTTTTAGCTGAGCATGTGGCCAACCAGCGAAAGACTATATTTCTGTTGGCCTGACAGATTGATGTGGCCATGGGACTTAGTTCTAGACAATGAGATTATAAGAAATTGTAGAATGTCCTCCAAAATATAGACTGTCCTACTCAAAAGCCTGGCTGTGAATTCCCTTGGCCCAGTTCCCATCCCACTGGCTAGAAAATGGAAACAGTAGCAGCCATTTAAAACCTAGAGATGGCAGAGTTGCCCTACTTAGCCTTTGTGACTCACCTCTGAGCATTATGTGAGAGAGAAACATCTCTCCTATTTAAACCATTATATTCCTTAGTTTTTTATTACAGCAGCTTATCTTTGTGGGGGCTAAAAAAGCATATTGATATGTTTCCTCCCACCTTCTAAGTTCTTCTATACTGGGCTAATAATAATTAAATCAACAGAGACAGATTAACAGGGGGGAAAAGTTTTAATATTTGCACATGGGGAATCCACATAGCATGAAAATCCCAAAGATAGTGGGGCAATGTTGGGTATATATGTCGTTTTAGAAAAAGAAGAAAGTGGGGGAATGGGGTCTTAGATTTCAGAAATGAGAAGGGATTGTTCACAGGTAATTCAGGAGAGTGGAACACACATGGCAAGCAAATCCTTGCTAGGCAACTCAGGAACAATGGGACACATGGGGAACCCAGCTAACCAGCTTGGAGTCTTCTTGTTGGCTAAAGATTCTTAAAGTGATTAAGCCAAGGCTCCTTTCCCAAAGCAAGTTTCTCTGTCTAAATCTCTTGGGCAGGAAACTGAGGATCAGGGAGGTGGGATGTCAAAGGTTTTTTCTGAGCCTATTCTATATAATAAAGAGGTAATATGCAAATTGACCCTCACACTGTAATGCTGTCACAAGATGGTAGTGCATACAGCAGAGGCTGGTTCCCATAACACAAGATGACTGCACCCACAGCAGAGGCAGAGTTCCCATAATGAGCAATCAGCAGGAACCTGAGGCTGTGTGGTGCTGGCTGGGGTGGGGGACCTGAGGCTGCACCCTTTACCCACCCAGCAGGGCTTGACAGGATCCTCAGGCCACACCCCCCACCCAAAATGTGCCAAGGCACTTGATGCTGTGCCCCCTGCCCACTGCCAGACTGGAGGATCTGAGATTGTGCCCCCCGCCTGGCAGGACTTAATGGGGGTGGGGCCGGCCAGGTCTGGGTCTTGTGCGATTTCCAGGCGTGCACGGATGGCTGGGGACTTGACTCTGGGTCCCATGGCATGCCCCAGAATCTGACAGGAGGAATATTTTCATATACATTTTACTAATTTTCTTTCATCTCTGACACTTCTATTATAGAGAAAGGGGAAATAGCAATGTTAAAATGTTCCCTCTAATTAATTCCTTTTTAACGTGCTTGAATTTTGTGCAGCAGGCCACTAGTTTTTTAATAAATAGCTTAAAATCAATATTCCCCAAAGCAGTTTCGGGGTGCCACATTCTGGAAGTTAGAATTTATACAGTAAGTGGTGGAAAAAGCACAGAAGGCAGGAAGGAGCATCGCCTGGTTGGACATGTGTGTGTGTATAAGGGGAGAACTGAAGTAGATAGAGACTAAACTGAGAGACAAGGATGGAGGGGCCCATTCTTTGAGAAGCTGCACTATGCTGGATACTGCCTGGGCACTTTCCTATAGATGGTCTCACTTAATCCTCACAGCAACATCCAGAGATGTCATTATTATTTCCATTTTACACATGAGGAATTGGAAACTTAGACAAGTTTAGCATACTGAGTCTCATAGTTGGAATTCCCATCCAGGTTTGTTTCTTTCCGAAGCTGGGGCTCTCCTCTGTGCCAGCTTGCCCCCTGGGTAAGAATGACACAGAGGTGGGTATGGGGAGAAGTCCTCCAGACTTGGACAGTGGGGTGCAGCAGATGATATGAAATAGATTCCAGAGATAGAAACTGATAGTTGCTGATGACTGACTGACTGAGAGACTCAGAAAACAACAATTACCCCATTCACTAATTCATTAGCAAGGAATGAACCCAAAATTTTGTAGACTGTGCTGTTTTTTTTCCTAAATTGGGTTCAAGGTGATTTTTCTTTCTTTTTTCTTGTTCTTTTCAAAGGTCACTGAGTTTATTTTTCTTTCTCTCTCTAGGAGTCTGGTGTCTTCTTGTTCAGAGACACTGGAAATAGGTGTTTCCAAAGGCTTATCACCTTATTTCTTCACATTAGGGTGTCTCTCTCTTCTTTTCCACATCAAACACATACCATGTGGAGCTTGAAACCACATTTATTGACAGGATTTTTGGAAAGCTGGAGGGTGGTTTATTTTACTCCAGGCCATCATTAGTGAGGCATTTCATCCTCTGCATGGACCAGTGGTCAGGTCTGGAATGGCATTTCAAAATCTGTTCTGCTGGTGCTTGCACAGAAAGTGGTTTAATTAAAATTGGTATTCTAAAAATGCAGTAACATTGACATATAAACTTATGGTCATTGCTCATCAGAGAGCACAGGGAAACAGCCAGAGGGAGAGTTTAGAAACCAGCTTATCCCTCCATGGCCAGTTTATTTGTGTTTTTAAATACTAAGCACTGTATGTGATATACCTTGCACTTCACAGGTTTTAAGACGATTCAATATTTCTTATGACTCTTTACCTTCATAAGAACTCTAACAAGTAGGCGAGGTAAGAATTATTATCTCCATTTTCAAAGAAGGAGCTAAAGTGGTGAGTTGACTTGCCTAAGCTCTCTTGGCTACTGCAGTCTTAGAACTCAAAGGTCACTTATCTCCATGGTCTGATCTTCTACAGCCATGGATCAATATGTGGTAATATCAGAAAGCAAAAAGATAGACTATTACATTTCATAATAGTCTCTGCCCTCATACTTGTGCTCCCTTTCAAACACCCATGTCATTTTGCAAACAAATGCTATTGTCCCCAAAGAAATGAAAGCATTTACGATATTAGAGAAACACTCTAAAAGCATTTTGCAGATAAAGGAAAGGTTGTACTGTGATGCCAGTGTTGGAATTTCTCCTCTTCAAAACTGATTTAGATAGGGGAATAATCAGTCACTGGCCATGGACTACCTGATAGAAAATTTATAGAGATAGGCAGGGCAGAAATGTAATTCAAACACAAAATGTTTCTACACATTTTGAAGCGACCACTTTATGAACTTCAAGAAAAATACCTGGAGTAGGAACCAAGATGGCAACATAGGTAAACACTTATCTTGCTGCCATATACAGCAATTTCAAAACAACTTAACGAAAGAACAAATATCATCCAGAATCACCAGAAAGC
This sequence comes from Antrozous pallidus, assembly GCA_027563665.1. Taxonomy (NCBI): domain Eukaryota; kingdom Metazoa; phylum Chordata; class Mammalia; order Chiroptera; family Vespertilionidae; genus Antrozous; species Antrozous pallidus. The sequence goes on from CM050514.1 coordinate 24,492,889, forward strand.
TGGCTGAGTGAAAATTCCACAAATAAAAATGAAGATAGGACACTGTGACTCAGGAGTGGCAGAGCGCAGTGTTGAAGATATGCGTGGTGTTGGAGGTTTGGAGCCATGCACGTGCGAGCAGATAGGGCAGGTGGCTGCAAACCCAGCCAGTTTTCTCGAACAGGGGAGACAAAGATGTCCCACTGCACTGATTCCCCCACTCCAGGAAAAGTCCTGGGGACCCACAATCATAAGGGGTAAAACTGGACAGTGTGGAGGCACGCTGAAACTCCGGCACTGCAAGGGTCTGTGAGCTTGTGGAGAGGGCGAGCTTGTGCAGAGTGTGCATAAACTTGGGAACAGCAGAGCTGTGTGACCATGCAGAGAGGACTTGTGACTTACTCTCTCATTCGGGAAACCACCAGACTGCATTGTTTTACGACCCTGGGTGAGACATTGGGTGTGCAGACTCATTTGGGGAGAGGCTGAATCATCTGGCAGCGGGTGGGGCTCGGCGAGGTGCTTGCAGCCATTGCCACCCTGCCCAGAGTCCCAGGTGCAGCATAAGGCAGAACTGACTCTGCCTGCTCAGCCCGGAGACTCCGCCCATCCAACCTGAGCACAGCTGAACCTCACAGCCAATTGGCCTGGAGGTCAAACCCTCCTAGTGCTGGCAACAATAAGCTAAGCTTAACTTCAACAAGACTGTGCAACCCATGTCCACCTCAGGTAAATGGGGAGGCTGAGCCACTGTTCCTTAGAGAACATATACCACACAAAGCTCATTGACCAACTCAGGAAAGCAGCCACCATGCAGAGACATGGAAAGAAATCAGATGTGAAAGAAATGGAGGGAAAAAAAACGACTGGACATAGAGTTCAAAACCACAGTTATAAGGCTTTTCAAGAGGCTCCTGGAAAAGGCCGAGACCTACAAGGAAATGAACAAGACCTATGAGGAAATGAACAAAATCTATGAGGAAATGAGCAAGACCTATAAGGATATGAAAAAGGACGAACTAGAAATTAAGCATACACTGACTGAAATAAAAAATATTATACAAAGACCTAAAAGTACTCTAGAGGACCGTAAGAACCAAGTTAAAGATTTGAAATACAAAGAGGTAAAATCCACTCAGCTGGAAAAGCAAGAAGCCAAAAGAATAAAAAAATTGAAGATAGTGTAAGCGGTCTCTGGGACAACCTCAAGCATACCAACATCCAAATTATAGGGGTGCCAGAAAAAGAGAGAGAGCAAGACAATGAAAACCTATTTGAAGAAATAGTGACCAAAAACTTCCCACACCTGGTGAAAGAAATTGACTTAGGAGTCCAAAAAGCGCACTGAACCCCAATATATAGGAACCCTAAGAGGACCACACCGAGGCACATCATAATTAAAATGCCAAGGGCAAAAGACAAAGAGAGAATATTAAAAGCAGCAAGAGAAAAACAGTTAGTTACCTATCAGGGAGCACCCATACGATTGTCAGCAGATTTCTCAACAGAAATCATACAGGCCAGATGGGAGTGGCAAGAAATATTCAAAGTGATGAATAGCAAGAATCTACAACCAAGATTACTCTACCCAGCAAAGCTATCATTCAGAATTTAAAGTCAGATAAAGTGCTTCGCAGGTAAGAAAAAGCTAAAGGAATTCATCACCACCAAACCAATATTATATGAAATGCTGAAAGATATTCTTTAAGAAGAGGAAGAAGAAAAAGGTAAAAATAAAAATTATGAACAACAAATACACATCTATCAACAAATGAATATAAAAATCAAGTGACTTAAAAATTTGATGAACAGGATAAACTGATGAATATAATAGAATCTTGGGCATAGAGAGGTAATGGACTGACAATTCTTGGGGAGATAAGGGGTGTGGGAGGTTCAGCAAGAGATTGGACAAAAATCATGCACCTATGTGAGAGGACAGTGTGGGGGGGTGGGGGAGGTGAGGGCGGAGGGGAGGATGGGTACCGGGTGATGGGGAATTACAGGGGCGAAAAAGGGGGAACAATGTAATTAATAAATTGAACAATAAAGATTAAAAATATTTTTAAAAAAGAAAAAGAAAAATATCTCAACTACTTCACCACAGCCTAGCACTGAGAAGTGGGTTCTTATGTATGTCAAAGGTGAGACCACTGATCGAGGTTGTAGGGCACATTCAGTACACAGTTCTACAAGGTTAAGTTTCTCCAGAGCACAGACACTGTCTATTTCTTCTTTGGCGTTCTAGTGCCTAAGACTCTAGGTGCTCATGAAATGTATGTGGGATTATAAGTAACCCAGATGAAAAATAGGAGCCTCTGCCAGTATTTTGCCAAGCTAGCATAGATGAAGCCACTCCAATTGTTTACATAGGAATATTTTGACCCCAACAGTTCATAGAAGAAGATGCCTCTGCATCTGCCCCCACCTATGTCATTGGGTCTTACTCTGTCATTCTGTCCACTCCTGTCTGCCTTTCTCTGTGATTCCCTGTGCATTTCTGAATCATTCTCCCTCCCCCTCTCTTTCTCTCTCTTTCTCTCTCCTCTTCTCTCTCTCTCTCTCTCTCTCTCTTTCTCTCTCTCTCTCTCTCTCTCTCTCTCTCTCTCTCTCTCTCTCTCTCTCCTTCATAAAATCCTTACTGTTTTTCTCATGCATTAGCTAAAAAATAAACACAAATTATGAGTCGTTTATAAAATGTATTATGAGTCATTCCTGGTAGGAATGATTAATACAACTATTAGAACCAAAACTTTACTAGTATTAAAATTGTAGCCCATAAAATACATTAACTGAAAATTAGTGAGAAAAATAAAATATTCCTGAGAAAATTTAGTAATGAAAACTCTGACACATGAAAATTGCACTTTGTAGAAATAATGGTCTTAAGAGAAAAACTCATTATGGTCAAAGCTATAATCCTGTTTAAAAAATGACTTATCAGTGACAAAAATGAATGCTTGACATAACATTTAAATGGAAAGAATTGATCCTAGTGAAAATAATTTCAGTAAAATATAAATGAAAATGGGAAAATATAAAAAAACATTAAATGCACTCTTTAGAAAATTAATCAGAGCATTAAATTTTCCTAATAGTTTTCACTACAGAAAAAAAAAAAAACCCTGCTTTTTAGAACCAAATTATTCAATGCTGGTATAATCGTGACTAAAATGTTTATATTAAAAAATATCCTTGGGGACAATTAATTGGATTAAAATAGTAGCTACTAAAAATCCTCTACCAATGACATCAAATATCTGGAAAGCTACAAATTATTTCCTTAGCCAGGAAGTTCTCTTATCCAGACATGAGTTTTTGCCTCTTTCACATGAAGAAGTTGAAATACATTATTTTCCCCTTATTTTGAAACTTCCATAATTCTATGATTAGCCAGATAAGTATTAAATTCTTTTAATTTTATAAAACTACATTCCAAGTGAGATCATAAAAGTAAGTCAGAAATAAACCCAGGCAAAATTCCTTCTTGGGCACATAATATTAAGACTTAGACAATCACATAAATGCCATAGCTAAAACTATAAAATACTTTGTCACTTTGATAAATTACAAAATAATGATTTCTTTATAAACTGAGAAAAAAATGTTCACTTTTTTTATTCATTTCTGAAATTTTGCAAGATACAGTATAATAAACACTGTAGGATATAGAAGAATAGGGAGTTTGAGGCAAATCTGACTTTTCTGTTTTATACTGATGGCCAGAGGTAATACTCAACTTACACCTAATATTGAACTAAAACAGCTGTTTTCAACCTTTTCATCTCATGGCACACATAAACAAATTACTAAAATTCTGCCGCACACCAAAAAAAACCCCAAAAAACAAAACCAAAAAACAAAAAAAACCCTCTATTTTTTGTCTGACAAAAATAGGTATAACTTTGATTTTCACACTGGGAGGCTATTGTTGTGTTGACTGTTGTGATTTTTTTATTTGACATTCTAAGGGAGAAGAAGTCTGTGCCCCTTACTAAGTAGTCAGGTGTTGCATGTTTTAAAAATTCTTGCGACACGTAGGTTGAAAATCGCTGAACTAGACCTTTCATCCAGAGCAATTCTAAGATAACAAAGCACAGGCAGGCAACTTATGAGCAATATAACTAATCAGGTCATCAGTGTAAAATTGGGTTAATTAAGCAACCGATAGGTTTATGAATACTTTTTTGTGTAAAACTTTTCCTTTCTAGTTTTGGCATGCATTTCCAATTTTTCTTAAAACATTAAACATTCTAAAAGATATCCCTATTTGAAAGCAGTGTCATTATTTCCCATTTTCTGGTATGCTGATTGACATCACCCATAGGTTGAATTTGACAACTCTTCACAGAGGATGAAGCACATACATTCGAAATTGCTGCCCTGGAACAAACTGCCTGGCTAGAGTAGCTAAGACCCACTGCTAGGCAACCCTGCCATTCCCAGGCTGGATGGAGTTGTCAGTCACCAGAAAGAAGTTAACAAACAAATGTGGTCATTTTTACTCACTGTTCTGTACATATAATATACACTGAGTGGCCAAGTTATTATGACCAGCGGATTATTATGACTATCCCATCAGTACTTTATTGACACTTCCAAAAATACTGAATATTGAAAATTTTCTAAGCAAATACTCTCAAGGTATTATTATTATTATTATTATTATTATTATTATTATTTGCATAACGAATTCACTTCATTGTACTGATGGAGTGGTCATAATAATCTGGCCAGTCATAATAATCTGGCTACTCAGTGTACCTGATACATAGTCAAACAAAAACTTGTATTTCATATAGAAATGTATTTTTATAAATGTATTTTTAAAAAGGTTCAATGACCATTGAAATATTATATTTTTCACCTAACCCGTGTTCCTTTGCATATTTTAATAATTTTTAGCATTCAAATAACAATAATTTCAGCTAACACATACTGAGGCACTCACTATTCTAAACTTACTTGTATTTAATCTTTACTAAAACCCCATAAGATAGGTACCATTCATATACCCATCTTATAGAGAAGGAAAATGGGGCTCAGAAAGGTCTTGTAACTTGCCTAGGGTCACACAGCAAGGATCTGTCAGATCCAGGATTTGAATACAAGCAGTGCAGCAGCAAAGCCTGGGTTTTGTAGGACTGGAGGATAATTGCATACGGAAATGTAAAAGCCTTTTCTGCAGCAACTGATTGAGAATAAGAAGCCTAAATTTTCTAATTAATATGGAAGGCAATTCTCTTGCAACTGTAAATCTAAAGACCATGAATTCTCGAATCAAATTAATAACATGTCCTTTCCTACATGCAGTTTTATTTTCTCATCTTAAAGTTTCCCTTTCCTGTTTGATTACAATTTAATTGCTATTCGAAGTTCAGTGTCCCTTACAAATTCTAGGTGAATGTTCTTATCTTTCCTCCATTCCATTTATGGGTCAGGGCTATCTTATCTCTTTAAACCTATCTATTGCATTTTGGGACAATCAAGTGAGGAGAGTGATTGAATAACACCAGCATACTCAATTATATATCCTTCATCTCCAACCCCTCCAAGCTCAGCCCTTTTTAATTCTGACAAACCTTTGAAAATGACCAAGTTCAGAAAAGCAATTGTGTAGTTTAAACCACTGTATTTAAATTAAATGCTTAAAATTAAAGTAAGTTCAATTTCTATTAAGTTTCATTGAAAAACTATGCATTCAACCCCTAATAAAAAGGAACAGCATTTAATTTATGTATGCATTTATTTAATAATAGTGGCCTGGTGCACAAAATTTGTGCACCATTAAAGGGAATTAGAGGAAATATTTTAATATTGCTATTTGCCCTTTCTCTGTAATAGAAGGGTCAGAGACGAAAGAAAATTAGTAAAATGTATAGGGCGCATCGCAGGACCTAGTCCCCACCTAATTAACACATGCACTTTGAAAACGCAGGAGACCCAGACATGGCCAGCCCCACCCCCACTGGGTGAGACCCAGACCTGGCTGACCCCACCCTCATCAAGCTCCTCTGGGTGGGGAACACTGACTCAGGTCCCTGGGCTCCAGCACAGGGGCAGGGGCACGGCCTAAGGTCCTTTGCCCCAGCCAGGCACCATGCAGCCTTTCAGGAGCTCTAGGACTAGATATAGTGTCATGTAGAGGGGATAGTGACTCAGGAGTCATTCATCATTGGTTAACATAAGACTGCAGTGAAAGTAGAAGTATCTTCCTTTGGATTGGTGTATTAGTCAGGATAGGCTGGGCCATGCTATGGTAAAAAATAATTCCCAAATCTCAATGGTTTAGAATAATAAAACTTTGTTTCTCACTTGTGCTGCATGTCCCTAGAAAGTTATGTATCTTCTGAGTTAGAGCACTGGGGTCTCGGGGGTCTTACACCAGCAATTCAATGTCAGGTGGTTCCATCCAATGACTATACTCCAAAAAGTACAATTTCTCCATGTGCATATAAAACAGAGAGCCAGAAATATTTGGTGAGCAGCATTAACAACTACCCACTTGTGGCTTTAGAAAGACTCACCATTTGCCCCTAACTTTGTTATCATCCAGGATATGAACAGGGGAAGAAGCGGTCACAAATTGGAAATATGAAAAGCAGAATAAAATGTCATGAGTAAGTTGTGAGTTCAGTATTAAATTAAAAGAATAACAGTTATAGCAATGACATTTCAGAGCTCTTCCTCTAAGTTATACACTTTGTTTTAGCCACAAAATGATCCTATGTAAGTATAATATAATTCCTATTTTAAAATGAGAAAACTGAGGCTTAGAGAGATCAACGACTTGACCAACAGGTCCACCTGACCTCAAAGTGCCAGAGATGCTATATATGAAAATAGAATATACTATTTTCAAGGGTCTTTTCATTTTACCCTTCGGTCCCATAATACCACTCAAATTCTAACTTGTAATTCCACACAAAGGCCTTAAAGAAGCTAGGCATATATGTTTGGCTCACTTATAAATCTATTCCATTAAAAGCATGTGAGCATGCACTACATGAACAGAGATATAAAATGTCTATTTTATATTTTCAACTGGTTTTAAAAAAGTATCTACTTACACAAATAAAATAGAAATATTCAAATTTAACAAACCTCTGACACCCACCAGCCAATCAGGAATGAGTATGCAAATTAACCCAACAAAGATGATGGTTAATTTGCATACACGGACATGGAGCTGCCAGGTGGAGTGAAACACCTTCTATGAGGGGGAGGGAGCTAAGGAGCAGTGCTTTGGCTGAAGCAGAGAAGTCTGAAGGCTCCAGCTAGAGCGAATGCTGAAGACTCTGGCCGGAGCGAAGATGGAAGGTGATGGCCAGAGCCAAGGTGGCAGCCAGGGGAAGGAAGGCCTATGGCATGAATCTTCGGGCAATGGGCCTCTAGTATATTTATGAAATTGATCAATTTGTGATTAAGCTCCTTGGAAACCTTGAAAATCTGAGAGCAAATTTGTACAGAGTGTTCAGCTATGATGATGAGACCATGATGTGTGCTGCATTCCTCTTATTCCACTTTTGTTTTCTTAAAGTGATCCTTGTGCCCACTTGCCATCCTTGTAGATGCCCAAATGGCAGTCCACAGTTGCTGAATCTTTAGCACTGGAGCAGAAACATTGTTATTCATATACATATAGAGTCAGAGAAGCATGACCCTGACAGGAAGCCCTGCAGCCCCTGCAGAGCTAGCCAGAAACCCTCTGATCTCCAACCCTGGTTCATGAGCCCTAGTGGCGATGGCCTATTGACAGCCTCCTAGAAGCTCCACTATGAAGCCATCCATCACTCTGATTGGCCAAATAAGTCACATCACCTCTCCTTGGTACTCCTGCTCTCTCTCCTTTTGCATCATTCCTTAACAGGGTAAACAGCACCATTTCAGCAATTTTAAAGGTGACTCCAATAAAAGATGCATGCAGATTTATTTCTTGGCCGGTAGGCTGAACTCTAAATTTATACCAGGTCAACCAAGGAAAGCCTTTCAATTAAAAAAGAAGAAATAAAATATAGAAAGTAAAGTTTCCATAAGCATTTATCTTTAAAGGAAAAAGTTGTTTGGGCTTTTTTTTTTTTTTAATGGGAAGTTATTTCTTTTCTCTATTTTAATGGAAAAGGGGGGAAAATGCCCCTGAAGAGCAACTGACTGGAGCTTTTCAATCTTGTAATGCCCGGAAACAAAGAGAAATCCACAGTGTCACCAACCATGGCTTCACATGGACCCCATGCTTTGGACTGACTCCTATGCATGCCTGACAGCTTCACCTCTCCAGCAATTTGAAACACTGCCATTGGTCCCCCTACCCTTGCTTATGGAAACTGATGAATTAGCAGAGTCTGAGACAGAAACCCCGCTGATCCTCCAGCATCAGTGGGCTTTCTTCTCTTTCTTTCAAACTGGGGTACCCATCTCTTTCAAGGAACTCTGTCCTCCATCCCCATAAATGGGTAGCCTTTGGCCTCTTCCAAACAAAGACTGCAGATGGCTTTGTACTTTTTATTTGCCAAGAACTTACTGGAGCCCATAAAATGAATTCCTGTAGCTAGGGAAACTGTGCCCTTTTTGTTTGTTGTTATTGTTGTTTTTAATCTAGGCTGCGGTCCAAAAGTTTGCAGCATGAGCGAATTGTTATGCTCTGCTTTCTAGTTTTATTTGGCCTGGGAAAAACAAACAAATGGAAATGCTCAGTGTAACAGTATATGTTAGAAGTTGTTTGTGTTTGGTGTTTGCCTGATAGTCTTCAAAATAAAACTTTAGGGCTGAATTGTAAAACCTTAAGGCCATGTTATATCAAGCAGTTCTTTGCCAAGTAGCAAAAGCATTAATCAAATCAAACTTATCTTTTTAACAACACTGTATCTAGGTGAATGGGAGACATGTTTATCCCATTTTATAGGTGGGTATAGGACTGGGTCCAGGATCCATTCATTCTAAGGTCACCTATAGTGTGAGGTGGATCAGTGTTGTCACCGTCCCAGAGCCCGAGTCCTTGTTGCTGGCTCCCTGCCTTATAGGATGTTGGAGATGAATTTAATTTTGAAGCATAACACTTCATGTGAAAGTGTTATGGGCAAAACTTGTGACCAGGCCCTATTCAGTTTCCAGCTATTCAAATGTATCTCTGCTACTACTGGATGTTCCATATTTATCAGAGCTTTTGTTTTAGCCCCAAATGGGAACTGAACAAGAGAGAGAACAATGACACTTAGAACTGTAACGACAGGTCATGCTTACTGTGACATAATATGTTCTTTTGAAGATTTAATTCATCTGGAAACTATGGCATGCATAAAACCCAGTTTCAACTGGGGAAGGAAATAGAGAAATGCATTTGTCAGAGTTTGGCGGAGTCTGGAATGATGTGCAATAAAAGTAACATAGCAACCACGTCCCTTTCTTGCCCGAGCTCTTTCATGTGCACTGACCTTGCCATTCTTGGAAATAATACACTTTGCAGGATGTTGTGAGGAGGGACCATGGAGGCAGAGAGAATGCTAGGGACTGTGTCACACTCAGCTCCATCCTCACGCCTGGCACATCCTGTGTGACCATGGGTGAGTGGGGCCAATGGGTGGCTTGCTGAGGGTTGAGAGTATTTGGCCAGTCAGAAAAGTTGCAGAACCAGGAAAGAGCATCAGCAAAACCTTTCCTTCCTTTGGTCATAGCTTCAGACTTTGTTGTTGTTGTTCACTTCTTCTTCTTATTGTGGCATCCTTTAAACTACGTAAGCATGGAGTTAGCCTGACAATCTCATTATACCTCTAAGCTTGTATTTTCTGCTGTTTGTACAATGTGTTAAGCACGTAAAGTAGATCACAGTTTGTTTTACTTTTGTTTGTCCTCACCCGAGGATATTTTTTCCATTGATTTTTAGAGAGTAGAAGGGAGGGAGGGAGGGAGGGAGGGAGGGAGAGAGAGAGAGAGAGAGAGAGAGAGAGAGAGAGAGAGAGAGAGAGAGAGAGAGAGAAACATTAATGTAAGAGAGACAGAGAGAGAGAGAGACAGAGAGAGAGAGAGAAACATTAATGTGAGAGAGACAGAGAGAGAGAGAGAGAGAGAGAGAGAAACATTAATGTGAGAGAGACAGAGAGAGAGAGAGACAGAGAGAGAGAGAGAAACATTAATGTGAGAGAGACAGAGAGAGAGAGAGAGAGAGAGAAACATTAATGTGAGAGAGACACATCAATTGGTCACCTCCCACATTCACTCTAACAGGGGTCTGGGATCAAACCTGCAACCCAGGCACATGCCCCTGACCAAAAATCAGAGCTGTGACCCTTCAATAAGTGAGCCGGCACTTTAACCACTGAGCAACACCAGCCAGGGCCAGTGTATCACATTTTAATATGCTCTTTTAAGTAAGCAGATGCTCGACCCTTTTCTGACGTCCGCACTGAGCCATCTGGTACTGTGTTCAGAAGAAAAGCACGGGCCTGCAGAGCAGTGGGGAGCTAGAGTTGATGAGGTATCATCCTATCACTGGTAGGTGTGTCACACGTTGTCGCCTAAACACCTGCAGGTTCGTGGGAGGACGTTTTCATGGCAGATAGAAAGGTAAGGAGAGGACAGGGATCAGCAAGAGTTATCCATCCTCCAAAGATGTAACACGTGTGTCAACCCCAGTGCACTATAAAGACCATAATGAGAGAGGATTTGGGCATTGAACACAGAAATGCAAGATTGCTTCCTGCTCTGAGTGCGTGGCTGGAAGGACCAGGGCTTCCAAAGGGCAGAAAAGTTATTCATGGGCACTGAGAATTCTTAGTTTGCAGAACTCCACATTCCTGTGTAACTCACATATCTCTAATTCTTGCATATTCCTAGCTGGCATCTCTGAAACCTAGAGTCACATCGGCTTGGAGTGAAACTGTGTTCCCCAGCGAGGTTGCTAATCCTTTCATTTTCTGAGAAGGTAACAGCTATATTTGCTTCTTTTTAAAGAGGCGGCTGAAGCAGAAGGGGTATGCGTGTGTATTTTATTAAGGACGGCTGTCTCCCAGGTCAAGGCTCCCAGCTCAGCCTCTGACTCTTCCCTTCATGGCAGCAGCAGCTCATTTTATAGAGAAGTGGGAAAGTAAACAGTTCCAGAGCTTTGGAAGATGACCCCAAAGCAGCTCTGCTATCTGCCAGTCTTCCCACACCCCCTCTCTGCATCAGGCCTGGGCCCAGCAAGCTGACACTGTGCTTCCTAAGCAGGCAGTGCGCCACCAGCACCCGGCGCGGCTCGCTGGCCAGATGCTCATGGGCCACGAGAGGCGCGAGTCCAAGCCTGCAATGTCAACACATCTGCCAGCCTGCAATCGTCCTGTTCCAGGTTAAAGGGCTCTGCCAGTTTCAAGCTCACATAATTATGCAAACAATAGCTTCTCTAGGCAGAGAAAAGGTGCTTGATTTTAAAGGAAAGGCTATGCATTTCTGATGGTTTTTCTGGAAGCGGGGCATGACTCTATTTCACAGAGTAATATATTGGGTTTATGATACAGCTGGAATTCTCTTTATCCCAAGATTTTAGTGGCCTTTGTAATTTTATTAACCCTCAAGAGTGGATGCTCTAAAATATTGTCTTCTATGCGGATGTTCTCACCCTTTGACTCAGTCAGTATTCCCCAATATAAGAACTGTCTCTGAGGGAATAATGCAAATGGAGAAAGTGTGTATGTGTGTGTGTGTGTGTGTGTGTGTGTGTGTGTGTGTATACCTATACATACATATCACATATATATGCACAAAAACATGACATGCAGAAATGCAGAAATATTCAAAGATGTTCCTTGTGGTATTATCTTAAGATTAGAAACAGAAACAGCTTAAATGCCCCAAATTAGAAAAACATTATAATTAGTCTCTCAATTGAATAATGTTCAAGCATTACAAATAATACATTTGAATCCATAGTAGACTTGAGAATGTTCACGATGTGATAATTTTTAAAAAGCAAAATTGCTTTTATACTATGGATGCACTTGTATAAAAATAATGAATGCGTATGAACAAGACCTGAAAGGAAGAAAGAACACGGTGAGAGAATTGTTACTTATGGGGGTGGGAAACTTGAGAAGCATACTCCTTTGACAAGTGTTTCCCTCATGCCATTATCATGTTGTTTGAGTAACAAAAGAGCAATGTAAAAAGAATAGTTTTCTGCCCAGTCAGTGTGGCTCAGTGGTTGAGCTTTGACCCAGGAACCAAGAGGTCACTGGTTTGATTCCTGGTCAGGGCACATGCCTGCCTTGCAGACTCAATTCCCAGTAGGGGCCATGCAGGAAGTAGCCAATCGATGATGAGTCTCTCTATCCCTCTCCCTTCCTCTCTTTCTAAAAATGAATAAAAACATATTTTTTTAAAATAATAGTTTTCCACTTTACACTCCACTGCTTGCTGCATTGTCTTTAAGGGAAATATAAATGTTCAGGGTATACTATAGGGCTCTGTTAGCTTCTGGCTTTTTCAAACATGGAAAACTTGGAAGGTTTGGGATAAAAGAATCCTGCAGAGAGAATATAATGTACTAGGGGCCTGGTGCATGAAATCCTTGCACTGGGGTGGGTGATCCCTCAGCCCAACCTGCCCCCTCACATATGCAGGGAGCCCTCAGGGGTTGTCCTACTGACCGCTCACCCCTGGCCTGCCCAAGCATTGCCCTGCAATGGGGCCAATGTTTGGCTCTGCCCTGGCCCCAGCCTTAGCTCTGGCCGCCAGCGACTGCCTGGCCCTGGGGGCCGCATGCTCGCTGGCTGGCTCTGCCCCAGCTCCTGATTGGCTGGTGGCCATGACTTGTGGGCATGGCTTGATTGGAGGTGCAGTCAATTTGCATATTACTCTTTTATTAGATAGTATTCTCAAACCCTCCTGGGTATATGTCTGAGCTCAGCCTTGATTTTAAAAGAATCTATTCTACCCACACCCCTGGCTTTTATCCCCACCACAACAGGACACCTTTGGGATGCTAGGCCCATAAGTAGTCTTCCCTATCCCCACTGCCTTCCCCCACCTGAGTCTGGACCTCTTGATTATAGGAGGATCAGGATGCTCCTATGAGGCATAAATTTGATGTTCCCAAGTTAATGTGTAACTAAGCAATCAAAGCACAAATGGTTATTGAGCATCTGAGATGTCAAAGGCACCTTGTGAAATATTATGTATGGTGTTACATCTAAGAAACAAGCATTAAACATGCATTATCACATTCGATCCTCAAAGCAATCCTCTAAGATACATTCCATTAATAGCCCCATATTACAGATTAAGAATGTGAGATTTGAAGATTAATTAGCTGTTTAATATAATGATAATTAAGTGGCTTGTGGCTCCAAAGCTATATTCTCATAGACCTAATCTCTGCCTTTCCAAATATGTATTGAGATACTTTTTAACTTCTTACGACATCAAAACCCATGAGGCTTTCCCTAGATAAGCCAGTGATGTCCCTTAACTCGGAGATGTATAATAATAACCATGAACTGGGGACCCTAAAGAGCAGGCTGTAGATCCTCCCACGTGAAGGCGATTTGTATCTAGAATGGATATTTAGAAAGAAACTACCCAAAACAAGGAACTGGCAGAAGTCAGCATAATACCTGGATGCAGGGGTGTGTGTTTTGCCCAAATTCATGGACCATGGTCTCCCCAACTTAAAAAGTGATGTGTAAGGTGATTGAGTTAGGAAGGAAAAGATAGGCACCTACTTACCCAGAGGTCAAAAGACAGTGACAAACAATCGCTTAGTTTGAGCCAAGAATTCAACCTCCAGCTAAGCCAATTAAAAGAACCACCATTGGGAGGTTTGGAGACTGGAGAAAGGGCCACAGCGCTTGAGGGACTTGTTCAGAATTTGGAATTTTGGCAAAACTCCCTAAATAACTTGAATCTAAACTTGCAGCTTCTGCCAGGTGCAAGTTGTGGACCTTTAAAACCTCACACCAGGATGAAAGTTAGCCATGGGTTTGAACCAATGCTGCATACTGGGCTTTGGAATAAAATGAGGACTGTATGAGAGGAAGATACAGAGAGGATGACATCATGGGAACAGGAGTTTTGATAGAGAAAGTTGTCCTTTGGTTGGAAACAATCAAAGAGCAACTGGAGATGATGGAATGCCTCCCTTCTTCCCTCTCCATCCTGGGATGCTGAACCTTCACAGTGGAACTGGGGTTTGTTCAGGGCCATGTGGTGAACAAAGCAAGAAATACTAGGTTCAGGTCCAAATCTTCTACTTCCTAACTGTGTGACCTTACAAAAGTTATTTCGAATCTCTGAACTTACATTTCCTCATCAGCAGAATGAGACCAATTATACTTGCCTCCTAGTGTTGTTGTGAGTTGTGAATGACGTACAGCACATGAAATACCTGACACACAAGTACTTAACAAATTTAGGTCTCTTTCCTTCCTTGCTTCTGAGGGTTGCCCATATTAGCCAGGAGGCTCATCTGGACCAGTCAGAACAGCATTATATTATAAACACTGTGTTCAAGAGCCAAGGTAACAGGTTTCTCAAATTCTGTTTCTCAAAGAACATTAAAGTTGATTGAAATAGTTTTTCTTTTCTTCTTCTCTTTACTTCCTTCTCATTTTTGGAATTTAGAAAATTCCAAATTCAAGCTAGTTGACTTCACATTGGTAGTTTGCTATCAGCCATGCTGGGAATATTTACACCAGGAAATTCAACAGACACTACAAATCAGGGCTCTTTTTTGGTTTCCAGAGAGCTGATTTATCAGCACATCACAACTCCAATCCCACAGCTGCTTCAAAGCCATTCTCCTTAACTCTCAACTTCTCCCACCTACCTGCCCCAGAAGAAACTCCTCCTCCACACTCATAAGTTTCACAGCTTCCTTCTTGCTGCACTTCTCTCCATGTGCCTCAGACTTGAACCTGTGGACCCACTGTACTTCTCTCCAGATGTGGAGAGCAGAAGAGAACAGAGGCAAAGACAGAACTGTCTTTGGTGGAATAGGAGAGAGATAGTTAATAGTAGTTACTCCCAGGAGAGTTTGACATGAATGAATACTGATAATAGTTACTCTATTACCATACTGTCCCGTCTTCTAAAACTAGGACTGAAGGACTCTGCTCTGGAGCCTATCCCATAATTGGTTGCTTGTTTGGGTTTGTTGTGTTTTTTTGTTTGTTTGTTTTCCCTAAAAAAAGTCAAAGGAAGCAACTGATTTATTTTGTGAATAAGGCATATTGAATCTACCTTTACATTCACTCCTTGTGGCCATTGCCTCAGATGGTACCTGGAATCAATCATTCCTGCTCGTGTTTCTTGGACGGTCTGTCAGTGGTCCACCAGGGCTCCTCTGGGGCATGAATGACCCATTTTTCTACATAATAATAAACCCAAAAGGAGGATACTGATCACCAAACAAAACTTTACAGTTTTCCAGGGGTATAGACAGTAGTTTTCTTTTTCACACTCAGGCCAAACCAACAAGACCATCCAGTTGTAAGGGGAGTCTTCCATGCTGGTATTCTGCAGGCTGCCATGTGGTTCTTTCCTGAGGTGGTTGCTAAGAAAGTTGGTCTCCTAGATGGCATTTCTGTCTTCTCTTTTGTACATACCTTGAGATTGGCAAGTGTCCCAGGCAAGACAGTGCTGGCAATCAGCTGTCATTTGGCAGTGGTATTTTTGTAATTATTAGTGAAATTACAGATGATAGCCTTCTCAGAGCCACTGTGGGAATGAGGAATCTCCCAAGTTCTCCTAAAAGATTTATTTCGTGTTTTTTTCTCAGAGTACATGATGAGGCAAATATATTTAATCCACAGGGGCGGCCTTAGGCAGGGGAAGGACAGGAAAGCAACACTTACTTGGCATTCAGAGTATGTCAAGCACTGTTTTAGGCATAGTACCTCATTTAAGGCTCATTGCAACCTTACAAGGAAAAGACCATTCTAAAAGAAAAACACGCTCTTGTGTGTCTCTCCTCTACTCTCACGCTACTCTGCAACACTGTTTCCCTTCAGATTCCAGATGTGTGGGTTTTCTACACATCAAGCAATTTTGCAGTTCTACTGGTTGTCCTACAACTTAATTTCATTCTAGTATTATATTCATGGAATTAGCATCAGGTCCTACAAGGCTGTCCCAGATCCCACCTTAGACATTAGTCTCAAGTTCAGGCATTGTCTATAAATCAAAGGTTCCCACGATTCTCACCTTGGGTTCAATTAATTTACTAGATGGGAAATACAACTCAGTGATAACAGTTTGCTTACTAGATTACCAGTTTATTATAAGTGATATAACTCAAGAACAACCAGATGGAAGAGATGCATAGGGCAGGGCAGGGGGAAAAGGGTATGGGGAAAGGGACATGGAGTTTCATGTTCTCTGTGAGTACAGCACTCTCCCAGCTCCTCCACATGTTCACCAATCCAGAAGTTCTCCAAACCCTGGCCTTTGGAGTGTTTATAGAGACTGCTCTACATAGGCATGATTGATTAAATAGTTGCCCATTGGCGATTAAACTCAATCTTCAACCCTCTAATTGTAGCCAGTGGGGAGACGTCCTCATCCCTACCTGTTGCTCATGGGAGTAGAATTCTTGTGATATTCCAAGAAAAGGAATTTTCTGAGATTCACACGGGCGGAAGAAATATTGTAGGAAGCTTTGTTTTTTGTGGAATTAAACCCCTGAGTTTCCCAGGTCCCATTGCCCTCCAAGGAAGAAGTGCAGCTATGGCTTCAATAGGACTAAAATAAGTACCAGTGCCCAGAGTTTCCGTTCCACATTAGGGCATAGTCCAACCCAGCATCAGGCTAGTTTAGTTTGTGTTTCCCACCACAGACTGTCAGTCCATTGCGCATGGGGGCAGCATGGTGACATGGCTATGGAGGGAACACAGGCAGGAGCAAAGCCAAAAGAACCAGAGAGCCAAGAGCCAAGAGAGTGAGCTCCTCTGTTTAGGAGATTATGTATCCCCCAGATTTTCATGGGCTTTCATTGGCTCCACCTCTTCTAGCCAATGATTTCTATTTCCAGGTTTGATTGACAGGCACCTTTCCTAGTCACCCCAACTTCACTATGCATGCATCTTTCTCCCCTTTGTTGGACCCCTTCCCCGAGTGACCTTCAGGGAACGGGCTGGTGGTTCTCTGGGGTGTGTGAAATTGCAGCTTCCTGGTGAAGCTGCCCAAATGACATGCCTATAATGTCTGGCCTTCCCTTTGCTCCTTTTCTATTATTAATAACCAGCTAATTACAGTGCTATCATAATCACTTGCTTTGTATTCCTGGCAACTAGCCTCCATCCTAAGGGCTTTCTAAAAGTCACCTCATCATCATAAACTCTAGTGTGTTCCAAAGGGGCTTGTTATGAACAACAAGAAACACATGCCCCTTTCACTTTTATTGCTCTTATCGTTACAGAAATTCCAAAGGTTTTAGAAGCTCTGTGCCACAGCTGGGAAAGAAAACTAAACATATATTTCTTGTTGTGGGTAACAATATTATAATCCCCATTTTACTGGTGAACAAATCAAGAACATAAAATAATTGCCCATGAGCCTACAAATGGTTGATTTGTAGTTAAGCTAGGATTTGCACCCAGGTCCATCTGGCACAGAATTCCAGCTAAGGTATGTTATGCTGCCTATCTGAGAGTTCATCGCCTACTGAGATGGCCTGACCTGGTAGAGCCTGTGATAGAGAAAAAGCTGGCCTTAGCAGGCATTCAATATCTGTGTGAGCCAGGGCTTCTACTCCCACTACTAAAGGTACTTCTTAGCAGAGCAATACTCATCTGAAGAACAACTTGACAAGCTAAATAAAATTCCACCCCTAGGTGTAGTCCTGAGACTTGAAACTAGGAACTCAAATTCGTGTAGACCAATGTTTACAGCAACATTGTTTATAATAGCCAAAAGGTAGAAACAACTCAAATACACATCAGCAGATGAGTGGATAAATAAATGTGGTAAGCACAAACAATGGAGTATTATTCAGCCATAGAAAAGAAATGAAGTTCTGATACCTGTTACAGCATGGATAAATTTTGAAAATATTATGCTAACTGAAATAAATCAAACACAAAAGGACAAATATTATATGTCTCCAATGATATGAGTTATTTAGAATAGGCAAATTCTTAGAAACAGAATAGAGGTAACCAGGGGCTAAAGGGAGTACAGCATAGAATTATTGCTTAATGATTACAGGGTGATGGAAAAATTCTGGTAACAGATGGTGGTGATGGTAACACAACCTTGTAATGTACTTAATGCCACTGACTGGTAATACTTAAGCATAGCCAAAATAGTACATTTTATTTTATGTCTATTTTACTAAATTTAAAAAAACCTTCTTTAAAAAGATTGAGCAATAAAAAGTGATTGGAAAGATATCTGAAAACCTTAAGAATGGTCTCTCTCTTTCCTTCTCCCATCATCCCAGTTATTTGCATTCTCTAATGTTCCTTAATGCTGTTCCTTAATTATGTATTCCATAATATTTGAAACTCAACATTTTACCTTTCAAAGAAAGGAAGGGGCAAAACCAATGTGGAAAGATTCAAAGAATTTCTGCACAAAATACCTTGGAGATACAGAGAATACCATCTGGATTTTATCAGGCCTGGCAGCAGCCTTGATTGGAGGGTTTGTTCAGGGGGCTCATAAAATGTGGCTGTATATCATCTTGCCCTGGAAACCATTCCTGGAAGGGACATAGCCTGGGTCTTGATTATTCTGGTCATTCTGCAGATCTTTAGCTTTATACTACAGCCCCTCGTAGGGCAAGACATCCATAGCCTCCAATTTCAAAGAGGCACTGCCTTGGAAAGCAACTGGGCAGACTCTGCAGAGATGGAAAGAGCCAGGCAGAAACTCTCCCATAGAGAGGAGGAGGTATGAAAATACCAACTAGTTTCTTTCCAGGACCCCCTCTCCCTCAGAGCACAGCCAAAGTCTCGCAGCAAGGCATCTCCCCTTTTGCTTTCTCCCCTTAATCTTTTTTAAAAGGTTAACTTAAAATCAGAGAAAGGAGAGAAGCTAGTTTTGTGGTCTTGGTAAACGGGTCTCTGCCCCCTGCGGCCCTTCTCTTTGTGGGAGAGAAAGCACAAACTGTCCTGTAGCCATGCCTCTCCATCTTAGGACAAAAACTTTGGACCTGGGCCCTTGGCATTGAATTATCAGGCAAGGACCTGGGACATTGCTCGTTTGCGCAGAGTTTTACCCTGATCTGGTTTGACTGAGGGAACAACTGAAGTCCTAGGGAGGAGGAAGGTGTGACAGCTCCCAGCAGAACAATCACTTATGCTGATCATGCTCACCACCTTTCAGAAGACAGGTTTACGCCATAAGCCTTTCATTTAAAAGCTCCTGAACTGCATATGTCAGACTTCTTAATAAGGTGCTGAGGATTAAAGATGCCATTTCTTTTGGGATTATGCCCAGAAGGTTAAATCTGGATTTAATTCAGTCATTCAATATGGCCCCAAAGAACAAGTACCAATGTAAGAAACTTCTCTTATGTCTGAGAAAATTCCAGGCCATACCCTGGAATTCATTCCTTTGTTTTCATCCTCTGAGGTGCTGAGATTTTAGAACTGAACTCTCATTTTCCATCTATTTCCTCCTTTGCAATATCCAACTCTCTAATGTAGCAACTTCTATGCATATAATGTATGTAAAAGTTTATTCTCTAGAGAACCTGAAACAGAGACTCTAGGCTCTGGGACCCAGTGGTGAGCTAGAGATAGTGTCTAAGGGCTTGCAAGCACCAAGTGTACCCGTTTTTTCCAACTCTGTTCATACATTTATATCACATTGGAAGCTTGAAATAAGCCAAGGAAGGGTATTTACACTTAGAAATCAGCAAAAGTAGAAATTGAGGTGAGTTGTTTGTTTGTTTATGGAGGCCAAGTGTGAAGCTCAGAAATAGAAAGATGAGGTTTAAATCAGTATATTGATGGTAGGCCCCTCAAACCAACTTCTTCCTCTTTTCCTGCCTAAGAATGGAGCAACCAGTCATTCCCCTCCCCGCCCCCTCCTCCCCCACAGGCAGAAGATTAGAAGTTTGTCTCTGGAAAACTAAATGGTCCCAGAGATAAAGACCTATCCTATATAATAAAAGGCTAATATGCAAATCAACTGAATAGTGGAAAGACCGGTCACCATGACGTGCACTGAGCACCAGGGGGCAGATGCTCAATGCAGGAGCTGCCCCCTGGTGGTCAGTGTGCTCCCATGGAGCAGGGGGGCACCACTCAACCAGAAGCTGGGCTCACTGCTGGTGAGCACAGTGGCAGTGACGGGAGCCTCTCCCACCTCTAAGTGCTAAGGACATCTGACTGTCGGCTTAGGCCCACTTCCCATAGGGAATGGGCCTAAGCCATTAGTTGGACATCCCCCAAGGGCTCCTGGACTGTTAGAGGCACAAGCCAGGCTGAGGGACCCCCCTCTCCACCTCCAAGTGCACAAATTTTGTGCACCAGGACTCTAGTAGTTACTATAAAGGGTACCCCTTAATAAACAACAAAAGCTGATGCATCACTCATGGTCAGTAAGTCCCACAAGATTTTCAAGTAGCTTTATGAACTTTTATCTAATTTTTATCAGAGATTTGTGGGAAGCCTCTGACATGAAAGCAATAAAAACATTTTTTTTAAAAAAATAGAGGAATCAAAGAATTAGGAAAGCAAATAAATATTCAGAATGATAAAAGATGTTATTGTAACCATAGGATAGAATAGTAAGTTTCTGTATTATTACATAAAAAATCACCACAGTTCTTTTTATTTGTTCAACAGTGTCTGTGGGTTAAGACCCCTGGCATGGCTTAGCTGGGTTTCCTACTGGGGTCTTAGCTGGCTGCAGGGAAGGTGTCAGCTGAGTTGTGTTTTTTTTCTGAAGCTTGGGGCTCCCTTCCAAGCCCCTGTGGTTGTTGGCTGAATTCAGGTTCTTGTGGTTGTAAGGGGTTGTAGGTCCCTGTCTCTTGCTGGCTGTCAGGGGGTTGTTCTCAGCTCCTGATGGCCAACAGCAGTTCTGTGTCAGGTGGTGCTCTTACAAGCTCTCTCCCAAGTGGCAGCCTCCTTCTTGGAGACCAGTGGGAGAATCACTCATTCTGCTCTTTGCAGTATGACATAACCTCATCTAAGGAGTGACTGTCGAATTGGCTTTGCCATAGTCTGCTAGCCAGGGGCAAGTCACAGAGGCTCCAATTCATGGGTAGGAGATTACATTGGAGGGTGACTCATTGGATCATTTTACGGTATGTCTGCTATAATTGCTATGGAAAGGGATCAGAGAACAAGAAAGATCCTAACAATTTAAATCCAAAAATAAAAGTATTATTTTTATTGATCTATAAGAGTTGGAGTGAAAAATTGAGGAAAGAGAATAACAACAACAAAAAGAAATTTAAAATAGAAGACAAAGGATTTTTTAAAAAGCTAGAAGACCAATTCAGGAGGCCCAACAATCTAACTAACAGAAGGTCCCAACAGAAACAGAGGAGGACATGTGTCAGAGATCTACCATGTAAACATATCCCAGACCTGGACAGCACAAGTCTTCAGATTGAGGTGCCACTGATGCCCAGCACAATAAATAGGAGAGAGAGAGAAAAGAGCCCTGGCCCTGTCAATAAGGCACAGTACCATGAAATTCCAGGACACTAGGAGTGTAAAGAAAATCCTAATGGATTTTCAGAGATGAAACATACATCAGATACAAAGGATCAGAATCAAAAGATGTCATTAGATTTCTCATCAGCAGTTCTGGAAGCTAAAAAAGAATGGAGGCATGCCTTCAGAATCCTGAAGGAAGTAATTGTCACATGAAATTTCAAGGCAGGCATGCCAAAACTCAAGTGTGAGGGCAAGAAAAAGAATGGAAATAGCATTATTTACTTTTTATACCATTTGGTACAGGAAAGAAAGAAAGAGAGAGAAGAGAAGAGAGAGAGAGAGAGAGAGAGAGAGAGAGAGAGAGAGGAAGGAGGAGGAGGAGGAGGAGGAGGAAGGAAGGAAGGAAGGAAGGAAGGAAGAGGAAGGAAGGAAGAGGGAGGGAGAGAGGGAGGAAAGAAGAGAGAGAAAAGAATAACTATGCAAATATATTACTTTAGTTTAAAAAATATTTTTAAGCTGTTATATCAGATTTCATGAAAATCTGTAAGTATTTTTCAGGCAGAATAAACAGGAAATTCTGAACAGTTAGAATCAGAGGCCCACCTCTCTGTTTCGTCAGTTTTAACAAAGACGAACAAACCAAATTTATCTTCCTTTTGTTACAACTTCCACACTGATTTTGACAAATTTCCTTGTGCGCTTGTGCTCCTCTACAAATTACTTCTTTTTCTGAGTCACTCTTGTCTAGACGGCAGGGCGGCCCTGTTCAGTGCTTGGCGAATGGGAATTGCAGGTTCTGCTCAAATTTGTTTGTACAGCACTTCCTCCCGCGCATGAAGTGGACATTATATGTGAATGAGGCTTTTCACAGCTCTACATAATTTCTACATTTGGAGCCATTCTTCTCTCCAGAGGTTGGGCTTTTTTTCCTTTTTTTTTTTTAATTTCTTCTATTTTTCAGGGACTGTCATCATTATTTTGATGCTGTGGTTTAATAGTAGCTTCAAATGCAAATTTGACAACACAAGCTGAACGTTATGGGTGGCAAACAAAGAAACTACACTTCATGGCTGTTTTGAAAGGCTCCACCTGATCTATGAAAGCAGACGTGCTTTAGGCCCAGCATACCACCATGGCTTTTATATCACGAAGAGAGCCAGAATTTTCTGAAGACATTCCCCATACCTGGGCTCCAAAATGTAATCTCAATGATTTCCTCTTGCTCCATGTTTTATAACTCTGTAGGTAGTTGAGATCCAATCAGAGACTATGTTTTCCTGTGAGTCTGTTCTCATCTTTGGATCATCTATCCAACGGGTGATAAGCCAAATACGTCACAACCAGGACTGCCCATGCAATGGCCAATCATAATGGAGCAGGAGCTCCTGATTGGCATAAGCTTTCAGCCTATAGTTGCTGGCCCATAGGAGAAGTCATGGGAAGGGTGTCTCTATCCAGAAGCTAAGGGACAAGATGGTGGCTTGGGAGACATGGAAAGCATCTTCTACTAATCTATATGGGAATATTTAAAAGGTTGACAGAGACACTGTATTTGTGCATACTGAAATATCACCCTCGCATGATTCACTTCCAGTTTATAATATAGTTACTCTTATACATGTCTTTTCTTCCCTATTATCTGATAAGATCCTTGAGAGGAGATTGGGAATTGGAGTCTTCTCTGTGTGTGATAGAGAGCTTCCTTTAGATGAGTGGATGAATGAATAAATGAGTGACAAATTCTTCTCCTATTTAGGTCTGGCTTCCTTACTCTTGACTTAAGTGTTCCCTATTGAAATTAAAACATGCCAAATGCTAGGTAGGGAGAGACTTTTTATATTCACAAATCTAGTCCTTTAGGAGAACAATGAGACTTAGAAGTAAGCATGCAGAGATCAAACTTTGTTTCTTGAAAAAAGTTATCATTGGTATAATGGATGTTTAGGGAAAAGATGAACATATGTTCTTTGTTAGAGTGTGTTAGTTTTGTAGGTGGATGTGGAGTGCAGTGGGAAAGACTTTATGCTAAAGAATTTTCTTTAGAAAAGACTGGATATTACATGACAGTGTTTTAAGTTTGCAATAGTTCAGATTTAAATTAATACAAAAACACCAGGCCATGAGATCACACTGGCAAGCCTTTGTTTTTTCCTGCTAAAGCAAATCCTATAAATAAAGAAGTAATATGCAAATTGACCCTCATGCCCTTGCACAAAATGGCCGCCCCCATGTGGTCAAAGATGGCCATCACAGGGATGGCTGGCAGGGGAGGGTAGTTCTGGGCAATCAGGCCAGCAGGGGAGGGCAGTTGAGGGGGACTAGGCCTGCAGGGGAGGGCAGTTAGGGGTGACCAGACTAGCAGAAGAGGTCAGTTGAAGGCGACTGGGTTGGCAGGGAAGGGCAGTTGGGGGTTACCAGGCCAGCAGGGGAGAGCAGTTGGGGGCGATTGGGCCAGCAGGGAAGCAGTTAAGTGTTGATCAGGCTGGCAGGGGAGTGGTTAGGAGGTAATCAGGCAGGCAGGCAAGCAGTTGGGAGCCAGCAGTCTCAGATTGAGAGGGATATCCCAGATTGGAGAGTATATAGGCTGGACTGAGGGACACACTCCTCCCCGCCTCCCCCCCCCCCCCCCCCAATTGCATGAATTTCATGTACCGGCCCTATAGTTGAAAAATATAAAGGGAAAGAAATCCATAAAGAGGAAAGAGGAAAATAGGTGGTTTTTCATTTTTTTAGATGAATTATCAGAACCCAAGAAGTTATTAAGCTACAAGGATAGGGGATATGTAAAGGATATGATTTGTATCTAGGTCATAAAATAAAAGTGATGGGCATCTATAATGTGCCACCCAACAGGATAATAAACATAGAATCACAGGTTAAAATATTTATTTTTCATCCAAAGAGAAATTAGCATGAACTAAATTTATCAAGGGACTACATTTCTAAGCCATGCATTCATTGCATGGCTGCCTGGGACAAAAAGAGAATTCTAGTATATTAAAGTAATAATTCCTTTTGAACTATAGGTATGAATGTAAGATGATAGAAATGGACCAAAATAAACAATTTTCAAAGAAGAAGCAGAGGCCAGAGTATTATCTTGCCTCTCCAATATTTTATTAGTTGTACTTTTAGCTACTTGTGTTCTCAAAAGATAATAACCTAGAATTCTCTCAGCTTATCTGAAGCTCAAAGCAGAGTTAACTGACTGATATCGAACAGTTGATAGTGAATCAAATGCAGGACTTTCCTTTCAAAGCAATTGAATGGCTTTATTTAATGCCAGAGCTATTGATGATTTGAAATAAATAGTAAATTATTATAACTAATCTACATGAGACATTAGAATATTTTTAGTTGTTCTTTAATAAGATTCTGAAAATAATTTGTGTTTCTCTAATAACAAGTTTCAGGAACAAGTGGCAGACTATTGCTAGGTACTGAAAATGTAGAAATAAATAAAGAAGATACTCTGTAATACGTGAACTTAAGACTTAGTGTAAGAAATAGACAGTTCTGCAGAGCATTTTAGCAGAGCCTGAGAAGTTTCATAATAAAAGTACCCCAAGAGAAAAAGACTCCTTCTTTCTGCTAAGGGAAGGGGCAGGAGTAGTAAGGAGGTCTCTTAACTTCTGAGCTAAGCCTGTAAAGGAATAGAGACATTAGCCAGGCAGGAAGGACATTTCAGACAGGAGAAATAGAAATGTGGGGAATGCATGTGGAATTGCAGAAGCACAAACTCGGACAGGAAATCCTTAGAGAAAATACATTATTTAAATTAATGGGACACACGGAGGTTAAAAACTCTTCTGGAAAAGTCATACAAGAGTAAAATAATTAGCATTTTCCTTTTCAGTTATTATTGCATTATGATCTCCATTGCTTTCAATAAGAAACATGTGGAAAACTTCCCAAGGACTAGCCACAAAGATGTTTGGGAAAATTCCGACATTAATATTTAATCTTTTTGTGCCTGCGAGGTTAAATAAAATGCTAAATGACTTATACCCATAGAATAAGACCAAGATTGGCTATTTTTGAAGAGTTCATTAATAGTTCATCCATATCTAATAACATGTACTTTTCCAGAATTGTCTCCTTATAGCATAGTTTCCTTCTACAAATGGAGGAAAAAGTATGCTAATGTGAGTCATGTGGAATTTGCATTCCTTATAAAGTAAAATGTTTCCTGTTCTCAGGTAACAAGGACTTCCTTCTGAATGCCGCTAAGAGTTGGGCTGCCTCATGAGATAGTGGGCTGCCCTGGCTTCCTGCATTAATGAGACAGTCTCATATAACAAAATATTATATCCACATTCTGACTCCATCTCTGTGGACTTCAGTTTCCTTATTATAAAATGAGAGGGTAGACCAGATATCCTCTAATGCAGTGGTTCTCAACCTTTCTAATGCCGTGACCCTTTAATACAGTTCCTCATGTTGTGGTGACCCCTAACCATAAAATTATTTTCATTCCTACTTCATAACTGTAATTTTGCTACTGTTATAAATTGTAATGTAAATATCTGTGTTTTCCGATGGTCTGTAGCCTGCCTTGTTCATCTCACTTAGGTCAAATCATATTTCTCCACCCCCAAGTAGAACACATTAGACTATAACTTTCTTTTACAGATTTTTACCCAGCAAGGGTGACTCATTCAATTACATCAGCCTAAGTCCAAGTAACAGTGCAGAAAGGATATGAAAGACTTTCTCAATGGTAAACAACCAAAGCATTAAAAGCTTTCTAGCTGTGGTACATTTACACAATGGAATACTACTCAGGAAGAAGAAGAAGAAAAAGAAGAAGAAGAAGAAGAAGAAGAAGAAGAAGAAGAAGAAGAAGAAGAAGAAGAAGAAGAAGAAGAAGAAGAAGAAGAAGAAGAAGAAGGAGAAGAAGAAGAAGAAGGAGGAGGAGGAGGAGGAGGAGGAGGAGGAGGAGGAGGAGGAGGAGGAGGAGGAGAAGGAGGAGGAGGAGGAGGAGGGGGAGGGGGAGGAGGAGGGGGAGGGGGAGGAGGAGGAGGAGGGGGAGGAGGAGAAAGAAGAAGGAAATCTTATCTTTTGTAACAGCGTGGATGGACCTGAAGAGTACTATGCTAAGTGAAATAAGCCAATCAGAGAAAGACAAGTACCATATGATTTTACTCATATTTGGAATTTAATGAACAAAATAAACTAACAAAATAAAGGCAGATTCTTGTATACTGAGAACAGACTCTCAGCTGTCAGAGGGGAGGGAGTGAGAACTAGAGGAGAAAGATGAAGGGATTAGGTAAAAAACAAACAAACAAAAAACCACAAACTAATAGACATAGACAACAGTACAGTGATTGCCAGAGGGAAGGGGACATGGGTGAAGGTAAAAGAGGGTAAAAGGGGGATAAAAAAAAGGAGGGTGAAAGAGGGAGACTTAACTTGGGGTGGTAAACACACAATATACAGATGATGTAGAATTGTTTACTTGAAGTCTATATAATTTTATTAAACAATGCCACCTCTATAAATTCAATGAAAAAGAAAAATAAAGCTATCTCCAGACAAACTCTTATGGCTCTGTTACAGAAAAAAACAATCACCCATAGGGGGTGCTCTGTCTGTTACTTGATAGCATTATATTGTGTATAATGAGCCTGTCCCACTTAGTTTGTCCTGACTGGCTCTAAAGCAGTGGTTCTCAAAGGTTTTGGATCACATACCACTTAATTAATATATAAATGCATTGTACTCTTGTGTTAGATATTGTGTGTGCCTACTTATTTATTTGTCATATCCATTTAATATTGAATTAATAGATTATATAGATTATAAAATATATAAAAAGTAGAAATTTTAAAAGGAAAAGATTTTTAAAAATTAATAGATAGAATGGAAGTTGCAATTTTCTTCCTTGAGTACCCCTTTGAGGTCATTGATTTAAATGAATGTTCTGAACGACCCAACAATGTATATCTTAAATCTATCCCTTTATAATCTTTTGTAAATCTTAATAATTTCTTATTCAAAATCTTAAACTATTTGATTTTTAAAAATCTTAACAATCAGTGAACAAAAGAGGTAACTGAAAGTCAAGTTTACCAGGCAAATAATACTGGATCAAGTCATTATCATTGAGATCCTTGATCCAGCCCAACCCTCCAAAATCTTATTCTCATTGCTTTTTTTTTTTTTTTCTGGCTGTGACCTTGAACAATTGATTTGCTTAAACCTTTGAGTCTCAGTTTCCCAATTCACAAAATAAGCCACTATTAAACTCTTAATTTTGTTGTGAAGATGGAAAGTTCATAAACTCTTAGTAAAGTGCCCAGAACATAGAGGATACTCATTAAATGGCAAATATTTGTGCTACTCTTTTAAATCCCTAAAGTTTATAATTTGTAAAAATTTTCCCCCCATTTGGTCCCTAGCATAATGTCTTCTCTGGAGTTAATGTTCAATATTTTTCATTGATTAATACCTGTAATATTCAACATTTTAATTTTATTTAACTTCATAGATGTAAGTGATGCTTTTTATATTTTGGAGATTAAAGACAAAATAGTTTGACAACTACAGAACAATAACAACAAAATGTCTGCTTGTGCACTCCTGTCCACCTTTCCTGCATATGGAACATCAACTTCCAGGGTCTGAAGTTATCTGAGCTGTGAGGTACAAATGAGAAATTGAGGTCCTCTAATCCTGATTCTACCAGCAACTGTGTATAAGAGATCCACAAATCCTTTCTCAGGGTCAATCCCACAATGCAAGTCTCTGTGCCTGGGGTGGTCAAGTCTAATCTTTTCTGTTTGGCGATTTGGGTAATCCTCTTGCCTCCATCTTGGGGGATAAACCTTATCTAATTCCTGAGAGGGAAGCCGGGAACATTCATTTTTCACTCACGTATGGCCAGATTAGAGTCTGCTTGATAGTGTCTATGTGTCCATGAAAGGAAAGCAGGGAAAGTCAACTGACTCTTCTACAGCTCTCTGTTTTAATGTATAAGAAACCTGGGCCTGAATGGTAAATTGCAGCCCCAACCCAAGAAAGCAGGTTTTTCAAAACTGTTAGACAGAGAGAAGGTACAGCCTTGTGATCTGAATGGAGAGCCTCCCGAGACACACAGCCTGTCTGGCTGCTGGTGTCACCACCACTGACTGGCCAGAAGGACCCACACCCCTTGCCTCCATGGAGACTGATAAATGCTGTGAAAAGACCAGCCTCTCCAGCTGACAGCTCTCTCTAGACAGAAATACCTATCAGAGTAATGTGTTTTGAAGTAATTCCAGCCAACATCAGAAAGGCAATGCTTACATGTGGATGGTCTGTTTGCAGATTGAAAAGTGGCAAGTCCTGGTGGATAGACATTCGACTTAGAATCAGATTTTGGTGACCTCAAAAAAGATGCATAAAATGTGAGCTGTCTTTCTTATCTGCAAAATGGGGGAAATAATACCTACCTCACAGATTTATTGGGAGAAATAATGGGAAGAACAAGTGACAAAGAGTAGCTGTTCAGTAAGCATTTTTGAAACTGCATCAAATTTCCTGTTTTGGTTTATGTACTACTAGAGGCCCAGTACGTGAAATCTGGGCACTCAGGGTCCCTCAGCCCAGCCTGCACCCTCTGGCAGTCTGAGAGCCCTTAGGGATGTCCCACTGCCAGCCTAAACTATCAGTTGGACATCCTTAGCTCTGCCATGGAGGCAGGAGAGGCTCCTGCCACGGCCGCTGCACTCACCAGCCCACCAGCCGTGAGTCTGGCT
This sequence comes from Antrozous pallidus, assembly GCA_027563665.1. Lineage (NCBI taxonomy): Eukaryota > Metazoa > Chordata > Mammalia > Chiroptera > Vespertilionidae > Antrozous > Antrozous pallidus. The sequence continues at coordinate 24,522,191 of CM050514.1, forward strand.
TCTGGTGAGCAGCACTCTCCCTGTAGAAGCACACTGACAACCAGGAGGCAGATCCTGCAATGAGCATCTGCCCCCTGGTGGTCAGTGCATGTTATAATGACAGGTCATTCTGCTGTTCAGTCAATTTGCATATCAGCCTTTTATGATATAGGATGTCTATCTCATCTCTCCAAACTGGAATTTTGAGAGAAATGTTAAGTTCTGTTTTAGAACCATTTATCATTGATTTGTATTTGTATTCTTTTGGATGGTTAATTATTCTGCATTAATGATTTTGGTGGCAGCAGAGATAGATTTTGAAGATTTACCTCTGCATGAATGTTAATAATTAAGTCACCTTCTCCTATTTGCATAGAGCTATACTCTGCGAAAGGTTTTCCTGCCTATTTTTTCATTTGTTCAAGAGTTAGTACAGTGATGCTCTTAAATTTTAATATCAATTTCATGGAGATAAGTTTAAATGCTTTTCTGTGGCTGGATTTGAATAAGGCTTTTTATTTTTACATCTTCACTTGAAAATGGCAACCATATCCCATAAGCTATGACAGAAATGACACCCAAATAGTGCTTCAAAGGAAATTCAGCAAAATTGCAAGTATGCATTATAGGACCAGTGTCTGACATTTGCCTTGGCTCCTACGTGAGTGTAATTCACCCGAATGGGTGGTGCGTGTGCAGTTTGTCACATGCTGGAAAATACTCAAAGGCCCCCTCTCCACAGTGGATAGCTTGCCAGGGAAGAGAAACAAATGGCAGTCTCTAAGAAAAGACAATATTTGTGCTAATTCTTTTATGGGCGTTTCATTGAAGCACAAAGAAAATCCACATCAAAGCAGAAGAAGGAAATGATTGTGTTACATGTTTACATTAAATGATTTTTAACACGTATGATTTCAACTTGAGCTGGGTCTCTAAACAGAGTTCGTTTTTGTAGCTTTGTTGTGTAAACAATGCACCTGAGAGGAAGGACCTGGTTTTGAATCCCATCTCTGCTAATTACTGACTCTGTGATGCATGATTTTTAACTTCTTTGAGATTCTCTTTCTCTGCATGTAAAATGGATAAAAATTACCTCATGGTGTATTAGAAGGACTAGATGAGGTAATACATATATGTAGCCCTTCATATACTGTAAAGTACTAAACAAACTTCAATGTCAGTGTAGTAATATTATTATTAACAGGGATCATTGTAATACTGATACCAAGGGGTTTGCATTGCCATGTTCTGAGGAAGGATGATCTAGCCCCACCCCTTGTCCCTAACTTCATACCCACGTCTACCTCCATAAAACTTCCATCTACTCCTCCCTCAGGTTCAGCACATACCAAGCTTAATTCCTTATTCACACAGCACAATACACACTGCATGAAGGCTTCAATGGCTAAGCCTGCTCTGTTTAATTTTCTCCAAAATATTTATAGATTATTCAAATTATATTGTTAATGTAGTTAGTCAGTTTAAATCATCGCCCCATCAGCTATCCCAGACCAGCAAGGTTGAGAAGTTCTAAGGTATAGCTGGAAATATAAAAAACAAATGGAATATCTGAGGATATAAAACACTGGGTTGGACACAAGGACAGACTGTAGAGCCAAGGGAGGAGATGGCATTGTGGACCATCTTCTGGAAGTCAGCCAGCCAAGGATACTTAGTTGATGGGAGGGACCACGAGTATAAGGACTCAGGAACAGAAACAGGGCAGTGTGAGGTCCAAAGTGTAGAGTAGGAGGAGCCTGGAGAGACAGCGGTAGCACCCAGTAGAATAACTGTTCTTGAGTGGGGTGAGGAAACTGCTGAAAAAAAGGCAAGCCCCGCTGGTTTCAGTGGAGCAGAGGGATGGAAAGTGAGTAAGCACTGAACTTGAAGAAGAGTGTTAGTTAGGTCTAGTGTGGTCAGGGACAGGCTCTGAGTTGATTGGCAAAACTTCTACAAGCCAGATATTGTAAATGACACAAAAGTAAATTGCATGCAGTCCCTTTCAGGAGAGAAGTCAGGATTTAATGAAACAATATCTAAGAATCAAATGGCAACACCTGCTACAGGTGCTCACACAAAGGGTATGGTTCTGATTGTTAGAAGAATTTCTTGTTTCCCAAGAACTCTCAGGGACGTAGAACTTGTTACCGTGGCAAATTTGCTACGATCCAGAGTCTGTGGCTCAGCTTTGCAATTTATAAAACCAGATTCTATAAGCACATCAAGAGTAGCTGTAACCCTCTGAGGCAGACTTCCATCAGCCAAGCCCATGAGATGCAGAATGTCAACAGACTCATTCACAATGGCAACTATTACTGTCACACATCCCAGAATACTCAGATGGCACACTCCCTCCCTGTAGGCAAGATTATATGGGAAGCCAATTTGTAATCAGAAGGTAGCTTAGTGGGCACAGAAATGGGACACAAGGAAATAGATTATTTGAATATTTAATAGAATTAGGCTACCAGATTTGGTTGCATTTTTCAGTCATAATAGAAGTGTCCTTGACTATCTGCAAAACTCATAACTTAGACCCTTCTGCCCTGGGCTGGGCTTGTCTAAGCATGACTGGTCATTTACTCTATGAGTCATTTACTCTATGACTCATTTTTTTTCCATGTTCCACCTTCCTAACTGATTCTTTCTTCCTTAGACTTGTTTAGTGTATTTTAATACATACAACTTGTCCGTTATATATTGTTTCATGTAGACCTAGAACCTTTCTCTTCTTATCCAATATGTGTTTACTCTTATAGTATGACTCTAAGAGACCTATCTGATTCCATACTTTCTTTATCTAGAGGCAGAGGTGGGTGAACGGGACAAAGAGTACACATAGTCCCCTCTTACTGATAACAGTTACAGTGAATTGGAACACACTCTTCACTTTCCTTGTTCAACATGGAAACATTTCTAGGTTGGTAATGTCCATCTTTAAATGCCATCCCTGGAATTAAGCACAGTATTTCAGGTATAGTTTGGTGTGCTCACAAAAACTACACACATTTTCTCAAGTAGTATATTTCCAGTAATGTACCTTAGGATAGAATTTGTTTTCTCAGCAGCAAAATTGAATTGATTTATCTTGAGCTTCAAATAAACTAAATCTCTTAAATGATCTTTTTAAGTTAAACTACATCTTCCTGGATTTCCAGTAAGCTGTTTTATTTGTCCTCATTGAATTTTGTTTTGGCCCATCACAATTGCCTATCAAACATGTCAAAATTTGTCACTAATCAGAAACTGTAAATACCTAGGCACACATTATAGACTGAATTTCTACAACAAGTGATTATTCTCTTTACTTTGTTCAGACCATTTGTAATGCTAGTATGAATATATGCATCAACCACGTACCTTCCTGATCTTTTTCTCTTTATCCATTTGAAGATTTTTATGAGCCATTTTTCTATTGCACAGATGACCACAGAAGAATTGAAACAAGATTAGCTAAAATACTCATCTCACACCTACTAATAAACAGGTCTATAAGGATACTTATTGCTCCAACAATAAACAAGGTAGAACACAATTCTGCAAATCAAATAATGCCCACTAAATTCAAATTAAACGCTACTTTTATTATTTTACAAAATGATAAGATTATCCTGTCTTCCTTTTTCAATTTGGTGCTTATTTTGCAGTTGAAACATAAGCATTAGGCCATAGGGGGTAGAAAGAATCAGATTATCCACCAGACAAAAATATTCTAGAACTGTAGGAGAATAAAAATAAAACAGACAAAGACCCTGCCTCCAAGGAACTAACACTCTACCTGGGGGAAAAAAGACTGTACGGGAACTTTTGTAATGAATATTGATGCTTCTCTGACTCCTGGTCCCCAAAGCATAGCTAGATTGTAACCCATAAAATTTTGAGGTACACAATGTCCACCAAACATGGCTTTGATCTTATTTTCTGTTTTATCAATCACTCTTGGAATAAGTAGGGGAAGGCTGAGGTAGTTGTTTCTGTTTTTAGAAATTGCTAAGAGAATAAGACAATCCACATTGGCTAGAGTTGGAGAAGCCATGACTCAACCATGAACTTGAGAAAAATCCTTCCTTCCTTTTACTATCTCCCCTCCCCCCCCCCCCCCCCCCAGGCCAGGCTGGTGCTCTCATTAGACTTATCTGAAATGAGGAATGCTGCTTATTATACTTACCAATAGCATCTAGGTCCTAAGACCTGGGTGAGTAAAAAAGTGCCCATCACATTGACTTCTAAAAAAAATGGTGGGTTGACGCCTGTCTTATATTTACATCACCAAAAGAAACAATTCAAAAGGTTCTTTCTAGACAAAGTGATAAGCTGCTCTTAAAGTAAATTCCATTTAACAACAGAGAATGAAAGATTGCCTGCAACCTCCAGAATGGCCATTGTACACTCCCAACAATTTACAGATTCTGCCTCCACTAGACATTCCTGTATGTTTAGGTAGCTCATTCAGTCCACAGTGTGCACGGTGGATTGGAGGGAGGCATCCTGGAGGCCAAGATCAGTGAGGAAACTGTTGCCATAATCCAGCAAAAAGATGGTGATATAGTATCCGTGTCAGTAGAATCAGAAAGAAGATAATGGATCTGAGAAATATTAATGAGTGAAAAGAAATAGGATTTGTGTATTGGATGTGCAGAATAAGGATATGAATCAAAAAGGTGTACCCAGACTGCAGGCTTAGGTGACTGATGGGTGGAGGTGATACTTGCTATGGAGAAGAGAAAGTTTAAGTGAGAAGACGTGTCAGCTTTGAGACAGTTGTATTTATAAGTTCTGAAGAATATTTAGAAGGATGTGTCCATATCTTAGGCTGAGTTCTCCCAAGTGGATTATGAGTCAAGAACCATGTGCAAAGTGATGTGGGGGTGGGGTGGGGGGACAGTACTAAGAAAGTGAGGGAAACAAGACAAGGAAGGAGAGGGAGCCACATAAGGATGTGATCTCACTGGCAAAGGCTCCACAGAACACAGGCTAGAGCCTGGATTCTAATGGGTAAGGCACCACTCACAGCTTCCCACCTGCGGCGGCCATGGAGTCGAGTGCGCAGCTCAGATATCTCTTCAAGAGAGAACCTTCCACAAGCAATGCTTTTAGCCTCAGCTTTCCAGCTGAGACCACGTGTCTCCCAGGCAGCCTCCAGGCAACCACTGAGCATAGAAGTGTAATTATAATGACTTGCCATTTCTGGGACTCCTCCACACAGTCTCTGCACTGGACCACCCCCCTGGACTTGCTGAGACCTTCTCAGTGGTGCTTAGCAGTCTGATGTTTAGTCTACCCAATCCTTCTTCCTTTCCTCTCTCCTTTCACAGGGGTCACATAAACTCCCAGGAAGTTACAACTCTCCCTGCATGTATGCATAGCTGCTCTGGTAATCTGAGGACAGCCCTCTGAAAAAGAGCTGCCTGGTTGGCATGGAGAACACAGTGGGGAGCTGTGACACACAGAAATGCTAAAAAGGGACCCACATGGGGCACCATCATTGTCTGCTACATCCAATAAGGGAGCTGGTGTCTTTGTGGTTTGGAACACAGGAGAGAAATCTGGGCGAGAGTAGAAGCTGTTAGCGTTTTGGATAAAGGCTAGAAAACAGAGGGTAGTTGGGCAGGAAAGACCATAGCCAAAGAAAGAACCAGAAAGCATATAGGCATTTAAGGGCCAGGCGGAGAAAAGAGAAGTTAGAGAAAGGAAGAAAGACCAAGGAAATTCAGAAGAAGACGCCATCAGAGAAAGCCATGAGGAAAAGAAGACTCTAGAAATATAGGAGTGGTAGACAATGACAAATGCTTTCAAAGTCAAACAAGGCCACAAGTGAAATGAGTTCAGTAGAGAAGATGGAAAGCCTGGAGCGGAAGAGGTCGCCCTGCCAGAAAGCTGAGAGTTGAATGGGAAAGGCAGTGGAGACCCAAAGTATGCTTCCAGGAATCTTGTCATTGACCAGAAGGGGAGAGACATGGCTTTAAGGGAAATGAAAGTGCATCCTTCTCCGATTCTTTGTGGGGAGAGGGACATGTGCTTGTGAGAATTCCCAGCAATCACAATAAACTTCATACGGATAAACGACTCCACGCCAGCTCTGTCCCTGTATGAAGTGCAGTGTCTATCAGAACAAATGACTTTGCTAATTGTGTGTCTTCATAACCATTGCACTTTGCCCTGGAAAGCCATTATAGCTAATGTTCCGATGCTTTTTACTGCATTTACCCACTGAGCTGGTCTGAGATAACACAATTGTTCAGCACTGTTCATTTCCCTGTGTCTTGTCTGGAAGCTCAATTGCATGTAGTTGCTGACAGAAATAAAGTGGAAAGCCATCCGAACTAAGTCAGTGTTCCTTCCAACTTGGTTTCTTGGGGAAGCAGAAAAGATTTTACAATTTTACATGTCCAGGGAAGGACATGTAAAATTGTAAAATCTTTACAATTTTCCCCCGACAAATCAGGTCCCGGGAAACTGATTTATCCCAAGGTCTCTGCGAGGCAGGTAGAGGCAAACCGCCTCTTCCCCTAAATCCCACCAGACCAAGGAGCTGGGCCTGCCCATGGCTCATGTTTCTCAGAAAGCGGCAGCTAAGCCAGGGCTGAGGGAGGAAGCTGTAAGAGCTTCCTGAGGCGAACAGAAACGGAAGGTGGAAAACTGGAATTGTTACATGATCCTGCCCACAGCCTTCCACTCCCAGCCTCCAACTTCCCTTCTTTGAAAAACTGAGAGGAAAGAGTGTTGGCCTCGCCCTCGACAGGAAGCTGGAGTGAGGCAACAGCACACGTCCACCCTGCAGGCATGGGTCCCACTGACCTCCAGGCAGGAAATCAGAGTGTTTGAGGGCAGGACTGTGGGACCAGACCGACTTGTCGAGAGCCCCTACCACTCGCAGTACACACTCCGGTCAGCTCTTTCTGGCTATCAGCTTGGGTCTCTCATTTCCTAAAATAAGAATGATTGTGCCTCCCTCACCAGGTAGGGAGGACTGACTGGATATGCCTGGAACGTGTTTAGCACAGGGCCAGGTGCATTGTAGCTGTTCAATCAATGGTAGCTAATCATAGTACTATGGAAACTGCTACTTTACTTATGATGCTCATTGAGCTTTGTCTCATCTTGTTGATAACTCAGTTTGTGTCATCTGCCTGGATAGTCCCTATTTACACACACACACACACAAACACACACACACCCTGCCCTTCTCTGGGTCCTAGAAGCTGGCCCCTATGCTCAGCTTCTGCCAGGCTCTCTTGCTGAATGGCTCAGTTGTACCAAGATCCCACCAGCCCAACCAGAGGAGCACAGCAGCCGACCAGGTAGTGAGAGGAGAGCTCAGTCAGAATACCCTGCCCCACCCCCACCCCGTCCAGTCTTGACAGGCTGATTGCAGCAGTGGCGGGGTCCCTCTTTCAGGCAGCACCCCTTCACAGCTGCGGCTCTCAGAGTTCCACATAACACTCTTCACTGCCTTCCTCTGAATTTCTTGCAGAAGAGAGAGAACAAGTTCTATCTAGGTGCTTTGGGTTTTCTTCCACTACTGAAGCTAATCCTAATTAACGTACCCACTTCCACCTTCCTGGCTTCTTCGAGATGGGAGACAGAGTGGGACTTGACTATCCTGGTAGAGAACCCTGGAGAGAGGATGCCAGGTCAGCAGTAGGATATTTAGAGATCTTTGTTCACCTCAGCAAAAAGGAAACAGGAGGGTTTGAGGCTGCCGTTTTGATCCCAAGGGCATTTGCATTCATCCCTTTGCACCTGTAGCTGTTTGGGCCCCTCTGTGCATTCAAGAGCTCTGTGTCTCTCAATCCCCATTCCCTATTGCTCTATCTCTCCCTCCCTCCCTCTCTTCCTCCTCTCTCTCTCTCTCTCTCTCTCTCTCACTCACACACACACACACACACACACACACACTATACACACACACAGTCACAATTCTATCATGGATTAGCTAGGAGATAAATGTAAACCATCTTTTATTCAAATTCATATAAAATGATGAAGGCTGGTGGTTGAAAAATCAATACAAAACTGACAATGACTAAAACTGTACGTTATAAAATTAATATTGAATAAAAATGACAAAACAAGCAAAACTTACTCAAAAAATTTTTAATTTTAGACCTTCAAAGGTAAACAAAAAATGAACTTTGCAGAAATAATGGCCATCAAAAAATGACAGGAGATAGAATCAGTGCAGTTTTATATAAACAGAAAACCGACTGGTGAATCAGATCTGTCCCATTTAAATGGAAAAGAATGGGGTCCAATGAAAGCAATTTCAGTTAAATAAAAATTAAAGTTAAATTAAATAGGTATGATCCAGTTACATCATATGGAAATTTGATTAAGAGATCGACATGGGCTTTAATGAAGTCCATTTAGGGACAGTCCATTTCCTCAATGACAACTTATCAATGTTGTTCTATTTACAGTATCCTTTGAGTCAAAACAGGACAAACTCAAAGGTCCAAGCGTCCCTAAAACAACCCTGAATATATTGTTTCATTTGCTGCCATGTTTCCAGAAATTTCATTTTCCCAAGACATAGGCACACTCCTCTTGTTTTACCAGCATGCCTATATATTTTTTTTAATAGAACCAAACACAAGCCCTATAAAATCACAAGCCAGCATCCTGGAGTTTATAACTCAATTTTTAAAAATTCCTATTTTCAAAGAATCATTGAGCTGGAAGGACTTTGAGAGATCATCTGGTATAAACTATTTAGGACAGATGGTGGTCTATCCCCTCTTGGTCCTCCCTGGAGCACGATAGAGATGGAAGAGAAGGAGTAATAAGAAATGAGCACGGTTGGCAGGGAAAACCAAACACTGCACATTTGAAATCTGGGAAAAGGGGAACATTCCAAACTGCCATTTATAATTCCACCAATAAACTATTTTATTTGTGTTTAGATAATCAGTTTATGACTGGCCCTCCAATGTTTCTCAGGAATAGGACATAATAGCACAGCTGTAGAATAAGTGATTTGTTATAAAAGATGCACATTCACAAAATGACTTTTACACAAAGTATTAGGTAATGAGAAAAGTCTTAGGGCAGCTTAGGGAGCAAGTACCCTGATTCACTCTTGGTACAGCTATAAACTTTCACAGCCTTCGGGGAAGATAAATGGGGAGTATTTATTAGGATTTAAAATGTGCATAGTCTTTGACCACCCCAAAAGCCTAATTCTGAGAAAAATAAAAGTACTAGCACGTAGAGATTTATGTACAAGTCTGTTTCCTGTTTGCCGTTTGTAATGGCTGGAAAATGGAAACCATCTGCATGTTTATCACAGGAGAGCAGTTAAAGAAAGTGTGATGCATCCCCATGACAGAAGTGTGCCACCATCCCCAAGAATGTCTTAGATCTATGTCACTGCGATGGAAAGGCACTGTGCTATTTTGTTAGGTATGCAAACATGTTACAAGAAACATATGCTGCAATCCCTTGACATAACCAATCAGAAAAGCTAAATGTGAGTGACAGTATCACTTAGTAATTAAGACTATCCGCACTTGCCACATGCTAGCAGTGTAACCTTTGGCAAATTATTTGACCTCCCTGTGCCTCAGCTTTCTAACCTATAAAAGGGGGGTAATATTAGCACTCATCTCATGGAGCTATATGAATAGCAGGATTATATGTCCAGTCCTTTAAAAATATATCCTAAGCGCAAGAATGTTGTTTGCTCTTATTTTTATTATTATTTTAATGTTTATATTTATATAAGCAAAGGAGAAAATAAACAATTTGTAACCTAAAAATTTAGCCTGAATTATGAAAACAGCAGAATTAGAGGGGGAAGCAAAGAGTATAAATTTCATATGGATATTCACTTTTATTCGAGCTGTCGTAATAAATGTGTTGCTTTTGTAATTCAGGAAACTGAAACTTTTAAAAAGAAACAACAGGGGGAAATTTTTAGCGAAGTGTGGCAGTGAAATCTAGTCATGTCAGCAAGCATTGCCCCTTCCACAGAGGAGCAACGTCGACGGCCCAACTCCTGAGAGTCTTTCATAACAGAGACGCGCCATCACTTTTCCGTTCGTTAGAGCGCAGCAGCCTGCAGCCTCACCGCCGTTACCACTGATAACACAGTTGTGTGGTTATTGCTTCAACCACATTAAAATGCGCTTTTGTTTCTATAAGTGCACTGAAGGTTTCACAGTTTCCATTACTACCTCTTTAAAGAGCAGTTGCAAGATAAAAGGCAAATTGCATAATTATAAAAGCATTAAGACCATTTTTATTATCATTTTCTATTACTTTTTAGTAAGCAAACTTTTATTTTACTAAAACCCTACTGTAAAGTAAGCTTGAAACCCTAAAGTATTTTATTGTTAAACTACTCAAAATATTACCATAAGTATAGCAAGAGTATATGTTACACTTCAACTTTAAGAGACTAGGTAAAATGTATTTTTGCTACTTTCTTGTCTAGTTGGCTCATATTTACCTAATAGAAGCAGTTTATTCATTATTCAGGCTGCCATCTTTATTAGGATCTATTAAGATCCTCAAGATAATAACTGAGCATTCCTGGGGGGGAAATATATTTGCAGTTATTATTTTTTACTAAGTCAATTCTTGGTGGTCTTGCATACATTTCGTGTAGGAATAGCCTTGTTGAAAGATATATAAACTTAAAAGGAAATAAAACCAACAAAGTCACTACTAATTTTCAGGCTTTAAAATTAGCTTTAAATAAGTCAGTGGTAAACTTGCATGGTATTTTCATTGAGGTCCGCTCTGCTGGGTGGGGAGTAGGGTGGCTCCCGGTCCAGTAGAGTTATATCCTGACAGGGAAGAAACGAGGAATCAGATTCGTAAAGAAGGCCATTACAGCCTCTGGTAAGTGTCCTGGAGGGCACACCAAGGTGATAGAAAAGGAAGCCGCCAAGGGATGGGGGAAGTGGAGGGGTGTGCAGTGACAGCTACCAAGAGACCTTTCAGAGGAAATGACGTCTGAGCTGAGGCCTGAAGGCCAAGCACAAGGCAGCCACATACACTGATGAGATAGTGCAGGAATCCTAGTGAACACAAGGGCGAGGTGATCTCTACAGTTAACCGCCAAGGGTTAGTTTCTAATGACCATGAACTCTTTCCGCTATAAAAGTGATCGATTTAGACATCTAATCTCAGATTTTGCTAAGAAAATCTAAAATATACTTGGCATATGTTCTTGGGAAATTGTTTTTAATCCTTGGTGTCAGTCACTATTTCCTGCTTTTAACTTTCGTATTTTATAGAATTTGTTCTTTATATTGGTAACAAATAATTAGGACTGTAATTACATGCAAAGTACACAAAGATGTCAGAGAATTGTCCCCCGCCTTTTTGGTCTCCCCTCACTACAGATGCCAGGATAACTCTGAGGTAGGGGGTTTTAACATTAGGGTAGAATGGACCCCTCTTACTGCCTGGCAACCTGCTGCCATCCCTTTGCACCCCTGCTCTCCCACCTCCCATTGACCCACTCACCTTTCCTCCCTCCCTCCAGTTTGGCATTCACGTTTCACTTGCCATGTGACTGTGCAGACCCACCAAACTTGCTGGGTCCCCTAGGACCATAGCTTCCTCCTCTACAAAATTAGGAGGTTGGTTCAGATGATCTCTAAAGTTTTCCAACTCCACCTAGGATTATCATCATGTCCCTGCCTCTGTTCCCTCAGAATGCATAGGCCAGTATGTGTCTGTGTGCAGTAACCTGAGGATAGGATCTGTGTGGAGGGGGTGGAGGTAGAAGTGGGTGGGAGGAGGGGGCTGAATGCATGTGAGGTCTAGGGAGTTAAGAGGAGGAAGCAGGGCCCATGCAGAGTCTGGGTGTAGGTATGGATGGAGTTACAAGACCCTTCCATTTCAATCACTACCTCCTTAAAAAATGAAGCTACTTTACAACATGGGCCATGACTTTATTTTAAGAAACAAAATACCACCCTGATCCATTTGGCTCAGTGGATACAGCGTCAAAACTGCGGACTAAAGGGTCCTGGGTTTGATTCCAGTCAAGGGCGTGTACCTTAATTTCGGGCACATCCCAAGTGGGGGGGGGTGCAGGAGGCAACTGATTGATGTTTCTCTCTCATTGATGTTTCTGACTCTCTATACCTTTCCTTTCCTCTCTGTAAAAAAATCAATAAAATATATTTTTTAAAAAGAAACAAAATACCTCATAAAGCATGTGAAGACGATCTGCACACATGCAAAGTGACACATTGATTTGTTGCCGATCAGCGGCCATGAGCAGTGCTGACCAGAGGTGCCAGGCCCAGCCATTCTCCACCCCCAGTCCCCGCCCTCTATGTCACCTCGGTACCTGCTGCCCACTAGCTGACTCCTTTCACAAACCAGGAAAGTAGTTAACAGGATGGATTCTGGGTTCGAATCCTGACCCTACCACTTATTCTCTGTGTGACTCTGAGCAAGTCATTTCAGTTCTCTCAGCCTCCTCATCTCCAAGGCGAGAGCAACAATTATACCTACCTCGTAAGTTTGATGAACAGTAAATAGAAAACATATGACATAAAACCATTTTCATTAGCTCATTCAAGTCTCAAATATAAGGTATTATTTCTATTTCCCAGATTTAGAGATGGAAGCTCAGAGGCGTTTGGAAACAGCCCAGCAGCTTCGGGGTGTGGGAGCAGCATTCCCAGCCAGGTCTTCTGCTTTCAATTCCAGAGCTGCCTCCCCTCCACACAGCCTGTGGCGTGTTCCCATCTGGGGACCCTCGATTCACACAGACTCCTGTGTGGTGCTCACAGTGTGCGAGAGGGGAGGGGTCTTCCTTGAGCACCCAGCAACCTCAAATGCACAGCAAATAAACAACTAGAAATGGCACGTTCCTCCTTTGTATTACCACGCATGCTATGATAAGCCTACCCATGTTAAAAGGGCCAGAAACCGTACATCAATTATTTTGTCTAAAAAAAATTTTTGAGGAGAATAAGAAATACCAGGAGACCAGCTGATGTGGCTCAGTGTTTGAGTGTGGACCTACGAACAAGGAGGTCACCATTCGATTCCTGGTCAGGGCACATGCCCGGGTTGTAGGTTCAATCTTCAGTGTGGGGAATGCAAGGAGGCAGCTGATCAATGATTCTCTCTGTCTCTTCCTCTGTCTCTCTCTCTCTACCTCTCTGAAATCAATAAAAAAATGTGTGTGTATATATATACTATCTATACTAATCAAAGGGTAATATGCTAATTAGACCAAGAAACCTTCCGGGAGACCTTCTGGCCATCCTTCCAGACAAAGCCATGGTGGAGGGACCAAGGCAAGGGTGGTTAGGGGTGATCAGGCTGGCAGGGGAGGGCAGTTGGGGGCAAGCAGGCCAGCAGGAAGAGTGATTAGGGGCAATCAGGCAGGCAGGCAGGCAGGCAGGTGAGCAATTAGGAGCCAGTGGTCCCACCAGATTGTGAGAGGAATGTCTGACTGCCTGTTTAGGCCCTGGAATCGGGCCTACACCAGCAGTCAGACATCCCCCAAGGCATCCCAGATTGGAGAGGTTGCAGGCCAGGTTGCTGAGAGACACTCCCTCCCCCTCACCACCATGCATGAATTTCGTGCACTGGGCCACTAGTGTGTGTGTGTGTTTGTGTGTGCATATATATGTATATATATATATATATATATATATATATATATATGAATTACCAGGAAAGAAATGCAAGCAACCATCCTCAGAGATGGTGCTAATAGATGGTGCAAGACACAGACTGGTGACCACAGTCACCCAGCTACCCCGGAAGCCAGGTCAGATGCCAGAGCCCCTGCATGGCTCTCCCTGAACTTGTGCACGGCGGTTGCTGGGGCGTTCGTTTACTTCAGCCATTATATAATTAGCCCACAGAAATGATTAGATGGCGATAATGTACGCGTACATCACGCTCCGTTTACAGGCTTGTAGTTAAGGCTGTTAGTCACGCTCCATGCGACTACAACCAAATCTGTCACCGAGGCTAAACTGACCAATAAATCCATGTCAAGTGGAGAGAATAATTTGAGTGATAATAAAAGCCAACTGGTTCTGATTTTTATTTTATTGGCAGAAGTTTCCTGCTGCCTGAATGTCATTTAACTCTTCGGGAAACAGGGCCAAGGGTCCGGAGCCTTCCAGCCCCACGTGCAGCAGTGGGGATTAAAGAGATATTAGCCTCCTAAAGACAAGCGAACTGTAAGATCTGATTTTCAATTAATAAGTACCAACAGTGGGGGAGAAGCCGTGGAAAGGATGTGAGGGCCACAGGGAGGTGCGTTAGGTGGATGCAGTTACCATGGTGATGGGTTTGTTCTCCTGGAGACAGAGCGGGAGCCCAGGACAGACACGTGGAATCAGACGTCATTGTCCACAAGAAGCCCTTCCCCTGGCCTACAGCTATGAACCTTCCTGGATCTCATTAAAGGCTTTGCTTCTGGCGTTGCCGTGGCAGAACCAGCAGCTTGTGGACTAATGCCACCCAAGGCTGGCAAGTATTGTGAGAGCGGTGCCTGGCCCACTCCCTCCCACAGTTACTCACCGAGGAAGAATGGCAGTTGCCTGTCCTTGTGGAGAGGAGGTGAACAGGGGCCCTGACGTTGTAATGGGAAGTGTGTGAGTTCCTTTATGAACCTCTGCAGTGCTTAATACTGACATGCTTTCTGATTCAGAGGAGAAAACATGGTATATGGGTTTTTCATAGCCCCCTCATCCCTTCCCTTCTAGGGCTATGATACCCAGGCAACAACATCATGGACTCATATCCAAAGCAGAGGCTGGGGAGCCAGGTTAGATTTTCAAGTCCATGAGGAAGGTGGAAAATGGCAGACATGACACATAACTGTTGAAAATTCCTTACTTTGCAAATCAAGCACAGCACACCCAATTTTATGTGTTGTGTTCAGATGTTCTTAAGTATATTGAAATTTGAGAATGCCTGAGATAGATTGATGGGAGGAATGATGTCTTATCTTCTCTAGCTTCTGGGACACTCTACTTCTTTCTTTCATTGATTTCTGACAGGAGAGAGAGGGCAAGAGGGAGAGAGAGAGAGAGAGAGAGAGAGAGAGAGAGAATGAGAGAGGATCATTGATTGGCTGCCTCCTACATGCCCCCTACTGGGGATCGAGTTACCATCCAAGTAAAGGAAAGCAAGGCCAGCACCAAGTTTCTCATCTTTCCCTTTCAAACTTGTTCTTCCTGTGCTCTTCTCCATCTCACTAAATGATTCCATTTTAGTGGCATGAGCTCAATACCCTGTCTCTCCTAGTCAGCATTTCATGCTAGCTCATGCCTTTGTGCTCAGTTTGGATCCCGAACTTGTAGTGATCCAAGTGATCAGAGCAGAGAGGTCGATGAGGACAAAGCCCATGCCTGCCCTTCTCTCTGTTGGATTTCTGAGTGGGTGACTCTGAGTGCATGACCTGGGTTGCCTCATCTCCACACTTACCCCTCCCTGACACACAGATATATTCATATTCACAGAATGAACAGATGAGAAGCTCGGATGAACGGCAAGATTGCTGGTGAAAGAGTGGAACAGTCATTGGGACGAGTCTGCCCTTCACGTAGCCAAATGGTGCATCCTTTTTTGATGGTTGTAAGACTGCAGCAAGTGCCTGAGATATTTACCCAGGTGGCACATCCCCAAACCCTGTCAAACTAAGCAGTTTCATTTCCAAGTGCCCTTGTGTGCTGAATGGGACTGTTCACTATAGCGCCCTGAACTGGTGCCATTTTCAATGGCTACCTATCGAGCATTCCGTGCTTCTAAAATTGCATCAAAAGACTGAAAATAGCGAACTAAAAATATAAATATAATACCCTTGTTAATGAATCTTATTACCTTTTTGTGGTACTTCACAATTTTAAAAAATCTGAGAAGGCTAGATGAAGGAAAGTCATGATATATTAATGATTTCAAATGTGTGCTGGAATTGGCAGAACAGAAAGTGGCATGAATAATTTAAATAAGACACCAATTTTTTTTTCCTTTTTGCAAAAGTTGAAGCATGAAAATGGGGGGGAGGCCTCTGGAAAGACAGAATTATATATTGAGTTGTCCAGCGATCTCCTTGCACTTGGAGGGTTAACACAAGTTCAGATAACATAGGATAGCATCTAGTCATTTTGTGAGGATTGTATTGAAATCTTTTGACACCACATTTAGTTCCCTCTGACTCTGGCAGCTGCTGGGGAGAGTTAAGACTAAATGTTTGATGCCCAGTGAATTAAAGCCTATTTCTGAACCTAGATCTCCAAATCCTGAAGGAATGGTCGTGGAGAAAAAAAAAAAAAAAGAAGGCAGGAAACAACACCAGGGCCATTGGTTTAGTGCACCTCCTTATTGCCACCACACAAACAACCATGGGAATCAGATAGGAAACGTCCTGAAAGGAAGCTCACAGCACAGATGATAACTGTGAGCAGTCAGGGATAAAGACCAACACAGCCACCTAGTCACTTTAATACCTTTTCTCCATTGTCTTTTTTTCCTTAAACTATCTTTGAGAACATAGCTATAGGGTGCTAAAGAGGAGTGGAGTCTATTTCAGCTGGGCATAGTCATGACTTCAAATGCATAAGTAAGATTACATTTCTATTAGCTCTATATAGCATAGATTCTATAGGCACATACACACAAACATGCACAACCATACAAGTAACATACACACATATTAAGAGTGCAGGAGAAGCATATTATAAATGAAAACTGAGAGGTATGCTCAAGGTTCAAATTAATAAAGAATGAGGATTTCAGTGATTAGGGCAACACCAGACCTCAGGAAGACCATGAATTTCAAGTTTCTTTCAGAGGTTCAGTAGAAAAAATAGATCAATAGGTACTCGAGTCAATCCATAAATTATCTGCTGCAGGTTGTTTTCTAGAAGTTGGCCCAAAGGGGCTCAAACAAAGGGGAAAGTAAAGAAATCAGCCGACATGATCAGGCAGGGCAGCACCTCGAGAAAGGGCCATCCACCCACCCATTCATATACTGAGTGCATGCTAATGTCAAGCACTGTGTGAGGTGCTGTGAATATGAAATAAACCTTTGTGTAGGGGAGGGGTAGGTGTGGAGATGAGGCAATACATCTACCATTTTCCAGGTCACCCACTCAGAATCCCATCCCAAAGCTTTGACTTGTTAATGATCTCTGAATCCTGGTCCCACATTTTCTTCTATGAGTAAGAAAAAGGATGCCCAAGGAAATTAACTCATTTGCCAGAGTCATAGCATTCAGTGGCTGGCTCAATGGACCTTGCTTGAGGACTTGGGCATGTAGATATGGAGACAACCTAAATCAAGCAAACACTATGCACTAAAACCCATCTGAATCAGCTCACAAAAGTCAATCATTAAATATTCAATAATCTTATGAGCCAGTTGTTAAATTTCTTATACTGTATCTTGAAATCAGCCGCTGTGGGAGTATTTATACCATGAAAATCTGGGCTTTTTGTTTATTCATGGTCTATAAAGATAACTACCACTGATTTTGGGAGATTTTTAAAGTGCAGGACCCATCCCAGACCTGAAGAATCAGAGTGTCTAGGGATGGGAACAGAGAATCCAGACTTGCAGAGAGAGAGTCTCTCGTGGGTGTTCAGCATGGCTGAGAGGAGCTTCAGCAGTATTCAGAGAAGGAGAGGAGGTTGTCAGAGGAAGCTTTCTGGAGAAGATACTAAACTGGAACTTGAGGTGTGTTCAGGAATTAGATACACAATAGGTCCTTTAGAAGGATCCACATGCTGGGGGAGGGGGGTGTGCCTCACTATATGAAAAACAGACACCTGCGAAGCAGAGGCTACGATCACTTGCTGTGGGGATTTCTTTCACTCAGCTGTCCTCACAGCCATGTGTCTGCTCCTTCCTGGCAGAGCTCACCTCAGAACTTCCTCCCGGACCCTCCTCACCTGTCCTACCAAAACTAGGCCACATCCATGTGCCAGGGATGAGTCAGGCTTTCCCACTCTCCCCATCTACCAAAGCTACCTTAGATCTGGTTAACTGTGAGCAACCTTGGGGACATTAATATGCACTCACACCAAGAAGGGCCATCCCTCTAGATTAGGTCTGGAGTGGCACATGTCTCTAGAGACCTACAATCTTAGAAGTATGATACAGTCTTTTTGACCAAGAATATCACAATGACCAAAACAAAACATCTCACTCTTTATCCCCACCTTCCAATAGATCCCAGGGAGGGTCTTCTCAGGAGGCCAATATAACCTTTCTACCCAAGTCACACGTCCACAACATGGCTCCAGTGTTGTTTCAGCTAAAGTTAGAAAGCAGTCCAGCTGATGTTGGATGTAAATAAAAGCCACACAATTGAATGAAAAGTTGAAATTCTATTGTCTAGGGCATAGATTCTAGAACTGGACTCTCTGAGCTTATGTCTCAGCTCTGCTCTTTATTAGCTGCTTGACCTTGGGAACGTTGCTTAACTTCTGCATGCCTCAATTTCCTCATGAGTAAATGTGGCTAACACCAGTACCTATATCACATTTTTTGTGAAGTTTACATATCATAATATATGCGTGTGTATGAGACACCACACATAAGTCTCATTGAGAATAATGATGACACATTAATCCTATATGATTATTTGGACAGTCTTTCAAATATCAGTCTTCTATTTCAGATAGTTTCTCTCTACAGGCACAAACCCGGAGGCAGGAAAATTAAAGCCAGTTTCATTGCAAAAAACGAAAGAAACAGAAAGATACATAAAGCAAGGAAAGAGAAAGAGAGAAATAAAAATTATTCATTTGGACCAGCTATAGTGGGATATAGGTACAAAAATTGCTTTAGACCTCAACTTAACAGACCTTATAAGAGATTTCCTTACTTAAAAATTACTAGCTCAGTGTGGAAAAAATAGAAGTTTAAATTGGGCAGTATTTCCTATTCCATCATTTGGGGTTTATTTGCTCCTCTCTTTTTATTTGGACCTTTTGAAGTAATTTAATGGAAGCCAAGAACAGTCATAGGCACTGACTGACCAGGAAAACTTGCACACGAAACTGCAGGAGAAAAGGGCATTCATTCATCTCTTTCCCACTCAACATAGTGCTCTTTCCCCAGAGGCAAAACCATCGCGAGAGAAATAAATGGCTGGTGTGGGCAGAGGCTGGAAAGACCCAGAGTCTATTTTGTATTTACTTACACTGACACATACTCACCCAATGTCAATATGGAATGCCATTATTTATAATTCAGCAGCTCAATTTCCTTATTTTTCCTTACAAATTGAGATTTTAAAAGGGCGTATCATGACTTAATGTAAAAATGTATTAAAACATCCCAAGTGTGGAAAAAAAAGGAAGTGCAGCCATAGTTTATTTTTGTATTCACTTCAGCATATGGAATAAAACCTTATATAATGAGAAACCACATGTTGTAAAAGTGTCTGTATTAACATTAACGAGTTGCGTGTAAGTTCCCTGATTTATGTTTGCTGGAGGAAACCTAATGCCAATTAGTGAAAATTGAATTACAGTCTCTTCTCAGGGAAGTGTGTTTCGTGACATGGGGAGGTGTTGCAGGCAGAAAGAAAGGCACTTCAGAGACCTGTGGGGTGCAGGGAGCTCCAGGTATTGATCTGGGTTCTGGATGGGGGGCAGGAGGGAGATAAAAATGGCAACAGGCAAAAACAAGGTTTGGGATCATTAAATTTATGTTTCAGCTTCACTGGTCTAAGGGATGCCTGTATAGCCAGTGAAGCATTATTTCTGTGTGTGTCTCAGAGGGTGTTTCTGGGAGAGATTAGCATTTGATTCAATCGACTGAATAGAAAGATTGCCCTCCTCATTGTTGGTGGGCATCATCTAATCCATCAGGGGCCCAGTAGAACACAATGGCAGAGGACGGCTAGACTAATTTTCTCTCTTTCTGAGATAGGTAGGACGTTTATCTTCCCCTACCTTTGGAAACAGAACTCCTGGTTCTGGAGCCTTCAGACTATGGGACTTACACCAGCAGCCTCTCCACCTCTCTTCCTCTCCCCCAGCCCCTTCTGAATCACACCACCCGCTTTCCCAGTTCTCCAGCTTGCAGACAGCAAGGTGTGGGATTTCTCAGCCGCCATAACTGTGATCTGTGTATACAAGTGATCCTCAGAGTGTGGCCTGGAACCTGCATTATCAGCATCACCTGAGAACTTGTTAACAATGCACATTCTCTGTCCCGTCTGGGACACACACCTGGGGTAGAAACCAGGATTCTGTGTTTAGCAAGTCTTGTGGGTGATCCTGGTGCTGTGAGTCTAATGGTTTGAGGACTGGGAATGTAGACCAAGCTATAAGGTTTAGCCCGCACGATGGAATCATTTGAGAAACTCTAACACAGGTGTCAGTTCCCCACCACTAGCCAATGAAATCTGGGAGTCAGGCTCTGGCGTAGGAATTTTCTGTAAGCTATCCAGGTAATTCCAACATGGGGCCAGGGATGAGAATCACTGGTTTAAACTAAGACTTTGTAATCTGTAACGTGCTAATAATGGGGCAAGGAGCGGGGGAGGAGAGGCGCTACTCTCAGGAAAAACTCATTCATAACAACTCTCTTCTAGTTTAAGCCTTAGTCACACTGGCCTATAGTTAACATCATCCATTTCCTAATGGCCAACACCAACTTGCCCATGCCATTGGCAACCATGTTCCTGTGAGACTTAATACTAGAAAATCCTTTCTGCATAGATAGCATGAGATAAGCTTCTACTTAGTGGAGACTAAATCATCAACTGAAGAGAGAATGAGACCCAAAGTAACAAGATTTTAAAAATTGAATTTACAATCCAATTGTTTGGGAAGGGATTGAGAGAGAGGAGAGTGGTGGGAGAAACAAGTCCCTGTGAGCTCAGCTGATCACATCTCCGATCTCCCCCTGCTCCCAGAGTGGGGTGGCATTTCTCTTTGTCAGCCAGGGACTCACCTTGAGAGTCCCCACTGTGCTTTGTATTGGTGTTTTACATACATTAGCTGTTTAAATATCCATCACAACCCCACGATGCAGATATTATTAGTATTATTCCTATTTTCCAGATAAAGAGACAGAGATTTAGGGAAGTTAAGTAAACTTCCCAAGATTGGGCATTGGAGCCCAGATTAGGATAGAATGTGCAACCACAGGACTCAGTCCCATTCCTTCTCTAAACTAGAGCCAATTTAAACAACCTTTCTTTAGTGAGTCTTTTTACCTTTATGTCATTTTTAGTAACAGCAAAACTTTTCTTACTAATTAATTATGATCCCTGCAAGAGTGTTGAGGCCACCACTATGTAATTAAGTCAGAATTTGGTCCCTTCCCTCTGACCCTTTCCCAGTAGCAGCTTTTAGAAGGGCCTGTGTTCCCATTTTGTAATTGCGTGTGTGTGTGTGTGTGTGTGTGTGTGTGTGTGTATGATATGCATACATATATTCATATATACGTATATATATGTGTGTGTGTATATATATATATATATTAAAGAGGACACAAGTGTTGGTGAGATTGTGAAGAACAAGGAACCTTTGTGCACTGTTGGTGGGAATGTAAATTGGTGCAGCCACCATGGAAAACAGCATTGAGTTTCCTCCAAAAACATAAAATAGAACTTCCATTTGATGCAGCAATCCCAATTCTAGGTATATGTCCAAAGGAAATGAAAACAAGACACCAAAGAGATATCTGCACTTCCATGCTTATTACATCATTATTCACTACTAGTAGCCCTGCACATGAACCCGTGCGCCAGTACCTCTCTGTGGGGCCTGGCCTCTCGTGACCACTGCCCAGAGGCTCTTCACAGCCCAGAGGCCCATCCACAGCTGCGCGCAGAACACTGCCTGCTCTCAGCAGTTGTCCCCTCCTTCCCCCAGGGACTGGGGGACTCCAGCAGGGCTGAGAGGACTGGGTGCCGCCATATTTTGTGACAGAGTGACAGTTAATTTGCATATTACCCTTTCATTAGATAGAATAACCAAGGTATGGAAACAGTTTAAGTGACCATCAACAGATGAATGGATAAACATATACATATATGCAATGGAATAGTAATTAGCCTTGAGAAAGAAGGAATTCCTGCCATTTGTGACAACATGGATGGACCATGAGGCTATTATGATAAGTGAAATAAGCCAGACAAAGAAAGGCAAATACTTTAGTCCAACTCATAAAAACAGAGAGTAGAAAAATGGTTACCAAGGGGCTAGGGGGCAAGGGGAGGAGGAAGGGAGAGATTCATAAATGATACAACCTTTCAGTTATATTAGATGAATCAGGTCTGGGGATCTAATGATCTAATGCATAACATGGTGACTGTAGTTCATAACACTGTATTATATAATTGAAATTTGCTCAGAGAGAACTTACATGCTCTCACCAAATAAATAAATAAATAAATAAATAAATAAATAAATAAATAAGGTAATGAATGCATTAATTGACTAGATGGGAGGAATCCTTTCACAATGCATACCTATATCAAATAACCACCATGTAAATATCTTATAATTTTATTTGTCAGTGTGGCCACAAATGTTATAACCTTAATAAAGCTGATAAAATAAAAATAAGCAATGAATAAAATAGGCCATATATTTGGCACACTTATGTAATTCCCTCCAATCCCTGCTTGGTGGTCTCCAGAGCAGGAAGCCCAGGAAGAAAGGACTCCCCTTACAGGTGACAGGCCACATGTGCAAGCACCCCAAAGTGAAGCTCAGAGCAGGAAGCCGTGGAGCATGCCAGTAGCTATCACATCCCTCCTCAGCATCCCAGACTCAGCATCCTTCGACTCACCTGGAACCTTCTTGCCCTTCGAATACAGAAACAGACTCTGAAGGGGTAGGCATACCCAGTAAGTGCCCCAAATAAAACCAGAAGAAACTCTAGAGAGATTCTGAGATAATTGATTCCCTTCTCCGTTTAGCATCTCCCTCAGCCCATTCTCCTCGTCCCCCTGTCTCCCAACCTCCATGCTCCTGCACAGACACAGGGAGGGGAGCCCTCCTCATCACCCACATTTCCTGGGACTGCAATCCAGAGCGAGGAGGAATGGCTTTGCCTGGGAAGAGAAGCAGGAGCGATGGAACACCTCCCTGCTCCACAGCCACTTTCTCTTCAATCTGTTCCAATCCCAGACGAAGAGTAGAGAGCGGCGGGAGCCCAGCTAAACGCGTTGAGTGGCTGCACACAGGTGTGCAGCTTGCACACTGAGCAACTCCATAGATTGCGATGTGAATGGTGTGCCCTGGAGTTGGCAGCCCATAATCCGCAAGCGCCGTATGTGGCAGCCCTGCCAGCCAGCCCTGAGGTTTTGCCAAAGCAAATAGTAAAGCATAACGCTGTACATCCATTTTTCTAAAGCAAAGCGGGAGTAGAAGAAGTCTTCTGTGCACAATTTTCTATAACGATCCTAAGGAGGCTTCTTTTAAGTAATTCAAATGCTCAGAACCACTAGGTAACCCTCCAAAGAATAGAATGTGCCTGTTTATTTCCTTTCTTGTTATAATCTTGAGGTGGTTTGTAGTTAAACATGCATGTATGTTCACATAAATAGAAATGAGAGGTTAAAGCAGTGAAAATGAGAAATTATGCCAACCACAGAATTAACACATGATAAACATTTAAACTTAATTGTGAGTCTCCTGGAAACAAAGGCAAAACAGGAAAATATAATTAAATCATTCTTAGCTGATGAATAAAACATACCAAAAATTTGGAAGAAAAACCCTTTTCCTGACTCTCAGTCCTTAAAGAAATGCATCATGAGGAAGCTAATGCTCTTTTCTATATTGGCCAGGCAGCAATGGTGAGACGGGGTGGGAGGGCAGAACTTGGCGGGCAACCCACAACCAAACCTGCATGAGGTGGTGGTCAAGCTTGCGGGAACAGAAGCCAGCTGGCCAGGTACAGATTCCAGCTGAACCAGCCACTAGCATGGCTTGTTTTCTTGTCTGCAAAATGGGCTGAAAACATCACCCACCTATGATCGGACTGTGAGAATATGTAGAATAATGACCATGTGTACTTAGCACAGTGTCTGGTTCACAGTAAGCCCTTAATAAAAACATCAGTTCTTGTTACTGAACCCCAGAAGGGGAGCTGTAGCTGGTGACTGAGAGCAAATGTCAAGTTACACTCAGATGCCCAAAGAAGGGCACACGAGGAATCGGCCCGGAAAGCCAGGGTGAGGCGCCTCCTGAGAGACGGCCAGCCTTTGTGCCCTCAGCCCTTCCCGAGGCCCAGGTTCCACCCCCTCAGGCAAGCCTTTGCTTCTCTTGAAAGTATCCCTCTCTGCAACCAGGAAAGTGGTAGCTCTCAGGTTGACAAAAGCTTCGTTGCAAATGCAGAAGGGACCTGTACATGTTTATGGTGAGCCCTTGAGTTGCCCCTTCATGAATGATCAGGGCACCAGTGTCCTGGCAAAGCTGGAGCCTCCAGCCACAGCCGCCTGTGTGTGGTAAGTGGCAGGGTGAGGGATGTGCTGGCACAGAGAGTGGTGGGGCACAGGATCCAGACTCCTAACCATGAGTCAGGTGGCTCCCGGAAGGAAGGAGCGTGTGAGATGTAGGGTCTCAGAGGCAGGCACAGAGCCCCAGTGACCTCCAAAACCAAGCGTCTGCAATGGTCTGACTAGAAGAAGAGAGGTTGAGGAGTAGAAGCTGGAGGACTCCGGTAGGGCGGTGCCACAACCCATAGTGAGAAATGAAATTTATCTCCCATTCCAGGGCTTACACACACAGAGAGCTAAACTAAATTTTCACAAAACGGTTTACTCTTAAGGAACGTTGAGCTCTCATATTATCGTTTTCATTCTATTTTTTAATGCTGTTTTATTTCACAGTTTTCAAAACCACTGCTGTAAGGAAAAGCTGGAAAAGGCCCTTTTGGGGGGGACCTTGAGTCCAAGACAGTGAGAGAGAAGATTCATCATAATAGATACTAAGTAACGGCAAAGGGCTTCACACTGCAGTGTGGCCACAAATGTTATGCTGTAGGGGGTTAATTCATTGAAGATCTATATTAAATCGCTCATGCTTTACACATATAATTATGTAATTCAAAAAATTATATTAACCAAACTTGATCTGTCTTAACTAAATTGAAATTAGCTGCCTTAAGTATGCCATCTAATGACTTGATGGTTTGATGGGACTTGGAGGAGTGGGTGAATGGCATGCCCCACTATCTTCCCTAAATGTGTCCCTTCTCATCTGGGCTTGCACAGGGGCCATGATAAGAGAGATGTCATGTCCGCATGCTCCGGAAGGGCCTGGAGCACTGGCCTTCTCTGAAGATACGCTCCTCAGGGCGCTCAGAGCCACTTCCCATCAGCTTAGTTCAGGCGCCCTGGCCGAGTGCTCAGTTGGCTGGAGTGTTATCCCTTACACCAAAAGGCTGCGGATTCCATCCCTGGGCAGGGCACATATTTAGGTTTCGGGTTTGATCCCCAATATATACGGAACTTCTCTCTTCTTCTTTATAAAAATAAATTTTAAAAAATCCTTGGGCGAGGCTAAAATAGCAAATAGTTCAGGTGACTAAGTGAATTTCCTAGACATCCTTTTCCTTCCATTCCTTCCTTCCTCCCCCTCCCTTTGTGCCATTAGACTTCTCCAATAAAAAGGTTATGGTGCTTTTTTACAAGCAAGCAGTTGCTCTTACAGCTCCAGAATGCTAATGCTTACCAAAGGAAAAAAAAGTGTTTATGAGACAGCGGGTTCTACCCTAGCGCTTGCCATTTCCACTCCCGCAATGCAGCCCCAGTTCCTCCCACTGCCTTTCCTTAGTGCCCCCGGAGGACCTGAGCTTTCACCCGAAGCTCCCACGGGGGGGAGGGGCTGCCAGAGAGCAGAGTTCTTACTGAAGGAAGGCTGCAGGGGTGGTCGTGAGGGCAAGCCGTGCCTGACCCCCAGACTTAACTTCCTGACATTTCATTTCTTCTTCAGGAAAACTAGAATAATCATAAATATCAGGCAGGGTTGTTATAAAAGAAAGGAACAGTGTGTGCAAAACGAAGGAGAGTGCAAGCCACATGGAGATACTGAAAAGTAGTTGTAGAAGTAGCAGTGTTATAGTAGCCATTGTCATAGTTACAATAAGTTTCTTTCTAGATAGACTCAAAGGAAGCCAGGCTCATTTTGATTGCAACCAATAGGAAATAGATTAGTGCTGTCGCCACCATCCTATATAATAAAGAGCTAATATGCTAAGTAGACTGACCTTCGGAAGACCTTCCAGACAAAGCCAGGGCTGCGAGGGCTGAGGCAGCCAGGGGTGTGTAGGCCTATTCTTGCATGAATTTTGTGCATCGGGCCTCTAGTTGTTAAGTATTGATGAGTCAGCATTAGCTCACATCATTTACAAAGAGTGTTGGGCCCAGTGTCTATCCACTGGGAAGGTTTTTAAGGTGGGTAACGTGGTGTGAAGTGACAGCATTCTGGGTAGTGATAGAAAGTGAGTCGGTCACGAGGTCATAGAAAGCAGGAACAAGGCAACTGGCTTCATTTTTTGCACACACCTTTTCTGTTCCACCAGATTCAGAGCCCTCTCATCCCACCCCAGCTTTCATTGGTCTTCACATTCTCCCCACCCCTCAACTTGCTATGATCCATGCACAAAGCAGGTATGCAACAAAGCTTTCACGGATGGTAAATAGAAACATAAGACAATCTCATGGCACTACATCAGACACCAGGCCAGTTAATGCATTCTTGGCAACTGTGGCAGATAGTGAATGCTGATGCCCTTTTCTAGGCCCTCACCATATCCTGTCCTGGAGTTTGGGGTAAAGCTGTGAGGGAATCTTTTCAAGTCAGATTTGGTGAGGAGGCTGTGTTTGAGCTTGTCATAGCTGAGCCTAGGTGAGTCCCGTCTGTTGTGGGAAACTCACTCCTTGGTGAGGGGCTCTCTGGGGAAGAGAGATTTCTCAGGCCACAAATCTGAGCCACTAAAGAAGCATTCACCTTGAGGGAGCATGTTGATAAAAATTTTGGAAAATTGTCTGATACAGGGAAAGTATGCAAAGACCTGTTATCTAGATGCCTTTGTCCACTTGTCAGCTGGATTAGAACATTCAGGTATTAAAACTATTAGGTCTGCTTAAGCTAAACAGAACAAGCAAACAAGGACCAGGAGAAGCTCAAATGGTTTCTCCTCGCTAATTTTCAACATCATCAAAGTTAGATCTCAGAGTCTGAGAATCAGTGGTGTCCATCTCTCAACGGATCACAGGTACAAGAGTATCTGCATCACTCATACAAAATGCACCGCTGTTTAGTTGGTTTAAATAACCCAGAATGATCTACCTGCTGTTCCTCTTTTGGTGTTTGTTTTACAATTTAGTGTTTCTTAGATCAGTATAGGTTATATATTTCATATGCACAGCTAATATGTTTTATTTTTCTCAGGGAAAAAAGAAGCCAAAAGTGTGTCATATTTGATGTGACTTTAGAAGAAACAGGATACTTTACTGTGTTCCTCTAAGACCTTTCAGCAAAATACCCTGTGTGCCACCCCTGTGTTACTCCTGGTACCCCTCCCAAAAGCCCATACCCCCTGATGCCCAGAGTAATGAGGAGATGGCACACCACAAGGGCGTATGAAAACATCATGGACTGCTGCTTGGGACCAGTTATTTAATGCGTAGATCCAATCACAAAATGAAAATATGGAGACTCTTGCTCCAACACTTTTAAGAACAAAGTGGCAGGTGAATATTAATCCAAACGTAAGCCCTTCTGAACTCAGGTCCTATGCATCTTCACAGACTGTGTACATGAAGCTGGCCACCTCTGCCACAGGACCGGGTTATGCTGAGCCTGCAGCACCATTAGGTCTGCAAACTCCCCAGAAACCCTCCCTCACTGACACTTCACACTTTTCCCAAGCTCCTCCCCAAGCTTTCCCAAGCTACATTTGTGCACAGCCTATTAATTCTACATATGCCCAATTAACACCTTCTGTCTTGGGGAAGGGAGGTGAGTCCTGTGGGTATAGTGAAGCCACAGGAGGCATCTAGGCACAGATCTGGGTAATGTCTCTCCCACCCTGAGCCACACCAGTTTGGGTTTCGTCTCCTCATTGATTCCTTTCTATGTTCCCCTTTCTTCCTTCCTTTCTTTCTTTCTTTCTTTCTTTCTTTCTTTCTTTCTTTCTTCCTTTTTTTTCTTTTTTCTTTTTCCTTTTTTCTTTTTCCTTTGTTTGTTTGTTTGTTAATCCTCACCTGAGGATATTTTTCCATTGATTTTTAGGGAAAGTGGAAGAGAGGGAAAGACAGAGAGAAACATTGATCAATGTGAGAGAAACACATCAACTAGTTGCCTCTTGCATGAGCCCTGACTAGGGCCCAGGTCAGGGAGCAGCCTGCAACCAAGGTACGTATCCTTGATCGGAATTGAACTTGGGACCCTTTGGTCTGCAGCCAACACTCTATCCACTGAGCAACTGGCTCAGGCTGTTCCCCTTTCTTTCTTACCAGTCCAAATACCTTTTTCTTTAGAATTAGCATGCCTGCCCCAGGCTTTTCTTTCTTCCCATCCCATGTTCAAATCATTTTATTCCATAAAGCAACCCTACACAATACATGCCATAAAGAGTTTCAGAATCATGATTGATCTATAAGTCAGAATTCTTCTCCATGTGAAACCTAGTAGATTTTGGTATATTATCAAGTTCTTAGACCAACCTCTAGAACAGCCTTCCTTCATTTGGAGCTTTCTTCTGCTGGCTTGGGACTTTAATTTCTCCCCCTGAAATAATTACTGTGAAGTCAATGGTTTAATTTAACCTAAGGAGCTCACAGTGTCATTTTTTTTCTGAGACTATCACTTTGACTTAGAAAGTATTTTCAAAACTGATGGCTTTTTAGGGGAGACAGTGTTAAGGAACCATAAGTCTGAAAAATGCAAGAAGCCAGTTTTTATTTCATTTTCCCATCAGACTCCATGCACTCCCCTGAGAGGGGGTGATATGCATTCCACACCAGATACCAAAAAGGAAGTGATCCTATGAACTAATTGGCTGACCCCATGAAAATTGTTCAGAACAATCCTTTTCTGGCAGTGCAAGTTTGACCAGGTACATATTTGGGGATAATTAGAACCGCAGATGTCATTAAATCTAATATCTCACAAGAACTTGGAGTTGAACTTAGAAAGATTATTAGCCATTCCAGCATGCTCTCACGTGCTGCAATGGCAGCTTCCTTTTCTGAATCTGTCTCATTGTATGCTGAGTCTGCAGGCATATTATTCCTCAGAAGGGCGCAGAGATGATTAAATGAGCAAATGTGTTGGTTGTGTTTGGTGTACATCTGGGAACATAGTAAGCACTCAATAAACGTTAGCTGTTGTTTTTATATGCTCCTTAATTTTTGAAATGACATTGATTTCTGTGAGCATTCGGCAGCCCTGAAAGCCAGTCTCTGGGATGTTCATGTGCTAATGTTGTTTCTAGCTACAGATTCAAATTTCAGGTTAGCCACTTACTCTATAAACAGTGATTCATAACTAGAAATGTTTTAAAGTATATTTTTATTGATTTCAGAGAAGAAGGGAGAAGAAGAGAGAGATAGACACATCAATGATGAGGGAATCATAGATCAGCTGCCTCCTGCATGTCTCACACTGGGGATCAAATCCACAACCCAGGCATGTGCCCTGACTAAGAGTCAAACCATGACCTCCTGGTTCATAGGTTCAACACTCAACCACTGAGCTACGCCCTGTCAAAAACAAGGACACTTGGCAATGTCCGGAGATATTTTCAGTTGTCACAACCCAGGGAGGAACTGGGTTTTTAGTAGTAGAAGCTGTGGAGGCTTCTAAACAACCTACAGTGCACAGGACAGCCCCTCCCCTCAATAAAAAATGATCTTGTCCCCAGTGCCAGGCCCCATGCCCAAGAAACTCCGATCTGAGAGACTGGTGGGAGATGGACCTCACTGGGTCTCAGCCTCCTCATTTTGAGAAAACAAAAGAAATAACATTGCTGGCAAGATTGTTATAAATGATAACAATAAATATAAATGAAAAGTGCATAGTAGGATCCCTGACATCTGATCAACCCTAGTGCTGACATGGGTGGTAATGGAAGTGGTGGAGAGTCCTGGCGATTTTTACACTCCATTAATACCTGGGGGGACTGGTGAGACACTCAGAACCACTTGGGCTTTTTTGTTACTAAGATAAGAAAAAAATAACAATAATCATCTCTTTACCTTTGCTCACAGTTTCATCCCTTCTCACACACAAAATGCAGGCCAATCAGTGATGTGGACCTTGAAACAATTTTTCTGTTCCGTTATTTGCTCAGTTATCTTGTACACTCTGTCTCTGTCTCAGTTAAAGTCATAACTTCACAGACACAGTGACCTATGGGAGGGTGTGTTTTGGCGTTAATGAGGCCACATCTCCACAGGCCAGGGGCAGCAGGGCCCCACACACACCAGCTTGAGTCTATGTTAGATCATGATCTCTGTTTCTCACACCCTAAAAATTGTTACGCCAAGTAGAGGGGACACAATGCATACCACTATGACATCTCAGGGTACTGTCCCACCAAAGGGACAGGAAACTGCCCTCGGACCTGTGTGGGCTTGGTCCATACTATGGGTTTTGACAGAACTGTGTTTGGGCAGCTCTGGTAAGGGCACGCTGACAGCCCTGAACAATTTCATTTACTGCTTAGTGTTAGTTTTACATTCACAATAATCTTCATCAGTATACCAGAGAGAAAACAGAAACCCTCCTACTTGGAAATTAAAGCCTATGCAAAGATTCTATGCATAGCCCATGGACACAGCCAATAGTGTGGTGAAGACCTGGGATAGGGCAGGGGCTGGGTAGAGGGAGGAAAGGGGGGAAATGGGGAATATCTGTAATGCTGTCAATAATAAACAAGTAAGTAAACTCTGTAAAGAGTAGTGATGCCTGCCACTCTTGTCCACGGCAGAGAACTTGGAATCAGGTCTCAGGCCCGAAGTATGTGTTCATATTTATACATGGACTTGAAGGGCTGCTGTGGATATGGAGTGGGTACTAGGTTCTAGAAGAGTGATTTTTAACCTTTTTCAACTCATGGCACACATACACTAATTACTAAAATGCTGCAGCACACCAAAAAATATATTACATTTTTTGCCGAGTTGACAAAAATATAGGGGTAATTCTGATTCATTCACACTGCGCAGCTATTGTGTTAGTTGTTGCCTTTTTTTTTTTTTTCAGTCTATGGGAAAAGAGGTCCATGCCCCTGACTAAATAGTCAGGTATTGATGTTTTAAAAATTCTTGCAGCACACAGTTGAAAATCGATGCTCTAGAAAGGTTTAACCTTTGTAGTTATTCCTCTCAAAAATAATCTCCCTAAGGAAACAGATGGCAGTTCCCCTATCTCCATCGAAGAAGGTTGAGAGTAGTCAATTACTCAGATTATGCTGACAATAAACAGTGTCATTCTGTTCAGTTCCTCAAAGAATCTTCTATTTAAGTCATAGCTAATCGCTGTTTAGCAAATTAAACTCCTTGAGTACTCCAGAAAGGTCTAATTGCTGTCAGAATGAAGGCTTTAGGGAGATCCCATGGCAATACGTTTATTTTTTTCATTACATAGAATATTATCTATTTGGCTTGAATCTGTGACGAATATTTTTTTTTCAGTCCTGGCTAAGTTGTTCAATGGGTTGGAGCATCATCCCATGTACCAAAAAGGTTGTGGTTTTGATCCCCAGTTGGGGTGCTGCTGATCAATGTTTCTTTCTTTCTCTCTTTCTTTCTCTCCAAAATCAGTAAACATATCCTCATGTGAGTATTTTTTTTAAGATTTTGTTTAGATCCCTTAAAACAAACAATATAGATCATGTTTGGAACTTTGAGCCTTCACGTAGACATTCCTTTCGCATCTGGAATTTCCTGGATAAAATAGTACCTTGTCAGTATCTCTAGCTGTGGGCAGACGCTCAAAAGGTGGGTGTCAAGAAGTGAAGTTAGTGGTGGAATCGTGGAATGCTTATGGAAAGGTGTGATCCCTGGGTGGGGTGCCTGGGGCTGAGTAGTACTCTGCAAGAAAGCTTTTACCTGGGCTGTGTGCTCCAAGCTCCACCATCCTTTAGCCACGCAGCCTCCCTGCAACTCAAAGGAAGTCTTGCAACTCAGGATCTTAAAGAGTTCATAATAAGGACTCCTTATGAAGAACTAAATCCACATTGTGAAATAAAAATTCATTTATTGCCGTAACCAGTTTGGCTCAGTGGATAGAGCATTGGCATGTGAACTGAAGGTTTCCATGCTTGATTCTAGTCAAGGGCATAGATCTTGGTTCAGGACACCCCCAGTAGTGGGTGTGCAGAAGGCAGCTGATCAATGTTTCTCTCTCAACGATGTTTCTGACTCTCTATCCCTCTCCCTTCCTCTCTGTAAAAAAAAAAAAAATCAATAAAATATATTTTTGAAAATTCATTTATTATCAATTACTACATATATAAACACACTATACACAAATAGAATCACACTTGCAGTAAGATTAGACCTACCAACAGCACTGCCCTTAGGCCCTGGCAAGAAGGGCCACAGCTTGAGAGAGTCCCTCTCTGGCCATCCTCTAGCACATTCCCAGCCACCTCCCCACCTTCCAGAGCAAGAAGTTCAAGGGACCGAGGGGTCTGGTGTCCCCCTGGAATCCAAGCCCCTTCCCATTCTAGGCGATGATCAGTGTATCTAGGACCCGGGAATTCCCTCCTCAAGTGATCCCAAGCCTACATCCCTGACCTACACAGGTTTCTACCCCACATTCTCTGCCACCAGTGTGCATGCTCAGAGGCCCACAGAGTGATTTGGGGAGGAGGAGCTGTTGGCGTGGATGTGAACAGAATTTGAATATACATTAATAGGGGGCACACACATATACACAAAACCCCTGCAAGCTGAGGACCAAGGAGCCAGCTCTCTCTGCCTGGCTGAATCCTAAATTTGAACCTAATCTTCCAGGGAGTTATATTTGTTAAGATAATAAGAGAGAATATATTTATCTAGCTGCTTATCAGCCTAATTGACAACTTCTAAAGATTTTGACATATGGTATGTGGGCCTTCCATCTGGACTCACATCCTGGGGCCCACCCATGTTACAGAGTGGGAGTGGCTAGGCAGATCTCCAGTTCTGGTGGCAACCCTCTTTTTATAGCATCAGCTGGGCATTCATGACCTGCAGGCCAGCTTCCTGATCCCCCCTCAGGCCCTCAGTTATACCGGACACAGAGAATTCTCAAGGTGTACATCTGTATTTGCTCAAAGTCCATCTTTGAAAGAAGGACTTTTATCAGATATGTTTCTATTACTCTAATTAGTTCACAAACCTATGAAATTTCTAGGAATTGAGGCGGGAATATTAGCAAATAAATATTATCTATCTTTTGTGTGCATCTCATCTTCTCTTTTGCATTCATAGGTTTTGTGCTGTGTTTAGTTACCCAACATTTCCACTATAGAATAGCATTCTCACTCAAGCCTGCATTCCCATGAATTGTACTCATCTCTTCACTCACAACTTTATTACAAAGTTCCATTTCCTCACTGAAGATGATTTGATCCAAGTGAAAGAAAAAGTCTGCAGACACTAATTCATACTATGGTATGAATGATTAATAGGCTTCTTCTTATCATTCCAAGTACAATTGACTATTTCAAAAAAAAACCTAGTTGAACAAAGTGAGTAGTTTCAGCTGCCAGCTATTGTGGACAGATATTAGGAACAAGGTAGGTAAAAATTTTTACTTTTTTATTGGCAGAAATTTTTATCAGCAAAAATGTATTGACATTAATCAAATACATTTTTATAATTTATCTATTTATAATGAAGACTGAAATAGTCCAATATCCCATATAATAAATATCCCAATAAAAGGAAATAAACTAATTAAACTTAATTTATTATTTATTAAATCAATGACATTGGCTGGCAATGCAGAGGACAAACTTACATTCTCAATAGTGAACATTGCCCAAAGGATTCCATTGATGAACTATTTCCTCTGACTCCCAGTTTAATTCTCACAGAGTGTAACTTTAGAGTCAGGTAATTAAGTTTGAATCATGACTGTCTCTGGTCTTCAAGCCTGCATGAAGGTGATTTTAACCCAAGAGTTACTTTTCAATTTAGAGAAGGCTTGTTGGCAAATATGTGTTATGAAGGGGAAGAAAAATCCTGTGGATGGGTTTATAATATATCTAATACCCTGTCAAAGACAAAAATCGGACAAGGAAGGAAATTGATTTTATTCTCTCAGATGCAATCAGGAGAGCACGCCAGATCCGAAAATCAGAGCATCTTGGCAGCGTGGTTTTGCCTTGGACTTGGATAGAGAGGAGTAGACAAGTTATAAAGAACTGATTTTGCAGCTGGGATGCTTCTGTCATCCGGGAAGACTCAGGCAGTCAGGAACAAGGAATGCTTGCCTCTGTGTCTAGCCAGTTTTGAGGGGACAGTTGAGCTAGTCCTTTATGAGACAAAGAATGGAAATTTGGAGTGTCTGTCTGTCTCTGTCATAGGTACATAAGGTCATCTGTGTGCCTTGTCAGGTCATTTGGGAAAGGGTGGCTCTTTGTAGTAAGCTATTCATTTCCAGAACACAAAAGGGGAGGGGTGTTTTTCAACTGTCACTGTTTTCCAGAAGTACAGGGTTCAGGGGAAGTCCACATTGTTCACCCATTTGTGGAAGCGAACATTTTCCTGATGCTCTGCTGTCTGTCTCCTACTGTCCTTCCCTCACCAGCCTCACTCTCTGTGTCCAGCACCCCAGGCATAGTCTCTTCAGAGTCTTTGCACTTGCTGGTCCCTCCACTTGGAGTCCTGCTCCCCAGAGATATCACCCTCCTT
Organism: Antrozous pallidus; assembly: GCA_027563665.1. Classification (NCBI taxonomy): domain Eukaryota; kingdom Metazoa; phylum Chordata; class Mammalia; order Chiroptera; family Vespertilionidae; genus Antrozous; species Antrozous pallidus. The sequence goes on from CM050514.1 coordinate 24,557,002, forward strand.
CAGTTATTTACTCAAGTGCCACCTTTCCAGGGAGATCTTCCCACCCACATTGCCCATCTCCCCTTCTTGCTTTATTTTTTCACTATGGGACCCACTGTATACTCTAGTTACTTTTCTGCTTTAGTCTATGTCTTCCTGTTAGAACAGACTCTCTATGAAAACAGGGATTTTTCACATAGTAGGCATGCAATGGTTTTAGATAAATATGCTAAAATACTTAACTCATGCTTTGCCTCACACAGAATGAAAGTTATTTATCACAATATGTAACTTTCTGCGAGGATTTCCACAGAAAACCTAAATAGCATGACTCAGGAAGACTAGTATTCTTGGTTCTCTTTTGAACGCTCGTTGTCAAAATATGCATTTTTATTTATAATTTTTTTAATTTTAACTTTATTTTTATTTTGTATCATTATGACAAAAGACCCTAACACTAGTATGTAGCCACATATGTTCCAAATATTAACTTTCATACGTTAGGACTTGTAGTACACTCATCCAATTTTTCTGACAGAAGGCAGCAAAGCAGTGTCCATCAAAGAAAGGTCACTAATCCCTCAGTGTCTCCTGACCTGTGGAACCACATTTTAATTATGTCCCACTCAGGGTCTGGGCACAAGGCTGGTAATCTCCTCTCTGCAGCAAGTGAAGTTTGCACAATTTAATCAGAAGTTGCTTTGGGGTGTTTGGTTTGTTTGTTTTTGTTTGTTTTGGTGGAGTAAGTAAGCATAGCAGCATTTTCCTGAACTTATTATTATGTAGAATGTTTGGGTTCCCAGAGAAGGAGGAAGAAAAAAAAATTTTAAATGATAACAAAGGGGAAATTAAATTCTCAGGTGACATCTCTTTCCTTCTCATTTTTGTTTTTTAATCCTCGCCTGAGAGGAAGAGAAAGGGGAAAGAGAGAAAAATACCAATGTGAGAGAGAATAGCTGGTATGTGCTTAATCTTTGAAAATCTAGAGGAAGCTAGGCACTTCTAGACATCATCCAAAGGCATTGTCATAGAAAAATGACTGGAACTAATCACCTGGTGACCGAAGCACACCAGACAAAGCATGGCTTTTGAGCATGACCTTACTTGTTCTGGGTCCCTTAGCAACTGGCGTTATTTCTGCCAACACATTCCTCATAAAATGTCCTTTGGGCTCAAATTTCACTAATGACATTCAAATCACTGTTCTATTTGTATATTCCACTGATGCCTTCAATTTAAGATGGTTTTGATTTAAGTAGTTCCTTCCTCTTTGTTCCTGTTATACCTTTAACTATGAAAGTGACCAAGAGGAGCAAAGTAGAAGTGAAAACTATTCAGTTATATTCTTATGACTTTGATCTTGCGTCAGGTTTGTCATATCCCTGAGCTCCACCCCAAACCTAATGATCAGAATTTCTGGAAGTGGGATTTAGAAATCTGCATTTTAATGAACCTGCCTCGATAAGTCACTTGAACATTAAAGCCTCAGACCCTCATGCCTGGGTCGTGGCAACCGTCTCTCAGCTGGTTTCCTGTTCTTGTGTTTTCCTTTCATCGTGTTGGCATACTCGCCCTCAAGGCCCTGGATGTACGGTGCCATCCCTTCTATGAGAACATGGCATGGCTCCTTTGGAAAACCTCATTGTCTTTAGACCTGTCCCTTGATGGTGAAAGGCCTTTCCTCTGCCCTCCCAATGCCCTCTCACTGGCCTTTCCCCAGCTGCTCCCCCAGCCAATTGTCTAGTTGAGGCAATCTAAGCTGCCTTCAGACTGTGTTTACAGAACCCTGGAGAGGACCATAGGGGCTGCCTCTGGGGACACAGGGGGCCAATGGGCCTGAGGGCTTTCCATCTCCATTCTAATCAGAGCTTTGCTAGTGCTTTCTCCTAAAATTCATTTGAAGATAAGACTCTGGAGCATAGGAAATGTTTTAAAATCACCGTCCTAGGTTAGATCTACTATATGTCTTCCCTGTCTGCAAACATTTTATTTCCTGCACACAAAACCCCTTCACCTCTTGCCTGCTTCAAGACTTTCTTGTCAATAATCTCTGGTCCATCCCTCAAACTTCAGAACCTTCCTCAAGATGCAGCTGTTCCTACTTAACCTGCCAACCTCAGGGATGCAAGTGAGATCAGTTTTCTTCCAATGTGCTACATTATTCCCATCTCAGTTATTTCTTTCACTCAACAGATATGCATTAAGCCACCCCTATATAGCAGACCTGCCCTCAGCCCTGGAAATACAGTATGATGCAAAACAGCAAAGTGCCTGCCCCTTCCTCTGTGTATGTATTCTCCAAAAAGATAGTAAGTTCCACAATAGGAACTCTGTCTCACTGGTTTTGCATCCTTCCACAGAATAAGAATTTATTAATTTTTAATTAGTAAAATCACTAAATTTATTATAGGAAACATGATGTAAAATCCATAAGAAAGTTATTTCATGTCTTTATGTCAAAGCCTCGAGTAAAGGGGTCTTCTTTTCCTGGTTGTTTAAATTTTTATTATGAACTAGAGGCCAGTTGTAGGAAGATTCCTGCAAGAATAGGGCTTCCTGCAGCCTGAGAAAAGTTCTCTCCCTACTCTGCTGCCTTGCTCCCTCCTGTCTCCTCTGCCTCATTCCCTTCTCTGCTGCCTCACTCCCTCTGTCTCCTCTTCCTAGCTCCCTCCCTTCTCCACCACCCCGCTTGCTTGCTTCTCCACAGCTTTGCTCCCTTCTGTAGTGCTTGGCTTCCTTCTATGCTATCTTCAGTCTTTGCTCTCCACATGTATATTCAAATTAACCATCATCTTGGTTGGGTTAATTTGCATACTTGCTTCCTTATTGACTGGTAGGTGTGGCTTGTGGGCATGGTTTGTGGGTGTAGTTGCGGTATGATCAATTTGCATATTACTCTTTTATTAGATAGGATAATAGTTTATCTGTTTCCAACCTATGTTTCAGGTTCTGTTCAGAATAAAAACAAAACTGAAGGGGAAAAATAAGTGACAGTTATTTACAGTTCTTTAATTCTCAATTCAACATACCTTTCCATTTATCTCACAATTTCTTCATAAATAGCTCTCCCCTTCTTATAAAAAGCACTGGTTTCAATTCCCACACTTACCTAACTGATTCGCTCTACCTGCAAAAACTGCGAGGAACTTCAAAAAGGGAAATATTACTCCATCAGTTCCCTTGGTCCCTTCTGGAGTTCAGAATACTTTTTTTGTTTTTCTTTCCACACTATCAATATAGTGAGTGTGAATTTCACATAACTCAGGTATGACTTCTGACATTCAGCAATGCTGAGATAATTTATTCAAGCCAACCCTCCTACTGAAAATTACTAAAAATACCGAATGAAATATGTTTGCATCTTTATTAAAAACATTAATAAACCAAACATAGTAAGGCATTACCAGGCCAAAACAGAAAAGTAGGCCAAGCACCGCAAGCTGCTTTGGTTCCAAGGCCATTTGCCTACTTGGTCTAGGAAACTGAGCTGTGGCTTCAATGGATTCCTGGATGAGAGGATGGAAAGCAGACCTCAAGGCCCCCCAAATGTAGAGAATATAATAGGAGAGGCCTATATTAAGGTGGAACCCAAAGGGCTACACCAAAGGCAGCCCTTCTCTCACCCCGCTCTGAGAGCCACAGAAAGACTTGCTTTGCCCAGGACAGAGCAGAGAAGAGAAGGAGAAAAAGGAAACCCAGCCCTGAGAAGCTGTAACCATAGGAACATTGAAGCCCAGATGCACAGCCCCACATTTTTATACTGCCAAAAATCTAGTTTAGAGTGGTACCAGGCTGATAAGATGCCTTAGTCCCCCAAAGAAGCAAAGGCCAACCTTCTCCAGAGGGAGGTAACTTCATCTTTATTAGGCCTTTTAGAAGTCTCACATATACCTTCTCAAGCGGTATGAGCAACACAGTCAAAGGTCACCACACGCAAAGCAACAAGGCACCATAAGCAAGAAGCAGCAGGAAGGTCAGCAGAATCAGACACTTGGGAACTTCAGACATTAGATTTCTCACACTCAGATTATTGAAAGACCATGCTTATTTCATTTTAAAAATTTCTAAAACTTGAAAAACATATCTGAAAGGAGTGTTCTAAAAACTTTCAGAGCAATTTTGAAAGTCAAATAGAATTTCTAGAATTTAAAAAGACAATAATCAATATGAAAAGAGAGAGAGCAAGTAGTTGACATCTGTCAATTTTATATTTGGAAAGAAAATCAGAGAAGATTTTCCTGCCAGCAGTCTGTGGTGTAGCCCAAGTAAATGATGTTATAAGAAAGGATAATAGACTCCCAGTCCATGTGTAACTGAGCTGCCACTTTCGGCACTCTGGCTAGTAATGTTTGACTAGAGTGTACAGTGACTATTTCAGCTGGAATGAAAATGTGCCCAGAGACCAACTGGTGAAAAAACATTAGGAGTACAGAGATAGCCACAATTTTGTTTGCATATTCTTTTTAAATATATTTTATTGATTTTTTTTTACAGAGAGGACTAGAGAGGAATGGAAAGTTAGAAACATTGATCAGCTGCCTCTTGCACACCCCCTACTTGGGATGTGCCTGCAACCAAGGTACATGCCCTTGACCGGAATCGAACCTGGGACCTTTCAGTCTGCAGGCTGATGCTCTATCCACTGAGCCAAACTGGTTTCGGCTGTTTGCATATTCTTGATTGTGACTATAGAGAGAGCCTACATCACCCCAACGGAATTGGCATCTATCCTGTACGTCTGCATTTAAAGCAAACAACAACAAAAATCCTCCGATTTTTAGAGATTTAGGACAAAGTCACCTACAGCTCAAATTTATAAAACAAAGCTACAGAACTTTCCCATTTTTAAATATTTCAGTAAATAGGTTTTAGAAATGGTTTCCAAAATGTGAACGCATTCATTAAGTCATTTACAGAATGTTAAAGCTAAAGGTATGTGCGTCATGAAATCAGTGCTGTGGTTTCCACAGCAACTACAGCTATGACTGGCTAGAATTCTCATACTGTGCTTTATTCAGCCAGAGCTAGTAAATTCAGGCCCATGGTGACTACAATACATGAATATGGGCACACACACAGCCCTGTATGTGGATAGGGTACTATCTGTAAGAACTGGGTTTTCCTTGTTATCATGGAATGATATACAGCTGTCCCTCCAAAATGTATACACACTTTAACAGCTGATAGCTCAATTTTTAAAATGAAATGTGTTTTAATGAACACCATCTTTATAATTATTCAAAGTGTGTATATACATTTCTGGGGGACACCCTATATATAACCTTTAAGATTAAAATCAACAGAACTTTTTTCAGGGCTTTTCACTTTCACTGATTATACTAATATTTTTGTAATGAAAAGTATGAAAAAGTATGATTTTTTAAGTATTTAATTAAAAAATCAAATGACCACATGTGGAGTAATCTGGATTCCGTAAGTTTGTGGTTAAGCAACAGTCTTTTCATTGATTCAAGTGAGAAATGTCTTTTCTTGAGCACAATGCTAATTCCAGAAACTAAGCTGATAGAATAAGGGAATACTTCAGCTAGATTTGCCTTGAAACTAAGTGTCTGAGGTTCACACAGCAATACCTCCATCCCTTCCACCTGAGCTTCTCAATTGCTTTGTGGTTCTTGATAGATTTGTTCAGTGGTCAGCAAACTCATTAGCCAACAAAGCCAAATATCAACAATACAAGGATTTAAATTTCTTTTGAGAGCCAAATTTTTTAAACTTAAACTTCTTCTAATGCCACTTCTTCAAAATAGACTCGCCCAGGCCATGGTATTTTATGGAAGAGCCACATTCAAGAGGCCAAAGAGCCACATGTGGCTCGAGAGCCGCAGTTTGCCGACCACAGGATTAGTTGATTGGACTTTGTGTATATATCACACCAGGCTCAATATATCTATCACACCAGGTCCCATAGTTGACTGATTGCTGTATAGTGCTCTTATAGTGCAATTAACATGCCATCTAGTTATTTAGAAGACTTGTTCTCCCCGCCCCATGCAAGACAAGCTCTATCAGGACTACTCTAAAGCTTAGTGAAGATTTGCTTCCCTGAAAACCACACGATTTCCTCCTAAATAAAACGATTGTTTATACCTATGGTGTCCTTTTATCAATATATCCAACAAATATTTATAGAGTGCCTGCTGTATGCGAAGGGCCATGATGGGCATGGGGGCCCTAGGCTGGCCTGTAACTAAACACCTTGAATGAGGTCTAACCAGAACCCACAGTATAGTGAACAGTGTTGAAGAAGGACTTTCACTCATAGCTCACATGCAGCTACCAAACATTTAAAATGGCCACTGCCATGTCATAGCAGGCTTTCATCTTGCTTTCCAAGGTCCTGACCCCTACTGAGCCTTCCTCCAGTATCCTCCTTCCTTTCTAGTCTTCCTGTCCATTCTGGTTACCAAATAAATTTCCACGTGGCTTCCACTCTCATCTCACACTTGCCTCCTAGCCTCTTATTCCTAGAACCATCCAACTGCTCCTCTCCACACTTAGTTTCGTTTTTTCCTGCCTTCATCTCTCTTCTCACTGAGGGTTTGGAAGTGTTTGAGACACAAGACACCATGTGGCTTTTTCTCTGAATAGTTCAGAGCTTGATAGTGTTTTAGAAATTAGTTTGGGGCTCAAACTTGAGCCTGCTTGGCTACATTTTGGATAAATAAGCTTCATAGCTGGGTATGAGAATGTAGCCACTGTTCATCTCATTGCTTCAATTGGTAAATGTCTCCCTGTTCCATGCAACCCATTATCTTCTTTATCTTCCCCTCAAACCAACCTGAGCTCTCAGAGAAGAGACCACCATCCCGGCATTCACCTGGATGACCCCAAACCCCCCTCCTCTCCATAATCCTTCCTTGTCCTCGCCATCACCAAGCCCTGTGGGTTCATCTTTACTGCCACTGCCTTACTCAGGCTCTTACCACTCTAGGCCTGAATGGTTGCCCTACCTCCCACCCCACTGATTAGTCAGAGCTACCACCACCCATCACCACATAGCACACTTCTGCCTCCACTTCCACCCATCAAATTCATCTCTCTGAATGCAACCATGGTATTTTTTTTTTCCAAAAAGCATGTCACTTCCTGGCCTGAATCCCTACATCTTTCAGAATACCATTCAAACTCCTTGGTCTATGATACATGGTTTATGACCAGGTCCCACCTAGATTTGTAGTTTCATTTTCCAGCACCTGCCATCCACCCAGGCACTCTTCATTCCACCCATGGAACACTGTGTAGCTCGTGTTATTTCTCCTGCTGGTTTACACCTCCATTATTTCACATGAGCCAACATCCCTCTCCTGGAATGCCTCTTTTCCCATTGTAGGAAAGGAAAAAATAACTTTCTCCATCCTTCTAACTTCTCTGGATGGGGCCTCTGTAACAAAAGATAGATTAACAGCCAAAACCGGTTTGGCTCAGTGGATAGAGCGTCGGACTGCGGACTGAAAGGTCCCGGGTTCGATTCTGGTCAAGGGCATGTACCGTGGCTGTGGGCACATCCCCAATAGGGGGCATGCAAGAGGCAGCTGATCGATGTTTCTCTCTCATCGATGTTTCTGACTTTCTATCCCTCTCCCTTCCTCTCTGTAAAAAATCAATAAAATATATTTTTAAAAAAAAAGATAGATTAACAAAAAAAAAAAACTAATACATGGGTTTATTAATATGTATACCTCATGTATACTCGGGGAAATGTCAAGGGGAAAATGAATAACTTGAATTTAGGCCAAATACCATTTTAAGGAAATAAAATAAAAATAAATGTGTGGAGGAAGCCAGTTATGGGAGATGACAATGGAAAGTAGGACTTGTTATGCAGATTTAAGTTCTCTTAAGAGTTTTCCTGATTTAAAATTATCCTTCTCATCCTGGGAGAGAGAGTCAGGGCAGAGGAGGATACCTTACAAATGGAGATTTCATTTATAAATATAAATTTCTTATAAAAGAGTAACCCCTTCTCTGTTTTCAAAGCTTCCCCTGTGTCTCAAAATAATCAGTTCGTCAGTTCTTATGCCAAAAAGTCACACTATCGGGTGGCACACTATCGGGTGGCACATTTTGCTACCCTTCTGCCTGTCTCCAGAAACTATGCTCTTAACCATGACAAGTCAGATTAACTGAATGAATGATTGAATGAACAAGTGAATAAACAGTATGAAGTACAACCAAGTCTAATTTGAAAAATGCCTAAATGTAAAATATTAAAAGTGTTATGGTATTGATACACATCAGCCAAGTTTTTAGGAAAGCAGTATTGGGATAGATAATCTTAAAAGTTGGGTGGAATAATAACTACTTTGAAGATAAATGAAATGCATTTCATTTGTACAAATTAAGACACAGTTACAGTCCAAAAATTACCAAAGCAGATTGCAAATTCTGTTTTACTATCATCATTTGTATAGTGTCTGTGACGGTGCAATTAAAATTTGATAATTCTATTTGTGTGTGTGTAATAATTAGCAAGAAACAAAGAGATTCAAGGGATAGTTAAAGAGAAATGAAAAATGAGCAACCTTTAACGTGTACATTAGGCACCATGGGAGCCTGCTTTCAGCAATGGCCTGTCATGGTGGCTTGCTTTCCATTTTCTACTTGTTCCCCTCACACAGCTGAAATGTGGGGATACAACAAAACTCTGTGTATTATCATGGTAATGTGGCAATTATTCTCAAAGGGAACTCTTTGAAGCTTTTTGTTCTTTTACTGAACATAGCATTTAAATATAGGAATGGATTTTGGCTCAACTAATCAAAGAATGTGTCCTATTACTCTTTAAGCACCTCTCTTTTCTTTTTCTCTTGATGCTTTCATTTTATTAGAAAACTTAGGAGGTACAACTCAGGTCTTAACCTCCTCCCCCTAGTTTTTGCATCATAATCCCAGCTATTAATTCAAGGCCAAAAAGATACATGAGTGCATCTTGGGGGAAAAACATCCTAGCTCAAGTCAGACAGGTTCACATTGCAGTGTACCTGCTTGGCAGGTGGAGGAGCTTAGAAAAGATCCATCAACCCATTTGAGCCTTAGCCATCTCATCTATAAAGTGAGAGATTGAATTTGGTAACTCCTAAGTCTCCTTCCAGGTCTTTAATTTCTTTATTCTACCCTCAGGAACATTTTATTACTTTAAACTATGTGGGCTTTATTAAATTTTACTTTGCCTCATTTTTTATTATATTCATTCACTATTAAATATCAGTTTTTGACATACTATGTCTCCGTACCAGTGGAAACTAAAGGTTTAGAGACTTAGCATGATTACAGGACTATGATAACACCAAAAATAATGCCCCCCTTATTCGGGCTTTTGCCAGGAGCAAGGCTTTGGTGTAGGCATTTGCTCTATTCCATTTAATTTCACAATAACCATATCTAGTAAAGGTAAATATCTCCATTTTATAGAACATGAAATTTACACTTGTATATGTTGATAACCTTACAGCTAAAAAATACTCTATAGCTTGATTTCAACCCCAGGTCTGCTTGTCTCCAGAACCTATGCTCTTAACCACTGTGTTATATCTTGATTTCTGGTGGAGTCCCCCTCTGAGGGTTGTAGTGAACCCAATAGAGGCAGGTAGCATTGTAGGAGGAGAGTTGAATGGAGCCAACAGGGGTATTTAGTCACAAAAAACATAGACTTGAGAGGTGAGCAAGGAGAGAAAAAACAAAATCTCGCTGGAGGGCTGCTCAAATTGTAGCTATCAGGCTACATGAAGTGTCATGTTCAAGGGGAGATGCAAAGATGGACACGGGAAAATGTACAGTGACTTGCTGCCCTGTAGAGTCTTAGAATTTTCTCCAGGTCTTCATCACAAAGGCCAGGTACCAAAGGATTATGTATAAATTCTCCTTCAAACAGTACCTTCTTGTGGCACAAAGAAATGGAGTGGAAATAGCTGTAAGATGGTGGAAATGGATCCCAGGAAAGAGGTTCAGGTGGTTTGTGCTGACACTTCTCTCAGTGGCTCATGAGAGGCACATGACAGAGGCATCCCAAATTGGTCAAAGAAGGAACGAGAGGTGGAAAAGATGTACCAGGCAGAGATCTCATGGGCCTGATCCTTACAACTAGGAGACACAATACGTGTCTGGCTGCTGGTGTTCTGTAATGCCAGGCAATCTGGCTTCACGTGGCGAAACTTTACAGGTCACCATGCCCACTGTTTAGAAGGTTTTCAGTCTTAACCAAAAGTGAAACATCAGAAGTGGATTGCTTTCATCAGAAGATATACTGGCTCTTATAAAGTCTTCTTGCTTTAAAACATGCTTCTTAACCTAAGGAAACTATTTTAACTACCAGTTTTCGGCAAATAGGAAGGATAGAGAAATAAGTTAAATAATATCACAAGAAATAATATCAGCTAAATCCTGAATATAGAATATTTTATAAGGCGAGTGATCCAGTTTCTCCAACCACAAATGACCCAATTTATCCAATAAATTAATGGCATGGAATAAGGACAGATATATTATAGAATAAAAAATATTTAACATAATTTTTAAAAATAATTGATGTAATAATACAACTAGACATTTCAAGTAAATAATTGAACAAGAGTTCAGGTGTGTGTATCCATTGCTCTTGTAAAGGTGAAAATACTATGCATTGAAAAAGATGCAATACTTAGAAAAGTAAATTAAAAGAAAAGGGAGAAAAGGCAAGTTTCAGGCTGTATGTATGGTATGATATGGTATGGTAGTCAAAAAAACTAGAGTTTAATGTACAGCTACTTCCTACTGTTGGATCTTGAGCTAATTAGCCTCTCTGAGACTTGTTTTCCTTCTGTAATAAGGATGCCTGTAGTTTTTGCCTCATTAAGATGCTATGAAAATTAATATAGTAATGTTAAGCACTGGACCTGGAAGAATCAACATTTGATATATCCTCTAGAATGTATACCAGATTCTCTCTGGCGGTCATGGCTGTCTAGAAAGGAAATTATGGATCTTTATGTTTTTTATTTTAGATAGACTTTTATTGTTATATTCCATATTCTTGGATCATTGGTCCAGTGTCTAGTTTCAGAGGCACAAGAGGAGCTTGGGATAAAGGAGAAATCTTCTCAGTTCTTTATTTCAATACATGTTTCAAAGGTCCAAAGGCAAAAAGAAAGGTTTCCTCGGTTGTTACTTTGTGAGTAAATTCTGACTAAACCAAAATAATTTTTTTATTCAGTCCAAAAAATGTAGTATGTCAAGTAACAATGAGATTTCACTTCATAACAATTCCTTTCGTTTTCTTATATGAATTACTAGAGGCCTGGTGCATGAAAATTCATGCACTGGAGGGGGCGTCCGTCAGCCTGGCCTGCCTCTTCTCACAGTCGGGGAGCCCTCAGGGGCAGGAGGCGACCTGGCAAACAAGGGAAGGTGATGCCCCCATCACACCTCTGCTGCTGCTGCTGCTGCCACTGCCATCAGCACAAGCCTCAGACATCCCTGGTTACCTAAGCCTCGGGTGACCCTGGGTGGCAGGGCAGCTGCCATCAGAGATGTGCCTCTGCCTCAGGCCAGCCCTGGGTAGCTGGGGGGCTGAGGGAACTGGGGGACTCCAGAGGCAGATGTGCGAAGTATGGCTGAGGAAACTGGGTGCCACCATCTTTGAGGGCATGGCAGTCAATTAGCATATTCCCTCCTTATTGGCTGTGAATGCCACCATCTTTGTGAGGGCATGATAGTCAATTAGCATATTCCCTCTTTATTAGATAGGATTTAAGACCCTCTATGCATCTTTTTTTTCTATGGAAGTACATAAAGCCAAACCTAACCTCACAAAATACGAAGAAAGAATAAGCTTCAGAGTCTACGGGTGGTTGAAAGGACTGCTCTGCCTGGAATGGACACAGCTATAATAGTTGTGAATGTTTAACTTTTCAAAGTGTCCAGATTTAATAGGTTTAAACAAACAAACAAAGAACCCTTCTCTGGCCCTCATGTATTCAGTGCTTGGTTCAGTTTAATAACTTCTATTTGTTCTTCTGCAATGTGCCAGGCACAGTTGCAGGCTTTGGGGAAACCAGAGTTGGTAAAACATAGTCCATGGTGAAGGGGATTGTCTATTTATTAAACAAGCAAAGCAATGAAACCATATAGATTTATAGCAGAGGATGAAAACAGGTAACCTGCGGGCATTTGGCCCACATGGAATTTTTACTTTTAATCCAAAGATTTCAGATAGAAATAGAACTTTTGGGTGCTAGAAGAGTCAGGAAGTACAGCATTCCAGACTCATTTTCCTGTATGGCTACAGCCAACCAGAATTCAGAAGCCCTGCTGTCCTTAGGAGGGACATGCATTCCTCAGATGGCCTTTGTCTGCACCCAGTCTGTCTCACACACCAGGGGTATCTGCTTGCTGCTGTAGGAACAGGAGCTTCTGACCCTTATCCTGTACCAAATAATCACAAATGAGGTGGCTTTCTGAATGCCAGTGATCCTCTAGACAGTGCTTATAAGCTGTGTCTTGAGATTTCTTTGTATCTAAAAGACAAGATCCTAAGTAAAATTATTTTAACAAATACAAAAAGCCATGCAGCATCATTAATAAGGCTGCAGGAGACCTGGGAGCAGCAAGGAATGACCGCAAGGTCTCTTTAATTAAAATGGGAAGGTACTAAATGTATAAAACTGTCTACAGTGAGTTAGGCCAGATTATGCTATAAAAGAGCAACTCCTCAATTGGTGTTTGTTCACTATGGCAACCTACACATTGATAATGTTTTTGATATATTTTCAGCAAATAACCTGTGTTGTACATGGCTAAAAAAATAAAATGCTGTTCAGCAGAGAACAGCTATAAAGTAATTGCCCGTATAGTTGTACCCTAACTTCAAATGAGTGGTACAGAGCTTTCTGTTTTAAAAAGTCAGCCACCGGGAGCAAAAAGCTAAACTGAATTTTGGAAAGAGAAAATGCACTCTGAAAATAAATTTCCTAGATTTCTCCTAGTAGATGAATTCAGAACCTGATGTTAGTTTCTGATTGAAATGTTCAGAAAATGAGTACAGCATTAGACACTGAAGGTTCAATTGCATTCCTGCCCTTAATTTTCCAAGGTTCAACTACTCAAACTTTGTTATATACAGTTTATACATTTCAATACTTTAAAAATATTTCTCCAGTTTAATGAAAGGTCTATTTTCAAAACCAAAGCATAGCAAGAGATTGTGATGACCTTTTGAAGCAAGTAGACTTGTAGTTAAAAACAGTCAATGATAACATTTTTCTTGCATTTCTATTTATAGAAATAGCAATTCTTCCTCAAACAATTGTCAGTATAATAAACAGAGTATATGCATTTATTCTGTGTCTTTTTGCCATATTCTGAGTACTGAGGTGTAAAGGAGTAGGCTATCGTTTGGAATCTTGAGCTGAATTTATAACTCTGATCTTAATTCAACCAATGATTAGAGAGAGTCCAGCATCATACCTTTCTGCTTGGATTGGAGCACGGAAAAAAGCAAATGAACTTGGTGGCATGGCTCAGTGATTGAGTGTTGACCTATGAACCAAGTCACAGTTTGATTCCCAGTGAGGTTACATGTCCCAGTGGGAGGCGAAGCAGGGGGTGCAGGAAGCAGCTAACCAATGACTCTCATCATTGATGTATCTATCTCTCTCTCCCTTTCCCTTCCTTTCTGAAATCAATAAAAATATTTAAAAAATAAAAGAATCAAATGATTCAAGAATGTGAGCTTCAGTATAAAGCCCTAGGGTGCTTATAGATAGAATGGATAAAAACTTCATTTCATTAATCATTTGCATTGAAGAAAATTGTTTTTCAAAATTTTCTCTCATAAGTGTTCTCTTTCCAAAATCATTTCCCCCTCAGTGGAGGAAAAGTTGAGTTAAACCTTGACAGTACTATTTGCCAGTAGCCTTGAGATGGATTTCACCAAATATGTGTAGTTGACCTACTACAGAGATAGGGCTATATTATGTTGCAAACAACTGCAAGATTGAACTAGAGCTCCCAGAGCAGGACCTACCACAATCTTTTAGAAAAATTGGATTCCCAAGCAATCTCGCTACTGGAGCCCACCCCTGACACGTCCCTGCTTTCCAGTGCCCTGTAACGTTGCTGAGGCACAGGTGTCTCTCAGCATAATGCAGTTCATCCACAGCAGCAATCGTTGGAGTGACATACGCTCACACAGTCGAGCTTTTATTTTTAAGAAAGAAAGAACACAGAAATTCAGAGAACTTGAGTTCTTTCTTGTGTGTTGAACTACATGTAGACAAAAGCCTTTCTAGGTGGCCTAAATTTAGGCAATTTGTCCTTCTCCAAACGTACTCTTGCTGCTCTTGCCTCTGTGTGTTGCATGATCTAGAGAATCTGCCTCATGCTCCCTCACTTCATAAGTTCCCACTCATCCCCACAAGTAAAGCCCATACCTCACCCCCCGCTGGGAAGTCCCCCATGACTCCCTCTCTCCCTTCACAAGCCTTTATTGTTAAAACACCTTAAATATACTTTAAAGTAATTGTTGTTTCATCTGCCTATTTGTTCACTACATTTTATCTGTGTATTTGTACTACACAGAGAGGTGCTATGTTTAGTGCCAAAGGTTAAGCTGGGGCTCACAAAACATGTCGAATGAGTAACTGAATGAATGAATATATCCATACTAAAATCCCACCAGAATATTAGCTCCTTAGAACAGAGATTGTTTTGTTTATTACCAACCAGTGTGTTAATTCCTGTGATGCCCAGGTACCTTCTCTTTACATAACGGAAGCAGAAAAGCAAACTTCCTGGCACCTAGAAGTAACTCAAATATTTCTTAAATGAAGGTACTTTTTGTAATGAATGACTATTTTTGTATTAGAAATTGGAAATTAAAACGAGGAATTTCTTTATAGGAAATAAGCTTTTTCTTCAACATCAACAAACCTCTGTTTGAAAGTATTTGGAACCTATTATTCAGGCCAAAAAAAAAAATGAATTGCACGAATATTGATAGGATGTAGCAGTGGTACAATTGTAACTAGATAATATCTTTACAAATTGATCTTGTGCTTTTCTTTTTCTAACTTTCTTTCACATGATCATATTCATCTCAAGGAGAGTAGAATAATTAGACTGAGAATAAAAAAGAATGGTACGTGTTCAGCTTTGAGAGTGTGAAGCACGCTTATGAGAGGGAGCCCAGAGACCACGACACAGAAATAGAAGGAGATTAGATGAAGAGCCAAGCCACCAGCCCCACCCCTCCCAAAGAGGACCGGCAGATGTAGAAATGGAACCTCTAGTCATTCAGGAGACTGCCCAGCCACTGGAGTTCAGTCCAGGGTTGGGCAGAGAGGGAGCTGAGAGCCCTCATCACCACTTGAAAGATCACTGCGCTCGAAGACGCTACCTTGTTGCTTCTTCTATCAGTGGGTGTACTCATGCTTCCTGTGGTTTGTTCAACCTAAGAACATGCACGTTTATCACGAGGTTTTAATGAATTGCATCTATATTGCTCCGTGCTAATAACCCGGGAGCCTCCTACCAGCCTCTTAAATGGATGAATGAGAATCCTTGGCTTCCAGTGAGGCAAGGGGAACAGAGGGCATAGAAGAGCACAGGTACTTGGGAAACAGTGGACAGTGATCAAATAATTGCCTTCATGATATGCGTTTTAAATGGAAATTTGTGTTTTCTTCAAACTCTATATAACTCGAGGTGGGTTAAGTTAGCATAATCTTGTTTAGGATTAATCAATCTGGTCAGAATTTATCTAAAGTTCATGTCTTTATCCTGTATATCAAGCATGTAAAACTCAAAGGCTAACATGGGCCAAATAAACAAGGTTTAAATTTATATGGGCTGCAAAAAACAAAAGCTTCAATTTTCATAGAAAACTAGGCTTATTTCACTAGAGACATGCTGAATACAAAAAGCTGAATTAATGAGTAATTGTTAACATAAAATAATGGGACATTTTAACAAAAATTAATATTATTTTCTTGAACATTAACTTACCAGACACTGAATAACTGCACAAATTAATAAGTGTAACACAAATAAACCTGTTTTTCTTGTTCTCCAAAAGCTAAATATTTCCTGTTGTGCATACCTAACAGGTCAGTCCAAGACTAATGATGTGGCAATTGGCTGCTAAAATATTCACTACTAGTATTAGTGGAGAGAAATGGTGTGCCTGTGTGTAAGGCACATAAGGGAAATGAATGCAACACGATTATAGTAATCAGTCATTATCAAATATTGTAGTTCATTATTAAAAATTATGTATAATAGGATGTTGTAAAAATTAAGTTATGAAATTTTTATTAAAATGTTTCTGACATACCACTATATTGACTGGGCTGCAAAAATATTCATTGTGGGCTGCATGCGGCCCACAGGCTATGAATTTGACATGCTTGCTGTATGCCTAACATGAGGTGTACACATTTAGAAGAGTGTTTGTTAGATCAAAGAGTTGTGCTAGATCAAGGAATTCAATCTCAATCAATATTGGATTCCTTACCCTCCCTAATCTTCAGTCCATCAAGGTCATTACTGATCAATTCACTGACCGAGATAGCTTTACCCCTTGAAGACAGGCAACTCCACTGGCCAAGGTCTCTGTCCATTTTCTCATCTGCGGCATTCTTTCCTCTCTGATGGTAGCTGTGGTTCCTCTCTTCTCCACCCCTTCCTGAGGCCTGAGGGTGGGGTGCTGGAACTAGGAGTTACTTTCACTTCTCTCTTCTCACATTCCCTCCTTCTTCTGCCAGCATTTCCAATGGCTAATCCGATCAGAAGCCAGAGAACCAGGGAGCCTGGGGATGTACTCCTCAAAGATTGGCCTTCTCAAGACAGAGGAGGTGAGGGAAGGGAATAATGAATCAAATTGGGGGGAGGGAGATGGTAAATGCAGTGTAGTCACTTGTTATAAACATTTATGCCATCAAAAGAAATGAGCTATTCTTGAATTGGGAAAAAAAAGTATAGAAATGAAAGAAAGATTGGTGGTTGCCAGGAGTTAAGGAGAGGCTGGGGTTGGGAGGGAAAGGAGTGTGGCCATAAGAGAGCCACAGGCGGGATTCTTGTGTTGATGGCAATTTTCTATATGGTTGACTGTATAAATGTCAGTATTCTAGATGGGGTGTTGTACTGTAGTTTTGCAAGATATTACCATTGGGAGAAAATGAGTAAAAGGTACAAGGCACACAAGATTGTTCGTATTATTTCTACAACAACATGTGAATTATAATTATCTCAAAATAAAATGTTTAATTAAAAAAGAAAAAAATAGGTTAGCTTCTGATAGATATTTCCTGGCCTTATATCATCAAAAGAAGCAAAATTATTTGCTTCCCCAAAAGACTGCATCTTCCGTTTGGTTTACCAGAAATCTGTAGTTCCTGGCATTCTTACTTGGCTTTCACTTAAAGTTCATTAATGTTAGTTTACAAAATCCCAAGCACACCCATGAATAGCCTTGATCTGTTAAGACATTTCCAGAAATACATGTCCAAGCACTGAGAGAACTGAGGAACAGGTATCTGCTAGACATAATAAAAGGAATAAAGCAAGGGAAGTAAGGGCAGTTTCTCTAAATATTTATTCATTCTCCCTCAAAGCACAAGAATGACTTAAAATGGTTTTCAATAAATAGACCTGGAGAGCATTACGCTAAGTGAAATAAGTCAGTCAGAGAAAGACAAGTATCATATGATTTCACTCATACATGGAATCGAATGAACTAAATGAGATAACAAGCAAAATAGTGACAGATTCATTGATAGAGAGCAGGCTGACAGCTGTTGGGAGGAGGCTGGGTGGTGGTGGAGGGATTGAGCAAAGAGAGGGTGCGGGGGAGGGTGCGGGTGGGGGGACTCAAGGGCACAGACACCAATGTGGTGATGGCCAGGGTGGGAGGGTAGGAGGGAGGGCAGTGGAGAAGGATACAAGAGATAAATGGTGATAGATGAGACTTGATTTGATGTGTGAACACACAAAGCAGTGTACAGATGATGTGTTAGAGAATTGTGCACTTGAAACCTGTATAAATTTGTCAGAGTCCCCACAATAAATTTAATACAAAGAAAAAATATAAATGAAATAGAATAGGTCTCAAACATAGTACAATAGGATTTTTCATGCATGGAAAAATCTGGGTGAAGAGAAATCTAGGGTAGCAGCAATAAGACCCAGTGAGAAGTGGAATTGGTACACGTGGGCGTGCCTGAAGTCATGGACACACAGAAGTCAACCACTCAGGTGGCCCCAGGCCCCTCCTTTCAAACAGCCAATGCAAAAAGCAAAACGAGGTCTATTACATGTCTCTAAGGAAGATGAAACTTGACAAGAAATAAACCTGTGTGCTGCGTCCTCATAGATGTGACATTAAAGTTTACTCAGCAACATCTTGGGGTTAATAAAACAACTAGTTTCAGAGAGCAGTTCTATCAGGGACCTAAATGAAGCAGTTTGGGTATGCAGCTTTCTGGCTTTGATTTGGAGGATATTCAAATTAGAAGAATTGCATCCTTTAAGAAATCAAAACATATTTTCAATCAAGCTTTACGTAAGTATGAGTGGGATGGCCAACCCTAATCCCAACAGACTTCAGGAAGGTAAAATAACTTTAAAAAGTGAGATGACTCTTAAAAACAAACTCTGGTTATAAATACAATGGAAATGGCATTTGACACAAGGCCTCTAGTGGGGGCAGGGTGCACTAAGGTAGGTAGGATCTATGCAGCCTTGAACCCACTGCTCATTCCCAGCCTGTTGTTACCATAACGGAGGTGACCAGCTCTCATTTTTCCTGTGTATTAGAGTTCTGTTACAGAAAACAGAAACCACTCCAGCTATTTTAAGCACGAAGGGCAAAGGGCTTCAAACAGGGAATTAGGTGGCCTTCAGGCTGAGAGGCCAGAGGAACAATGAAGAACCCACCCCCAAGGAAGCTGGCAATCTGCCTCGGTCAGGAAGATGGGGCATTTCCTCTGAATTGTTGGTTCTAGAGACTGTCTAGAGATGAGGGAGCTACTGATTCTGTTACTGCTGCCTCCAGAGCCTTATAGGTATCTCGCCTGCTAGGTCCACACTGGCAACAAAAATAACAGCAGCTTAAAAGACACTGCCTACTTCACCTTGACTCCCACAAAGCTGGAGACAAGAATGCTGCTCCAGAAAAACCCAAAGAAACCTTCATGATGCCTGATTTTGAAGTGTCATTTGAGTGCATCTGATTGGCCTAAGCAAAAGCTAAATCACTTCTATGTGCCCAGCTTAGAAAAGACATTTTTAGCAGCCCAAGCTCTGAGGAAGGCGGGGGGGGGGGGGGGGGGGGAGGCAGGGAGCAGGCATGTGGAATGTATGCAATATATGTATTTTATTCACCATATTGTATATCCATGCAAAAACCACCTGAGCTTTTTAATGCTGGTAATTAAATCATTTTTTTAAAAAAACTATTGGGAGGTCAATAATGTGGGAGTCGGTAAAATGCATTTGTGAGCAGCTCAGCTTCATAGCAAGGAACTGGAAGGTGATTTGGGTCCACTTTAGCACATAGAAGGAGAAAACATCAAGCTCTGCCTACATACAAATAGCAATCTGAATAGCGCTGTGCTATGTTCAAAGCACTTAAAATTGGACTAATTATTACAGAAGTAGTTCATGCTGGATAAAATAATATTCCAACAACCTGTGTTCACACAGTACAAGTTTGTTTTTCTCCTCTCACTTCCCACTGACTCCCCAGATGCAACCTCAAATAGCAATGGGGAATAAATCACACTTCACTGTGTTTGGAGCTGGATCTTCTAGAAGCACCATTTGTTTCTAGCTACCGAAAGAAAGCTAGAGCTAAAGTCTTGGAAGTTTTTGGACTTGGAGAACCTATCTGGTATATGTCACAGGGACTTAAATGGGCTAGTGAGTCTATTGCCTGAAGAGAAGGCTAATGGTCCAAAGCAGAGAGTTTATATTCAGCCTAGGAACATATATAATTTCCTATAATGTAGATTATAGCCAAGTGAGCAAATACAGTTTCCTATAACAGACACATTTACAAGCCTTGTGGTAATCTTAAACTTTGTAGTTAACGGTCATATTTATTACCAATATTTGAATATCTTAGAGAGTGTCTTCCTCTTATCAGTAAACATTAAAAGAGAGAAGTTATATTTTACTAGAGGCCCAGTGCATGAAATGTGTGCACTGGGGAAGGGGTGTCCCTCAGTCCAACCTGTACCTCTCACAATCCGGGACTGCCGGCTCCCAACCGCTCGTCTACCTGCCAACCTGATCACCCCCTAACCCCTCCCGTGCCAGCTTAATCAACACCTAACTTCTCCCCTGCCATTAAAAAACTAACAAGAAGGAAAAATAAACAGTGAAACTGTTTTTACTGTACTGGGTTTGCAGCTGCCATGGGCACCTACCTCCCAACCTTCCGACCTCCCAGGGACCCCAAGAATAGAGTTCCAGGTACAGAATGTATTTCTTGGTGGAGTTCATGTATCCAGGTAACAACCAGACCCACAGCTGGCCAACTCCTGCTTAGCTTTGTGGTCAAGCTCCCTGATGATTTAAGTCTTTTGGCCTGAAGTGGGTGAATGCTTACTGCCTTGCTCATCAGCGGGTTCTATTGAACCACTCTCCTGGCTAAATAAACATCCTACCACTTTCCAGAATACTCTAAAGCAACCTGTCTTTTTGACTGCTGAAGATGGCAGTTTTAGACAGGAGTCTAGCTCTCCTTCCTAAAAAGGCCCATTGACCTTTATTGCAAGTGAAATAGCTTATGGGAACAGTAAATGGCTAACCTTACTGTACCATAAAATAGAGCTCCTTACAGCCTCTCCTCTCTCAGCCCTGGTATAATAGCACTCCTCATAAAAGCCTCTGTGCTGTTTCCCAGGTACAAACCTTTACACAAGCACAACAAGGGAGTTTCCAAAATGGCTCAAAGAGAAGATTGTCTGAGGTAATGCCAACTAGTTAGCAGATGTTTCTTGTCCAGATTTTGACATCACGTTCATTCTGCATTTGCTCTTTTTGTAACTGGCATAAGTGAGGAAGCTTACATGAAAAGGCGACTGAATGCCATCTGATTTGGGGATAAAAAAACAAATCCTTTTCTTTTGCACCAATGAATTTAAAAGTCCTGGGGGAAAAAACTGTTGCCAGGTTTCAAAAAAAATCACTAAATGAACGATTCTATGATACTCACTGAGCACCAACCATTTGCTAGGTGATGTGCTGCAGGAACTAAGAAACAAGATCTGATCAGCTTAAAAGTTAAGAATTCATAAAGTGCTTTGCTAGTCAATTCCCAGTCACCCCATCACATCTCCTATTTTATCTTCACCACAGAGTTCACCACTACCTCACATTTCCTTCTATATTTCTGTATCGGTCTCTCTCCCATAAGAATGGAAGCTCCGTGAATGTTGAGACTCGGCCCATTTTGTCCACTGCTATATCCTCAGCGTTCTGAACACAGCTTAGCATTTTACAGATGTCAACAAATTTTGCCAAAAAATAAGTTCCCATCCTTAGAAGGAACATGGACTCACAGGGACAGAAAACAAGCCCCCTGGATATTTATATATATAAAAGCCTATGATGCAAATTGTCCACCTAGGAGGTCAACCAGGAGACCGATCACTCGCTATGACATGTGCTGACCACCAGAGGTCAGTGTGAAACGAAGGAAGATCCCAATCAGCCCTGATCACCAGCCAGGTGATATCCAAGTAATTCCATGAATCTAAGCTCCATAAATGTTGAGACTTGGGCCAATTTTGTCCACTGCCCTCTCAGCCCAGGTCACAGCCATGGCATCACCTGATAAAAAATTTCAGTCTTTAAGAGGAAGACAATCTTGTAATCTCAGAGTGAAGAGGCCTCCACCTGGTGTTAGCTCCCAAGGGCATGAAGTCAGATTATGCTGTGACTGTCCTGCTGGTGCCTTCAGGACAAACCATGTGGTTGTAAGTGTGTTGGTGAGCACTTGCCAGAAGGGAATAAATCTTTCTGGAAGTTATCAATCCTGGGCCGAGAAGAAGGACTCTGGAAGTGGGCCTTACTTAGGTCAGAGATTATCTTTCTCCTCTTTTTGGGTAGGTAGTCAATATTGTCCAGACTCCAATAAGTAAAGGTTCTCTTGACATCTGGAGGCAGATGGAGGCTGACGTAGGTACCAGCCCCACAGGGAACCCTAAGACCAGTCCAGATGTGCTGTACTATTGCTTTTTCATTTGCTTTCAACTTTCAATAAGGTTTTATTGCATTTTATCCTGGAGTCAGCTATTGTGAAATACAGAGGAGAGTCTGACTCACAGTGGTTGGAGAGACAAAGAAGAGAAGAGTTCTCCTTTCTATCTTATCCCAGATGAGGCCAGGATGGAGTTAGCTGCGCTGGTCACCAACCCAGGACAGCTGGACATCTCTTGAAAGTCATGTGCAGCCGCAATGCAGGGCAGAGAGAACAAAAGAGGCCCTGCCTGCCTCGGGTGTGCTTGAGCTGGCCTCTGAAGCCGCCTGGAAACCAGAGACCCCTCTGAGGAGCAGTTAGAGGGAGAATTATCCCTGGCAATGAAGCCAGGGGGTGTTTGAGCTACCAAGTTTAGTCATTAAAAACAAACTTGCTCCAGATACACTCTTAGTTATGTTGAAATTCCATACATAAATTATTTTTATAGTGGTAAGAAATTATCCATTTATTCTAATTTTT
Source organism: Antrozous pallidus (assembly GCA_027563665.1). Lineage (NCBI taxonomy): Eukaryota > Metazoa > Chordata > Mammalia > Chiroptera > Vespertilionidae > Antrozous > Antrozous pallidus. The sequence goes on from CM050514.1 coordinate 24,579,698, forward strand.
TCTAAGATAGCATCTTGATTAACGGTGAAATACAAAAAGGTTTTTCATTAAAGTGAGGAAAAGACAATGTTGTTAACATATTTAACTAATATTGTTTAAGTGCTCCCCAATTGGATTTTTTAAGGTATAAACAATGTAAAAAAGATGAACCAGAAGGATAACTATTTCGTATGATATAGTTTCATAGATAAAAGAGAGCCACATGAAAACTATTGGAAATGACAGGATAATCCAGTAGGAAAACTGGTTATAAAATGCAATAAACAATAGCTTTTCTATATAAGATCAAGTTAGAAAGTATAAAAAAATTCCATTTTAAAAAGTTCTCAGAATAGTAAAATGCCTTACAATTAAAAATAATGAACACACAGGATGTATATGCCTGAATAGAGAAAGAATAAAATGACATTTCCAATGTTTATATTAAAAGTTAAATAGTATAAAGATGCCAACTCTCTTGAAATTAAATTATTGACTGAATGTAATGGCAATAAAAGTGACAACAAGATTTGTTTGGTTCTTGTTGAGATCACATGCGTAAGATAAAGATGTTCATTACACATTTATAATGGTTGCAGTAGCCTAGAAGCAATCTGAATGTAGTCGATAGGAGACTGGTTAAATTAAGATATGTTCCCACAGGATACCTCTAGAGATCAGCCTTTTTTTTAATGGGGAGATTTGCAGGCCTGGATGTGGAAAAATCTCCTAGATAAATTGTTAAATAAAAAGACCAAGGTGCAGATATATATAGATATAGATATAGATATATAGATATATAGATATATACAAATGATATATACTAGTACTAGAGGCCCGGTGCATGAAATTCGTGCATGGGGGGTTTCCCCTCAGGCAAAGAGACCCCACCAAGGCACAATAAGGGCCTGGGAGGGATGTGGGAGGTTGGCCAGCCGGGGAGGGGCCTCTGGAGGGCTCCAGGACATGTCTGGCCCGTCTTGCCGGGGATGACGCTCAACCAACTGAGCTGCTGACCGGGGCTGCCGAAAAGGGCAGGGCTTGAGGGGTAGTAGCACCATCCAGCCTGTAGCCAGCCAAAGTGGGCTCCAGGCAAGACCTGGTGTGGAAACCAGGCCCCTCCTGCCCTCTCAGCAGGCATGCCCATCACCCCACTCGGCAGCCCACGGGGCCCACCTGTCAATTCATTGGAGAAGAGCAGACAGTTTGGGACAACAGTGGCCTTGAACTTAACCTTGTTATACCTGGTGGCCCCTCGGGCCCTAGGAAGTGAGGGCGACCCAGGTAGCTGGTGTCCGGACACGTGCTGCTGCCGCTGAGGGGAGAGCCTGGCACCTGGCTGTGATGCCCTCTGTGCTGGCCCAGCCCGGGGGGGAGGGGGTGATGCTGGGGCAGCGAGATGAGGCCCAGGGCCAGCCGGCGGAGAGCTGAGGGGCCCACAGTGCAGCCAGTGGGGAGCTGGCCTGAGCGGCCATAGGCGGGGCCTCTGGGCCACATGGACAGCCAGATGTGGCTCCGAGGCGCACCGAGACCCCCCCAGCACCTGGCCTGGCTGTCCCAGTTCAGAGAAAGAGGCTGCGCCAGGAATAAAACTGCAATTTCCCATGGCTCCGCCTGACGGGGGCCTCGTGGCCAGGATCTGGCCTCAGGGAGCATGGCCAGGTGCCCGGAGGCTCAAGAGCCACTCTGCAGTCTGTGTCCCCAACAACAGGGCTGTGGTGGCACTGCCCCTCGTGCCCATTGAGTCCCTTCTCGGGCCCCGCAGAATGGTGGTGGCGACCCTCACTTCGTGTGTGCCTCAGCCCCATCCCCTGCTCCTGATTGGCTGGTAGCGTAGCAAAGGTACGGTCAAATTTACATTTTACTCTTTTATTAGATAGGATATGTATGTGTGTAGATCTAACACAGACATAGATGTACACATAGATATGTAGATATATTATGATGTCATTTGTGTAAATACACACATATGTGCATAAACACACACACACACACACACACACACACACACACACTTTGAAGAGCACCCACGAAACCTTGCCATTGGAGATGAGGAATAGGAATAGGAAATGGGGTAAGAAAGACATACCTTGTTACCATATATCCTTTGTATGCCACTTGATGTTGTTATTATATATGTTTCAGCTCTTCAAGAAAAAAAATAATTGTCTAAGCAATAAAAAGGAATAAAATGCATAGACCTAAAAAAGAGTACTTGTTCAATTTAACAGTATCGTTAACATGTAACCAAGCATTCCATCTATGCAGCTAGTCAACTTCTACCATATCTTGGAGAAATCCTTGCCATGAGCACAAGTAGGCATGTACAAGGAGAGAGAGGCATGGCATGGAGGGGGAACTGAAAACTATCTTCCTGTGTGCGGTGTGTACTATTCAGAATGCAAATAAATATTCACAATAACCAAAAATTGGAAACAAACTACCATTGGCGGGAAGATGGTTAATACATTTCGTGCAACTAAATAGTCCACAGTTTAAGGGAGTGCAATAAATCCTTCTATGACATGGAAAGATGTTCATCATAACGTCTTAAGTGATTATGTAGTTCTTTTGTGTAAGCATAAAAACATATGGAAAGAAACATCAAAATATAAATAGTAGATGCCCAAGACATTGTTTTATTCGTTAGCTCTGAGCTAAGCCTGCCTCTCCCCATCTCCTTCCAGTGCCTCCGGAGAGGGTTAGAGGTTTTTGCTGAGGCCAGTGAGCTGGTCACTGATGCAGTCCTGGCTCCAGCCTGGCCTGTAGCAAACTCCACATTGGGGTGCGTAGCTCTCTGCAGGCACTAACATCTTTATTCTAGTTCCCATCCTGCAGCACGTGTGTCTTGGCCCCTAACATAAATTTTGCACAAGGGAGAAATGATGGGAGTGATGGGTCCCTATGGCCCCACCATAACCCCATAAGTTACCTACAGGTACTTCTGGGAAGAACTTTCCCTCTTTACTTTTTATATTTATAACAATTGGCAGCTATGTATTTAAAAAAAACAACAGTTTATAAGCCCTATAACATAAATGTTACTGTGCAAAAAAAGGAAACTATGACCTATTTCAGAATAAATTTAACCTTAAAAATGAACATTAAAAAAATATAAAATTATATATCTTTAATGATGCCTCTCACCATAACGTGCAAAGGATTTGCACCACAAGAGAATTAATAGTCACTGTAGTAAACATGATGTTTGGCTTATTTTGTTTGGTTGGTTTTTGTTATACACTGTTTTGTTTTCTAACCCGAGTAATATATTATTACATATATGTATTTAATTTAAAAATGCTAAATAAATTAGGTCAATCTATATCTTTACCAGATACGTTTTAATTCACACCATTAACATTTTAGCAGGCAAAAAAAAAAAAAGGCTGTTACTTTCCTTTAAACATTTTATTAAGTTTGTTAAAATTTCAGTTTATTTACTCAATCATTTGGAATCACATGGTCTCCTCTCCCTTTCCTCTCCCTTCTCCCATGGGGACAAAAAATATCTGAAATAATTTTAGAGAAGAAAAATATGATTATTAGGTCAAGGGCTATAAAAATATTAATGCCTCCTGTTGCAAGCTTTCAGTTTGCTTTTTACAGCTTAACTTCTTTGATTTTTCAATACCTTATAAGGTATAAATGCATTAATTTGATAATCCCCAACAGCTTCTGGTATTACTTATAACTTTTTAATTTTTAGTTTTCTCCTTTATTCATAGAAGAAGCTCATTTTCTGAGTTATACCTGTTTATTTACTGATAAACACTTTCAGATTAGAGTCTTTTTGTAGAAGCCTTTCCACACTAGAAAAAATGTTGGTGAAACATCTTTCCTGAAATTCACTCCCACATATGCTTTATCTTCACCAGATCTACAAATCACAATATATCATGTGAAAAGTGGACATTGTAAGATATTACTTGGACGTACAGTTATTTCAAGGGCAAGTAAATGACTGTGCAGTTGTGCAAGGTGGGGTGCATCCGTGCCACACCCCCCGCTAATGAGTCACTGGGCTGGCAGAGAGCCCCCTGGGAGACTGGCACCATTGAAAGAACCTTGTGACACTCATTAGGTGGGCCCATAGCATTGTTTAGAGGCTTCGAGCAGGACGGAAAAGCTAAGAGCAATAACAATGTTAAGATTGAAGTTTTTGTATCAAGGATCAATTTTCTACTAATTTCTAAATAAAAACAGTAAATAATGTATAAGATAGTATTACAGAAATCATATCATAGTGCAATACTATTATACAACTACTAGAGGCCCGGTGCATGAAATTCATACACTCTGGGAGGAGGGGATCCCCCTCAGCCTGGCCTGTACCCTCTCACAGTCCAGGAGCCCTCAGGAGATGTCCAGCTGATGATGTAGGCCTGCTTCCCATGGGGAGTGGGCCTAAGCTGGCAGTCAGACATCTTTAGCACTGCTGCAGAGGCAGGAGAGGCTTCCACCATTACTACTGTGCTCGCCAGCCGTGAGCCCCGCTTCTGGCTGAAAGATGCTCCTCGTGTGGGAGCTCACTAACCACCAGGGGGCAGCTCCTGCATTGAGCAACTGCCCTCTGGTGGTCAGTGCACATCATTGTGCGACTAGTCATTCTGCTGTTCAGTCAATTTGCATATTAGCCTTTTGTTATGTAGGACTAGAAGCCCAGTGCACAAAATTTGTGCATGGGGGGTGTGTGTCCCTCAGCCCAGCCTGCGCCCTCTCCAATCTGAGATCCCTCTCACAATCCAGGATTGCTGACTCCCAACTACTCGCTTGCCTACCTTCCTAATCGCCCCTAACTGTTTTTGCCTGCCAGCCTGATCACCCCCTAACCACGACCCTACTAGCCTAATTGATGTCTAACTGCTCCCCTGCCAGCTTGATTGCCCTTAACTACCCTCCCCTGCAGGCTTGGGTTCCCCCTCAACATCCCTCCTCTGCAGGCCTGGTCACCCTTAAATGCCCTCCCCTGCAGGCTTGATCACCCCCCAACTGTCCTCCCTTGCAGGCCTAGTTCCTCCCAACTGCCCTTCCCTGCTGGCCTGGTCCCTCCCAACTGCCCTCCTCTGCTGGTCATCTTGTGGTGGCCATCTTGTGTCCACATGAGGCCAACCATCTTGTGTGTTGGAGCGATGGTCAATTTGCATATTAGTCTTTTATTAGAAGGGATAGAAGCCTGGTGCATGGATGGGGGCCTGACTGGTCTGCCTTAATGGGGGCTCCCAATTGGAATGGGGGCTCCATTGGGAGGTGGGGCCGGCTGGGGCGAGGGGCCACAGTCATTCTGGTTGTACTGGTCATTCTGGTCATTCTACCATTTCAGTTGCTGGGCTTTTATTATATAGGATTTTCAGTTTTGCATGTTGCCTTTCATTTCTTATCGTTAGCTAGTTGCAATCATACATATTTTATATTCTACTTTTCTCAGTTAACTTTATTTATATCATAAGTATATTTTCATGTCTGTGTATGTCTGATGTGCCATTGGCAAACCCTGCCTCCTCAGCTGCAATTGTCAGCTGTGAGCTGCTCCCACTGTGGGAGTGCACTGACCACCAGGGGGTGCTCCTGTGTTGAGCTGGTGGTCAGTGCACATCATAGCGACCCCTGGTGGTCAGTGTGCATCATAGCAACCAGTCATTCTGGTCATTCTGGTCAACTGTTCATATGGTTGCTTAGGCTTTTATATAGAGAGATTTTGCTTCTGCTTAATCATTTTCTAACATTAAAATCTTAGGAATCAGATTGCTGGGTCAAAGAGTTTATCACAATGACCTTTTAAAGAAATCATGAATTTATTTGATAATAACTAATTTAGTAAACCCCACTTTATTCATAAAATTATGTAAATTATGTAGACATCATACAAAAAACCTGGGTTCTATTCCATTGATTTAATCCAACAAGTATTTTCCAGCCCACTATATGCTTATACCATGCTAGGTGTTAAGCAGATTGTGGGAAAAATATGAAGTGGTCTTTGTCCTTAAAGACTCAACATCTATGCAAGAAAGTAAGATGTGAAAGTAGTATGAGATTATATAATGAGATGCCAGCTAGATCCCAAATCAACGGTTCGGATACCTAGTATTAGGCATATTAATTAGGTAATAAAGAGACAAAATCCAGTTGGCAATAAAGAAAAAAAAAGTGTGACCACCCAAGTGATAACTAAATTAAGCTTGATTTTGTTCTTAGGATCTAAGTTTTATAATTGCTTCTAATCCACCCTGAACCAATAGACCAGACTTGCATTTGAATGTCATTAGCAGAAAATGGTTGCTCTTGCTAAAACACACTCTCATCCCTGCCTCTTGGAAGATAAAAGCCGTCTTCTAATGTCAGCGGTGGCTTCCGCCCAGGGAGCCCAAAAGGGACGCTCAGGAGTGGAAATGGCCTTGGTGGAGAACTGTGTCTGCTTATCTGCTCAGGAAGGGCCTCTGTCCGCTGCAATGACAGTCATCTCCCTGCAGCTGGCTTTCAAGGTGTGCCGCTGATATGTCTTAAAAACCAGATCTCACCCCACCAGCTTCACCCCTCTCCAATCTTCTCTCCTTTGTCTCCATGTCAGGAGGAGGCAGTCCACCTGCCTTTTCCTCTAGGAGATGAGCGGGATCCCTGGATTTCAGGAAGCCAAACCTCAAATAGAAACAGAAGCCCTTTCATGGCATTGGGGAAGGCTTCCCAGTCACCCTAAACTTTTTCTGGAGGGACGAGCCCCCTAGTAAGGGTTTTCTGGCCTTTGAAAAGTGCCTGCAAAATACCATTCTTGTGCTTTATCCTGCAGTTACTAACCTGTCTGCTACATACAGTTCCTCTGGAACTGACAGCCTCCAGATTCCCCCAGAAGGCTTAAGCCTCAGCAATATCAAGAGAAGGAGCTGGTTTGCCCAAACAGGTTTCAAAGCAGGCCAGTGAAACTGCCTTCCTTATATGGTGAAAAGCGCCCTGTCGCTTTAAGGCCAAGAGACTTGGCTGCAGAAGGTCCTTGGGAAGTTTGTGGGCAGCCCCATCCTATGTCTGATCCTTGCAGCTGTGCAGGTGAGTTCCCAAATCTCTCCCTCCAATCTGTCCTCTCCGATCCCTCTGGTCTTGTTGGCGATGCTGTAATAGAAGGCTGGAGAAGGTCAGGGTCAGGAGATTCGGTATTGTTTGGAGAAGTTTGAGTTGAAGGAAAAAACAAGGTTACTAGGGAAATGTACGGTAAAGTAGCCAGCGAAGATGCTTCTAACAGTGAGGAGAAGGCAGCATTGTTGCAGAGGCCCTGGGGCATTTCAGGACAAGGCAGGGCAGACGGACTCAGCAGGGGGCCAGGAGCAGATTCCAGGTAAGACCCTGCAGGGGTTAGCTTGCACTCTTGAGCTATAGAACCTGGTCAAATGCAAGTTTAAACCAAACAGCCAGAGCCGGGAGGAAATAATGTGTCTGCAAAGTGCTGAAGGCTTTGCGGGAGCTGGCGCTACAGGGCTGACTGCAGCCGAGAAAGTAAGCGTGAACGTTTGCGGCGGCTACTGGCATGGAAGGCTGCAGCCTTAACCCTCCGTGCAGCCTGGCTGGTTTGCACAGGCTGGTGGGGGTGGGGTGCCTGTGTGGAGTGTTGCGGTAGGAGACTAAATAAATGAATGAGGCTGGTGTGATAGAACTGCATCTCTGGCAACCCCACAGGACCACCTGCAGAGAAGAGAGCTCTCTAAGCTGGGGGAAATTCGGTGTCATTAACAAGAAAGGGCTGGAAGAAATCTCATTTAAGCTGATTATTGCTCTGTCACTTACGAATTCGGTTTCCTGATTTCTTTTCTCCGGTGGCCTGGGGCCTCCACTGATATTCATTTGGAATTAACTAATAGAACTTGTTAAGAGTTCAAGACACGCTAGCAGAAGTGTATGTCTATGACAGGCTGAGAGGAACACAGTTAGGGTTATTGGTAGGATAGATAACAAGAGGTGGGCATAGCTGGGAGGAGAAACACTTACTGGTCATGTCACAACTCATCCAACGCCCTTTAACGGAACCCATTCAAACGCTCCCTCGAAAGAGAAATCCGCCCAGGAATTTAGACAGAGAGATGCCAAATTATAGGGCTTGGGGTCGTCTTTCCTTCCTCCTGGGTGAGTCTGGGCCACTCATCCTACAGGAGCCGGTGGTTTCTCTCCAGTTGTCATGTGGGGAAATGAACACAGAGGCGAGATTAAAATTCCTTACATACTCCATGCCTTTAAAATATGCATTCTTCTGAGTAGTCACTGACGGATTCTTCTTCTTATTAACTAACAAGTGCTCTGCCCACTCGTTTTCTAACGACAGAACGCTCATGAAAAAGGGTTTTGTTTTATGAACAGGCGTTTGTTAGGGCCAGAGTCCCTCTCTCCTCGCTACTGACGGGTGGCCAGAGTGCTGGGTATTGCTCGCTGAATAGAAAGATCTGCTCTTGACTCCAAAATCACAAAGGACTCCATGTGGGCTGTCCCCACTCAGCGATGCTGGTGTCCTGAGCAAGAGAGTTAACAGTCCGGGAGACGGTAGAGTGAGTGGGTATAACTTTGCTTCGTTTTCTATCGAGCTAAATCCAGAAAGCAGTGTCAAATATACTGCCTGCATATAGGAATGCTGCCAAGAAACACAAAATCCCATCCCCGAAGCTGGAAAAATCTCGAAAAATAACATACTGTGATCTTTTATAAGCTAAATCAAGGAATTTAAAAAGAAAAAAAAAAGAGGTAGCCGCCAGAACATTTCTCACACTGACCTGGCCCTCAGTCGCATTTGTCTGTACAACTTCGTGCAAGCTGTTTATTTCATCTGTACCTCAGTTCCCTCACCATTAAAATGGTGCCTTCTTGGGAGGGACGGTTCCTTTTGAGGGCAGGAGGTGGGCATTTTTTCATTGAACCTGTAAACTGAGAAGATGGGTTACATTTGCAGTCTCTTCATTTATTTCATAGCCTTAGGCAAGTTACACGGCCAGGATGCCCCTAGGTTTCCTTATCTATAACGAAAGAAAATACTTAACACTGTAATTACAATTAAAAGAACCTGCAGCCCAGTATAGCCTCCATAAATGTTATTTTTCATGTCTTTCTTTCTCTGTGACTTAGGAGACAAGGCCATTCCTTGGGAGAGGGGGGCGGATGGGAATGAGTTTTGAGAACATGACTAGCTAGCTCGGCAGTAGCACAAATTTAGAACCACCGTTCACCCCTCTTATCACCCTCCTTCACAAAAAGGATGCCAATCCACCCTAGTCGATTTGGCTCAATGGCTAGAACATCAGCCTGTGGACTGAAGGCTCCTGGGTTCTATTCCTGGTCGGGCACAGGCCCAGATTTCAGGTTTTATCCCCAGTAGGGAGTGTGCAGGAGGCAACCGATTGATGGTTCTCCCTTATCATTCATGTTTCTATCTCTCTCTCCCTCTCCTTTCCTCTCTAAAGTCAATAATTTTTTTCTTAAAGGATGCCCATCCAAGACTAGGTAGGTCCTTAATTGTGCTTTTAAAGGATGCCCTGCATAGATCATCGTTCAGTGCCACAAGTGAAAAGCTTCCATGTTTAATGTTATCCTCCTGCTAAATAAGTAAAACAAATAGGTTAAGGCCAGTGTCTCACTGAGGGGGAGCTGTCCTGTCAGCCGTTAGAATAAAGGAAATATTCTACAAGCATGTGCAAAGAGCCCTAAATAAATCTAAAATCTAAAAAAGGCAAGAAAAGGGATGCCCATCACCCTAGGAAACCCCATTCCTAGTTATTAACTGGGCTCATTGTTTGGAAGTTCTTTTTAAACCAAACCCACTTCCACTTATTTTGTGTTCAGAGACATGAAGAACAGGTGGCCGTTTTCCTTTGTTATAAAAATACTCCATTCGCCTGAAGAACAATAGTCAACCATCTTAGAATTTTAATAGACATGGTCTATCCAAAAGTTTTTTTTTTAAGGCACTTGGTTATTATAAGGCACCTCTTGCAAGTGTTTCAATCATATGCAATCGCTACTTTTCTGTAAAGTCTCCTGCCACAGCTGTGTTTAAGCGCATGACCAGGGTTCCGTTCAGTGTTATCATTGTTTCCTTAAGATCGTTCTAAGAGCAGGTTTGTCATACTTGCCACGGAGCTGTGTATGACCTGCTTGTGAACTGAACACTTTCTCCACCAGCTTACAAAGTTGGTGATAAATTTCAGCAGCAGAAACATTTCCTCAGAAGTACAAATCGCAGCACCTACACCAGCTGAGGTTTGAGAGATGTCGTTTTTAACGAAAGGAAAGGCAAGTCACCCCCATAGCCAATCTTCCAGTCACGGATGACCCCACCTGTCTGGAGACAGGTGTTTAGAACCTACATGTGGCTTGCCTTTGGGAGGGTGAGCACAAAATACAATATACAGAGGATATGCCATAGAACTGTACACTTGAAACCTGTGCAATTTTAGTAGCCAATGTCACCTCAATAAATTCAATTAAAAACATTTTTTAGTGGACTCTGGGCTAGATCACGCATCTGAGCTTCAGTTCCATTCTGGGCCTTCTGGGGATGACAATCAAAGCTGTGCACATAGTGTGGGGAAGGCGGGAATGCTGGCGGGGTCGGTGTTCAATAATTTTGTTGGATCCTTGTACTTTAATAAGAAGATACTAACCTTAGGTCTTCTCTACACCCTTTAGAACACTCTGCAAGTATGAATGTGTGTCTGAGGATGTGTAAGTTAATGAAAATTTAAGTTTCTCATTAGGTGGAACCAAAGAGAGGTAGGTGCTGAGTCTATCATAGATCTCACCACAGGGGTTAACTTCGGAAACAGGGTTAACATCGGCTGGGTCACCAGGGGCTTTGGAATGATTATGTTCGTAAAAAATATTTTTGTCCATTGACCACATGGGAAGTACCTCTGTGTCCTGCTCACTGGCAGAAAGACTCGGGGTGGAGGAAGCAAGCGATCTAGATTGAACGGATGGAGTAGAGACGTCCTGGTGGGTTGTGTCTTGACGCCCTGCCCCCGCTTTCTCACCTGGAACTTGTCCCATGTGATTCATTCGTGAAATCGCCAAGCTGAGGAGGCTTGAGGAAATGTCTAGACCAGTCTCTTGCTTTCTGTCAAAGTGGCATTTGAAACAGTCAGGAACAGTGGCCATCTAGCTCTCTCTGCTCAGGGAAAGAGCCGTTCAAGTTCAATCTATTTATTACCTTCCTGCACAGGGGCTGCATTTGGGAAGTCATCCCTTCAGCCAACTTTGTAATACAAGCCCACTTCCTCTTAGTGTGCTCTGGGTCTGTCCTTTATGTTGTGACAAATTGCTATCCTGCCTGTGGGACGTGGCCACTGGGTTGGGCATGCTGAGATGGCCACAGCCTCTCTGAGGGGCACTCCTTGTTTCTTTCCTCTCTGGTTAGTCCCCAGGTGAGCAGACGTTCTTCTCCTCTGACTTTATCACACCCATGTCCCTGCCCCCATCCCCTCTCTGTTGCAGTAATTTCCAAACTACATCACTTCTATCCCCCTCACCCCCTCTCTATCGCAGTAATTCCCAAACTAGAGAGAGCTTGCATCAGAATTACTGGACCATGTATTAATACAATGCTGGGACCCATCTACAGAGTTTCTAATATGTAGGTGTGGGCTGGGGCCTGAATATTTGCCATTTGCAACAAGTTCACAGGTGGTCCAGGGGCCACACTTTGAGAATCACTCGTCTAGTTCAGCACTCAGTCTCACTCACCTCATCCCACCATCCCAGATAACACAGCTTCCATTCTTAGGGGTGAAATAGAGCCTTCTTCTCACAGGTTATATGTTCAATGTTCACTGAATTCTAATTGTAACAAGCAATGTGCTAAACACTTTACATACAGTATTTGTAACATTCCCCATCAACCCTGCAAGCTTAATGTCCTGAAGCTAACAGAAAGAGGTTGAGTAGCTAAGAGCTCACAAGTGACAGGAGCAGATATGGGATTCCAGCTCCGATTGATCTGGAAAGATTTGCTCTTTCCACTCTTCCAGGGCTGAGAACAGATGTTTAACTTTGAGGTATTGGTACCAGCTGCCCAGAGCTGTGGGTGGAGGAGTCCCCAGTGGAATGGATGCTCAGCAGGAGGGAGGTCTGGAGTTGGTGGCTGTACCCGCTGAGCATGTGGGAGTGCAGAGTGGTGGCATGGGTGCCATCTATTTGCCGGCCCCACACCATGCCCTGCTCATGAATCAAGTTTTGTTCACTATTAGAATCAGGTGAGAAATGGGTATTCAAATGTGTTCCATAAGGAACAATGAAATGTATTAACTTTTCTTCTCCCTTCTGTGATGGATGAACTTAAGTTTTTGAGCATATATTTGGAAAAGTATCATAATATGTGAAGTAAAAATAAAATGCAATTGGTATATAAATAGTAGTGACCACCAAGGACATTTAGCCCTAAAATGGTGGGGACAAGAGAATTATATTAATTAGACTTTGCATGTTATGTGTCTTTCCATGTGACCTATCTAATGGGTCGCCTTATACTGAAATAACCACTGTGATTTCATCAGGAGGTAATGGCATCTCCAGTTCTCTTCTTCCCTCCATCTTTAACACTCAGGGTGGGATTTGTCACTTTTAGTGTCTTCGGACTTTATCTGGAAAAAATGAGTTGGATAATGCTTTTCTGCTTCTTCTGAACATTTGTGTATGAAATGAAATGACATATAACTTTATGGCATCTATTATTTCATCAGCAAATACTTTTAAAATGTATCCCCAGGCACTGGAGATATCATAGCAAACAAAACAGACTGCTCTCATGGAACTTACATTCTAGGGAGGAAAAGCAGACAGTAAATAAGTAAACAAATAAAGAAGATAAGTGTGTATAGAGAGAGTGACCCTGTCTATGTGTGTGTGTGTGTGTGTGTTGCTGTTTTAGGTGGTCAGGGAAGGCCTTTCTGAGGAGGCTACATTTAAGGTCAGACTTGCATGTGGAAAAGAGCCAAACAGGAATAGTCTGGGATTTCAGAAGTCCAGGCAGAGAAAACAGCCCATGCAAAGGTCCTGTTGAAGGTGGGCAGGGGTCAAATCAAGTAGGCTAGTAGGAGTTTTCAGCTGGGAGTGATGCAACCTGTCCAGAGGGTATTTGAAGATGCACAGGTGGTGATTGGATGCCCTGCCGTGTCTCTTGAGGAATCCTGAGAGCCTCCAGGGCCAGGGTAAGAAATTGGAATTTCATCCTGAAAGTGGGCAGCTGTTGGAGAGCTGGAGGCTTTAAGAGATGACCGACTGCTGAGTGGAGAAGGAATTGTAAAGGAACAAGGTTAAAGCAGGGGAATTCAGCAGGCAGCTGTGTCGATAGTCTGGAGTAGAGATGATGGTGGCCTGGGCAGAGGGAGTGATGGTGAAGGTTTTAAAAAAACATTTCTACCTTCCAAAAGAAGACTGCTAGATAAATATAAAATTTTTATTCCCATGAAACCCCTATGTTATCTTTTTTTCATCAGGAGATTTTTCAGTTTCAGAATCCATTGGTTTCTTCTATATTCTGTACAGAGAATCTTTCCAGCAACAAATTACAGAAGACTTTGCTCTTTTGAATGCAAGCCCTTAAGCCTCTTGCTCTTTAACCTTGCAGATCTGTGTGCATTTCAAGTTGTTCATAGCTCAGGAAGGTAATCTATTTGATTTTGGCTTGTAAAAAGAGATAAAATTACCTGTGCTTCCTGCATAATAATATGTGATTTCTCTCTCAGAAGGGTCAGTAGGAATTAGCCTACATGTTTCATTTTACAAAACCAGGGCCACGTCACATGACTAACAGGGACCAAGTCCACATTTATTCTGCTGAGAGAGGAGCATTAAGCCAACATCGAAATCTCTTGAAGAGATTGCAGGCATTTCAGGACTAATTTTACTTGAGCATTAAAGCCTTGCAAATCGTTTTCAGGTGCATCAGCTCCTCCCCCACAAAAGCAATTCAGTTCCCCAGATGTTAGAGAATCTTCACACTGATGTCTTCTCTCTCTTTGTAACCATCACTTCTTACCGTATCTCCATGGCAGGTGGCCCCAGGCGCCCCTCAGAGTCCACCTGCAGAAGGAGCCACTTCCCACAGACGTGTGGGAAGGAGCATCCTGGGCCCCAGACTGAGCTGAAGGGGGAGAGGGGAGCAGGAGAAGAAGAGAGAGGAGGCAGCTGGCTTCAGGCCATCTCCGCACCGGTGGATGGTCCTCTGAGTGTGGAACCAGGCAGTGGGTCTTCCCACCTTGATCTTGTGTACAGAGAGCGGAGCGGGTCCGACACCAGTGGAATCCTGGGGACAGGATACCGGTGAGGCAGAACAGCAGGCCACACCAACTAGAGCTGATGAGGTCACCCACACCCTGCCTTCCAATTTCTGGATGAAACTGATGAAGAGAAACAGAAAGTAGATGGGACCATGCCAAGAAAATCAAATTAAAATTTTAAAACCCATCACCCATCTACATACACCAAACTCCCAGGAATGAAAAAGAAAAAAAAAAAGCAAGTGGTCCTCCTTAACTGTAAAAACCAAGGAAGAGGAAGCTCTGCCTTCGTCTCTGGGTCCAGGTGTGGTCCTGCAAGAGCCTGGCCACTTCTCGGCCCACTGCCTGAGGAGGAAACCAAAAGCACGCATTAGAAAGAAACTAGCCATGCAGATTTGAACAAGGTCTATTTCTTGGGCTTCAGAAATAAAGTTGATCAAAAGTTCTTTCAGACTCTGATACGCTTTGAGGCTGTAATTCATAATTCAGCTCAAGATCTTCACTGCCCCTATCCCCTAAAGCCACTCAGAAACTAAACCATCCCCCTCAACCAGTTCCTATTCTCTCTCCTGCTCTGAGTTAATACCTTCCTCATTCCATCCCCATTGGCTCCCGAAAACACTTCCATCACACCCTAGAACAGTGCTGTGTTTCTTTTTTGCATCTCTCTCTCCCTCTACCATCTCCAAAACTCCCCGGAAGGAGGTGCCAAAGCCAGTTTTTATTGTTGATTCTCCAGCGCTTAGCATGACACCTGACATTTATTAGATGTTCCATAAATGTTTGTTGTTGAATGAATGTACTAGGAAGATAGAAAAATAGAGAGGAATGAACCCAAGCAATTCACAGCTCAAGAGCCAGCTTTTGCTAAAAGATATGTCACTGAGTGGCCAGATTATTATGATCTCTGAATGCGTAATAATCTGAACACTCAGTGTATAAATATATATATTAGAGGCTAGGTGCATGAATTCGTGCATGGGTGGGGTACGGCCAGCCTGGCCAGGGGGAGGGGACATGGGTGGTTGGCTGGCCTGCCTGCTAGTCCAACTCCTGGTGGAGGGGACAATTTACATATTAGCCTTTTATTATATAGTATATTCACTGAGTGGCCAGATTATTATGCATTCAGCAAACATAATAATCTGGCCACTCAGTGTATGCTGCCCATAAGATCCTGGACTTCTAAGAATTAGAGAGAGAGAGAGACAGAGACAGAGACAGAGAGACAGAGAAATTTTAGATATTGTAGCAATAATTTTCAGATATCACAGTTACTACTACAATATGTCTCCACTGAGACACACCAGTTTCACAGGATCTTAGAAATGCTAGCTTTACCTAGCCTTTATGGAATGTCTTATATTTGTAAAGAGCTAGTATAAAATTGCTGAGTAGAAATTTCCAGATCCCTTACTCCATGACTTCATGTCTCTTTAAGCTCTTTCCAGGGAATAGAACACAAAAACAAAAACCCAAATCAGAACGTTTAAAACAAACCACATATGGTCTTCTTAAGCCTTGATCCTTGCACTTCTTTAAAATAAACACGTGGCCCCCTAATGAGACCTGCTAAGGAGCCGGCGGGGAGACCACGTGGGATGAACCCCGAGCCTGTCTTGCCAAGTAACCAAAAGTGGTAGAGCCTTGCTAATTTGATGCCGGGCAGAAGGGAGGGAGCGGGGCTCACAGAAAAGGGGGCCCAGAGGAGGAAAAATCCAAGCTGGTCTATTTCCAGGAGTTTGAGTTTGAGGGACTGAGATAGGATACAGCATCAAAACTTTTGGGCAGCGGCCAAATGTCTGATGAGCTTTGGCCTAATCAGGGAGGAGCATGCATGTGTGATTTCAGCTCAGGAAGGGTCACAAGGAACAGGGAAGCAGAGTTGACTGTGCCTCTTCCTTGTACCAGACCCTCTGCTGAGAGGATGCTGCATGGGAAACCAGCACAGGGCTGAGGCCCAGAGACACTGCCCCAAAAGTGTGCATTGCCGGTGGCCTCCCTGAGGGATACTGAATGAACATTTCTTCCAAAACATGGTCTGCAAGGCAAACAGTGACACACACCTCTAGCTTCCTCACGGTGGTGTGCTGTGCATGGTTCTTCCATCCACTTGTCAAGCCCTGTTAGCAACATGAGCAGCCAACATCACGAACTCCATTGTTTTTGCCTTTTTGTCCACTGTGGTAAAAAAAAAAAAAAAAAAAAAAAACCCCTCTGGCTCTTGTCAGTGCTGTCCTGGAAGCCGGGCAAGAGACCTGCCATGACAGCAGCATATGAGTACAGGTGTCGTGACAGTGAAAAACCTTATTCGAACCATGAAGAGCTGGGCACAAAGGGGAAGGCTCTGGGAGGTGGAGGAGACTGTTCGTCCCAAGGGCCGGGTGGGGAAGTCATATCAGGAGCTCGCGTTTGCTTCTGCAGGTTGTGGTCGGGGCAGGAGCTTGTGTGAGAGGTTGATGGCAGTGACAGCCTCCCCGCAGGCCTCTGGGCCAAACAAAAGGCATCCTAAGGCGGCAGTACCATGGAGAAGCTTTTGACAATACTTTATAGTAAAGCTATAAGGAAAGGCCAGGGGTTAGGCTAAATTTTAGGATCATGTTGGGGGTTGGAAGAGAGAGGCAGAGAGAGAAATGTAATCAGGGTGGTACATGCAGAAGGAGTCCAAGGTATCAGAATAATCTGACTTAAAATGAAAGTCAGGAGATGCTGGTGTTATTTTTTTTAATCATTATTCTTTAAGCTGCTCGTATGTGTTTTTATACCCTGCTTTGTATGTCTGATAGATTTTTAAATAAGAAGGTAAATTTTACTCCCTAAAAAAAAAAAGAAAAGAAAGAAAGACCCATGGTCTGAAAGAAACTAATCAAGAAATAAAAAAGCTGCCAATAATACCTTAAGTTGGAAAATTAAAACATAAACCATAGAACCAGTACAGATGTCTCTCTCTCTCTCTCTCTCTCTCTCTCTCTCTCTCTCTCTCTCTCTCTCTCTCTCTCTCTCTCTCTGCCTTTCCTCCTCTCTTTATCTCTTTGTTTTCACTGGTAAATTTTTTCTAAATGGAAAATTGTGTGAGTGAAGAGCATTGGAACTTATCTATGATTTATATTTGAGAGAAAGTAATTTTCACCCCTCCACGCCCCACTCCTCCTACTTGTCAGGGCAGGACTGGGCAGGACTGATTTCATACACCTTCTTGTCCAAAGTTGAAAAGTTAAAAATAATGCATCCTCCCTGGATGCTGGGGTTCTAACCCAAGGCAGCCATTGCTCAAGGGCTTGTGAAGCATACGAATGTGGTCAGTAGGGCTGCTGTGCAGAGCTGAGCCAGGTGAGCACCTAAGCCTACTGTCACCTGCCATTCCCTGTGTCGCTTTCCATCCTAAGGCTTTCCCATTATGCTCTGTGCACCAACTCTATATTTATTTGCTTCACTCTTTACATGCCTCAAATAGCTCATTTTTTCCCTGAGACCTTGCTTAGCCGAGCTCCCTATATTTGGTTCCTTTGATCTTTCTGTTAAAATCAATCTCTTCCTCTAATTATTTTCTGTTCCACTTCTTTGAACCCCTTCCAGTCGCCTCCATTTCTCAAGGAGCCAGGTGTTTAATAAAGAACCTGGATGGAGTTCAGGCAGAATCAGGTAGACACAGCTACTTGCCCCAGGTCCTTGCTGCCTCTTTTCCAAGCAGCGAAGGTGGTTTGCAGAGGGCACATGACATTCCAGAGACCAGAACAGTAACCTGCACAGGGCAGGTGCTCAGTAATTACTGAGTAAAGCAATTAATTCGGATCTCTTTTAAATGGGCTGGACTGTATTATAATTTAGACTTAATTTGCTTCCCCATCTCATCATCAGCCCAGGTTTCTTTCTGCTTTCAGGTTTTTCTTTCCGGTCTAATACTTACTGCATAGCTTATTTCTTTTATGCTTTAGTTTACACATTTTTAATTAAATTTTTCTGTTTCCTGATCATATATTTAACCTCATTAGTTTAATTCATGTCATAGGATTTTGTAAGTAACCTTGTTTACCAGATTAGTGTTGTTTATAAATTATTCTATGTTGCCCCTTTCTCCAAATAACTGATCATCATTTCATACTGTCTTATTTTTTATTTCTCTTTATTAGAGAGTAGACTTTGCTCCTATATTTGTTAATTTCCAGTGGTGTTTTTTTTTTAAGTAGCCACAGTACATAGTTCATCACATTCTATGATTCTGACACAGGTTTGGGTTGAGAATAAAGACCATTATCTTAAAATGATATGATATCTAGGATTTTCTTCAAAATAACCTAGTGGAGGTGGAAGGAGTGGTAGGTGATAGGTGAAATAAGATTGCCGTGGGTTGATCTTTGCCAGAGTTTCATAATGGATACGTGGAGGTTCGAGATAATATTCAATTATGTAAATGTGTGTTTCTATAATAGAAAGTTATTTTTTTAAATAGATGTAAAGTTGATCCTACGAATTACCTTAGGACTTTAGAGAAAGGGAATGCCTCCATCATACTCCAGCCATCCTGCTCATTGTCATTAATTAGCAGTTCAGCCATTCTGCTGCTTTCACAACAAATCTTAGCACATGCTCCTCCTCTTCTTTTCCTCCCAAACTCTTCTTCTCACCTGGGAGACTTTGTTGAGCTGATGTGTGGCTGGCCTAGTGCCTCACAATGCGATGCTAACACCTGCACTTGCACTCCCTCTCAGCAGACCACTATCCCCTGATTGGACTTCAAACCATTTTTAAAATGAGGTAGATCTCTATATGCTTGCTATCTAGCACTGTGGCTAAGGACTTCAGATTCTGTTCTGTTACAAAATTTACTTTTCCTCAATATCAATCAACACATAAAACATATATATAATCCAGCCATTTCTGGCTTAAAATCCTTCAGGTCTCTCCATCAATTTCAAGTTCACTATCCTTCACATCCAGTTCTTACTTTCCTACCATCCTCAGATAATCTATACCAAGCTTCCTTAATGTGTGCATAACAGACAATGCCTTCTCACACCTCCAAACTTTTTAAAATATATATATTTTCATTTATTTCAAAGAGGAAGGGAGAAGGTGAGAGAGATAGAAACATCAATGATGAGAGAAAAGCATTGATCAGCTGCCTCCTGCACACACCCCAGGGAATGAGCCTGCAACTCAGGCCTGTGTCCTGATAGGGAATCGAATCATGACCTCCTGGTTTATAAGTTGGCACTCAAACCACTGAGCACACTGGCCAGGCCAAACTTTTGACCATACTGTTTCCTAAGGTGGGAATCACCTGTCATTCTGCATTTGGGGGACATTAACAACTTTTGTATATACCTTAGACTCAATTCAAGCATCACTTTAGTTGGAAGCCTTCCCTGCACTGTCCACATTCAGTTAAATGCCCCCTCCTATGCCTTTCTTCATTGAACTCTTAGACTATACCCTTCCTAATCCTTTGAAACCCAACTGTAACCAACGATAACTCTTTGTTCCCTTTCTAGACCATGAGCTCTTTGACCTCTTTCAATTCTTTCTCCCCAGAACCCAGCCCTGTGCCTGGCACATAGTAGGTATTTGAATGAATGAGTAATGAACAGAGGAATGGATAATGAATGTGCTATCTCCTTAAAGCAGCACCTGTCTACCTTCTCTAGAGGACTGAGTCACCCTCCACTTGTCTCCCAGCTATCCTCCTTAATCCACCCTACCCATCTCACTCTAACTGAAACCCAATTGTCCCCGTCTCTGCTGAGTCCTTCGGACTTGGTGTTTCATCCAGACAAGTGTTTCCCAGAGTGTGGTACACAGTAATCTTTAGATGATACTCAGACAAATGTCTTTGACAATTTGTATTTACATTCATATATGCTCAGCAGGGGCCAGGGAATGAGCACAGAAAACCCGTGATTGCACGGAGGATATTTCTTAAGATGAGACAGTGCCGTGGTCATCAACCTTACTTGGACCTTGTGAGTCAGGGCTGAGGCAAAGATCATGAATGTTCTAAGACCTCTATGAACGAACTTGCAGCCGTGCCCATTGGAAGCAGACAGCAGGAAGCACACCAATCAGGAAGGATTCCCATACTGAGTTCCACAGGCAATTCTCTTTTATTTAGGGATGATGTTGAAATGTCACTTCTGGACGTTGCTTTAAATTTGTAGACACATTTAACAGTTAAAATAGTTAAACATCTTTTGAGTTGTCCAACCACATGCTCATGTGAGTTCAGATTTTAGTGTGGGTTATAAAAAAAACTGACAGATTTGTCTCATTGGTGTGGACCCTCTTCTTTGTCTAAAACTCTCAATTAGGATATCTAGCTATTCTGATAAGAAAGTTTTATTCTTCTCAATAGGAATTTATTTTCAGCTATACATTTTATAAGTCAATTTAATTTATTCCATTTTTTTGTTTGGCATTTTTTATTTTTTGAAATTTCAATTACTTTATAGAATTTACTCTATTTTAGACGATATAATATACCATTGGTATATAAAACATCATCTTGTATGTACTACAAAGAATAGCAGAGATGTTATCAACTATAATTGCAAGATGCCATTGGCTCAAAAACATATCCCAGTTTCAGAAGTGTTAAAATTATTTTTAAAATCATGTCTTAAAATTGGTGAAATGTA
Source organism: Antrozous pallidus (assembly GCA_027563665.1). Lineage (NCBI taxonomy): Eukaryota > Metazoa > Chordata > Mammalia > Chiroptera > Vespertilionidae > Antrozous > Antrozous pallidus. Next base: position 24,600,552 of record CM050514.1, read on the forward strand.
ATATATATATACTTTACTTTTATTTTAGCTGATAGTATTTGTATTCCATTTATCATAGTGGTATAAAGTTCCCTTTTTGGATGAATTTAATTTAAAAATGAGTTGACTTAAAGAATATTATGTAAGTCAAGTAGAGGTGGAATATAGTAAGGCCACGTCCTGGAGGTGGAAAATGATGGTGACTCAGCCTTACTGCCCACACCCAGGTACTGCCTCTTGGCCCCACTGCCGGCTCACACCAACCCCACCACCCCCACACTGTGCCCAGATCCCTCCTGAGACATAGCCTGTGTCCTCCACTGGGCAAAGAAGAGTTGGGCAGTGATAGCTATGCTCAGGTTGAAGACTGTGCCTATCTATACTTCACTGAAGTCCGCTTATTAGAGAAAAATAGAAATTCCTAGGAAGTAGATTCATTATAGGTATCGGAATAATCTGATTAAATGAAAAAGCATACTCAGAGGCTTCAGTTTTGTTTTGTTTTTAACTGATTCTCTTTCTCTGAGAAGTAAAGGAGAGAAAAGGAACATTTTAGTTTCCGTTACTGGATAATTTATTTACTAATGATGGCTACCTAAACAATAGTTTCAGTGACTATCAAACCAAAGAGCGGTCTATTTTGGTTTTCATAATAGATTTCCCATTTGAAAATGATGATGAGCAACCTGGAGCAAAATGTATTTCATTGAGAAAGTACAGAAGTGTCTAATTTCCTCCTTTCAGAACAGAAACAGTGAAGAGAGAATTACTTTAGCTGGAGCTGGGGAACGTGTTGTTTCCATGAGGAAACGCTGTGCTTTTTTACACCGTCTCCCTGGCTGCTGCAGGGGGTTTGTGCGCATCGCACGTTCAGCTCCCGCCTGTGCTGGGTCCGGTCTGGGCCTGCTGGGCGCTGTGTGCCACATTTCCCTGAGAGCCATCCAGAACCCTTTGATTTACTCTGTGTTTATGCGTGAAGGTTATTGTGAATCATTAACCAGAAGCAATAGAGCAGATCACAAGTCATACAGGCCCCACTACTTGCATAAAGCCTATTTTTGCAAACTTAATTTTGCAGGTTTTAATGCAGGTATAATTGAGAAGATAAATTGAACACATATGCATATCCTAATAAAGGTATTCATCAGAGTTAGCAAATATTCACATCTTATTAAACATCAATGAACCTATTACAGTATAACAAAGGGGAAAGGTCTGATAACAGAAGATTACTTATAGGCTATTAGTTATTGGTATAATTTAAAAAATATAATCAGTAATAATTAGCAAAATTGATAATATTGGAACTGCAGCTGTTTCCACTCACTGGTATTAATAATGCCAGTAATAATTCTATATTGCAATGCCAATTGAAAGCTAAATCTTTTGCAAGTTCTTATTTATCCTGATGGATATTTCTGTTTATGAGAACATTGTTGCCTATTTTATAAGAACAATTTCCTCATATACATAAAAATTACTGACATCACACACTAAATTTTGAAATGTAGACTGGAATAAAATTACGAGTGTAACCTGGTTCACCATCCCTTCTCCAAGCAGAGATAGTGGTAAAATATATATTCTGGAAGTAGAATCCCTGAGACTTGGTGTATTATTAGGTCAGGTTCCCTAGAAGCAGAGCCTGAGACAGGGATTTGGGTGTGGGTTTATTGAGGGATAAATGGGTAAGGAAGTGAGAGAAGTAGGATAAGGGGGAGATGCCAAATAGGATACTGATCAGATGGTCTATCTTTGGCCTGATGAAGGCGGAAGAATAAATTGTACCACAGAAGATGCTGTGGGATTTTGTAGCCGGTTCGCAAGCAGCTGGCGGTGGGTGTAGCCGCAGGAACAGGAATCTGCTTGGAGCACTAACAGCACCAAATGCATCTGATGATGGGAGGGGGAAGAGAGTGGAGGGGAAATACAGAGAGGGGAACAAGGATGGCTCCCAGGTTCCTGGTATGAACAAATAGATGATGATGATGATGATGATGATGGTGATGATGATGATGATGATGATGATTGTTGATTTCAGAGAGGATGAGAGAGAAATAGAAATATCAATGATGAGAGAGAATCATCGATTGGTTCCCTCCTGCACTCCCCCTACTGGGGATTGAGTCTGCAACATGGGCATGTGCCCCTGACTGGAATCGAACCCCAGACCCTCAGTCCGCAGGTCAATGCTCTGTCCCCACCAAGCCAAACGAGCTAGGGCATGAATAAATTCTTGTAAATAACAATACTCCTCTCATAATATCAAAATCTAAGATTAATATAGAAGAAATCTAAGATTAATATAAAATACATATCAAAGAAATAAGAAAACAAATACGTTTTCTTTTAGCTTTTACTTTTTTGGGTGAAAGATATTAACTTCTTTACATATTTGCATAAGATCAATTTCCATTAAAAAATAAGACTTTTTTAAAAAAGTTTGTTCTTTAGAACTTTTTCATTTATTCTGCTTCCTGTTGAAAACAGGTCCAGACTTGGTTCTAGGACTTTAGTAAGTGAAGATTCGCCTTCCTAGAACCCCAATGCTGTGTTAGGCTGTAATGAGAAAGCAGCTGTGTGTTGTTCTTATGCATTCATCCTTCAGCCCAGAGGTCAGCAAACAGGCCTGCAGGCCAAATCCAGACGCCAACCCATTTTTGAATGGCTTGAGAGTTAAGAGTTTTCACATTTATAAACATTTGCTTAAAATAAAAGTTTAAAAAATGTTATGCAAGAGACTCTATGACCCATAAATCTGAAAAAAAATATATATATATATATATTTTATTTAGCCATTTATAGAAAAAGTTTGCCAATCCCTGGCTTGGTCCATTATAACTCCAAACTTTATTTCAGAAGTGTACCGGCTCTATCTATATTTTGAAAGAAAATCTGATATTCAAAATCTTAAATTAGTGATTTATGGAGCCATAAAATTATTTGTTTTATGAAAGTCTATGTCAAAGAATTTATATAAATAAATTCTTACTCATCCCAACAATTACTTTTGATGGACTTCTTCAACAAATTCAGAATCATTCATTTTAAGTTAAATAAATATGTGTAATTTATTCCCTGTTGCATAAATATATTACCACCTATTTTGGGATTATTATATAGAAATTAAAAAACACAAGTAGATACAAAGGTAAAAAACAAATCACCTGAAATCATACTACGCGTAGTTAAGCACTGTTAACATTTGGCTACATCTTTTTCTAGGCATAGCCATTTAATTTTTAAACTGTGGATTATATTATATGTATAATTGTATACACTCTTTTATTCATTTAATGTTATAATTTTCAAAAACATCTCCTTTGAGTGCATTTAATTCACAGAATGAATATGACACAATTTATTTCAACATCTTCCCGTTTTTTGACATTTAGATAGAAGCTAATTTTTCACTATTGTAAATGCCACAGTGAGCATCTTTATGCATAAATCTCCATCTTCTTTTCTGTGTCCTTGGGCCAGACTTTTAAAAAGACGTAAGTGTCCTCTCCCCGATTCTGTTCCTTGTCTTTCTTGCAAACTCATTCTTCTTCTCCAAGATCTTTATTTTTTTTAAAATATATTTTATTGATTTTATACAGAGCAGAAGGGAGAGGGATAGAAAGTCAGAAACATCGATGAGAGAGAGGCATCGATCAGCTGCCTCTTGCACGCCCCCTACTGGGGATGTGCCCGCAGCCAAGGTACATGCCCTTGCCCGAATCGAACCCGGGACCCTTCAGTCCGCAGTCCGACGCTCTATCCACTGAGCCAAACCGGTCTCGGCAATTCTTCTCCAAGATCTTTAAATGATAGAATTCCTCAGGCCTATCTTTCTTGCTCTTTACACTTGTCTCCAGTTGAGCCTATTTATACCCAAGATATCAAATGCCATCTATGTACTCTGATGCCCATATTTACCTCTCCAACCCCGTATCTCTCTTCATAAGCTCCAGACCTACACATCCAAATACTTACTTTTCATCTCCACTTGTATGTCTCATAGCATCTCAAATAGAAAATATCCAAAAAAGTTTCCATATCTTCCCTTCTTCTGCTCCCCTACCAAACCCCACCCCCTCCTTTTTGCCCATTTAGTAAAGAGGCACCACCTTTTCACTAGGTTGCTTATGATACAACCTGGAAACCATCAGATTTGTCTCTTTCCCCATCACCACCCCCACCTATTCAGTCACCTGTTGATTCTACCACTTAAATATATCTTTAATGTTTCTATCTCTGTCCATTTCCCCAACCTCTCCTAAGCCACATTCATCTCATTCCTGGGCTACTTACTTTATTTGCTTCCTCATTGGTCTCTCAGTTTCCATTCCTGTCCTGCTCTGTTTTTATATCCCCTTTGCAAGCCTCCACCATGGAGAACGTTTCTAAAAATGTCAGTCTGCTTTTATAACCCATAAGTGGCTGTTAGGAGAAATATCTTCATAGTAACCCCTCCCCTCACCACCTTGGCTCTTATTCTCTGCTCCAGCCTAGTGGTGCACTTTCAGCTATTCAACTTGCTCCCTTCTTCCCTTCTCAATACCTTTGTGCAAGATGTTCCCTCTGCCCATAACACCCTTCCTCCCCTCTTCAGCAGATCAATCCTCCTCCTGATGCCTCTTCCAACACACTACCTACGTGCTCTCAGCATCCTGAATCCACTGCCTGGGTACCTCCTACAAATTGTCACCTAAATTGTTCTATGCAGGGTGGAGGCAGAAGTGGGTTTACAGTTGTGAGTACGCAAAACACACCATTTATCCTTATATTATTATTGATTAACTATTGTATTATTCTCCACGTGAACAACTGTAAACCTCCTTTTTGCCCCAACCTGTAGTTTCTTCCTGAAATGTCTGTTTCTTCACTGGACTGAGGTTCCATGGGGCAAATAATGATTGTCTCTGTCACCACAATATCTTATGATGCCTCATTAGGGGCTCAAAAAATTTGTTGAATTTGTAACCGGTCATGGAGTACAAACTTTACAAAGACACATGTGAATCACATGATAAAATATATTATCACAACGTATTTCAAAAAGTTTGAATCATCCAATTTATAACCACCAGCAGTATATGAGTGTTCTTTTGATCACGACCATCATGACACTGAGTATTTTAGTTTTAAATAATTTTTAATTAGTTTTATGGGCAAAACATTACCTCATTATTATTGAAATTGTGTTTCTTTGATTGTTAGTGATGACGAACATTGTTCACAAATTGACGAGCTCTCAAATATTTTTCTGTGCTTCTTAAATTCCTGACATACTGCTTTTGTTGAACCATTTCTGTTGGGAAGCTTTGGAAGCTTATTTAGATTACTTTCTACTTATAAAACGCTAACACCAAACCTAAATAACTCCATCTGAATGGCAGATTTGGGAAATATTTGTGTATGGTCATTGATGATTCCCCTTTACCTTGGGTGATAATATAATTTATCATGTAGCCTGGGACATTTTGGGAAGTGAAGGAGGGCACCATTAATAATTATGTCAGGGTAATAGGTATAAAGCAGGACTATCCTGTGCAAGCCAAGATGTATGGTCTCCCTCACTCACTTTCATGCAGACTTCGAACTCTGCATAGGGATCTGGAGCTGAAAGTAGAAGTCCAAGTGGTGATGTGGGGATAAACTGAGAAGAAATCTGCTTTTTTGTTCTGTATTTTAATATGGATGCTTCTGTGCTGTGCTGTTCAATGACGACTCACCCTGGACCTCCCTGTTGCCAATGCTGCCTAGTTCACTCATGTGCCTTCCCTAATTGACCCTTGGAGGCATCTGACAATTTCCTATAAAATATCCTTTCGTGGCTCAGAGACCTGCAGGGACCGTCTTGCCCATAAACGCAGAGCTCGGCAGAATCAGAGCCTTGGAAGGTCACTCCCGGTCCACCATGCTGCTCCCTCGTCACTTCCAGATGCATTTCTGCTGCTCGCACTGTGCTGACAATGCCAGAGCTATTTTCTCATTTTATAATGCTTCCAAAGTTGTGTCAACAAGTGACCAGAATAGAGTTTTCACTTCCTAGTGTCCTGCAAGGATGTACTCTTTGGCAAGCCTAACACATCCAAAGATAAGGCACATGATTTCTGAGGCAACCCATATTGTCTGGGGGGATGTGTACATGGACTTAGCACTTATAATACCTCCCTGAGCTCATGCGGGGCATCTACCAGCTTTCCCAGCTCTTGCTAAATGTCCTTTTATGTCATTCCTACCCTTCTGTGAAGCTCAAAAAATAAATTCAGAGTTGCTTATAGACTTGCATTTTCAAGAATTGCTAGGAATTTAAGGAAAGTAGAATACAATGACAGAAAACTTCTGGAAAAAGAAAGATTGGGAGAGTGTGGATAAGTTTAATTTTTTAATAGATTTTATTGATTTTTTTTTTTTTTACAGAGAGGAAGGGGGGAGGATAGAGAGTTAGAAACACTGATGAGAAACATGGATCAGCTGCCTCCTGCATACCCCCTACTGGGAATGTGCCAGCAACCAAGGTACATGCCCTTGACTGGAATTGAACCTGGGACCCTTCAGTCCGCAGGCTGACACTCTATCCACTGAGCCAAACCGGTTAGGGCGATAAGTTGAATTTTTGTCAATGCCATCCAATCTGAGGTCTGACTTTATTAGGAAAAGAACAACAACCTTCCTCTTCCAACCTTGTCAATAGGAACAAACTTCCTACCAATGGAATTGCCTATAGAGCCTCTGTGGACTGTTGGGCAGATTACAGACTGCACAACTCCAGGGGGTGTTCTTTATGCAAAATTATATCTATGCCAATGGTTGTCACTCCTGGCAAGGACCTGTGGTACAGTTCACATTTCGTGTGGCCATATGCTGAGTTCCTGACTGACACCCTCTATGAAGCTTTTCTCTGATAGAGACACTGTCTTTGCTGCGGTTAGAATTGCCTTACTCACCAGTGCCTACAGAATTTTCAGGGTAACCTTCATTTCAAAGAGACATTCACCTGGTTTTGCAAGCACTGTATTTGTCAAGCCAAGTGTCCTGGTTTCAGGTTTAGAAAATAGGCCATTGGAGCTATATTTTATGGGCTGAGGTTGCCTAGATTTTGCCATTTCATTTTTATTGAGGAAAACATAGGAGAGAAATGCAATCTCATGGTTTGCTAGAAAATCAAAACATTTAAGATGTTAATGTTTTTTAAGGTTTTCTTTTCATTAATTTAAAGTATAGCTCTGAAGATGGACCCTATGTACTAGCACACCTAAAATATAATTGTTTTCTTTCTTTCATTTACAAAGTATCTATATACATATAGACTAATATGTTGAGATCAACCCATCAGCTCTACATAAAGAAGGAATTCTATGCATTCAACACACTTAATGGAAAAGGACCTGGGTTTTGAGTTAGTGGAGGAACCAACTTTGTATCTCCTAACAAGGAAGACAATGAAACAATTCAAAGATACTTTTATACTATACTAAAGGCTCCGTCCATGGATTCGTGCACTAGTGGGGAACGGGGCCTGCGGAGATTGGCCTGCTGAGGGAGCGCAGCTTATCCTGGTCAGCCAAGTGGTGCTCCCACTATGAGAGTGTACTGACCACCAGGAGGCAGCTCCTATGTTGAGTGTCTGCCCTCTTGTGGTCATTATGCATCATAGCGACTGGTTGACCGGTTGTTCTGGTCATTCTGCTGTTCAGTTACTGGGCTTTGATTATCTACACAAATAAAGAGAAACATGCAAATTAACTGTACCTCCGCTGCACCCACAAGCCATGCCCACCAGCCAATCAAGAGCAAGTATGCAAATTAACCCAACCAAGGTGGTGGCAGCCACAGAGCTGGGACAAGCAGGAGGCTTGGGTTGCCCCTGGCAATGAAGGAAGCCAAGCTTCCCGCACCCCCCTAGCCAGCCCTGGCCTCTGCTCAAGGCTACAAAGTATCAATTATAGAAGATAAATAAATCTCAGATACTTCCAGCAGACCTTGGCCTCCGCTTGGGTCACCAGGGGGCATGGCCAGCCTGCAAACTACTACAGGCCCCTTGCCCAGGCTGCCCCATGCCTCAAGGGAACACCCTGATCCTGGATAACCTTCAGGGCAAACCAGCTGACCCCCACCTGTGCACCAGGTCTCTATCCTATCTAATAAAAGAGTAATATGCAAATTGACTATCACTCCAACACATAAGATGGCTGCTCCCATGTAGTCAAAGATAGCTGCCCCCATGTGGACACAAAATGGCTGCCACAAGATGGCCAGTAAGGCAGGGCAGTTGGGAGGGACCAGGCCTGCAAGGGAGGGCAGTTGGGGGTAATCAAGCCTGCAGGGGAAGGTAGTTAGGGGTGACCAGGCTAGCAGAGGAGGGAAGTTAGGGGTGACCAGGCCGGCAGGGGAAGGCAGTTAAGGGCAATCAGGCTGGGAGGGGAGCACTTAGGCATCAATCATGCTGGCAGGGGAGTAGTTAGTGGATTATCAGGCTGGCAGGCAGAAGCAGTTAGGGACAATCAGGAAGGCAGGCAGGCAAGCAGTTGGGAGCCAGTAGTCCTGGATTTTGAGAGGGATGTCCAGTAGAATCAGGCCTAAATGGGCCATCGGACATCTCTCAAGGGGTCCCAGATTGGAGAGGATATAGGCTGGGCTGAGGGATATCCCAACCCCGCGCATGAATTTCATGCACCGGGCCTCTAGTATAAGATATCCAGGTGTCTAGGATGAAGTCCCAAGAGTCTTTAAGCTGGAAGAAGCCATTAGTTAATTCATTCTTTCATTCAATGTATTCTTACTCTTTACTTAGCACCATGATCACGCAGTTCAGCCTCCTTCATGAGGAAACCGAGATCACAAAGCTGGTTAGAGACAGGGCTGGGAACTAAGCCCAGATGTTCTACACCCAGGACTCTTTGGCCACAATGCTTGAAAAGTCTCACATAGTTACATTCAGGTGATGAAATAAGAGAGCATCTGTGTACTGCATGTGATTTGCATGTAATTTATGTAATAAAGCGGAAATACAAACCCCATTGCCAGCCATTTCTTTGTTATTTTTAATGCCACAACTTAGAGAAGTTTAGCATTCGGGCTAATAACTTTAGAATTCATTTGGGATTTTTTCAAATACATCTGTTTCCAAGCTATTCATACTCCTTAACGTTTAAGTATTTCAATCAGGTCTTTTCTCCAGTGTTGTCTTTAGGGATCAAAATCCTGTAAATAGCACTGACCTCTGAGGAGCGTGCCTTCATCCCTATCCTTTGTGTATTGCTGCAATTTCCTCTCCAGGACAAACCCGAACAACCCAATCTCGTGGTGGCTATCTTCTTCAAAGACTTGTTTTGCGGGGAACTTAAGGCATGTCGTTCCTATCAATGGGGAGTTTCATTTTCTGAGCCGTCTCTACTCTCTGCACAATGAAATCTCCCAACTTGCTGAATACTGCTGAACTTGTTGACAGCTGAGGAGGTCGAGCACATGTGAGCAGAAGAGAACAGCTGCTCTTGCCAGCTGCCTTCCTCTCTGCATAGACACAACTGCTGCCCGAGGAGCCGCTGCAGGACAGGAGGTGGATGGGGTTTGAGGTTGCTGCAAGGAGACCCCGCTGGTATTTTTGCTGGGTAAATCCATCCCTATGCCTCTGGGCCAAGGGATACTGAATTTTAGCTGAGTGACTAAGAGCAAGGTTGATGAAGCCAAACTACCCAGGTTCAAATCCTGACTCTGCCAACCTGGCTTTTCGGCTTTGTTACATTAAGCAAGTGACTTCACTGTCTTCAGCATCCTCACCTATAAATGGGGAACAGAGTTTCTTCAAAGGGTTTTTGAGGATGAAAGGAATAGAATGTTGTTAAAATTAATAATTCTAGCAACCACTATTGATGAAGCTCCTATTCCACTCCAGTTACCATTGAAAGACATGGAAATGGCTACGTCCTTCGTGGAATTTAGAGCATTTTCTAACACTAGGAGCCCTGACACATTGAAAGGGTGTGAAATCAATGTAATAAAGCATGCCCAGATGTTGTTTTAAATGAAGTAGGATAGGATTTTACAAAATAAGTTTATAAAACACTTTTCAGTTATGTATGTTTTTATATGTGTGCGTGGCCTGGATCTTGATGTGAAATGGATTGCTTGAGTAGAAGTAAAGATAAGCAGTTAAACACTAACCTCCGTACAGCACGTGCGATAAGTGCAGTGAGTGTCACGGAAGGTTGGGAAGGTCACCTGACCCCTCCGGCGGGTATAGAGAATCTGGGGAGCCTTCCAAGAGAAAGTGACATTTCACCTGAAACTTAAAAGATGAACAGAAATTTTTCAAAAGAAGTTGGGGAAGGGGGGTGAAGAAGCAGTTTCTTTAAGAGGAATGAGGAATCCCAGTTGGGGGGCAGAGGGTAGGTAATGAAACCTGAGAGAGACTTGCTCAAATTTGCATTTGAGAAAGGCCACTCTGACTGCTAGAGGAGAATGGGCAGGGCAAAGATTGTTGGGAGACTGTTCAGTAATTTCAAGAAACAGGGGTGAGACCAGGGTTGGGGCAGTGGGTACGTAAGAGGGAAAGGACTTGGTGATTGATGGAGGTGATTGATGCTGATGGGGGATGGCTCTCACTTTGCTCATGTCTCTGGTGCTTCATTTACATTGAAGGGGACAAATCTAGGTCTATAAGCTCCCCGCCCCTAACTTGAGGAGACTTTGTGTAAACAGGAAGACAGGACCTTTCAATCACTTTGCAAATCATCTCTCCATCCCGCTGGACATATCTGCAGGCTGTTGCTGGCCTAGGAGTTGGCTGGCCTTCCTGTCCCAAAGTTCTTGGCAGGCGATGGAAAGCTGGGAACAGAATGGAGAGGGGGCTAGCCAGGCACCTTACATGAAGAGAAAAGAAGAAAGGAAACATGGTAGTTTCCCATCTGATCCAGAATATCTGGTAAAAAAAAAAATGATTTAAAAGAACAGATATTTCAAAGATGTTCATAGTTGGCTTCAACAAGCTTTGTGTTTTTGGCAGAGAGTTTACCTTGCCAAATGTTTTCTTAAGGCCTTATTTTGCATTCCCCCAAACACAAACCATCTGGGCAGCAGGGGGATGAGCTGGAGCCCAGGAGGGAGACTGGGAGAATGACTGAGGAGGTCCCAATGTCTGAAAATGGCACGGGGGCCACAAGTCTCTCTTATTGCCACAGTTAATCAATACTTATCTGTCTACCTGCGCCCTGCCCCCGAGCGGGAAGCTTTTTCTGACCTAAGCCTTGCCCAGTGACATGGTGACTGGTTCCCAACACACAATGCTATCCGCATCTCTGAGCAGGCACAGACCCACCTCCATCCCACAGCGGGCAGCCAGCTGACCCCGGGCTCTGCAGCAAACCATATTTGGAGCACCAGGCAGGCTCTCTGCAGATCAGACCGTAAAAGACATTCTAAGTTATAATCGGCCCTGTAAAGAGCTCCCGAACACAAGGCTCCTTTTCCGGTTATTCATAAGATAGCTGTCTCCAGAAAAGTCTGAAGATTAGCTTATCTTCCCAGGCTCAGGCCTACCGAGGAGAGGGAAAGAGCCTCACTTAAACACAGGGTCTCTGCACCCAATCCCCATTAAGACCCTGAGGAAATGGCAGCCACTCCCGACTGAAGAATCCTAAGCTTGCCCCTGGCCCTCTGCCTGGTACAGGGGCTGTGCCAAGCAGGGGCAGTGGCCTGGTTCAGGCTACAAGTCACTCGGTCTAATAAGCAGCAGGACCAAATCTGGAAGTTTAAGGAAACTGGTTTTCCCTCAACCCCTTGTAAAATTAAGTGCTGTTTCTCTTTTTAAGCCCCACTGCCATAAAACTGTAAGATATTTAAAGTATACACCATGGTGACTTGTATGTCCGTGTAACTGTGAACGGATTCCCTCCATCTAGTTGAGAACCCCGGCATAGGGTTCTTGGAGTCAGTTTCCCCCAAAAAGTGAAAGAAGAAAACCATCAAATGTGCCAGAAGCATGTCACTGGATCTCCTCTTCTTCCCCTCCTTTAAGGTCTCTTTGATTGGAGGTGCCCAAAGGGGGCTTGGGAGGCTCAGTCCCATCTCACACTGCCGCCAGTATTCCCCGTACACACACCCCTCAGAGGTCGTCATCCTCAGCATGCAGCCTGGAGGGAAGCAAACTGAGCTAAAGCAACAGGTCCCACCCACAGTCTGAACTTGGAGGGGGTGGGGGGTGATGGCTAGGCGACTGGAGGAGCTAGGCGGTGGAGAGGAAGCGTGTGGGAAGGTGGGAGGGAAATGATGGTGCATGACCACCGCTCCCACGTCACTCGGGCTCCCACATGGGCTTGTGTATGTGCGCGAGTGGGGGAGGGAGGTCCTTCGCGGGGTCACTCGGGGACTTCCGCGTGGGTTGGGAAGCATCGAGCCCGCGCTTTGGGGTCTCCGGAGGCTCGGGCGGGGGAATCAGTCCCCCCAGAGAGCTCGGGACGCGCCCAGGAAACGCGAGAGTGTCTGGGGGTTAAAATTCACCACCCTTTCCAGGGCGCCGCCCCTCCTATTGAGCCGGGTCTGGGCCCCTCAGACCCCGCGCCTCCTTCCTTCGGCCTTTCCCCGGCCTCTCCAACCCTCTATCTCCACCCGGCCTCCCGCTCGTCTGCAGCCGTGAAAACCGGGAGAGCGGACTGCGCCCCGCCCGGCATCCTCTGGGCATGCTCGGTCGGCGGGACCGGCTCGCCGCCGGGAGGGCGCGTCCTTCCTCCCAGGGCGGCGGCGCCGGCGCCTGCGGGGACTGCGGCCGCGCCCCGCCCGCACACCTTAGGGGGCCGGTGGGAGCCGCCGGGTTCAGCCGGAGCCCCGAGCATCCACCTACCCCGAGCCTTCCGGCGAGCGGAGGAGGGGCCAGCCGGGGAGGCGGGGGGGGCGCGGAGGCGGGAGCCAGACCTCCGAGCTGCCCGCGGCTCCTTAGAAAGTAAAGCTCAGCCGGAGAGCGGAGTCAGCTCCCCACCGCCCATCGGGGCGGGGCGGGGCGGGGCGGGCGGGGCGCGGTGGGAGGTGGTCTCCGCCGGGAGGGCGAGGTGCGAATTTAGTATCCGCCCACCTCCTTCTCAGTCCCCACCCGCCGGGAATGTTAATTCCCTGGGAAAGAAAGTGTCTGGTTCCCCGAGAATCCTGGGGGCGGGGTGCCGGGGCGCGTCTGGCGCAACATGGTTAACGCCAAGTCCACGCGCGCCCCGCGGGCCCTCTCCAGGAAAGAGTGCGCGCCGGTGGCCGGGCACCCCCTTCGCCGATCTGAGGACTAGTTACCCGGAGGAAGTCTGGCGGTGTCAGGGGAGGGATGCCGCAGGCTGGTGCCGGCTCCCGCTCCCGGGCCTCGGGCGGAGCGCACCTCCCGCCAGACGGGCGCAGCGCGCTGGGCCGGGGCGTCTGCGGCGGGCGGCGGGCGGCCGGAGCGCGCTCGACCCGGCAGCTCACTCTCTCTGCCTCCTCCTCCCCCCAGGATTACCGAGAGGATGGGATGGATCTAGGCAGTGACGCCGGCGGCAGCAGCAGCAGCAGCAGCAGCAGCCGCGCCAGTTCGCAGTCCAACTCCGCCAAAGTGACCCCTTGCTCCGAGTGCAAATCCTCGTCGTCGCCGGGGGGGCAGCCTGGACTTGGTGTCTGCCCTGGAGGACTATGAGGAGCCCTTCCCGGGTTACCAGAAGAAGGTGATTGATGAGTGGGCGCCGGAGGAGGACGGGGAGGAGGAGGACGAGGAGGACGAGCGCGACGGACGAGGGTACCGGGATGACCGCTGTCCCGCTCGGGGGCTGGGGGACGTGAGCGCCAGGACCCGCAGCGGCGGCGGCAGCGGCAGCGGCGGAGGCGGCGGCGGCGGGGGTAAAGGAGCCACCACCGCCATGCCGCCCCCCCTGCCCAACGGCAACCTGCACCCGCACGACCCCCAGGACCTCAGGCACAATGGCAACGTGGTGCTGCCCGGCTGGCCCAGCGCATCTCGAGTCCCCCGCCGGGCGGTCCAGAAGCCCCAATTGGCCGGGGGCCTGCGCGACAGCCGGGGCCCGGCGGCGGGGGGCCTCTGCCTTCAGCCCACGGACTGCGGAACGTGCGTCCCCGAGGAGCCCCCGATGCCCCCGATGGACTGGGAGGCGCTGGAGAAGCACCTGGCGGGGCTGCAGTTCCGGGAGCAGGAGGTGCGGAACCAGGGCCCGGGGAGGACCAACTCAACCTCAGTAAGTTGGCCGGGGTGCGTGCCCACGCGCGCACACACACACACACACCCCACCCGCGGACACAGCCCCGCACGCGCCTCCCGCCAGCCTGCGGCCCCATTCATCCTTCCCCGGGGCTGGGGGCCGGGCGGGATTGCTTGCCTCCCCCCTGCTCCCTGGGGGGTACGGCGGGCTCGGTCTGCGAGCTGTTTGGGTTTGCCGGCTGGGCGGGGAGTGGAGGGAGGGGCAGCCAGAGAGCAGCGGAAAGTCGGGTTAGTAGAACCGGCGACTCATTTTAATGGAATTACTTAGGGAGACGAGGTTGTGAGTCACTTGTCTGAAAATAGATCCGGGGAGACTTGGGCTCCGCAGCCGGTGCCTGCGGGTGATGTCTGAAGTCGTGATAGTCGTGGCTTTGTCAGCCGTGGTGGGTCTCCCTGCGTGGCGCCTGAGGTCTCGCCCATAAGGCAGGCTGTCCCTGTGCTCACGCACACACTCGCCTGCCCACGCCTCTGGTCTGGCCGCGCGGGCGGTTCCATCTCGCGTTTAAGCGGATGCTCCAGGCTTTGAAAGGGTGGCCGCCCTCCTCTCAGACTCGTCCTTTCTGAAACCCGGCCTATTGTTGACCCGGGGAGGCGGGTGAATTGATCTGCTGCTAGGATGTGGGAGGCGTTGGAGCCTCTGTCTCCAGACTCCGATGAATTCTCTCCTTGCTTTTAATAAGGAGCCTCTTGCACTTCCTCACTGGAGGTCACTGCCTCCAAGCTGGGAATCCAGAGGGAGGGGTGCTGGAGTGGGGCAGGGGGAGGGAGGGAGGGCAGGAGTGCTGTATCTGTAAGAAGCTCTGATAGGTTTGGACTTGTCTCAACATCTTTTGTGCCCCGGAGAAGGGAGCAGATACAATGATGTAAAAGAAAGCGTCATGAATGTAACTCCCCTATTCATCACCCTTCGGAGATGCAGCAACAGTTGTAATTTGAAATCGTTAATGATGTCCCTCAGTGGGGCTGAAGGGCACTGTTGAAATGAGCTGCTCTCTGTGCGTGGCAGCTGTGTGGCAGTGTGGGAAAAGTGCTGGCTTGTAGGTGTAATTTTCCGGCTCCAGGGCCCTGGGGCTACTGGAAATTGGGTGCGTGCACTTCTGACTTCAGGGGTGAGGATGGTAACTGCGTTTCACGGAGAAATTGGCACGGTTTCCATCAGAGAGAGCCCTTAGCTGACAGAGCCCACTGGTTAGTGTCCCTGGAGAAATTACCTATTAAATTAACACGCTCGATGTAATCCCAGGTTTACCCGGGCCACTAGCAGGTGTGGAATCTTTCTATTCCAGCCGCTGTAGCTCCTTGTACCTTGTAATAGAAAATAGCCTTTTCCTGCTTAGTGCTTGAGAAAAAAAATACCTCATTAAGCTCTCTGGACTTAATGACTTGAAGATAAATAAGTTTTCTTTAGTATTGTGTGACGTTCATATAATCCGGGAGAATGGGATAACCGGGTAGACGCGTGAAGTTAGGGTTTGATGGTGACAATGAGCTCCATTATTCAAAAGTTATTAGACGACGTGTTATTGAGCACCCCTTGTGTTATGTACTAAGTTTGAAGTATGATTCTCAGTGCTACCGTCGTGGAACCCGGATTGTGGTGAGGGGAGGCAGCCAGTCCTCTGGGCACTTACAATTTAATGGCTTGTTGACAGCTTTCCCTGTGCCAACACACACACACACACACACACACACACACGCACGCACCTTCTCTTGTTTTTGTGCAGACTTTGTGAATCTTTCCTTCTTAGGCAATCTTGCAAGCCAAAGGTTATGCCTCACCTAGAGAACAGTTTGCGTATTGGGGTTCCTCTCCTCCCCCCAACCCTCCTGAAAAATGTCCCTTCTGGGCTTTTCCTCCACAAGTCACAGAGAAATTTGGGTTCCGTTGCTTTCAAGCAAGTATGGGCACAGAAATAAAGGGGAGGAGAGGTGGCCTTTGAGGTTGTTCAGTATTGAAATTTTCCATGTTTTTGTTTGTCTTTGAACAAAATTACTAGCTAATGTGAGTTTAGCATAGTGGTTTTCAAAGTTTGAATTACCTTTGAAATCGCCTTATCACTTAAGGAAAATGAAATACAATAGAATGCATGATAATGCCTTGCTCACGGTTAGCATGGCTTTTTAAAACTTTCATTTTTATGTATAAACTGGGTCACAGTGTCGGCTTTCTTTCTTACTATGCATCATCACTATCATAACACTGATTTAAATCCTGTTTACTTCTTCCTGGAAGAAGTGGGGAAATTTGTAACCACTAGGATGGACACTTAGAAATAATGAGGGAGTTAGGTAGAAGAGAAAGCCCGTCGTGAGGGGGTTGTTCTAATAAATGATATGTTGGCTACTCTTTAAGAAGTTGTGTGTAAATAGAATTTCTCTGTATTACTGGGCGGAGGGGATATACATGAGAAAGAGAGTGTAGGTTTCTTTTCGCCTGTGAAGAGAACCACATAAGCTTAATGTCCATTCTCTTTTGGAATAGGGTGGCTGGTTCCTTCTCATTCCCAACTCTGTTCAACTCTGACCTTCTCAGAGCTGCTCTCCCTGACCACGCTCCGTAAGGCACTCCACCCCCACTCCACTCCGGCACGCCTGGTGTATTTTCTTAGAGCTTATCACTAGCTGACATTACCTTATCTAGTTCTTCATTTTTAGTCTCTCTGGAGTCCATTGGAGTGCAGGGGTCTTGCTTGTCTGCGACAGTGCCTGGGATATAGTACGCTCTGAAAGATCCCATGAATGAATGAATGAATGAATGAAGGAAGGAAGGACTTACCAGTATATGAACCACACACCACAGAGCTAAACCTCCCCTCTCATTTTACAATTGAAAAAAAAAAAAATGAGGCCCTTGGAGAAACCACTAAATAACCCTGGGCCTCAGTTTTCTCCAGTGTGTCTATGCTCAAGGGCAACTGCCACACAGTTAGGAGTAAAGAAGGTTACTGAGTGTTGGTGCTTTTGATGTCAGATTTAGAACCAGGGAGGCGACTTTACTATAAGGGAGTTGGGCTCCCAAATGGTTGTATTCATCCTAAATTCTCATCTCCCTGCCTGCTCTGACCCTGGTGGACTGGCTTGGATAATACTGAGGGAGAACAAGAGTTTCTCTTACTCCTGCTTCTCCACGACCTCAATTTGTCACAGAATCACTCCCTCCTAACTCAAGAGGCTTCTGCACACATCACCATGTGCTGTGGGAGTGCCCAGTGCCTCAGTGGACTGCTTTTCTTAAATTGAGTACAGTTTCTCTTTTCTCTCATTGATCTTTCCATGCCGTTTTCTCTCTTTCAGGGTCTGTGGTCCTCCATGTTTCAGGTGTTCTGTCTCTAGAAACTCACATTTTTCTCCTTTGGATTCTTCTTCTTCTTCTTCTTCTTCTTCTTCTTCTTCTTCTTCTTCTTCTTCTTCTTCCTTCCTCTTCCTCCTCCTCCTCCTCTTCCTCCTCCTCCTCCTCCTCTTCCTCCTCCTCCTCCTTCTCTTCCTCCTCCCTTCTTCTTCCTTCTTCTCCTTCTCTTAATATAGCTCTATTCAGGTCAAATTGACATATAATCAACTGCACATATTTGAAGTGTACAATCTGATGAGTTTTGACTTATGTGTACACCTGTGAAGCCATCACTAAAGTCAAGATAATGAACATATTTCTCACCTCCAAAAGTATCCTTATGCCCCTTTGTAATTCCCCCAGTCCTGACTCTTGGCAGCCACTGGTCTCATTTCTATCACTATAGATTAGCTTGCATTTTCTAAAGTGAATGTAAGTGGAATCATATAATACATACTCAGTTTTCATTGGGCTTCTTTCACTCAGCATATAATTGTTTTATGATTCATCCGTATTACTGTGTATGTTTATGGCTCACTGTTTTCTGTTGTTAGGTAGTGCTCCGTTTTATGGATATAGCCTATTCCTCTGTTGATGGTCTTTTGAGTTGTTTCTAGTTTTTGACTATTACAAATAAAAGTGCTTTGAACATTCACGTACAAGTCTTTGTAGAGACATAACCCTTCATTTCTCATGGGTAAATATCTGAGAGTAGAATGGCTGGGTAATGTGGTAGGTGTGTATCTAACTGTTTAAGAAGTTGCCTGTTTTCCAAAGAAGTTGCACCATTTTATGTTGTCATTGCCATGATTCTGAATACAGTCACTCTAACCTTGTCTTTCTCTCCCCCTGGTTGCTGTATTCCATCTGGGTCCTTGGGCCCTGCAGGACGTAGCTTTTCAGGTGACTAGAGTGACTGCCATCATCTCTCTTAAAACAATGAGCAAGCACCCAGACCACATCTTACATTCAACCCAAGTCATTTTACCTATTGTTCAAAAAGTAAAGGACTCATTTTTTAAATTAGAGAAGAGTTCTATTGTAAACCTGACCAACACGTTTTAATTCCAGTTTTATTATATTTTAGTGTCAGCGACAGGTGCATTTCCCTCTATTAATGAGAAGATAAGAAAAAATTTAATCAACATGTTAATTGAAAACAAATTCTCCTGATGAAGTTATTTCCAAAGTACTTGAAAATAATTTGTCTTTTTATTTGTTTGTACTATTAACTAGTAGCAAACTTTAAATTACCTACATTTCTTCCTGGAAGAGTACTAATTACAGTTATTTTCAGTGTATTATTCTGTGAGAATCACAGCCCAGTTACTCCTTCCCCATCAATGACACCACAAAAGAAGCTTGAATGGCTAAGTATTTGTTTCCTGTTACTTGAGCTATATTTAAATTACATGAGTTCCCATTTTTATAGACTGAGTTAAGAGGCCTTTATTACTTCTACAAAATATAGTAAAGTTTATAACTTTAATAAGTGATGTGATTCGGCAGCCTGGGACACAGCAGTGAAAGCATTCTGTGTGGTGTGCAGTTAACACTTATTTCTGTTGCCTAGAGAGCATTACATGACTGGTAAAGCCATTTTGATTTTTTAACCATGACCAGAAATTACCAGGCCTAAGTGTATTGTGTGCTTTGACCTTTTTCCTTGAAATGTTGAGTGCCATCTTTGCTTGCTTTTTGTTTAAGATCCACAAAGGCTGCTTTTGCCATTCAGATGTACTCAAGACTTTAAAGAAATATGATTGGGTTTAAAAAATAGGTTACAGGTGAACCACAGTTCTGGGGCTATGGCGGAACAGCCTTTGGAAATGTTGTAGTTAGATTCAATTAAATCTTTGGCTACCAATTGGCATACCCATAGTGGTCCTTTAACACATCTTAAGGAAAGTTTTCAGGGTGCATATCTGGAAAATGATATTCTCATCACATATTCTCTGAGTCCTTTGAACATCTCACCACTGACACCTTTCACCTTCCTCCTTGCTTTCTGGCTCTGCCTGCATTTGTAACTCCTGGGCCTTTGACCTGGCACATCCTTTTTACCCTGGGGAATTCCTAGCATGAGCCGTTTGCTAAGTCGAAGGTCCAGGCGTTGCTGATGCTGTCCGCCACAGCACCTGACACTTTTTAAAAATATATTTTATTGGCTTTTTACAGAGAGGAAGGGAGAGGGATAGAGAGTTAGAAACATTGATGAGAGAAACATCAATCAGCTGCCTCCTGCACACTCCCTACTGGGGATGTGCCCGCAATCAGGGTACATGCCCTTGACCGTAATCGAACCTGGGACCTTTCAGTCCGCAGGCCAAAGCTCTATCCACCGAGCCAAACTAGTTAACACCTGGCATTTGCTACTCCAAGGACTGCTCTGATGCCCTCTTTGGGGAAAGTTTTATCTGATCATTGCAGCCTGAACAACCTTTTCTGAACTTGTGTTCCATTGTGTATCACTTCTTCATACTTAGGTTTTTAAAAGGCTTCCAAGTGTTGGGTATTTTTATGTTCATTATCACATTTGCTCCTCATGGTATCTGGAAATGGAACAAAACATTTCCATTTTAGAGATGAAAAAACCGAGGCCCAGTGAGGTGCAGGGATTTGCCTGAAGTCTCATGCCGGGCAAGACTTAACGCTAAACCTGTCAACTTCTGGCTCTGGTTCCAGGCTCTTTCAGTGGCATTGTCTTATATTCTTGGCCTCTTATCTACCCTCTTCTCCATAAAGACATACATAATATAGGCTCAGGTATTCACTGGGGAATAGACATCTGATGAATACCTGGTTGGTTAACCTATTTTATAACACCCGTTAGTTTTAAAATTTACTAGAAGCTGCTACACTCTGAAATGTCTTATTAGCGCTAATAGTAATTCTAGGTCCTTTTAAAAAAAAAAAAAACGCATCTGTAACGTTACATTTGCATTTTAAAACATAAAATTGTTTTTGCTCCTGGACCTTTGCCCCTGAAGACATGAATGGTTTTGTTTTCTTACTTTTGAAATTCAGTCCTAAGTATTTTAACAAAAAGGGCTTTTGCAAAAGCTTTTCTTTAGCTGCTTTATTCCCCTTGAGCTGTTAGATAGATACTGCTTTATGACGCTTTATACTGCCAGTGGCTGGGAGATGATTTTGCACACAACTTCTGTAGAAATTCAAGAGTCAATTATGAAACTGAGCATTTTTAGTAGTAAAGTAATAGGATTTTAAAGATAGGAAGGTCATCTCATCCAAACCTCCCCACCATCTTCAAAGGAGGAAACTTCACCCAATGCTCTCCACCCTGGCCTGGCTCAGCCTCATGTCCCCTGGCCTACTAATCCCACTTTTCATGAGCTTGCTCCTCTTCAGCTAACACCACATTTCTTAAAATAAGTATTTCAAACCTTAATTGGTAGGACAGATCCAGTCTCATTTAAGATTTTCAAATGTTAGAAGTGCCTTCTAATTTTTATCACTTTGTAGAACAGTATTCAGTGTGTTGTTTCCTGTTTTCTTTTTTAAGCCCATGTTGTCCGACATTTGTAAACTTGCTCTCTCCCATTCAGACTTCAGCCCATCACTGTATGTATCTCCACCAACAGAACAGTGCTCTCCCTGGGATGGCAGATTTTCTTTCTGCCTTTGCTCCTTTCCCATCTGTGAACACCTTTTTCTGGCTGTCCATCCTGCTTTCTAGATCCGGGCAACGCATAGCCCTCTCTTGACACGGGGCCAAGGGATGACCAGCGAGCCTGGCTCTTGAGAACTTTACAAGGAGCCACCTGAATTGAAGGAGGCAGAGAAGGCAGCAGCGAGGGTTCAGGTACCTCATTGCATATCACTTCCATTTACAAAGTCTGTCTGTCCATTGACTGTCTGGGCCATGCGGGGGGGGGGGGGGGGGGGTGGGGGGGCGCTGGATTCAGAAAGATAGAGGAAAGATCTCCCTTTTGTTCACCCTGAAGTGGAAACATAGCTAGATAGAATTGCAAGTAGATGTTGTATTAGAAGCCCCCAAAAGGGAAACTAACAAAACCAAGAAGACTAGAAAGATGAGAAAGGTGTTTTGTGGAGTTTAGAAAGAGTCTCCATCAGAACCCCTGGCTTCATTAGTATCTGAGTGAGAACAAAAAGCAGAAAATGGGTGTCAGGAAAGCATGATATTTTGGGTTCCCTGATTGATGTTTCTGAGTTTCCCAGGTGAACCTGCAGAGCTAGGCCATCGCCAGTTCTTCTGGTCATGCCCAGGACAGCTGTAGCTATCACTCTCCTCTTCAGATCTGTGAGGGCCCTCACTGTTCCAGATGCACTTCGTTTGTTTCCTTCGTTTTGTTTCCTACTCTTGTGAATAATGTTGTTATTTCCCTTAGATATTTGTTAAATAATTATCTCAAGCATGTTCTGTCACAACCTTGATCACTTGCCTTTCTCTGTTTTCATTCATGCATAAATTCAACCTAATTTTATTCTTGCCACTGGACCTATTTTTCAGTATTTGTTGTGTGATTTTAGGCTATTCCCATTTTGTCCTACTTTTGTAGCATTTTCTATAGAACTCAAAAGGTGGTGGTTTAGGTGAGGAAATTCCCAGGTGATCGGAATGAACTTGATTAGTGTTTGTTTGGCCCAAGGATGACGCTTTCCAAAAGTACTTGTACAATATTTTTAGTTACGTCTAACTGACATGAGGTTGCATTAAAGCAAAACTTACTGGAAGCTGAAAGAGTGATCTATTTTCTTTAGTCTGTTTTGTATATCTGATTTCCTAATAATTGCCACTTATATCTGTTCATTTTACAGATACCCCTACAACTCCCACCAAATATTTTATATTTATTTGTAGTTGAATGTCCTTTTTTCGGTCTATCCATCATTGGCAATATCATGTTCTTTATCCCCCCTTCCATTTCATATTCTCTCCTTAGTATTTATGACTCATGAAAGTGATTGTGAATCTTTCTTCCTTGGAATATTCGCATAGTATACCGAAAAAAGAAAAAGCTTTCATTTTTATGGGTTACAAGAAGCAATGCATTAGCGGGCAGCTGATTTCTACAAATTCATCAATTCCAGCAGTTTTATTATCCAAGTCTTAATAGAAATGATTGATCCTTCAGAACTCTTCCTTGTAGAAATACACATCTGAGTTATTCATGGACTTGTGTGTGTGTTTTTAAGTCTTACTAAAAGCTTCTAACCAGAAAGTGTGTGGGGTTGGGCTTTTGCAGGTGATTCTCCATTTGGCAGGTGGAGGAGCTAGTTTTCAGGGTGCATGAGGGAGGGCAGCGGACAGAGCACAGCTCCACAGCCCCACAGCCAGGCCTCTAAGCAGCCAGTTGTCTGTTAGCACCTCCTCTGGCCCGCTGACCCCATCCTGTTATCTCCTCAGGAGCACATACCCCTTGCATCCTCCTTTAGGATTCCCTCTTCCCCACCCAGCTGTGGTCCTCAGCCTGCCTCAGTTTCCCCTTCTACTCCTGTGTGCACAGAAAACCAATTCAAAGTCTGTGAGAAAGTGATTCATTAGTACCAGATACCTCTCTCTAGTGGCAAAGGCTCCTTGCTGGGCTGCCTCATGGACTTTGTGGAGAGAGACAGAGAGCTGAAGACAGGCACTCTCCCTGGCCAGCTGGCTGTGGCCAGGGTCCGCTTGCCCACAAGCAGATTGTGGGCATGCCCAGAGCTAAACAACAGGTAAGTTGTGGCAGCTACTAGTCTAGTGTAACTTGATTCTTGCTTCCTTCTTGGTTTGCCATATAGGGAAAGAACTCTGCTGTCTAAAACAGTTTAAAGGGAATGAGGTAATTTCCTCATCATTCCTAAGATTTCAGCCATGTTATAAATTTAGATCTGAGGTTAGAGCATTAAAACGTAAAAACAAAACCAAAAAAGCTGCTGTGTTATGAAATGCTATAGCATTTTTAAGGTCAAGTCCAGTGGCATAATAGCTTGTAGCCCCTATTCCCCTCCAGAAAAAGATTAGAATTAAACTTATTTCCAAAATAAGAAAGGCCTAGCCCTGTGGGAACCTGGCACAGTGTCTTAGAAAAGAACTCAAAGGCTAATCTCCAATCCTATAAAAAGAACATGTTTTCAAATAGTTTCAAAACCAATTGAGCCTTCTGTTTTTCTCCTCATGGCACCAGGAGCTAAAAATTATGCCACTTATGAAAATTACATTTTTTTCTTTGTGAATGTCACACGATTTGGGGTCCATTTTGACCTGATCTGACATTGTATTAGTCTTAAATGTTCTGGGTTTTTTTTTTTTCCACTGTAAAATTGGTTCTGTAAGGAGTAAGAGAGAAGACCACTGGGATTTTATTTTTGAATACTTAAATTATGTAACCAGTGATCTCCTGTTAGAGTAGTTATCCAGCCTACAGTAACTCCACAGTCTGACCCAAACAGCCCTTAAAGTAAGATCTCATTCTAGAAGAACAATGTTAGGTTGCAGCAATTTGAAAACTTTTTGAATACCTATTCTACTGTGGTACGGTGGTTTCAGTATTAGATTTATTGTTCTTGGATTTCGTATGGAAATGCTCAGCAAAGTACTAACACATGAGTGAGACCCCAGGGCACTGGAAGGATTTCCATTTTAGTTAAAACTGTCTTTTACTGATAAACAATGACCCTGGGAGTCAGAATATTAGAGCTGGAAGGGTGGCAAGGATGGCAAAGCCAGGTGCATGCAGAGGCCACGTAGGTAACCAATGAGAGCAGTGAGCCCCATGGGAGGAAGATTGTGGGGACCTGGACGATGGGTCCCAGGGATGAAGGGATGTTCTTCCATCCCGCCATGTCTGAATATCATCACAGCCCTCTGATATGTCGGGAGAAGCCAAGACCCAGGCCAGGATTTGATGAGAAATATCTTCAGTATGAAATTTTGGCAACTAACTTTAAAGAAACACATAATTTGGGAGCTAACAAACAGATCTGTGGTGCAAGATATGGCCTCTGGGCTCCTAGCTTCTAATCCCACACCCAACCCAATCTACTCATTTCACAGAGAGAACCCTGAGACCCAAAGGGTTGAATGACTTCATTGAAGTGGGGGTGAGGGGAGGTAGAGCCAGGTGGGGGTGGCCTGATGAGAATCTGGTGAAATTTAAAAATAAGAGATGTTAGGGAAGAAAACTCCTGAAGGAATGTTCATATTCACTGACACCAGAGTAGCTTCCTCCCTCCTTTCAAGTGCTAAAATAATTTGAAACAATAACATCCTGGGAGGGAAATAAGTACTACCTTATACAATGTACTCTTATTTCACTTAATTCTTGTTTACATCACATTTCTCAGAATTTACTTATTCATCTTCAAAGCAGTTCAAAAATTGAGTTGTTATTTGGATTCAAAGAAATATCTCAACACTTGTTTTTTATTACTTATGAATAATGAAAAGAAACTGGTTTCTTAATCATAAATACACACACACGTGCACTGTATGCTGTGTGGCCTCAGTTCTTTTATATGCTAAAAACTCACCTAAAAACATTTTACTTCCAAGGGGAGGTATGTGTGTGTGTGGGGGGGGGGGGGGGGTTTGATAAAATTTCTTATTATATGGCATCCAATGAAACTTCAGAATTGCTGAATCATATTGAGATTTTATTTAATTGCTGTTGTTACTACATTAATATTGAGTGGGCCTGTTGAAAGTATAGAGGTTGGGAAGTTATATTTTTTTCCTCTTGAAAATTACTGACCCTAAGTTCAAAGTCAGCATTGAGTTCAAACAAACAAGACAAGTTTGGTGTGGGGGTTTTTCACTTTAAAAAAAAAAAAAAAAAGGTAGGGAACATTATTTACTTTTAAAACACACTTTATATTAGAATAACTTTAGATTTACCCAGAAGTTGCAAATACATTACAGAGTTTCCAAATATCATTTACCAGCTTCCCCTAATGTTAACATCTCTTCTAACTGTGGTACATTTGTCAAAACCAAGTAATGAATATTGGCACAATGCTAGTAGCATTACCTAAACTACATGTTTTATTTGGATTTATATGAGCTTTTAAAATTAAAATGGTTGTATTAAAACTATAGGTAATAAGTAATGTATCCTCTTACACTGTGGCTTGAAGAGGAAGGGGAGGGTTTCTATGTATTCTCTATCACGTTCCCACAATGTCATGTAAGCAAATGTAAAATGTAAGCAAAATTTCCACTAGTGAGTTTGCTTTATAAATGCATTTGCATTTTGAAGACCAGTCTCCTTGTCCCTTTTCAATCAGATTGCATCCCTTCGTCCCTCCTATGTGGAAAGTGCAGCTGCCTCTGTGGGGAAAGTGGTTTTAAAAAGGGGCAGAAGAGCCCTGGCCTGTGTGGGTCAGTGGTTGAGTGTTGTCCCATATACTGAGAGGTCACTCATTGGATTCCTGGTCAGGGCATAAGCTGTGGTTGTGGACTCTATCCCCAGTAGGGGGTGTGCAGGAGGCAGCCAGTGGATGTTTCTCTCATCTCATTAATACTTCTCCCTCTCCCTTCCTCTCTCTCTCTAAAAAGAAAAAAAAAAATATATATATATATATATATATATATTTAGAAGGGAGGGGAAGGAAAGAGGAAGACTGAAAGGAAGGTACAACTCCTCTGCCAGAAAGACTGGAGTGTGGAGGTGCATTATGAACCCCCAACTATAGAAATAAACTACACATTTGCCCATTCTCTGCTTTCATGAATAGCCACAAGTTGTCATCAGACTTTGGAATGTTGTGTGTTTGCTTTTAAAATATTTTTATTGATTTTAGAGAGGGAAGGGGGGGGGGAGAGAGAGAGAGAGAGAGAGAGAAACATCAATGAGAGATAATCATTGATTGGCTGCCTCCTGCACGCCCCCTACTGGGAATTAAGCTGGCAACCCAGCCATATGTCCTTGACCAGAATCGAACGCTGCACCCTTCAGTCCATAGGCCGATGCTCTATCCATTGAGCCAAATCGGCTAAGGCTGTTGTTTGTTTTTTAACTAAGGAGTTTACTTCTTTCAAGTTAGGTTTCTAGGGGGATCACAAAGGCTCTGAGTCTATGGTATGAAAATTGCAACAGAAGGGAGTAATTTCTAGTTGACTAGAGAGAGCTGTCAGTGACCTAGGGACAGGTGGCTCACTTGGTTGGAGCATCGTTCCATGTACCAGAAGGTTGCAGTTTGATCCTAGGTCAGGGTGGGTGCAGCAGACCAACCAATGGATTTCTCTCTCTCTCTCTCTCTCTCTCTCTCTCTCTCTCTCTCTCTCTCTCTCTCTCATTCTTTCTCTCATCCTCTCTTTCTAAAATCAGTAAATATATCCTCAGGTGAGGGTTTTTATAAAATGAGTGCTAAGTCATGAGGGACACATTTGGGAGATTTTATGGATTAGAAATTCTGAGGAAGGAAGTTTGAGCTTTTGCAGAAGAGGGAAAGGAAAGGGTACTGGCATGTCAGGACCTTCACTATTTGTTGACTGATTGAATGACCCAAATTGAAAAACCCAACTGCTAATGGAGACCAGAGACAGTTTTATCAGCAATGGGAGGATCTCTTCGTGACTTTGTGAATTTTTGGTGAATTTCCCAGTTATTCATCTCTGCCTTTGTGTGTAGCCTGGTTTGGCTGGCAGGATCAGTGATTTTCTCCTAAGGCTGGTTAAAATTTCCCAGAATTTCTTCACAAATTACATGTTCAACCAATGTATTGTGAACTATGATACTACTATCTAAATATTTCTTTCAAACAAACCCATATCATCATATTGAAAACTGTGCTTTCTTGACCAAAGTGTTTTTAAATATATATTTTTGTTGATTTCAGAGAGGAAGGGAAAGGGGGAAAGAGATAGAAATATCGTGATGAGAACCATTGATCGGCTGCCTCCTGCATGCCCGCCACTGGGGATGGAGCTTGCAACCTGGGCATGTGCCCTGACTGGGAATCGAACCATGACTTCCTGGTTCCTAGGTTTATGCTCAACCACTGAGCCACACCAGTTGTGCTAGATCAAAATGTTTTAAATAGCTGCTTCAATTCATGTAGTTTCTGGGTACTCCTTGGAGGCTGTGTTCAAGGACAGGACACATGGGCATCACTGACCGCTGAACTCTTAGGTTCTTTCTTCTCTGGTGGGTGCCCATGGGTTTTGCACCCAGTGTGAGTTACCTTCCTGATCTCCAGGTTCCTCCTAGGCATTATCTTTCCCCGCTGTGTGTGATTTGTGTGGGCGGGTAATTATAAGTAGCTGACTTGCTTTCTGGGAACCTCAGCCCTGGATTCTCCCTCCCCTGGCTCTGCTGTGGCTGGAGAGTCTCCCCCACCTCCATCCCCCCGTCTTTCCCCAGGACTTGGGAGTCTAGACCACTCACTGCAAGGCCCATGGGCAGTCGGGGGCCTGTCAGAACTCTGTGTCCCAAACTTTAAGGTTTCCCCTTGTTTCCAGTTGCTGCTCCATGTTCATCTCCAGTTGATTCTGTGAGTTTAAAGTCAGGGTTGGTTTTATTGCTTTCAAATCAGGAACCCTAACTGTTAACAGCAGGCACTCTCTTGATTTATGACTCAGGTTCAAACGTGACAGTTTTGGGGCCCGTATCACTATAAATAGAAGTCTAAGGTGTTTTGAGTCTTTCACAGAATCATTGAATATCAAAGGTGGGATGGACCCTAGAGCTGCTCTGCCAGTGCCTTTCATTCTACAGGAAGGGAATGAGCCTGCACAGAGGAAGAGCCTCCCAAGGTGTCGTAGGTAGAACATCCACACTGACATCCTACAGGGACACCTCATGCCCATCTGCTCAGTCATCTAGTCTCTACAGCCTCGCTCTGTCCCTCTGCCCCTAGAGCCCCAGTGTCCACTTACAGGGTGACTGGGCAGAACTAAGGGTGGCATCAGTGACCTTGGAAAGGATCAAAGCTAACGGGACCACATAGGGATCCAGTCTGGGGCTGGTGGCATTAATACCAAGATGGCAAAATACTGAGCTGAAATGTCAGCTTTTAGACACAGTCATGGGTTACCCCAGTGCCCTCTGATGACAATCCAGATGTGTTCTCTCATTTCAGCTGAGACTTTGTCTAAGAAAGTGGTGATTATCAGCAGTTTCAGGAATCTGACAGATCTAGCCTGAATAGTAGTACTAACCTCCTCATGATTATTGGGGGGAAAGCCACTAGTATTATGGGTGAATCTTGCAGTGTGTGTGTGTGTGTGTGTGTGTGTGTGTGTGTGTGTGTGTGTGTGTTGATTTCAGAGAGGAATGGGGAGGGAGAGAGAAAGATAGAAACATCAATGATGAGAGAGAATCATTGATCAGCTGCCTCCTGCACACCCCCTATTGGGGATCGAGCACATGTGCCCTGACCTGGAATCAAACTGCCACCTCCTGGTTCATAGGTCGATGCTCAACCCCTGAGCCACACCGGCTGGGCTGAATCTTGTGTTTTTCATGTGAATTAAAGATTGCCGTTCAACCATTCCTAATTCTGGAGGAACTGTATTACTATGTAAGCTATGTGTTGTGGATCTCCGAGTTTCTAAAGGGTAAAGTTTCTGAGTTCACTTTTGAGAAAGAGCTGTATTGGTAAATTGCTTACGTGAATGAAGCTTTTCAGCAAAATCACAAAAGTCCACAAAGTGATGTCTGCCAAGGATTTCCTTAATGTATGTCATTATTTTTGTTCATAGCTCTGTTGAGTCTGTAAGTACGTATTGAGTGCCTGCTGCATGAAGAATAGGGATGATCAGAGACGCACGTGGGGCTTCTCATGTCCCAGAGCCTCCTGCCCTCATGGAGCTTTCAGCCAAGTCCAAGAGCAGATAGAAGGCCCATGAGCACACATGTAGCAGGTGCTGCTGAAGGGCCATGATGCTGTGAGAAGTAAACCTGTTTTCATGGTTATAACAATAGCCGTTATTTATTGAGCCTACTTTCCCCTGACTGGGCCTAGCACACACAGTGGGTGAGGTGGATGCTCTTACTCCCATTTCACAGATGAGGAACCTGAAACTCATGGTGGGATCACAGAAATAGTGCTTTCCACTTTCAGTTAGAAACTACTACCCCAGATATTTGGAATTTAGCTCCTGGCTCAACAAAGATAACTGCTTATCTTTGCTAATATCTATGGCCATGTCTGAATATCTATAATCGCTTGATGTGTAATATCCATTTATACCCCATGCAGTTCTATTGGAGAATTTTTGGTAAATGGAAACTTTCCTTTAATTATTAGAAACTCACTTAAACATAACTATATGGCTTTAATTTTTCTCTCTCCTTCGAAGGCCCCCACCACCACCACTTCTGTGCTTACTTCTAATAGTCAAACCTGTTCAGTCTCTTAAGGCTTAGTCAGAAACTTACTTTACAAAAAGTTTTTTAAATTAAAATAATAAAATGTGCTAACTTTTATCAGTGATGCTAATTTTCATTGGTTTTAACAAAAGTACATATTTATCACTTCTACGTATATTTTTTCTTTTATCCAATAAACATTTATTGAGAACCTGCAAAAATGAAAAATGAAACAAGCCAACTCTCCCTACTTGCAGGGGTCCTGATGATCCCCTGGTTGAGTGGAGGCACAGAGATAAAATCATGCGTTCATTCTCTCTTGACACCCCCTTTCCTTGTACCCAGAGAATCAGCGTCCTGTGGGCAATGGCAACTTTGCAGGGGAAGAAGCTATTTGAATTCAGTCGTGAATTAATGTTAAATTTTTCAGGCTCCAGAAAGGAATCCCTGGACTTATGCTAGATTCTGATTGGTCTTATAATGACAACAAAATATAATTTTTTTAAAACCTTTCAGTGTCTGGATTCTGTGAAGCTGTTTCCCATTGAAGGGGAATGCTTTGGAGAGGCACTAGAAATGCCATTTTAAAATTAATCATGTTTACCTTGGTGGGGGAGAACAATTTTTTTCTTTGAAGACTAAAATAATGGTATTTTTGGTTAATTTTCATTTTATTTATTATACTGCAATAGCCATTGGAACAAAGCTGGTAGTTATTTTGTCAATTGTTCTCTTGCCATTTTATGCCTGTTTGGTCCTCAGTTACATGACCACTTAATGCTCAAAAATTGTTCCAAACAAAATGACAAGCTTGGATATTGAACAGGTGCATTTAACCTGAAATGATTCAATTCAAACTATGATGCTTTGATATTAGGATTTTTCTACTGAATTCAATTTCCATTGACTCCTATTTAAAAAAAAAAAAAAACAACAAGCAAAAGTACACAGGTAATATATGCACATTGTAGAAATGCAGATAAATAAAAAGGAAAACTTTCATCATACTTTGCAGTCTACCCTGTTAGATTTTCTCGGTACACGTTTTATATATACAAACACTTGTTCACCCTAATTACACTGTTTTGTAGTCTCCATTTAAGATTTTTAAACATTTAAATGGGGAACATCTTTCCATGTCAGATATTTCAGCAACATTAATGTGTGCACTGCATTTCATTGATGGATTTACTATAACTTGTTTAGCCTATTCATATTATTGGCCAGAGTAGTCTAACTAAATCTTTGTACATTTTTATTTTTCTTAGAAGAAATTTACAAATGTGTAAGGTGGAAGAGTGTATGTTATCATGGTGGCAACAAAGTTTGCCAGCAGTTTTTCTTAGTGCAGTTTCCATGCTTATCGCCACGGTCATTGTGATAGGCAAAACGTGATTTGTTTAAAGTTTTCTTTATTAATATCGTGTTTTGTGAATTACTTCCATTGAGATGCTTTTCTTGTTTCTTGCTAATTTTTAAGAATTCTTAATAGGTTGCTCTTAGTGACGTATTTTGCAGGTAAATTCCCCAGTTTGTAGTTTGCCTTTTAGTAGTACATTTTTTACATAAATAAAAAAATATTTTTATGTAAACATAAAAAAAATTTCTCAGGCTCCAAGAAATTCTTGAGTATTTTTGGTTTAAGGGAATTGGAGAGTCATGAGTTTTCCCGATCGGGTCTACTGGATGCCGTAGGCTGGGAATATGTTAACACAGAGGCCCACCAGCCTTTCCCCTAATGAGCTATTGGTGCTTTACCTGAAGCCTTAGAGCACTAACCCAGGATGGGGCACAGATGTTGAAATGCCAGGTTCTGGCAGGATGGGGGGCAGAAATCCAGGCACGGCAATGCCAGCCACTTCAGTACCCTTTCGGACTTCCTTTCGGAATCCTCTACACCCCTCAGACAAATCCAAGGAGGTTAGAGAAACGCCTTCCTTCCCCCATCCCTCTAGGTTATGATTGGACCAGAGGCCTAGGTTAGGAGCCAAAGGGTAATTACTCTGTCATTGCAGGACCGATGATGACTGGAACGAGCTGAGGTAAAGGGTAATTCTCTCCTCTCCCCACTCACAATGAAAAGCTGTTGAATGTCAAATATGGTTTACAGCTTTGGAGTGAATAATGTTTCCTGCCACACGTCATCCAGCTGAGCAAGTCCACACCTGCTCATCTGGATGTTGGTTAGTGTAAGGAATGAGAGAAGAACCGTGTACCTTTGCGCTGAGGCGTTTTCAGTGCTTCCTGCTCTGATCTGCTTTCCAGCCTCAAGTTCACCGCAGTCTTCCTTCCATTTTGACTCAGTGAGTCATGCCAGCGCCTTTCCTATGGAACACTGCAGATCTTGTTAAAATGGTGAGACCGTCTCCAGCTCAGGTGATCCGATTGGTAGGAGACCCATTTCCTACTCGAGAAATGCAAACTGTCCGGTGGGTGTCTCCCATCAGTTCCTACTGTTGTATTTTTTTAATATATTTTTATTGATTTCAGAGACCAAGGTAGAGGGATAGAAAGATAGAAACATCAATGATGAGAGAGAATCATTGGTCAGCTGCTTCCTGCACACCCCACAGCGGCAATCAAGCCTACAACCCAGCCAGGCATGTGCCCTGACCCGGAATCTAATCTAGATCTCCTGGTTCATAGGTCGATGCTCAACTACCGAGCAGCGCATGCTGACTGGGCAACTGCTATTTTCTTTCGGCTGATAGGTGGGTTGGAGAAATTACTTACAAGTCTTTAACAACAACAAAACTGTGAAGTAAACGTTTTGAAACAGTCAGAACACCAATTGGAATTTTCTCCTTAGCATGGCTACTTTGCTATGTAACCAAGAGAGTAACTAGGGCTGGAGATAATGAAATAGACAAGGTGTTTTGTTTTGTTTTTTCTCTAAACACCCTTCTCCATTAAAAAAAAAAAGAAAGAAAAGGCATTAGGGTGAACCCAAAGGTTTATAATAGTTTTTAAAAAATTACACTGATGTATTACTCCTTTTTTATACCTACCCATGATAATGCATTTAAAATTCTATGTCAGAACAGTTGTGTAACCTCTCAATTTGATAGCTTTTCTTAAAAAAAAAAAAAAAAAAGTAAGTGTACTCCCATGAATATAATGAAAGCTTTTCATTTTTTTAAGCCATGTTCTCGGGATATGGAATGTTTCCTGCTCCCTACATAACTGCACCGTGATTAAATATTGACAAAGAGCCAGGAGCTGACAGCCAGGGGCCTCACCCGGGTAAATGCTGAGGTGTAAGGCGGAATGTAAATACAGAGCCATCCCCGCCGGGCCATGGTCTTTTGTTGGGAAGTAGGATTGCACAAGACCTGAGTTGTCCATGAGCTGTCAGACTTGAGGGCTACAATAGAAGGATGTAATTTGAAACAGGGATTTCTTAAAAAGCAACTCAACTCTGTTGGAAGAAAAAATATATTTTCCCAACCAATCTGAATAAAAAAGAGGATGCGAAGGAGCTCTAACAGGACATCCAGGGGACCCACTCAGGCTGCTGCTCCCATCGACAAAAGAGCCATCTGTCCCTGGAACCATGTCCTCTCTCGCAGACAGTGGTTTATGTGAAACAAACTGGTTGAAATCATCAGATTTGTTTCTGTGATATTCATGTGCTTGGGAAGTTTCAATGCATCTATGACAGTTTTGTTGTATGTGTATTTTTTTGTTGTCGTTTTAAACAGTCTGACCATTTAAAATGTATAATCAGCCCAGTCGTCATGGCTTTGTGGTTGAGCATTGACCTATGAACCAGGAGGTTACTGTTCGATTCCTGGTCAGGGTTGCGGGCTCCATCCCCAATGTGGGGGCAGGCAAGAGGCAGCTGATCAATGATTCTCTCTCATCATTGATGTTTCTCTCTCTCTCTCTCTCTTCCTCTCTCTCTCTCTCTCCCTCCCTCTCCTTTCCTTTTTAAGATCAATAAAAATATAAAAAATAAATAAAATACAATGCATAATTAGTTATTTCTCCCTCAAAGGGAGAAGAATGGGATTTTTTATTTTTATTTTTTTGCTTAGTTTCTGGAAGAAAATAGTTTTTATTCCATTTTTCCCTATTAAGAAGGTTCATTATAGATCTAAATGTTTTTGTACTAAGATGTTTAAACTGCAGCAAATCTCTGGAATTTGTTTCAAAGGAGCTCCTATCTGGGTTGACTGGAATGAGCCCCGGCCTAGCCTCTATCCCTTCATGTTTGCTTTGTTTGGGGTGTTGTTTTGTAAACACTACAAGTTGCTGAGGCACCTTGTCTAACTTTCCAGTTCCTGTTTACCCACACACACACCCTCTCACACACTTAGCTCCGGCTTGCATTCAGACCCCAGAAGATAAGTGACTGTCAGCACCCCGCCTGCCCCTGGGTCTGCTCTGTGCTAACACTTAGTGAGCTGAACAGATTTATAGTGAAATGGCAAATCCCTTTCCTCAAAAAAAAAAAAAAAAGGCTCTCTTTAAGTGAATAGAGAGCAAACTCAATAAATGAATTCTCAGTGCTTTACTCCTCCCCCAGAACACCTCTGTGGTTTCACTGGGCTTTCTACCATTCCACCTAGAACTGACAGCTGTGTTGAAGACAAATCTGTCAGCCCTGAGCCCCCCTTTCTGCCCACCTCCTGCTTTGGGCCAGCTCCCTCCACCCTGCCAGCCTGATCAGTCAGCCACGCTGAGCAGCTGGCCTGGTTTTGATGAGACTGGACTTGGGCTATAGTAGGGGGAATGGAGAAGGTTAGCTGTGGAATGTTTACCTTTTCCGATTTCATGTAGCAGATAAAATTACCACCAGAGAGGGGTCAAATTGGCTAATCAAAATGACTTTTGATCTGTGTCAGGACAATCCCTTCAGCCCGGAGGCTAAGCCCTGCCTTTGTCCTTTGTCAGCTGCCTCCACTCAGTGTCCACCTAGACGTGAAGGGGCGTGTCCTTGTCCCCGAGTTCTGTTCCCCTCTCTCAGGAAAGCACATTCTTTAATCTGCTATCCCTAAGCACCCCTTTGAGATACTATACAGACAATATTTGAGACTGTCTTCAATTTCATGCTTTTCAGAAAAACAGTGTACTGATAAGGATCGACTCTGAAAGCATGCTCTGCGTACGAGGCTTTACAGGAACAGCACAAGGCAGTGGCTGCATTCATGGCATTTAAACAGCGGGTCCTGTGCCAAACCAGAGAGGATGGATCTTGCATTGCCACGATGTGTCCACCATCTGGATACCATTGCTGACATGTACACATAAAAAACGATTTGACATTGAAACTGGGACTCAGAACAGTTGGACATTGAAACTGACACTCAAACATTTTTTGTTCTTATACGTTTGTTTCTAGTATGCAGAGGCAAGATATTTTTGAAGGAAAGAAACAGGGGAAAGTGATTGCTATAGAGGCAGGGTGGCCTCGAACAGGCTGTCAAGCTACAGGGGGAAGGCTGGAGTGGATGGGAGGCAGATGCTGGGGGAGATCAACCGAAGGAATTGTATGCATGCATATGAGCATAACCAATGAATGAAGGACACTGGAGCGGGGAGGGGGACAGGTGGGGACATGTGCTGGGGGGGTAAGGGAGGCTGGGGAGAGGATATTGGGGGGCAAAAAGTAAAACATATGTACTACTATTAAATATAAGTTATACTGTAAATAAAAAACATAAAAAAACGTTAAAAAAATAAATAAAAATAAACAGCGGGTCCTGTGGATAGAGCAACCCTTCAGAAAGGCCTTCTGAGTGCTGGGTATTCTTTCACTTGTAAGAAATTAACCTCAGAACCAGCAAATACAATTCCTGGTTGTGATTTCCTGTTGGTTTTATCTCTATCTCTGGAAGATTTCTGAGGAGTGGTTTATTGCTCACAGGAATTTAGTGGAGGTGACCTCAGGGTGGACTGTTTTCAAGGCTTTCCTCTGAGCGCCAGCCAGATGATTCACTTCCCTTTCTCAGTGAGCTCCATACATTCATCAGAGAAAGTCTACCATGTGCTAAGTACTGAGCACATAGTACTGAAAAAAAAAAAACAGGTAGAATTCTAGTCCCAATGTACCAGTAGATATAGCTTTAGGCCTATGAACTCCTGGTATTACTCAGGGTTCTCCAGAGAAACAAAACCAATTGTGTGTATGTGTGTATCTATGTCTAC
This sequence comes from Antrozous pallidus, assembly GCA_027563665.1. NCBI lineage: Eukaryota > Metazoa > Chordata > Mammalia > Chiroptera > Vespertilionidae > Antrozous > Antrozous pallidus. The sequence goes on from CM050514.1 coordinate 24,636,493, forward strand.
CAATGAAGAGGGAGACAGAGGGGGGCGGGGGGAGGGTTATTTTAAGGAATTGGCTCTTGTTGGGATTGGCAGGTCTGAAATCTAGAGGGCAGACTGGAAATCTGGGAAGAGTTGGCACTGCAGTCTTGAGTCTAAAGGCAGTGTGGAGGCCGGGGTTTTTCCTCTTCAGGGAACCTCAGTCTTTTCTCTTAAGGCTTTCAACTGATTGGATGAGGCTGACTCACATTGTGGAGGATAACATGCTTTACTCAAAGTCTACGGCTATAAGTGTCAATCACCTCTAACACATACCTTCACAGCAGTTTTGAGACTGGTGTTTGGCCAGGCTACTGGGTACTGGCCTAGCCAGGTTGCCATAAAAGTAGCCATCGCCCCCTCCCAACCTCCTCAACCACCCCAAAAGCTCTCATTTCATTTTAGTGGCTCTCCAATTTGAGCAGACGTCAGAACCCCCAGGGTTGCTTATTAATACAAAACGCTGGCCTCCGACACCCTTGATTCAGAAGGTCTGGGGTTGGGCCCAACCATTTGTAGGTCTAACAAGTCCCAGGTAACCTTCTGATCCAGGGACCCCACTTCGAGACCACCGCCCCTTACCCTCCTAGCTCAGAAACGGATTTTGTGATCGGAAGAAAGATAATGTTATTTCTCAGGGTGGATCCCAATAAATCATGGTTACCAAATTGATGTGTAAAATATCAATGCTAACTTATTGACTTATAATAAGAATTAAACAACCACCATGAGCAGAATAACCTTATCAGCATGGGAAGGGTAGTCCCTCCCAGGCAGCTCCATGGACCACTGAGCAGTAAGCATGAGGAGCTGAGGAGGCAGAACCGAGGAAAGGAATGATTGACAGCTGCATCCACCCCACGACAGGGCAGTCATGTTCTCAGGTCCACTGGCCAAGGCCCTCTCTCCCTGGACTTGGATGTGGAGTCATACAGGGCCTCTGTTTGGGGAATGGATGCTTTCAGTGGGAAGCTTCGGTTTTACTGCAGTGAAAGGATGCTTCTGTCTGCAAACTGCACTCAGCCAGGGGGCTCAGAGTCCACAGAGACTGGAAATACTTCTGGTGAATCATTAAAAATTTAGTTTTCACAGTAACTTCTCATTAGATGTAACGTAGACTGTTTTTATGAGGGAGGAACGGCTGCATTAGAATTTGTTAATGTGAGCCCTTTATAAAGCGCACTTCCTCTCTTGGTTGTGATCGGAGTGAAGTTACAATCTCCCTTTAAAAGGTTATTTTCCGTCTTTCTTTGAACATTAAGGGAACTTGACTTCGAAAAAAACATTTATACATTTCACTAATCGAAATGTATTTCAGCATGCCATTTCCCCCAAGCGTGAGCTTTCGGCTTCTGATGTGCTATTTTTAGATTTTATAGTAAGAATGGGATTCCTTCCTTGATAAAGACCTTTGAACCAAATTGTGTTGCAAAACGTTATATTCATATTACTTATTTTCTGTTCTTTTAGAATCCTACAGTTGTATTCCTCAACATGAAAAGTTTGGCCTTTGGATAAGAATAGACCCTTAAAACAGGTTCTGAGGAATCAGAATGTGGGCAGAGTCAACATAATCCCTCCCGCCTTGCCTGCTTGACCTTCTTATGGAAAACAATAGAGTCAATGGCCTTAGCACATGGGGCTTGGTGGCCCTAGAACTACCTCTGGGTGGTTGTAAGTGGTCCTCAGGGTGGATGAGAATTACATCCACACCAGGCCCAGTGACAACCCACCAGCCAGGAGCGTTCTCCAATTTAACCTTCCAGCTTCATTGCTGTATTCTTTCAGGGTTCAGTCAACAAACAGAAACCATGCTACAACTTCAGGGAGTAGATTCAGTACAGAGAATTGGTTATACAAGTGAAGGAAGAGTGAAAGAGCAAAATATGGAGACTAAGTTAACACAGAAACTAGTAACAAAAGGGGAGAGATGGTGTTGCCAGAGTCTGAGGGATGCCTCATGTGTCTGGGTAGAGGGCAGGGTGGTGGGGAACATAGTTGAGCTTGGGGAGCACCCTTTGGGGACATGTGGCAGCCAGTCAGATCACAGAAGGGTTGCCCTGGGACTGGGGTCGCAGCTGCTGCAAGCATGACCTCGTGAAGCACATACCCCTGTCCTCTTAGTGGCTACCTCCCCTTTGTGCCACCCATTGGCAGAATCTAACGGAGCCAGGTGGCAAAGGAGCCTGGGGTATACAGTTTGCAGAGTGTCAGCCTCAGCATCATAGAGCAGAGGCCTGTGGCTTTCTTTACTGCTTTCCCTTCCTGTGTTGGTCTCTACTATGAATTTTGTGCATTTAGTGTATAATAAACTTAGTGATAAAGAAATCTAACTTGTAAGGCATAAGTGAGGGAATCTTTTAACCTATTTAGATTACCCAGCAGATTGTTTGCCCATTGTTGTTAGGAAAGGCTTTTATATTAATGAAGACAACAAAAATCTCAGTGTATTTTAGTATCACATTTAAGTGTCCCAGAGACTAGAATGGTGTGGCAGATTCTAAATTTCACTTTCAAGATTTCATTTGAAGTCATGTTCACATTTGGGTGTAAAAGCACATCCTTATAATAACCATTCTTATCTGTGTGTGTCTGTCTTGTGTCCAGAAAAAAACAACAACTCATTTTCTCCTAAAGATTAGAATTCTGTGGGCATCTTTTTTTGCAACAATTCCTTTGTTTGTTCATTTCTAAGGATGATAGAATTGGTAATGATAATGCCTCCCTTGTCATCAGATTCAGCTCAAATCAACAACCCTGTCAACTGTCTCAGCTTTGGGCCTAGGACAGAGTCGGCTTTGATTCCCACCTCCACCACCCCTCAGTCAGTTTCTTCATCTGATGTGGGGGTGAACATTAGTGTCACAGGGTTGATAAAGGGTTATATGTGGTAAAGCATTTGACATCATTTGGGACATAGTAAGTGTTCCAACAATGAATGGTAACATGCTGTTATTATTTTGATAATCATTTATAGTTTGAGTAGACCTTTTTAGACATTAATTTTTTAAGCTTTCTGCCTGCTGTTGCCAGCCTAGGCTTCCACTCAACGCTACAAAGTTTCAATTATAGAAGATACATAATCCCAAGAGAAATGGCGGCTGCCATGGAGCTGGAGAGAGAAGAGGCTAGGGTTGCCAGGGCAATGAAGGAAGCCAAATTTCTGCAGCTCTAGCCTAGGCCTCCACTCTAGGCTACAATGTTTCAAACAGAAATGGCTGCCACCCCTGAGCAAGCAGAAGGTTTGGCTCTGCTCCAGGCTACAAAGTTTCAATTGTAGACATAGATTAATCCCAGATCCCAGGGCTTCCGCTTGGGTCGCTGGGGGCATAGCTGGCCTGCAAACCTCCACAGGCCCCTTGCCCAGGCTGCCCCTTACCCCAAGGGAACCCTTACCCTGATCTGGGACAACTTCAGGGCAAACCAGCTGGCCCCCACCCATGCACCAGGCCTCTATCCTATCTAATAAAAGAGTAATACTCAGATTGACCATCACTCCAACACACAAGAGGGCTGCCTTCATGTGGTCAAAGATCCTGCCCCCATTTGGACACAAGATGGCCACCACAAGATGGCCAACAGGGGAGGGCTGTTGGGAGGTTCCAGGCCTGCAAGGAAGGGCAGTTGTGGGCGATCAGGCCAGCAGGGGAGGGTAGTTGGGAGGACCAGGTCTGCAAGGGAGGGCAGTCGGGGGTGATCAAGCCTGCAGGGGAGGGCAGTTAGATGTGACCGAGCCAGCAGAGGAGGGAAGTTGGGGGCAAATAGGCTTGCAGGCGAGCAGTTAGACATCAATTAGGCTGGCAGGATAGTGGTTAGCGGGTGATCAGGCTGGCAGGCAGAGCGGTTAGGGGCAGTCAGGGAGACAGGCAGGTGAGCTGTTTGGAGTCAGCAGTCCTGGATTGTGAGAAGGATGTCCGACTGCCCATTTAGGCTCGATCGGGCCTAAATGGGCAGTCGGACATCCCTCGAGAGGTCCCAGATTGGAGAGGGTGCTGGCTGGGCTAAGGGACATCCCCTGCCTCCCATGCATGAATTTTGTGCACCAGGCCTCTAATATACATATTTATATTTATATTTATATTTATATTTATATTTATATTTATATTTATATTTATATTTATATTTAATCTTGTGTGTGTGTGTGTGTGTGTGTGTGTTATAAAGCTTCTTATTGCAGGCAACACATTTGTAAGGTACAAATTAATATTGAAGTGTTGTTTGACTAACTCTGTACTACGTTTTTCTTTAAAAAACAAATCTATTAGCATCATGTACATTAGTATTATAACAACTAGAAAGTTTATATTGAATAGTGGGCAGGTTTTGGAGCCAACTAAGCTGGGTTCTAATACTTTTTGTCCCTTTTAGCTAGATGACCTTGAGCAAAGTATTTGTGTGTCTCAACTTCTACATCTGTAAATGGGGGTGTTAATAGTGCCTACTTTACAGGGTTGTTAGAGGATTAAATGGCAATGTGTATACCTGACTCATAATTAATGTTATTTTTCTTTATCCTCAGCATCATCCTTTTCTCCATTTCTAACCACCAAACAAGGCTCATTTTCCCAGAGGCCTGCTACAGTTTTCCATACCTGTGTGGCTCTTAAACTAATGAATCTGAACTTTCCAATTAGAGTGATCGTGAGATAAAACAGGAAGTGATTTTAAAAGCCTTCCCTTGATTTCTTGAGCTTTGGTTTTTAATGATAGTTGCACAGCTCCTGGAATTTTCCACTTAGTTATCTTCCATTTGTAGCCTCACACATGCAATGAAAAAAGTTGGGTCATAGAGGGAGATGCTGGCCCGGGCAATTTGTTTGACCTACATTCCTTTCTTTCCTCTGGTGTTCAAGAAACTGTATTCATACTTGTGTAAGCAGGCTTGAGTAACCACCAAGAATTCCATCTCCTCAGGCATTCTTTCTTCCTGAGGTAATCGGCAAACACCGTCAAGGGCGCCCAGACACAGGTATGCGGCCTGGGCTGCTCTCGCGGAAGAGGAAGGCTCTGGCGCCACAGGGCCTGGTGGAACGAGAGCAGGCTCTGGGACGCACTGACTCGAATCGAATCCTAACCCTGGGTCAGTGACTTCACCTCCCTGGACCTCAGCTTTCTCAGCTATGAGGTCATGAAATGGAAGATTACAAAGAGCCCGGCCCTGAACCTGGCACAAACTAAAACCAGTTTATCCAGTAAAAGAGGCCTCACTGCTGCCTCTGTGCCAGGCCCTCCTGAGTGCCAGGGACACAGGTGACCAAGGTGACAAGACGGACAAGCCTGCCAGTGTTGACCGGACGCAGTGTGCCAGGTTGTCCCAGAGGCACAGCAAGCACAGTGAGGAATAAAGGGCAGTGATGAGAACACAGGCAAGACCTAGGCTGAGACCTCGTGGATGAGTTAGGAGTTTGCCACCCAGTCTGGTGGGCGATGGGAAGGAGGGGGGGCGTGTGCAGGACAGCGTGGGGCATGCAGAGGCATTCAGTGAGGCTGGCCAGGGCAGGAGGGATGGGTGAGTGCCTCATGAAAAAAATTGAGTTTTGTCCTAAGAATAATGAGAAACCTTTTGCAGGATTTTAAGTGGAGATGTGGTTGCGTGGAGAGGTGATATACTGAGGCCTAGGGTTCGATTTAGTTGGGAGGCGGTTGAAGTTTCCCCGTTGAGAGATGATGGAGGCTTGGTCATGGGAAGAGGAGGCTTCGCGGAAGAAAAGGTGGTATGATCATCCATTCATTAATCCATGCACATTAATTGAACATCAGTTGTGTGTCATGCACTGTTCTAGCTGCCAAGGATACAGTCGTGAATAAAGTCTCTACCTCATGGAGCTACACTCAACATGTGACAGAAATGAATAGAGTGAAACACATGCAATTCTCTGATTTTATGACCACATTGATGCTAACCTCCCAGATTCCACCTCTAGGAGAGGTCAAGCCGAGTGGAGCAGGCTTGGTTGGCTCAGGGCCATCCTGCCCACTGCATAGGGTCAGTGCATGTCTCTGACCACAGTACTGATGAAAGCTTGCCTGAGTCTCAGGAGCCCTTCTTGCAGCTGTCCCCTCCCCCACTGTCAGGGACAAGAAAGGGATGATTCAAAACTACTCAAAGCCGGGGTCACAAACTCAAATGTGCAGAGAGACAGAATATTGTTATCAGCTTTATGCTACACGGCTGGCATCTGGAGCTAGAAGGTGAATTTTGCTGAGTCCACTGTCCTGAGGACCACCAACCTCCATGGTGCCTGCTCCCTTGTGGCTGTGCGGCCACGATGCTCCAGGTGTGATTTGACATGACTGGTGCCCCAGTGACAACAGGAGAATTGATCCTGGCCAGGGAGCTCTTCTTGGCCTGCGCATTTGGGGCAACAGGACTTTCCCTGATGGAGAAAAAACGCAGGAGCACGGTAACCATCATGCTGAGGGCACCCAAATAAAAGTGAAGGTTGTACTAAAGGAATGGGAGGAGTTTGGAAGAGTATCCACAGTGTCTATCAGTCTCTTTCTATTGTGACAGTCAGCCCCGCCCTGCTCATAGCAGCAATCCAGAACTCGGGTTCTTGTCTGGGCTCACGACTTTTGGAAGGCTGCTGACCCCTAGTGTTTGGAGTACAGAATTGGACAGAGAATCCAGAGATTTGGGTTAACCATTGAAATGAAAAATCTCAAGAGCTGTGTCACCCCCTCACACAGAAGGAAAGTGTGAGCAAAATAAAACTTCAAGAAGTGCTTTAATGGCCCTAGCCAGGGATGATCAGTGGTTGAAGTGGAGGCCTGCCCACCGAAGGGTTCAATTCCTGGTAAGGTCATGTGTCTGGGGTGCAGGTTCCATCCCAAGCCCCTATTGGGGCTCTTGCAGGAGGCAACCAGTCGATATGTCTCTCACATCGACATTTCTCTGCCTCTCTCCCTTCCTCCTTTCCTTCCTCTCTCCTTTCCTCCCTCCACTATCTCTAGAAAGCAATGGGGAAAAAAATCCTTGGGTGAGGATTTGAAATTTTTTTAAAGAACTGCTTTACTGAATACACAGTTTAATTAGAAACCTTCCAAAGACCCTTAGAGACCCAGTACACAGGCCTTCCCTGACCTCGCAGGGCACTGCCCTCAAAGCCATCTCTGTAATCCTTGGCACATCTGCAAATAGTCATCCAAAGTGTGTCTTCCTCCCTGGACAGAGGCTGTGCTCTGAGGGCCTGGCCTCTGTGCAAAGCCCCAGCCCCAGCACCCAAGCTCCTGGATGCTTAGTGGATACTTGTATGAGTAAATGAAGAGCCCATATGTTGCTCAGCTTTCCTGTCTCCTTCCCTAGCCACTACTTTCCCTTATAAATATCAAATATATCAGCCTAGTTGTACTCACAGTAAGAAAACAAACAAACAAAACTGTTTGGAAAATGTGCATATATATGGTTTCCTAAAAATGTATATATACACTTTGAACAATTATAAAGGCCGTGTTTATTAAAATACAGTTTAATTTAAAAATTAGGATATCAGCTGGTAAAGTGTGTATACATTTTGGGGAACACTCTATATATATGAAACTAGAGTCTGGTGCATGAATTTGAACAGTGGTGGGGTCCAGCTGGCCTGCCCTAATCAGGGCCGATCAGCTGGGCTGGCCAGGGGGAGGAGCCATGGATGGTTGGCCAGCCAGCCTGCCCCCGATTGGATTTGGGCTGGCCTGGCCCCTGGTCACACTCCAGGTTGAGGGGACAATTTGCATATTAGCCTTTTATTATGTAGGATGACTCCACCAACCCCAAATATAGGTTTTGTGATGCAGAATAGCCACCAGGTGGTGGGACAGTAGAGCAGCACTCATTGGACAGGGTGTTTTGTTATAACCAAGTCAGCTGCACTGCTTCACTGAGCTCTGCTGTGAGTTGTGGGTGAAGCTGTGCTCCAGGGGGCCCTTCTTGGCCTGCATATTTGGGGCAATAGGACTTTCCCTGTGTTCCATCCTTTGGGGTGAAGAGGAAAGGCATGAGCATGGTAACCATCATATAGAATGACTCTCAAGAAAATAGAGATGAAGGTATCTGTGATATTTTGCTTTTAATTGACTTCTACTTCAAGTGTAAATGTGAGAGCTTGCAGGATGAGAGATTTTGCACAAACCAATATCAGAAATGGACTGCTATTCGCAATGGAGGGCATGGAAGGACAGACAGGGTTTCTCAATCTCTCTGGGGGAGAGTTCTGGGAAGCGGTGGCAGCACCAGCTGCAGAAGTCCCCACAGCTGTTCATTTTGGCAGGCTGAGCTGCTGCTCACCAGAGAGTGAGCCAGGAGAGCCATCTCCTCCCCCCCCCCGCGGCCTGCACCCCCATCCTCCAAGGCCCTCCGGACAAGACACCAAGGTTCTCCTCCAGGAATGGGGTCACTCCCTATTTTCTCTTCCCCTTTTCTTGGGGAGAAGAAAAGTGAGCAGATGGATATCATACTATATGGGTCAGATAGGTCGTGGGATGTGACAGAATTAAATCCCTGATACGGAGTGACTAGAAAACCAACTGTATCATTGTACCCTAAAGCACGGCATCAGTTTTCCCAGCCTGCCCTTTTCTCTTAGGTAAAAGAAATGCTATTTATTTTCTTTAAGTTGTCTACTTATTGTAAAATGCTGTTTACTATCATCATTAATACAATTTTGGTATTTTGCGGATAATGAAGAGAGAACAGAATAGTTCTTCTAGCTTTAAGTTGACACAATACCCAATTCTGCTTTAGATTCATTCTTTTCCTTTGAGATCCATGGTGTTCTTATAGAAATACAGGTTTTATTCCACCAGAGATTTTAGAAGCTACTAAAGTTGCCAACCAATCCCAATCCGCCAGTCTCCTATTTTTAAGCTGTGTTCGTGCTTCAGGAAGAAAGCACTGGGAGAGGCCCCAGGTGGCTTCATCGAACTGATTTATGAATGATGGGCAAGTAATGGATGACCTGGGATTCCTGCCAACAGGCCCACCTGTACACCTGCTTTCACAAGTACTTGCCTCTACCCCCACCTTTTTAAAATGTGCCGAGTACATACATTCTGTTGGTGTGTTTTTCTAAGTCTTCTCTGATTCCGTAAAAGGAGAATGAACTATTAGGAAGGTTACAACATTGGGTACAAAGACAAAAGTATTTTGGGAGGTTTGTTCTCCAGAGGTTAACGTTCAACTTCATTGTGATTTCTTTTGTTTTGCTCTGTTTGCTCCTCCCCTCCCTCCCCCATCCTCCTTTATAGTGTGTGTGTGTGTGTGTGTGTGTGTGTGTGTGTGTGTGTGTGTGTGTGTGTGTTGAATGGATGATATCTAATTAGGAATTCTCCTGAGAAAAGTCTCAACTTGAGCAGTGGGGGAAACCAGCTGCTTAATTTTGGCAAGAAAAAAATAATAGGATTTCTCCTTCTTAGTTGGCTGTCTGAGGCACCTCGGGCCACTTTGCAGTGTGACTGTGGGAGGGAAGCTCATGTGCAGTTTAGTGCTTTACACCTGCTGTCGTACTAAGTTCTCCCAAATAAGCTTTTGAAGCAAGTGTTATTCTCCTTGCACAGGTGAGAAAATTGAGTCTTAGGTAAGTTAAGGATTTTGTCCAAGAAATAGTTTCCAAAGGGTGTGGCCAGGTTTTGAATCCAGACATTTCCAAACTCAGGGACCCTTTCTACTATGCTGACTGGCTCAGCTCTCAAGTTTTTGTCTTAGAAATAAAAATACGAAGAAGGAACATTTGTTCAGTTTAGTATTTCTTAACAGAGTAGTAGACAGTCTCTCTGGAACCCTTATGTTTCATTTCGATAAGGATTATGAATCATAAGTGTACTCTGGATCATCGGAATTATAACTTTATAACTGAGTTCTCCTCTGCTGGTTCTATTTGTGTTCACCCTGACACCAGGAAGTATTTCTCCACTGCAGCAATTGCTAGCTGCTCTACTCATCCACTCTTCCTTTCTTCCTTATTAACAGTACAGTTATTTGTCTGCGGGTAGTAGCATTCCTACATTTCCCAGACTCCCTTGAAGTTAAGTGGTCATTTGACACTGTTGTATGATTTGTAAGAGAGTTATTAGGTGGGGCTTCCCAAAAAGATCCTTAAAGGCAGGAGACTTAGCAGGCTAATGTCTTTTGCACTCTCTGTTCTTCCTTTCTAGCCTTGAGGCAAAAACACTTGACTGAAGATGGAAATAGTCTGGTTCCCTAATAACTACAAAAAGCATAACAGCCCTGGACTTGGCTATCTATAGTCGGATCATTATATGGGAACAATAAGCTCCCTAATTATTAAAATAGCTTTGTTGAGATATAATTTACCTTTTCTTAAAATTCACCTGTTTTAAGTGGACAATTCAACGATTTTTTAGTAAATTTTCAGAGTTGACCACAGTGCAAATTTAGAATATTTTTATCACCCTCAAAAGATCCCACCTGCCCATTGATAGTCAATTCCCAGCTCCACTCCCCAACCCCAGGCAACTATGATTTACTTTCTGCCCCTATAAATTTGCCTTTTCTGGACATCCTCCTATCTAATAAAAAAATAACATGCAAATGAGACCGTACCTTGGCTTCTAATTGGCTATGCTACCAGCCAATCAGGAACAGGGGGCGGGGCCGAGCAGCGAGGGCTGGGCCTGGGGGTGGAGATGAAGCAGTAATGGTGACGAGTGCCACGGCACCCCGGCCGCCAGAGCTTGGAGGAGGCTGGGGCACGGGGCGGGGTGGGGCAAGCACAAGAGCACTGCCGCCCAAGCTTGGAGGCGCCCAGGGGGCAAGGCAAGTGGCCAGGGCACGGGAGTGGAGATGAGCACCCAGCCCCTGGGGCGGGTGGTCACAGGCAGCTGGAGCTGAGCTAAGCAGGGAGATGGCTGAGACCCAAGGCCCTCACCAGAGGCTTTAGGTCTTGGGCAGGCTGGGGGTGAGCCATCAGTTGGACATCCCCTAAGGGCTCCCAGTATCTGAGAGGGGGCAGGTTGGCCTGAGGGACCACACCCCCCTGCATGAATTTTGTTCACCGGGCCACTAGTTTCCTATAAGTGGGATCATACAGTACTTAACCTTTAGCATCTGGCTTATTGTTAGGTTCATTCAGGTTGTAGCATGGATCCTTATTGCTGAATAATATTTCATTTTATGGGTTTCCGTGTTTTGTTTATCCATTCACCAGTAGAGTATTTCCACTCTTTTTAATATTACAAATAAGGTTGCTATGAACACATATACATCTTTGTGAGACCTGTGTTTTCATTTCTCATGGGTAGATACTTTGGAGTGGAATTTCAAGATCATATGGTAAATTTAGGTTAATTTTTATTTTTTTAGGAAACTGCCATGCTGTTTTTCAAGTGTCTGTACCATCTTACATTCCCATCAGCAATGCATGAGGGTAACAGTTTTTCCATATTCTCACCAATCATTATTTTGTCTTTTTTATTATACCCATTCTAGTAGAAATAATAATATCTGATTGTTCTTTTAATATGCATTTCCTTAATGATTAACGATGCTGACCATCTTTTCATGAGCTTATTAGCCCATTTTATTTTTTTATTATTTTAAAAACATTTTTCTTTTTTTAATATATATTTTTATTAATTTCAGAGAGGAAGGGAGAGGAAGAGAGAGATAGAAATATTAATGATGAGAGAGAATCATTGGTTGGCTGCCTCCTGCATGTCCCCTACTGGGGATGGAATAGGCAACCGGGGCATGTGTTCTTGATGGGAATCGAACCCTGGACCCTTCAGGCTACAGGCGGGCGCTCTATCCACTGAGTCAAACTGGCTAGGGCTATTTAACTCATTTTAAAATTGATTTGTGTTATAGGAGATCTTTATATATTCTGGATATAAACTAGTGATCAGAAATAATATTTGCTTCCAAACTGTGGTTTATCTCTTCATTTTATTATTGGTGATTTGTAAAGCATAAAAGGTTTAATTTTTATGAAGTCTGTTTTTTTTAATTTTTTTCCTTTTGTGGATCATGCTTTTGATATTGTGTTCAATAATTCTGTCTAGCCAAAACCGGTTTGGCTCAGTGGATAGAGCGTCAGCCTGCAGACTGAAAGGTACCAGGTTTGATTCCGGTCAAGGCATGTACCTTGGTTGCGGGCACATCCCCAGTAGAGGGTGTGCAAGAGGCAGCTGACAGATGTTTCTCTCTCATCGATGTTTCTGACTTTCTATCCCACTCCCTTTCTCCCTATAAAAAATCAATAAAATCTATTTAAAAATAGTAATAATTCTGTCTAATGTAAGGCCACAAAAGTTCTATATTTTCTTCTAGAATTTTTATGGTTTAGCCCTGACATGAGTTTATGATCAATTTTTAGTCCATTTTTATATTACATGAGTTAAGTATATAAATTCAACTGGGATACCCAGTTGTCCCAGCACCCTTGTAGAAAAGACTATCCTTTCCGCCATTGAATTACCTTGGCACCTATGGAAAAAAAAAAAAAAAGAAAGGAAAAAAAAAATGGACTATAAATGTAAGGGTTTATTTCTGGATTCTCATTTCTATCCCATTTATCTATATGTCTATCCATATGCCAGTACCATACTCTCTTGATTAATATATCTTTATAGCACGCTTTGGAAAGTGTTAGTTCTTCAACTTTGTTCTTTTTCCAGGTTGTCTTGGCTGTTCTGTGTCCTTTGCATTTTCATATAAAGTTTAGGATCAGCTTGTCAATATCTGCCAATAGAATTTTGATAGGAATTGCATTGCATCTGTAGATCAAGTTGAGAAGAATTGCCATCTTAGTAATACTGAGTCTTCCAATCCATGGATATAGAATGTCTCTCCATTTATGCAGGTCTTATTTGACTTCTCTCAGCAAAATTTTATAGTTTTCATTGTATAAGTCTTATACTTCTTTTGTTCCTTAATTTTTGAGGTTACTGTTTTATGGACTTGCTACTAAATTAACATTGTGATATATATTCTAATTGGCACATAAAAATGGAAAGTTAAAGGAAAGAAGTATATTTAAAATACATAAATGATATTTTTATGTGAAGTTCAAGTGATGTCATGGTGAATTGTATAAATGATTGATTTCATATGGAGAAAATGGAGAAAAGTGTTGAAAAGTCAGAATTATTGCATAGCACACAGAATATAGGCATATCCAAACCAAATGAATCTTTGCTCTACAGTTAGTACCATATGTATAAAAGCAAAAAAACTAAAATCTTACAAACCAACATCATCTATTACAATAACCTGGGTTTTGTCCATTGAAGTTGATTGTATATCATATTTGTTTATATTTATTTGTAAAACTGTTTATGTTTTATAAGTATTATCAGCATAAAGAATGAATATCTAGTTTTACATTTACCAGCCCAGTGTTTTTTTCCTTTAATGGGGTGTCTGGTACTCAACATTGAAAAACATTGGTTTTAGTTTATTAGCTTACAAAGCATTTTCAGTTCACCATCTTAATGTTCTCACAGCAACACTATAGCTTAGATAAAATAAGGATTTTTATTATTCCCACATTATAAATGAGGAAACTAAGATTTATAGAAATTAAGTGATATATATATATAACTTTATCCATTTATATGTGGTAATTCTAGGATATAAAATTAGGATTTCAGGCTCTAAATCCCTTACTTTTTTTCACTATATATATTATTGGTTACTTTCCTATAACCTGTGGATACACGACAAATATGAAACTTTTGGGGGCTTTTCAATCAAGGTAGGGAGATAAAACCCATGAACCAGGCTAAAAGTAAAGTTAGTATAATAAAGCCACTGCACAGACGCTAAGTTCTGTTGGCATCTGCAGGATGCAGACAAGCGAATGGACCTGAGAAATGGAGTAGGAAGTGTGACCGGAACTACGTGGAGGAAGGACACTCACTGTTGGGCAGCCCACCCCTATGACACCCACCCCCTCTTCAGAAGTACTCATTTTCCCCAGATGCTGGGAGTGTTGGCAGCTGACAGTTCTCATGTGAGACCCACTCTAGGGATGGCCCAAGGTCATGCCCTCTTTTAGGTACAGCCTATATCCAATGTCTGGCCTGGCGCCTTCCTCCCAGCTGGGGTCAGCTCTGAAAGACCGGCTTCAGATCTCCCTCCCATCATCTGTGAGGCCTTTGCTGTAGCAACTTCACAGAATTCAGCTGCTCCCTCTGCCCTCAAAGGGATCCCCAGAGCACTTGTCAGTGAGTTCCTGCTGGTAACCACTGCCTGAGGGACCAGTCTGTGCCAAATGATCTCTAAGGTTTCCAGGCAGCAGAAACAACGTGAACAAAGGCCTAGGGGCCAGAATTCCTCTCAAGGGTGTAGTATAGAATAAACAAAGTAGAGTTGTTTTTAAACCCCTAGAAGTAAGGGCCTGAGAGCAGTGTGCTTGGAAAGACAAGATGAGACATCAGCCTGAAAGAGCCTCAGAGCGCTCTGGCTGGCACACATGCTGTAGTTGTTGCCCAGCAAGAATATTGGGGCTGAGCCTGACATGCCCTGTGACGTGAATATGTCAGACGTGTCAGCCCTCACTTTTGACACACACACGCTGACCCATCCATCAGTGAGCCTGTGAATTGGTCCCAAATCTGGAAACGGAAGATCTGGATTTAAGATCTTCCTCTCCCTGCTGCCTGAGTGATTTTATTTTATTTTTTATTTTATTTTTTTCTCTTTTTTTAATTTACAATATAACTTATATTTAATAGTAGTAGTACATATGTTTTCCTTTTCCCCCCCATTATCCTCCCCCAGCCTCCCTTACCCCCCAGCACATGTCCCCACCTGCCCTCCTCCCCGCCTCAGTGTCTTTCATTCATTGGTTATGCTCATATGCATGCATACAAGTCCTTCGGTTGACCTCCCCCAGCATCTGCCTCCCATCCACCCCAGCCTTCCCCTTGTAGCTTGACAGCCTGTTCAAGGCCACCTTGCCTCTATATCAATCACTCCCCCCCGCCCCCCGTTTCTTTTCTTCAAAAATATCTTGCCTCTGCATACTAGAAACAAACGTATAAGAACAAAAAATGTTTGAGTGTCAGTTTCAATGTCCAACTGTCCTGAGTCCCAGTTTCAATGTCAAATAGTTCTTCATGTGTACACGTCAGCAATGGTATCCAGATGGTGGACACATCGTGGCAATGCAAGATCCATCCTCTCTGGTATGGTCCTGGACCGCCTGCAGCCATGCACAGCTGCCAACTGCGAGTATGGCAAGGTGTTGTCACTGTCCCCCATCTCTGGACCATCCTCGTGGCTGGAACAGACCTGTCAGTTCCTCACTGTCACAGGCACCCACATGGTCTTAGAGTTGTTCTCTGCAAACACACAAACACATTCTCGACCAAAAGTTAACAAAGGCATCCTCTCTGCAAAATAGACTTGGGATTCTTTTTATTTTTGCCTAAATGATTTTCCTTTGGCTTATTTTGACACCATGTGTGTTTTTTCATGGGTGTCCTGCAGTTGGTTTTACAAATGGAATTTACTTTTCTGGAGTAAGAATTTTATACATGTATTTTACTTACAGGATATTTTTCCTTACATGATATTACCCCACTGCCCCCCCCCCCCTTTTTGATTAATGGGGGCTTTTGGAAATTTTATCTTGCAGTCTTGGTAATTTTAAATTTTAATTTTTGCACACAAATATGACTGCTTTAGGTTCTTTGGATGTTAGGCAATTTTACAGTGAGATGAACTACTAATAGATATTTTAGTTAATGTTTTAGGAAAAGCTTTTTGTCCAGTACATTTAAATTTTCTTTAGTATTCACTTTTTTCACTTGGCCAATTTAAATTAATCTGAAAACTTGATTACTATTTTACTGTCAATTTTAATACTCAAACAGAAATCTTAGTTTACCCTGTAAATACTAGTGGAAAGGAATATTTGCATTTTTTAGTAGGTCCTCAGCATTCCTGGTAATAAACTAAATTTAGATATAGGGCTGCTATTGCTGGCCGAGTCTCTGACTGCCACCTGGGTCCCGGTCTGAGTTGTGCATGGGAGGCGAAGTAGCCATGGGTAGGAGACCTCCCTCAGGAGGGGTGAGAATTCAAGCCCCTGCAAGGTTTGTGGATGAGGGTCTGTGCCCCACCTCTGTTGACCTTTTAGTTCTCTCCTGTTGGCCCCTCTGCGACTGTGCCTGTCTTAGGTTGTTCCTTCCCTGAGGAATCTTACCCGTCTCTGGCTAACCAGCCATCCTCTGGGGCCAAACGGTGATGTGAGGTTCAGTTCTGTCTCCTTTGTAGTCTATGCCCCCTTGGCCTCCACGTCCAGCACCTGCCTTGGGGTCCCCTCGCCTGCTGGCAGAGTCCCGGTACTGATCACATATCTCGGGGGACCCAGGTTTCTTCTCCAGAGAGGGCCCAGCTCACACCATTGGTCAAGAGACAGATCCATGGTGCCAGCTGCCCAGAGGCTTCAGCCACAGCTTGAACTGAAAACTCTGGCATCAGCTGTGTGTATTTGGATAGTAAGAAGAGGGTCCCTCTTGGCAAAAGGACAAAAAGGGCCAATATAGTATTCTCAGATGCCTTCCCAGTGCCTTAATTCCTTATGAAAGGGATTATTTCCTTTCCTACCTTTTTTTTTTAATTGCTGCCCAACATTCAAAGAATTAGTTTGTAGGGATAATTGTATAATATGCTGTTGTTAAATATCAAATATTATAATGACATTGTAGAATAATATCATGTAAGGGTATTATGGTGTCATGGGAGGTTAAGGAGGGCCTAGCCTAAGGACTGGTGTCCATAGGAGATGACAAGCTCTAGGCCATGTTAATTCAATCTCAAACTAGCTGCCAATTTTTTTTATAACTTTATATAAACTTTGTCAAGGATGTAAAAACACAAATTACTTACCTTAGTTCAAGAGTTGAAAGACAATATATTTGCCTGCATGATTTTAGAGCTTCTAGTCCTCATTAAAAAAGAATATATTTTGAGGACTAAAATATTCCTAATTTCAGTGGCATTTCATTGATGTCACATAGTAGGAGGATTCCATCACCAAAATAAGTCTGGATAATATGGGGCTAAACTCAGTTAAATGGATGTCATTACTATAGGATTTCTCAGTCTTTAATATGCTGCTGTGCTTTGATCTCAGAGAGGGGGATGTAATCAAAATCGTCTTACCTTACCTCATCAGGAAGACCTTCCCTCACTCCTGACACCTTCCAGGGAGCATTTAATAGGCTTGTGTCCTGCTGAAGTCATATCACCTAGTAGGCAGTTAATAAATAATGAACTGGGTTCTGTTGATCACCTTGGCCTGCCCTGTCTTGACCTTCAATTTTTACATTGAAAATCTCTCAGAAATATGTTGACTTCCCAATGACTCTGATCCTCAAGATCAATGTGGTCTTGCTTACTTAAATTTGGTAAGGTATAATTCACCTCAAGGATACCTCCCAATCATGACATGTGTCTTATAAAGAAGAAAACTCTCTCAAGCCTTTAGATTAGGGGGAAACATGTCTGCACTCTCCATTGGACTGGTGGTCCCACCGTGGTGTGTGGAAATATATGCTGGCTGCCTTGTGTGGACAGAGTGATGTGTTAAGAAGGATGCAGAAGTGGGTCTGGGCTGTAGCAAGCATGCTCTAATAGGTACGTGATTTTGTCGATTAACACAGCATTTGCTACCTTTATTTTAGACCAGAGTTAAATTGAATTTATATATTTCATTACTTTTTTAAGACAGTGGGAGAATAAATAAATTAATTATAGAAATAAATTATATAAACCAACTCAAGTGCAGCATATTCAAAACTAACTCATTGTCATCTTCTCCTCCAACTGAAATCCATGCCAGTATCTTTATCCCAGATAACAGCAGTAGCTTCTACCAACATTCATGTGACTCCTCCTTGCTCTTCATTTCCTGGAACCAATCAGTCACCAAGTCTTGCTAATTTTACCTTTCTACTGTGTCTCAAATCATCCTCTTCCTTATTGCAGCTGCCACCCCAATTCTATATATCTTTTCATTCTCACCCCAACCACCATAGCTTTTCTCACCTGGCCCTTCTGCCTCCAGTCCTACACCCTTTAAGTTTCTCCCCCCAGTTGACGTACCTGTTCAGGTGGGTCTCCTTCTTAAATCCTTTAATGACGTTCTCAGGGTAAAGCCTACACTCCTAAATTTGGTATTAGAGGACTCCCCACTTGTCGGTCCCACTTAAGACTTGTCTCATTTCTTGCTATTCTCTATGCTTTAGCAAAACCAATCTGCTGAACTGCCTAGTTCACACTAATTCTAGTTTCCATGCCTTTGGTGTTGCTGTATTCTTTGCCTGAAATGTTTTCTCTACCCTGCCCATTCTTGTCCTTTATCTGCCCAGTTAATGCGTACTTATCACTGAAGCTCAGCTGTCACCTGCTCCAGAAATCTTTCCTGACCCCTCTCTCCTCCAGACTTGGTTAGTGCTCTAACCAATGTTATAATTATCTCTATATATAAAAGCCTAAGTGACTCTTACAATCATCGACTGAACAACCTGTCAGCTGGTAGCTATGACACGCAATGACTACCAAGGGGCAGACACTCAACCCAGGAGCTGCCCCCTGGTGGTCAGCCTGCTCCCACAGCCAATCTCCCACAGCCCGCCAACCTCCTGTGGTCCCTCCACCCCAGTTAAATGGTCATGATCAGCCTGCTTGCCAGCCAGGCCAAGGGACCCCACCATGCACAAATTTGTGCACCAAGCCTCTAGTGTTATATATAAATAGTATACATCTGTAATGCATCGTATAATTGCCTGTTTATGTGTCTGTCTGCACCTTGAGAGTAGGGATATGTCTTATTTCATTCTTATTCTTTGCACCTATTAACATGCTTGCTCTATCTTAAGCAATGGATATATGTGGGCTAATGGATATAGACAGCTCACTTGGTTGGACTGTCATCCTGTACACCAAAAGGTTGTGGGTTCGATTCCCAGTCAGGGCACATACCTAGGTTTCAGGTTCAATCCTTCATTTGGATGCATACGAGAGGCAACTGATTAATGTTATTCTCCCTCATTCTCTCCTCTTTCCTCTCTCTCTCAAATCAATAAACATATCCTCAGGGGAAGGTAGAAAATAATTTTAAAAAACGCTTATGATGAATAAAGCTAGGCTAACAACAGCCCAAGCACATCAAGAATATAACTCATGCTCAGGTAAAGAATTTTCTTTGCGGATTAAGAATGATTGCCATGCATGGCTGGTGAGGTCTGAAAAGGGTGTCATCGGTGAGAGCAGTGCCGAGCAGATTCTAATAACCTGCAGTGTCAGACAAAGCAGTGTGGACACTGATCATGTCTAGTTTCTAGGGGAAGAAAATCACTCTAAGTGCTTCGCTGGGTGTAAAGTAATTTTCCCACTTTTGTGTGGCCATTCTGTGTGTTTGCCCATACCTGTACATCTCTGGCTAACTTTTTAAATGCCTACAATTTGGCTTGTTTTCTTCATGGATTACTATACTAGTAAAAAAAAAAAAAAAACCTTCTTGCTACTGATTAGATCAGATTTAGGTTAAGCCATGTGACCCTATAGTGAAGTGCCAACTGGATTAATACATCTTTTCAACTAAAGCTTTTCTGTGACAACAGAAGAAGCATTAAGTGTGACCTGCCACCTTCCAGTTAAAGTCCTCATGGTCCTTTGTCACTGTATTAGTATTGTTACTATGTGCAGGACTCCAGCTGGTCACAGCCTCCAGGCCTTGGTTTTTTAATATCCTCAGAAATACAGTTTTCCAGGCTCTCTCTAGCGCCCTCATTGTTTTGATTTTCCTGTTTATACACAACACCCACAGTGTGCTACGGTCTGAGAACCCAATTTTATTTTATTTTTTTATATTTTATTGATTTTTTACAGAGCAGAAGGGAGAGGGATAGAAAGTCAGAAACATCAATGAGAGAGAGACATCGATCAGCTGCCTCTTGCACGCCCCCTACTGGGGATGTGCCCGCAGCCAAGGTACATGCCCTTGCCGGAATCGAATCTGGGACCCTTCAGTCCGCAGTCCGACGCTCTATCCACTGAGCCAAACCAGTCTCGGCTGAGAACCCAATTTTAAAATAAAGGTGCAGTCCCCTATTGCTCTTCTGGTAGTAAGATCTTCACCCGTAGTCTCCTGAAGCCTAGAGATACACCCTAAAGTCAGACAACCCACTCAATAGTAATCAGCAAAAGAGCGTTTATAAATTCCATGTACATTACCTTCATGTAGGAGAGGAGTGTGCGTAAAGGAGGAAGCTGCAGTTGTGTGGAAATTTCACTCATCTTTAAGTAATGCTACATGAAGAAAGCATCAGATACCAAGGCATTCCCTTCAATGCTCTTCCTTGGAGCCCCCAATCAAAGTGCCCTTTCTAACACCAAAGTTCTAGAAATAACAAGCAGTTGAAAAGCTGTAAACTGTAGCTGGGAATGCTGTAAAGTGGAGATGGTAGCAATTTGGGTTTCCAAAACAAAGTGGAAAAGAATGTTCATCTAGTCTAGCAAGTCCAATCACTCATAAACCTCCCGAATGTCACATCATCAGCGTCTCTTATTTCCCAACTAGGGGCCCGGTGCACGAAATTTGTGCACTGGGGGTGGGTGGTCCCTCAACCCAACCTGCCCCTCTCACATACTGGGAGCCCTCAGGGGATGTCTAACTGATGGCTCACCCCCAGCCTGCCCAACCATCGCCCTGCTCAGCTCAGTTCCAGCTGCCTGCGACCATCTGGTCCGGAGGGCTGGGTGCTCGCCACCACTTCCACGCTCACAGCACCCAAGGGCCGGGCGCTCCTTGCCACTGTTACCACCACCGCTGCTGCTGCCACTGCTTCCCCTCACAGCGCCTGGGGGCTGGGTGCTCGCCACCACCGCCATTTCATCTTCACCCAGGGCACGGTGCTTGCGCCACTTGGCCCCGCCCCCACTCCTGATTGGCTGGTAGCATAGCCAATCAGGAGTGAAAGTACGGTCAAATTTGCATGTTTCTCTTTTATTATATAGGATTACAGAAGCTTCGCATTCTCTTCCCCAGGAAGGGGCAGTTTGCATGGTGGCCAGAGCATGGTCTGGGAGTCAGCAGGGTCTTTGAATCTCAGTAGGGCAGCCTGAGGTAGGGAGTCACTTGACATCAGCCTTCTCAGTACCAGGAACGTTTGCCAAAGGTTTGACTCGTGATCTTAGGCAGCCCCTGTAACCACACTGTCAGGGGGAGCGGGCAGTGTGAGGGAGCTCACACTGAGGCTTAACCTGCCCAAGGTCACAGAGTGAGGGTTAGGTATGGCCACTTAGAGACCCTGTTCTAATCTGTGGAAACATAAAAGGTGGTTTTCCTTTCTGGCAACTTAGGATTCTTTTACATTAATGAAAGTATGTATTTCATTTAAATCAATACATTTAAATGTGTGGTCCTCATACCCTCTTTCCTAGTTACCAATTACTTTGTAACATCTTACTATGTAACTTAACAGCTTAAAACAATACTCATTTATTATCTCACAGTTTGTGATGGTCAGGACTCTGGGAGCTGCTTAGCAGAGTGGTCTGGCTTAGGGTCTTTCAGGAGGTTCAGGGAGAATGTCCATTGGGGCTGCAGTCATCCAAAGGCTCCAGTGGGGCTGGAGAGTCTTCTTCCAAGATGGGTCATTCACAGGGCTGGAGGCCTCAGTTCCTGACCGCATGTCCCTATCCATTGGCTGCTCAAGTGTTCTTGCAGCTTGGTGGCTAACTTCCTCCAGTGCAAGTGACTGTGGGGAGAGGGAGAGTCTTTTTTATTAACCTAGTCTCCAAAGCAGCCTGGTGTCCCTCCTCTTTTTTTTTCTCTATTCTATGGAAGAAAGTCATAAGTTCAGTCTACACTTAAGGGGAAGAGAATTAGGCTCCACCTCTTCATGGGAAGAGTATCAAAGAATTTGTGGACATATTCTGAAACCACTTACTGATTCTAACCCGTATCCATGTGAACAAAATAAAACAGAAAAAAAAAAAATACACCATCACTTGGAGTAAACTGCTTTCCTCTTCCTCTGTGTGACTGTCACTTGCATGTCCTGGCCACCCATTGGCTCCAGTTAAGAAAATATTTCCCCATCACTTTACTGTTTTCTAAGGAAATGGTTGCTTGTATTACAGAAAAATCCTTTTCCAAGGAATTTACAAGGACTAAAAATATAGAGATAATATACTTTGTCTTCTTGATTAAGCCCTGATTTTGGACCAGGCAATCAGTCTAACTAGAATCTGCCTCCTGCTCTTTGTCTTGCAGGCAGGGGCACGAAGGAGGCCACCAGGAGGCTGAGATGGTGCCTGGGTCACCCCCATAGCTCTCTCCCCACGTGCTTTTCTCTTTCTGTCTCCTAGGTGATGCCTGGGCCACAGAGTGGGGCTTAGCCCCCACCTAGTAGCCCTAACCTCAGGACCAATGCTCAGGTGATCAGGTCCCGGGAGCCATCTCTCCCTGGGCCAGGTGGTCGGGTCCAGAGATTGGTCAGTTATTTCCAAAGTTTGTATGAAGGTTGTAACTAATGTTGAACACCTGGCAACCTAGAGACCTCTGCTGGTGGCCACTCCCAGCAATCTGACCAGATTCCAGATGGGCATTCTATAGAAAGATGTCTAGGGCTCTAGGAGGGCAACCCTGAGGTTAATTCTATAATTTAAAGTGATTGCCTCAGAATAATGAGTCATTTTTAGAATCATGGTGTTTTTACCTTTCCCGTACACCTACCTTAATCAGAATAGGTATTAGGAACTTCTGCCACTTAAAGATATATCAGACACCAATAATAAATACTTGAAATTATGACTTTTTCCTGTGAGAGGAATGATTAAAATTCCTAAAAATTATGATTACAGATAAGTTATTTTTAAAGAAAAATATGTATATGTATAAATTTTCAAATGAGTTTATCAGTATAGAATATTTAAAAACCTTTAGCTTTCGTTCGGTCTGAAATCAAATGAATTTTACCATAAGTACATGAAGGTAGTTACTAGAGCAAAGTAGCTGAAACCTGAAAAAGTAAGAAAAGAAGGAAAACAAGCATCTCTGATCATTCGTTCAAGAAACGTTTATTGAGCTGGGTGCTGTGTCTTAGTTTGGTAGATGCTGGAGGCAATTGAAAACAAAACATAGCCCCTGACATCCAAAAGCTGATATGATCCTGGAAGGTAAGCAGTAAACAAGGAAGTATATATGTAGTATTTTTTTTTTAGTTTATTTCTCAATTATAGTTTAAATTATTTTTATTAGTTTCAGGAATATAGCACAGTGGTTAGATAATCAATTACAGTACTTTACAAAGGGATCCCCCCTGATATTTCCAGTACCCACCCATCTATAATGTTCTATAACAATAAAAGCATAATATGCTAATTAGACCGACAGCCGAACAACCTTTCGGATGAAGCCAAGGTTGTGAGGGCCAAGGCAAGCTGCAGCAGCTGCAAGGGCTGAGCCCCTTACATTAATTTTGTGCATCAGGCATCTGTTAATATTATAATATTATTGACTATATTCCCTATGTTGTACTTTACATCCTGTGACTATTTTGTAACTACCAATCTGTACTTCTTAATCCTTCACCTTTTTCACCCAGCCCTCCACCCATCTCTTGTCTGGCAACCCTCAGTTTCTGTATCTATGAGTCTCTTTCTATATTATTTATTCATTTTCTTCTTTAGATTCCACATGTAAGTGAAATCATATGTCATTTGTCTTTCTCTGACTTTTTTTCACTTAGTATAATACCCTTTAGGTCCATCCATGCTATTGCAAATGGTAAGATTTCGTCATTTTTTATGGCTGAGTAATATTCCATTATATGTATACACACTACAGCTTTGTTATCCACTTGTGTATTTATGGGCATTTGGGTTGCTTCCGTATCTTGGCAATTATAAATAACACTGCCATGAGCATAGGGATGCATACATCCCTTCTAATTATTGTTTGGGGTTTCTTTGGATATATAGCCAAAAGTGGAATCACTAGGTCACAAGGCAGTTCCATTTTCAATTTTTTGAAGAGCTTTCATACTAATTTCCATAGTGGCTACACCAATCTGCATTCTCACCAACAGTACATAAGTATTCTCTTTTTTCTACATCCTCACAAACAGTTTTTGTTTGTTGATTTGGTAGCCATTCTGACAGATGTGGAGTGATATCTCCTTGTGGTTTTGATTTACATTTCTCTGATGATTAGTTATGGTGAGCACATTTTCATATGTCTGTTAGCCATCTGTATGTCCTCTTCTCATTTTTTAATTGCATTGTGGGTGTGTTTTTATTTTCATGTTGAGTTGTGTGAGTTCTTTATAAAATTTAGATATTAGGGCAGTGGGAGTAAAGGGAGCCAAATATATGATGATGGAAGATGATTTGGCTTTGGGTGGTGGGCACACAATACAATATGCAGATCATCTATCATAGAAGTGTATATAATCTTGAAACCTATATATGTTATTAACCAATATCATCCAAATATATTTAATTTTTAAAAATTGGATATTTACCTCTTATTGGATGTATCATTGGAGAATATCTTCTTCCATTCAGTAGGTTGTCATTTTGTTTTGTTGGTGTTTTTATTTGCTGTGCAAAAACATTTTAGTTTGATGTAGTCCTCTTTATTTATTTTTTTCTTGTTTTCCTTACTCAAGGAGATATGACAGAAAAAAATATTGCAAAGGTAAATGTCAAAGATTTTACTGCCTATGTTTTCTTATAGGAATTTTATGATTTCGAGTATTATATTTAAGTCTGTAATCCATTTTGGAGTTTTTTGTTTGTTTTTGTTTAGTTTTGTTTTTTTTTTTGTTAATGCTCACCCAATGATATTTTTTTCCCATTGATTTTTAGAGTGGAAGGAAGGGAAACATGGAGGGGGAAAAAGCGGGGAAAGAAACATCAATGTGAGAGAGACACATCAATTGCTTGCCTCGCACTGCATGCACCCCAATCATGCCGGTGATAAAGTCTTCAAACCAGATACATGCCCTTGACCAGGAATCGAACCTGAGACCCTTCAGTACACAGGCTGATGCTCCAACTACTGAACCACACTGGCCAACGCTGAATGTTATTCTTAACTGCAAATGAAGCATGACATCAGTCATGCCAAACAGAGCATTGA
The DNA here is from genome assembly GCA_027563665.1 of Antrozous pallidus. Lineage (NCBI taxonomy): Eukaryota > Metazoa > Chordata > Mammalia > Chiroptera > Vespertilionidae > Antrozous > Antrozous pallidus. The sequence goes on from CM050514.1 coordinate 24,661,614, forward strand.
CTCCTTTCTCGAGAACATTCCCTACCTGCTTGTAGGAACTCTCGTGTTGTCTTTGCAAGAGCCATCCACTTCCTGCAGTGTGTACATCCAAGAGCAGTAGCCACAGGGGAGAAGAGATCGCGGGGCAGGACAGGGCAGGGATGCATTCCAGACTGAATCCGCCTCTATCTGGGGGTAGATGGTATACCTGCCTCATTCAACCCATCATGTGAGAGCAGCAAAGTCCCTGCACAGATTTACCCGGATGACGTGAGTGGCGCTAAATGAGGCTTCCTCCTGGGCCTTCTGGATTCAGCAGTGCCAGCCCTCTACTCTGCGCACCTGACCCAGATTCAGGATTAATTAATCTATCATCGAAACAGGGCGAGTGAGAACGGAAACCGGTAATTCTCTATCTTACTGTGGAAATGTAAGCAATGAGGATGCCAAATTATAGAACAGCAAATAGTTTCTACAGCGAGGAGCACTTGGATTAGACTCCGGTCACATCCAGCATTTCTTCTTCAAACATGAGAATACTTTCTGGAAAGCCACAGCCTAAATTGTAGGTCGGTGTTTGGTTTTAGCTGTCATTTTCATTTGCTTGATTTCCCCTAAGAGAGCAAACCTGCTAAATTTTTCCTTTTTTGCTTTTTTTCCCCCTAACCTAACCCTCCATGGTTGGCAGGCAAATATAAAAGTATGTCTCAAACCCCACTCATCTTTCTACCAGTTATTTTGCATCCTGTCGTTTTGATGAGAAAATAAGTTGGAGCACTTGACCACCCCTTAAATATAAGAATTCTGACTTCGTGTATTTATCAATACCCTCTTTTTTGGAGTGCACAAGTTGGCAATATCAAATTGTTGTCTATTTTGCCAGACTATCCTCTGGACCAACAGTCTATCTTACAAGGTAGCAAATTGAGAAAGGGAAACAAACACTGGTTTGTGTTTTTCTTTTTAATTAATTGTGTGTGCAGTTGGGGGCAGTGGTCTAGCGGATGCAGTTTAGAAGGTGCTAAGTGTCCATGGGGAGCTGCAAATGAGTGCTTCCACCCTCAGGTCTGGCTGGCACAGCCGGTCATGCCCCGGGGGCAGCCTGCAAAGACAGGGGCCCCTCTGAGCCTGCCAACACGCAGTTCCCTGCCAGGAGGGAAACGAAGCCTCGGCCTTGAAGCCTTGGCCTCGAAGCCTCGGCCTCGCCGCCTGGCTCACGAGCTGCATTCAGCCTTCAGTGGTGCAGGTGAGGCTCCACCCACTGGTTAAGATGAGGATGTTTCACTTGGCCACTTTGGCCGCAGTGGTGAATTGAACCAACAACAGCTGGTTGGGCACACTCCTGCCCTGAACCCTAAGGCCCTGATGTTAGAAAACTTCATGATTCCATTCATTTGTTCAAATATTTACTGAACACCTAGTCTATGCTCAGAAACAGGCTAGATGCTGGACGTACAATGGTAGACATGTCAGATATGGCCCTTGCTCTCTCATGGAGTGGACAGTCTCATGGAACAAACTGCTGCCTAATTGGCCTGGCCGAGTCACTCAGTTGAGTGTTCCAGGAACTAAAGGCTGCCAGTTCAGGGCACATGCCCGGGTTGGGGGCTCTGTCCCTGATGGGGGACATACAAGGAGGCAGCCAATCAGTGTTTCTCACATCTGTCTCTCTCTCTCTCTCTCTCTCTCTCTCTCTCTCTCTCTCTCCCCCTCTCCCTCTCCCTCTCCCTCTCCCTCTTCCTCTCTCTCTCCCTTTTCCTCTTTCTCTCCCTCTCCCTCTCCCTCTCCCCCTTCTCCCTCCCCTCTACCTCCCCTTCCCCTTCCCTTTCCACTAAAATCAATATTAAAAAATCACAATTAGCCGAAACCGGTTTGGCTCAGTGGATAGAGCGTCGGCCTGCGGACTCAAGGGTCCCAGGTTCGAGTCAGGTCAAGGGCGTGTACCTTGATTGCGGGCAAAATCCCCAGTAGGGGGTGTGCAAGAGGCAGCTGATTGATGCTTCTCTCCCGTTGATGTTTCTGATTTTCTAACCCTCTCCCTTCCTCTCTGTAAAACAAAATCAATAATATATATATATATATATTTTTTTTTTAATCACAATTAACTGATAATTACAAACTGTGCTAAGAAAGAAGACACTGTGTGTGCTAAGTGGATTTGGTAGGACATTCTTTAAACTGTGGATTAAGGAAAGGCCTCTGACTGTAAGCAAGATAATTTGCTGGGCGGAAAAGGGAGGGATGTTGAGATTGAGAAACAACTCATGTGAAGGCTCTTGAGGAGGGGCAGTTTTGGCCTTTCTAGGAATCCGATCGGCAGCCAGTGCGCCCAGAGCTAGGTGAGCAAGAATATGCGAGCAGCAAAAGAAGCCTGAAGGGTAGAGCCGGGCCTGTGGGGATTTAGGGTTTTATCCTAAATGTTGTGGGAAGCCAGCAAGGAGTTTTAAACCAAGATCTGACATAATCTGATTTATGATTTCAGTAGACGAATTTTTCATTCACAAAGAATAACGAAGGCTGCAAGCGCTTAATTTTTTTTGGTAACAGTTTGGGAAATAAATCAAGAAGCATGCAACTACCCAGACTCTCAAATCAGGGGCAGCTGGGTGAGTGAAAGAGTCTCAAATTCGTTTTAAATGATGTTTTATAAGTTTATGCCATCCAAGGTGAGGGTCGGAGGCCTGATTGCCTCAGCTGCAGTGACAGCTCTGCTGAAATATTTACTTCCGTCCTTTGGAAATTTGATTTTAAAAAACCTCAAAACAAAACACAAGTAGTTTAGCCATCATTGTAGGCTTCCACTGCTGTCTGCAGAGCAGATGTGTGCCCTTCCCGCTGGCTGCCATTCCTCCCAGTCACGCCGGGAGTCGGGCGCAAGAGAGGAAGCATTGGCACGGAGGCAAAAACGGGTCGTGTTTATTTTTCTAGTTTTTTCTTTTACTTTGAGTGTCAGGAATGGAAACAAGCCATGGCTGTGATCCCTTAGCGTTATCTCCGATGAGGAGAGAGGCGAGGTGTTGGCCTGGGGTAGCCAGGTGCTCTGCAAGGTGCAAGACCTCAAAAGGACCGCTGATTTCCATCTCGGCTTCTCAAAAATGATGAAAAAGTCTGAGCACTTACAATAAATGCACACTTGGTTGGCCCGGCTTGTATCTGAAAGAGGCTGTCTTTGCTCTTCATCAAGGAAAACTGGTTCGTCACAGAGGTTTAGAAGAGCTGCTATTAACCTGCAGATTAATTTTACTGCTCATGAATTATCCGTGACCGATTTTAACCCTCCCCTCTGAGAACGAGGGCACCTGTTGGGAGTAGTCATTTCCTAGCCTTTACATTCTGAAAGAATTTATTTTTAAAAGACGCGAAACTTTCTTAATAGCTTCAAGATCAAGCGAATTAAGGAAATTTTTTATTGATACGCTGGCATTTTTATTGCACTTCAGAAAACCTTTTATTAGACCAGGGTCTGCTTTCCTAACCGTCAGCAACTAAAATCATTTGGCCACCTCTTTTGAGGCTGAAATGAGAAAGATTATAAAAGCGTTCCAGGAAAAGCTGGTTAGAGAATATACCTGAGAAAGCTTTTAAGTACTAAATCCCATTATAACTAATAGCATTTCAACACTGCTTTGATATTGAGGGTGGGAAAAAAGATTTAAGGACCACTAAAGACTTTTAATAGTTTCTTAGAGATTATGTTGAGTTGAGTCATAAATTATTCTGCCTTGTCCAGAGTTCAGTGGTGAACTAGGGAAATACATGAGTTGATGAGCAGATAGTTTTCAGAAGAAATAGACTACATAAACTATTATGCATCCCTTGTTTTCATTATTATTTTGTTTTATTCTGTGAAATAAATCTGTCAAAACTAGTAGCTCTTTTTATAATAAAATTAACTTTCATAGTAAACTGGTGGCCCAGTGGGTTTGGTTTTGGAAATATATTTTTTCCACGGTCAATATAAAAAGAAAAAAAAGAAAAATCTGCGCCTTTACATTCATTATGTTTATATCAGGTACACACCTGAAATTGAAATCTAATAGTTTTTTGCTGACTCACTGAGTGGCAGTATGTGATGGTGTATTAATTTTGTTTTGTTTTGGCCGTTGTTGCTTATTTAGAAAACTTACATAAAATAAACCTGATTTAAACTTAAAAAAAAAAAAAAGCAACAGCATGAAAAAAAGGGGGTAGGGAAGCACAAAAAGAGGGCTGTTTATGAGTCAGCCCATTTTTTTAGATTAGGAGGTACAGGCTGTGAGATATGAAGTTGCCCAAGTACATCTAGTAAGAGGCACCATCGAGCCCAGAATCCAGGGCTGGGACTCCTGATCCACGGCTCTACCAATTTCAGAACCATCAAAGATGGCCTAGATTGTAACTTTGGATGTGTTAGCATTAGTGGAACCTTTATACTTTTTCAAAAATGTAACTTAAGTCGTATTTATATTGACAACTGATATTAACATATCATTCTCCTATGCAGTTTGAACTGGTTGAAAAACACAGTTGTCCACTAGAGGTCACCTTCCTTCAAGATGAGGGTCAGTCCCCTTTCCTAATTCTCTATTGATCTGGTTTTAAATAAGCCACCACCACCTCAGAGAAATGAACATAATTTTTTTTTGTCATCGGAGATTCCAAATATTGCTTGAACTAAATGCCTTTATATTGTAGGTAAGTCTACCTGGGCTACTAAAAAGCCTGGAGGGATGAAGGGAGGAGATGCCCCTTCTTTTTCCTTTCTCTCTCCTCCCCCATCCCCCCACCCCCCCCCACCCCACCCCCACCCGGCCCCGCCACCCTCCTTTGTGTGCTAGTTCTAGCTTCGCCTCTCTTAACAGATCAACTTATTTTTATTTGGAAAGACTTGTGTTCACCCTGGCAGGTTATACTACCCTCACTCTTTCTGCCATTTCTCTCTCTGACTCCAAAGTCAGAGACTAAATGGAGACTAAAAGAAATGATCTTTAAACATTGACATAAATTTGGGATGAAACCATGTAGACGGCACCCAAATTTATCTTTGAGCCAGTTACTATTTTTCTACAGCATGCACATTTCAGTCAGCATTGGCCAGAAAATACTATGGGGAGAGGACTAGGATGGTGTCCAATAAACAGGCACTTTGGCAGATTCTATTGAAGTATAAACCATCTCATTATTCTAGAGGGAGAGGGAGGCTGCCCACTAAAGCCCTGCCTGACACGTCAGGTTTCAAAATGTCTGTAGAAACCCAGTGTTGCGGGTGGTATTTTTAGAGGCTCATTTTCACCTAGTCTATGAGCTGCTAAACATCTCGGCCCCAACCTCCACCTCCCAAAATCAAATTGGAAATCAAAAGTTCTGAGATGTGAAAATCATTGAGAACGTAGATATAGTTGAGATTGTCTGGGCTTTTGGAGAAATGTCCTATCAAGCTGTGATAAGAAGATACCACTTCAGTCCAATTTGCAGGGGTGGGTTGTCCCTCAGCCCAGCCTGTACCGTCTCCAATCTGGGCCCCTCAAGGGATGCCCGACTGCCCGTTTAGGCCTGATTCTGATGGGATTGGACCTAAATGGGCAATGGAACATCCCTCTCACAATCTAGGACTGCTCAGGCTCCCAACTGCTCGCCTGCCTGCCTGACTGACTGACTGCCCCTAACTGCTTCTGCCTGCCAGCCTGATCACCCCCTAACCACTCCGCTGCCAGCCTGATCAATGCCTAACTGCTACCCTGCCAGTCCGATTGCCCCTAACTGCCCTCCCCTGCCAGCCCAGTTACCCTTAACTGCCCTCCCCTGCCAGCCCAGTCACCTCTAATTGCCCTCCCTTGCCAGCCTGGTCACCCCCAACTGCCTTCTCCTACAGGCCTGGTTGCCTTTAACTGCCCTCCCTTGCCAGCCTCATCACCCCCAACTGCCTCCCCTGCCAGCCTGGTTACCCCCAACTGCCCTCCCCTGCAGGCCTGGTTGCCCCCAACTCTCCTCCCCTGCAGGCCTGATTCCCCCCAACTGCCCTCCCCATTTTTGGGTCTCAGAGTATGTGGGAAGAAGTTGTGGGAATATCCTGACACCAACAATCATTTTCTGTGGGAAATGACCTTGATGCAATAATGAAACCAAAATGTGGGGTGTTGATTTGAGATCATGTGTAGAGCCCCACATGGCCATAAGCCACATGGATGTAAGGGAGCTTATCTCCTGCCATAGGAGCACCCAGTGCACTGAGGGGAGAGAGGGGAGAGGAAGCACACGGGATATATATATATATATATATATATATATATATATATATATATGCATGCTTGTTAGACCCTGGTTGGTCCTTCCAAAGAATTTTGCCTTAGCAACACCCTTGGGATTGGTTTATACACCTTACTGTCTTCTCATTGGTTATCTGCAAACTGCCTATCTTAGCAACATTCATAAATTTTAAAGTTCATGTCTCCAATGTTCACCCTTTTCTTCCCCACCCAGTTGTAGTACCTTAGTAACTCTGCCTAGTTGGGTTCCAGTTTTATTCTCTCCTCCCCTGTCCCTCCCTCCAAGGTCCCAGTCCCTGTCTATCTAGTTTCCTTCTGTCTCCACAATAGTAGCTTCCAAGTTCACTACCAGGCACTCTCCCAGAAATCTTAGACCAGATTAAGATGCTCAAATTATAGTTCATTAAATCAATGCATATCAAGAAGCAAGGGCTCCAAATGGAATGAGCTGATATACTTAGTGTGATATTCTGATTTGCTCTTCATCCCCATTCTGGCACTGAGCTCCTAAAACCCTTGGAATTTCCTAAGTGAGGTTATCTCTTGTTATGTTAATGAGATGACTTTTAGAAGGCACCACAGTTTGGGGACTGATTGCCAGAGGCAATCACATGACCAGAGGATAGAAATTTTCATTCCCCACCTACCCACAGCCCCAGGCCTGGAGGTGGCATCTATCACCAATGACCAGTGATTTAATCAATAGTGCCTATAAAAAATGAAGTCTTCATAAAAACTCTAAATGATGGGGTTCAGAGAGCATCTGGATGGGTGAACATGTGAAGATTTAGGAAGGATGGCATGTTGGGAGAGAAAGGTGCACCCTTTCCCCCATACCTTGCCCGATGCATCTCTTACCTCTTTTCCTGAGTTATAGAAGCACAGGTGACAGCCAGGACTTACAATTGGCATCTGAAGCACAGTCATATGGACTAAACCCTTAAACAGGTAGATAGTGTCAGAACTGAGTTGAATTATAGGACACCCAGCTAGTGTCCAAGAGTTGCTTGGTGGTATAGGAAAACCCTTATCGCCTTGTGAATTGAGTTGGTCCCAGTGTCACTGGGCCAGTTCCATGCCCAAGATGGCCCTGTTCCAACATGGTCCAGACCTTTCTCATGTCACCCAACCACCAGACTCTTGACTCATATGAGTCAAAGTGAAAATGAAAGCAAGTTTTATTCAGGTAGAGAAAAAGAGGGCAGGACACATCCCCTGGAAAGAAGTGAAAGTACACGTCCAAGTGGACTCGGGACACTGCAAGTGGGCTGTATACTGCGGTCAGTAGTTGTTGGGATTTTATGTATTTCTGAGGGTGGGTGTTTCTAAGCTTTGTGGTGCCAAATTCTGACTGCACCTTCTGGTTGAGAGGGAACCTTATTCCTAACATGATCCATTCTGGAAGTGTCACAGTATTAGCACCCCTAGGCTCCCTACTTATGTCAGTTTTCATTATAATGATGGTACCATGAGCTTTGGAGTTGCTCTCTGGTCAGTTTTCCCTCCATCTTGAAATGATCTGGTTTTAGCCAGTCCTTATTGTTGTGACTTCTGTGACCACGGCAGGGGTCTTCTGCCATAACCTGTTTCCCTCTGATCATGCGTGGGGGTGGGGCCTCAGGTGAGAGGATCTAGTGCCTTAGTGTCCTGTGATGTGGACTCCTACTTCTTCATTCCACTTGTTGGGATTTTCCCCTAACTTCTTCCTCACCAGAGGCACACTGAGATATGATGCAGGAGTGTGGAAGGACCACACTACCTGGATCTTGGGTTATGCAGTATTTGTATGCCCAGCCTTTCCACCACAGCCACCTTCCCTGTTGGCAATATGGTTGGGAATCAGAATTGAGGTTTGAGAAGGGAGGCCCAATTAGACAGAAGATGTCTGCTAATGACACAACTTGCATTAGCAGAGACACAGGGGTGAGTTCCCCGGCTCCCTCTGCTGATGAGCTGCTAGCTGTAGATTGTATTATTTGGATACAGAGGACCAGAGTGGGTGTCACATATGGGCAGCCACTGTACCGTCCAATAAATACTGAGTACCTCGTGTGCTTCGTTAACTAGTGCCCCGTGAATATTAGAGGATTCTTCAGTCTTTCTATCATTTTCTGTGCTCTATGCTCAGCACACGTGCTCAGTCTAGCCTAAGACATCCAGGTGACTAACTTTGCAATATTTAATACATCTCATGAATTATGCCTCTGTGTACTTGCTTACTCATTGTCTAAATCTGACACAGTTACCCATTTTACCTGTATGACAAGCTACTACATATTCATTACCTACACTTAACATATCTTACAAGTTTTATCCATTCCATTTGTTTATCTTATTCTTCTATAACATTAGTTGAATATTCTCAAATAATATGGGAACATCCCTTACAAAATTTCTTGGAAAAGCTGGTCCAGCCTCTCTGGTCTCACCACCCTAGCCAGCCTCCCTATCCTTGAGGTTTATAGCATCACTGTTCCTTCAAAGACCCAATCAAGGGTACTCACCCATCTGTGTTCTTGCATCTTCCCCATCTTCCCTGCAACCTCCTCCTTCCTTAACATTGATGGGTAGCTTTACTCACCATATCCTCAGTTCCAAGGCTGAATGAACTCCTGTCATGTGCTCCTGATCTTACTCTGCCAGGACCTGGTCCTTTCAGTTATTTTCCACTCACCATAGTCGTTTCTTACTCCTTCCTGGCTCCCTCCCTGCTGCCCACATATATGTTTGGATCTCCCCTGTCTTAAAAATCAGCCATAACCACAAATTCTCTAATTCTATTACATACTCAAGCTACTACACTCATGCTCGAATTTATCCACAGACTTTATAAACTAAGTCTACTCAGTCCCTCAACTTCTTAACCACTTACAGCCTGGCATCCACCCCTAAAACACTACTACCAAAATTATTCTTTTGAGGGAAACTGATGACTTCCAATAGTCAAAACTAATGGCTTTGGGTTGGGTTTCCTGGCAGTATTTGAAACCGGTGAGCTCTGTCACCCTCCTCTTTCTCTCCTTGGCCTCTCATTACATTGCCTGACAGGTCTTCTATAGGCCTCTCACGTTCATTGGCTTGTGACCTCTTCCTCTGTTTTCAAAGCCAACCAACCCTAGTCTTTCCTACATTGACATCTCTGTTCTTCCTCTTCTGCCTCCTCCATTTACCTTATCATTGGACCAATCAGCATAACTCAGGATAATGTCTCCATCTTAAGGTCAGTTGATTAGCAACCTTGATTGCCCTTTCCCAGAGGGGATTAGGATGTAGATATTTGGGGGTGTCCTTATTTACCTTAGAGATGTCATTTTTCCTCATTAGTTCTTTCTCTATAATCTCTTCCTTCACCTAATCCATTTCTATAACTTCAACTATTCTCCCCTTGAAAAAGACCTTCAAATTGTATCTGTTGGCCTGACTTCTCTTGTGAGCCTCCTGCACCTCCAACTCATAACTTTATGGTGAAAAATAAAAGACTTCATTAGTTCCTTCTTCTAGCTTCCTTATTTCTTTTTACAGTACCAGTGTCAGTCAGCAATGGTCTCAGAACCTTATGATTCCTTGTCTTGTTTACTCCCCCATGCTTCATTATTGCCAAGGTACCCTCAGATCATTTTTCATGGTGTTTCAGGGAATGCATCCCCTGTCTTTTCCTTCCCATTATCACCTCCCTCCTTCAGGCCTCTCTTTAATCCTTAGACTGTTGTTATTGCCTTTAATTAGGAGAGGGCAAAAAAGTCTATTTCTGATCCTTTCCTGGGCAACTAAGGGCTATTTTACATGTTATTCTCATTGCATCCTTTCATCAACCCAATAAACAAGGAATTAACATTCTTAGTTTAGAGACGAAGAAACGGAGGCTAAGAGTAATGAGGTAACTTTCTGAAGGTCATAATCATTCATTCATTCATTCATTCAAAAATTTTTATCAAGAACCCATTATATGCCAGGTACTATTTTAGATTCTGAGGATAAGACCATTGAATAAACCAACCAAGATCCAAGTTCTGAGGAAACTGACATTAATCTAGAAATAGACATTTAAGAAGTGAACAAGATTATTGCTGACTACTGGTTTGCCCTAGCTCAGAATTTTCTTCCTCTTCTGAATTCCTGGTGAGTAAACAACAAAATCTCTTTGGAGTCACTTAATTCATTCACTCATCATTATATACAGCTACTTGTGTATTGCCTTATTTCGCTTACCAAAGTCTTTGAGGGCAGAAACACTTCTTCACGTGGCACGTAATAGGAATTTGTTTCAACTGCAGGTTTGTATGAATCAAGGGAGACATTGGGGAAAGCACTTTGTAAACTGCAAAGCCATTTGCTCAGATTTATTATCTCAGGTGATGCCAACTGTGTTCTTCTTTGGGTGGGTCACTCAAAGACCTGTTTCTCTCTGAAGTGAACAGGATTAATTTCCCCTACAATTCCTTTTCTTCCATTGCCCTGTAAAGAAGCAAAACTTAAAGCTATATAAAATTCTTCCTGCCTTTCCAAAATTTCTAAGGAAAGTTTAAAAGGTTAATACTGAGAATAATGACTTCCTTTTTCATCTTCTGTAGACTGCAGTAACTTATTTTTTCCCCAACATTTCTTTAATATTATTTTCAAAGTGAAAAAATTTTTAGGTGAATACCCATTTATGCACCATTCATTCTGAAGAATGCATGTTTTACTAAACTTGCTTTGTCACAGCTTTCCATCCAACCCATCCCTCCATCCATCAGTTGATCTCATTTTATTTGATTATTTTCAAAGTAAGTTACAGATATCAGTAAGTCTCCATCTACATACTTCAGTCTGCATATCACTAACTAGAGTTCAAATTTGTTAACAGCGCCTTTTTTAATTATTTTAAGATACATTTTATATACAACTAGAGGTCCGGTGCACAAAATTTGTGCACTGGGGTGGGGGGGTCCCTCAGCTCAGCCTGCCCCCTCTCACAGTCCAGGAGCCCTCAGGGGATGTCCTACTGATAGTTTAGGCCCACTTCCTATGGGGAGCAGGCTTAAGCCACAGTCTCGCATCCCTCTGCAGGAGGTGACTGGGCTGATCAGGGGCAGGTGCCACCCCCATCACCCCGCTGCTGCTGCCACTGCCAGCTGCTGCAGCCACCAAGGTGTTTTCATCAACAAAGACTCCAGTCCCTTCACTATGAAAAAATGACAGCTTTCTTTAGGCATTTTCAAGATGTCTCTTTCATAGGATATGACTTTCCTTCCTTTCTTCCTTCCTTTTTCCTTCCTTCCTTCCTTTCTCCTCACCTGAGAATATTTTCCCATTGATTTTTAGAGAGCATGGAAGAGAGAGGGAAAGACAGAGAGAAATATCAGTGTGAGAGGGACACTTCGATTGGTTGCCTCCTTCATGAGCCCTGACCTGGGCCCTAGCCAGGGAGGAGCCTGTAACCTAGGTACATGCCCTTGATCAGAATCAAACCTGGACCCTGTGGGTTTGATCACCTTCTTGGATCCTTATTACCCAAGTTACCAAGAACACTGAGCGTGGCATACAGAGAGCTCAGCCAATGAGCAGTCAGAAAAGGTGTTTCCTCTGCAGCTCACACACTTAGGTCCCCTTGTGTGTGTCCTCTCGGGTGAGGGTGTGCTCCGAGCCATGCTGGTCGAGACTGTTGAGGCTTGGAGCCAGTTGTGACTGTTAAGGCGTCCTGGACAAATTTGTATATTACCGCTTCATATACATATAGATAAAATGCACAAATCTTAAATCTAGTATACTATTCAGTATGTTTTTGAAAAATTTACTCCTGGGTAAGCCAAGTCTTTATCAAGTCATACAGTTTGTGCCAGAAAGTTCCCTGTGTCCCTTCCAGGTCAGCCCTCAACCTCAATAATTCACTTTTGAAACTGTAGGCTCAGATGTCCTGTGGGTGTGACTTTTTATCACTATATTTACTGTCCCAAAAAAACCCTCATTCTGTTGCTATTGATTGCTGTGAGTAAAAAATACTTTTTTTTGGGGGGGGGGGGGAGAGGGATTTAATTACACAATAGTTTCCTTGGTGGTGGAAATAGGAATAATAGTATTTTTTTCCCCCTTTTAAAACATACCTTGGGTTGAGATTTAGGTAGTACTACACTGCAACCTCACTTTTACTTGTTGATCATTTTTTTATTTCAAGGCCAGACTACAGTGGCTCAGTCAAAGGTGGTTCATGTTTCCAAATCTACTCTACTGGGGTCCTTTTAAAATATATATATTTTAGAGAGAGAGAGGAGGGGAGAGAGAGAAACATCAATTTGTTATTCCACTTATTTATGCATTCAGTTGTTGATTCTTATATGTGCCCTGACCGAGGATCAAACCTGCAAGCTTGGTGTATTGGGACAACACTCTAACCAACTGAGCTACGCAGCCAGGGCTCCTGGGTCCTCAGTTAGCGTTGTTTCATATGAACACACTCATAAGGTATAAACCAGAATATCTGCCCCCCACCCCCACTTTACTTTGATGCCTTGAAGAAGGATTTATATTCTTGAACAACTTTCTTAGGCCTACTTAGAAAGTAACAGTGTATCTCTTGAGATCCTGCCTAAATTTGAAACCCAATACTTCTTATGGGAAGCGAAGTTGTGAGGACTTGGGGGGAAAAAAACGGAATCTCTTTGTTATATAACCCATACTTAAACAGTTCATCAATATTTTTAGTTCAAAAATAACAAACATTACTGTAGCTCGATAAATTATTCTAGCTTAAATGTTCTTGGAACAGCTGGTTTCTGTTTAAAGTTTTTTTTGTACAAGTAAATCATAATTTAAATTGTAACATAAAGTCCTTTCCAGTGAATGACTACAAAGGGAAACTTGCTTAATATATTTTTTAACTTGTTTATGCCACTTGAGAAGAGGTTTTTGACAGGATCTGGGATACAGTTGTCAGAAATCTGTTCTGCCCAGAGCCACCTCTGAGTCACTTCCACTATTTATGGAACAGCAACTGTGAAGAGTGGGATCATGTTTAGGCTTTTTTTTTTTTAAAACAACATATGATATATGTCTTCAGGAGCTTATGTAACATATCGCAGAGCCTCCAGTTTTCAGAAGAGAACAGAGTTCAGGAAGTGGCCTGATACAGTTTTTGAAAGCATGTTCCCGAGTCTTAAGGTCACAGACTGTCAAAGTAGTAACTTGAGTCAAGCTTGAACAGCCTTTGAAGTTAAAACTGTGCTGTCTTGGAAAGTCGGGATTATGCCTTTATGCCTTTTACATTAGGCGTAAGATTTCCATTTCATCTTACTTGCTACCTTGCCAAAGAAGCCTTTGCCGGGGCCTGCTTGTCCTTGCACATACTTGGGATTCCAGAGCCCGCCTCTAGGTGGTTGTGTAAGGGACGGGCGCTCCACAGACAGACCTCTCTGCCCCTCTCTGTCCTGTCTGCAGTGCTTAGGAGGGGAGTTTGGGGTGAGGGGATGTTGCATATTGTTTCCTTTCCCTGAAAAAATTTCGGTCCTCTTTGCTTCCTCCAATATCTGAGAAGACTAGTAATCTAGTTCAGGCTTCTGCTTCATCGTGCCGCCTGCCAACCAGGAGGCCTAAAACGTCCTGCACATGTTACATCCCTGTCTTTCTCCTGTGTTCCACGAAAGGAGCTGAGAGCTGAGGGTACATCTCCAGAATACTTTCCTTTAACCTGTGAACCCCGGGCTGACATGTGAGCCTGTGTGATTGTCCCGGGGGCCCTTCCTGCCCCCTTTTCACTCCCCTGACCGGGAAGGCTGGAGCCATGCGTGTGAGTGTGTCAGTGGCCTTGAATTGAAGTAGCCAACTTTTCCCCTGTTTGAATCTCAATGAGCAAAAATGAAGAATATTTCTAAATCGAAGAGCAAAAATGAAGAATATTTCTAAAAATAGTTTTTTCTTTCCAAGTAACAGAGATGTTTGTTATACAATTAAAAATATGTCACTAACTATTCCAAATGCAAACTCTCACCATTCCTTAAGATAGAGCATGATATGAAAGCTGTCAAACATATTGATTTTGTTCCTCGGGCAAAAAGTACTTGTTTTTCTCTATCAGCAGCATAATGAAGGCTGCAGTTATTAATGAGAGTTTGGGGGAAGATAAGTTGATAGATATATTACATATAATATCCCTATTGATTTTTTTTAATCGATGGTTTAAATTCAGTCAGATTTTTATTGAGTAGCATTGTGTGCTCAGGGCCATTTTATTAGAAAACAACAAAACAAATTGCCTGTGGCAACTGAGGAACATAGATAAGAAAATTTTTATTTTACTGTGTTTATTTTCTTAATCTTCTGTCATTAAGCTAGCTTCAAAATTTTACAGGCCTGGTTGATTATTTTTATAAATCCTAAAATCCTAGCAAGGCTGTGAAGCAGTTCAGAAATTGGACCCTTTGACCCCCAGAAACATGTATGGTCTGACTTGTATTTCCTTGCTTACCATCTGCAACCTCACAGTTCTTTTCATTGCTGTCTGTTAAGCACAGTTGTTGGTTTCTATGATCGTGTGTTATTAATAGAGGCCTGTTGCATGAATTCGTGCACAGGTAAGGTCTGGCCAGCCCGCTCTGATCAGGCCTATCTGTTAAGCTGGCCAGGGGGAAGGGCCTCGGGCAGTTGGCTGACCAGCCTGCCCCCTAGTCAAACCCCCAGGGGAACTCCTGGTCCAGGGGACAATTTGCATATTAGCCTTTTATTATATAGGACTAGAGGACCCATGCATGAAATTCGTGCTCAGGGGTGGGGAGGTGTCCCTCAGCCCAGCCTGCACCCACTCCAATCTGGGACCCCTCGAGAGGTGTCCAACTGCCCATTTAGGCTTGATCCTTCTGGGGCCTAAATGGGCAGTCAGACATCCTTCTCACAATCCAGGACTGCTGACTCCAAATTGCCTGCCTCCCTGATTGCCCCTAACCACTTCTGCCTGCCAGCCTGATCACCCGCTGCCCACTACCCTGCCAGCTTAATTGATGTCTAACTGCTCCCCTGCCAACCTGTTTGCCCCCAACTTCCCTCCTCTGCCAGCTGGCCCTAATGCCCTTTGTGTTGATCACACCCAACTGCTCCCTTCATGCAGGTCTCCATGCTACCTGCTGGCCTGATCACCCAATTGCCCTCCCTTGCAGGTCTGGAACCTCCAAACGGCCCTCCCCTGCTGGCCATCTTGTGATGGCCATCTTGTGTCCACATGGGAACAGAATCTTTGACCACATGGGGGCAGCCCTCTTGTTTATTAGATAGGTCAGAGGCCTGGTGCATGGGTGGGGACCAGCTGGTTTTCCCTGAGGGGTGTCCTGGATCAGGGTAGGGGTTCCCTTGGGGTGTGGGGCAGCCTGGGCAAGGGGCCTGTTGTGGTTTACAGGCCAGCCACATTCCCAAGCAACCCAACCGGAGGCCCTGGAATCTGGGATTAATTTATGTTCTATGATTGAAACTTTGTAGCCTGGAGTGGAGCCAAGCCTTCTGCTGGCTCTGTAGAGATGGCCATTTCTGTTTGAAACTTTGTAGCCTAGAGTGTAGGCCTAGGTAGTAGTGCTGCAAAAGCTATGCTTCCTCTATTGCTCTGGCAACCCTAGCCTCTGCTCTCTCCAGCTCCCTGGCTGCCACCATTTCTATTCGGATTATCTATCTTTTATAATTGAAACTTTGTAGCATTGAGTGGAGGCCTAGGCTGGCAAGGGCAGGCGGAAAGCTTGGCTTCCTCTGTTGTGGGGAAACCCAAGCCTCCTTCCTGCTCTGATTGGCTGCAGCCATCTTGGTTAGGATTTATTTGCATAATTTGCTCCTGATTGGCTGGTGGGTGTGGTTGCGGGCATGGCTTGATCAGAGGTACCCTCAATTTGCACATTACTCTTTTATTAGATAGGATTGGGATGTCTACATAGTCAAATCACAGCATTGGTAGGATAAACAGTTAGATAGACAAGCAGACACACACAAAGCCTTTCAAAAACTTGCAGCTTAGCTTCATTTTCATGAAATGAATGAATTAAACTGACTTTAATAAGCTCTGCCCCTAAAAAAAAAAAAACCCAAAACTATAGGAATAATTATTTCACCTGATTTATGTTGGACTTAAAAAGCAAGTGAGAGCCCAAAATCAGTAGATTATCAAAAGAATCACAAAATAATATTTTTTGAAGAACGAAGACCCTTCCTCTCGTGATCAAGTTGACAAACACTTGATAAACTGATCAGAGAAAACATCCTTCCCGTGTCAGCCTTCAGAGTGGGTCGTTTTCCCTTTTGCACGTTAAAAGTTCTGAACTGGCCCCTCAGGCCTCCAGGTCCATAGGCACCATCCCAGCAGCCTCTGTGGGCGGGCAGGGCGCCGCCGGCGGGGGTTAGAAGTCCGGTTCCGAGGCAGGCTCGATCTGCACCGTCCCTCCCCCGCTCCCCCGCGGGCCTTTCCCCTTTAACGAGGACTAGAATGTTTCCACGCCCGTTAACCGCCGTCCTGCGGCACCAGAAGGTCACCGCAGCCCCAGCCCGATCCCTTTCTTTGTGCCGCTCATATAATTGGCTGATTGTGCGAGTGATGAGCGCCCCCTCCCCCAGCCCGGTCCTCGCTCCCTGTTTGTGAGCCTCGCCGCCGGTTTCCGCGGAGCGCGGGGCGCGGAGAGCAGCTCGGCTCCGCTCGGCTCGCTGCGCGCCTCCCGCACAGGCGGTGCCACTGCGCAGGTTGATCGGGGGAAACAGCATCCATTTTCCTCTGCGGGGAGCCCTGCCTGCCCAGGGCGTGCTCTCCACCGCGGGTGCCCCGCGCGCTCCCGCAGCCTCGCCGAGCAGTCCTGCGTGGGCTCTGCGCCCTAGGATGCACGGAGATGGTGCATCAGGAGAACTGCTCGTACCAGGTAAGGTTTGCAGCCTGGTGGCGAGGCCGGCATCCTCCGGGCGGGGAGGCCTTCCTCTTGCCAAGCAGCAGGTTGCCTCTCCGGATTTCCCAGGGATTTGCCATCCTCCTCCCCTGGCCTCCATCGCCTACAGTATCTGAATTGTAATTAGGTTTTCTGGGACTAATGGGGCAGAAAACACCGCTTTTCCTTGGCCTGGGAGGCATATGGGAAACCCACCGAGGTGATCTGAGCTTTGCGTGTTCTGGATGCCTGCAAATAAGAGGAACTATTTCAACTGTAACTGAATTGAAGGGGCTTCGGGTGGGTGAGGGATGATCTAGTCCGGAGACTATGGCATTTGCTCATCGCAGAGGATGTGAGTTGCTTCGCGTCCAGTTTTTAGGATTCTCTTTAAGGAAATGATGTCAATAGGAAGTAATTGATGGTCTGAGGAATTTTCGAAGACCAGCCAGCAGATCTTGGATGTTGAAAGTTGCACTTGTATTCCCAAACTTATTTTTACTAATAGATCGTTTTAGGTGGTTAGTCGATAAGAATGAAGGTACCAACTCGCATCCATTAAAAAAAAAACTCCCAAGTAGAAAATGTTTCACAATACATATCCATCTATATGCTAATTTGCTGTCTGGAGTTTATGAATTAAACACTTAGATGACTTCAAAAGACCAGTTCTATTCGAGTGTTAATAACTCCTTCCTGTGTCGAGACAACATGGCCAGTGTCCTCCTTGTCAACAGACAGTGAGCTTGTTCTCAGAGAAATTGCTCTTTGCACCTCTGGCATGGCTGTCTAAGTCCTGGCAAGTTCATATTGGGCTTTCCTCTGCTGACCGCGTTTAGAAGCTCTGAGAGACCAAGTCTCTCTCTCACTTAACAATGCCTCTTCCTTGTGTGCGGTAGGTTACCCGAGACCAGCAGGTGTTTCTCCTGAGGTCAGATTTCACAGGGGTAAATGTGTGCAGGGGGGGGAGGACATTTCACAGGACTTAGGGCAGTGGTTTCTCGGGTAAATCAAGTGTGCCTGTAGAATATATGTACCCATCTTTTCCTCTGCTTCATAATTGCAATTTTGTAATTGTAGTAGAGCATTTCCCTTTATGGTACATTTAGGTCCATATAGAGCCTACATATCAGGATTTGTGCTTCCCAGAAATTCTTCCCAAGAGAAAGCGGTCAAGATGCGGAGGAAACAACCACGTCCTCACTCACACAGGAGACAGAGCTCGGGAGTGAGAGAGTGTCAGTGTCTCTGCAGAGCCAGCCTACTTCTGGCACGGCTCCAGATGATTAAATGACTATCATAATTAAGATAATTTTTCTCCTCTCTTTTCAGAGCAACTCTGTAATTTAATTTTTGAAAGGCAAGCTACTCCAGGATGATTCCCTCCATCGTTTCATTAGACTGAACATGAAATCACTGTTTTTCTAGGTCAGAAATTGGTCAGATGTCAGCAGTTTCATCTGGAAAGGAGGGATGTTGTTAGCCTACTGCCTTTTCCAGAGGAAGACAAATTGACTTTCTTTTATATGATCTACCACATGTAACACTGACATTGTGTGTTTGATGGTTTTGAATGTTTATGGCTCATTTTCACAACGCAGCTAAGGGTATCAGACACATTGACAGAGTCGATAGATCTTGCATCCCCATGGGTTCTGTGGTAGAACTACCTTCATTTGTATGTTCTTTTGAAACCCCTCCCTTAATCCATAGCTCAGCAAAGACAAAAACAGTAACCTGGAAGCAAAGTCTCAATCCCACTTAGACACCTGAATCTTAGAACTCAGCTGGCACCACTGAGATTGGATTCAGAAAGTTAGATTTCTCCAAGTCCTTGGCCTGATGTTACTACAGTCACCCATGATGCCATATCGACAATCATGTTTTCCAGAAACTTCCCCTTTCAGGATGATGGCGTATTCAATTATTTGTTTTTGAGAATGATAATGTTGTGGGTTAAAGCAACTTCCTGAGGTTAGTGTTGCTACTGAGTAGATAGAATTTATTTCTAGGCCTGATTCCTTTCCTACCATAAATGTATACCAACATTTCTTAATGGAGAGTTCATGAATGCAGCTTCAGGGACATCCTCTCCCCCACAAATTCCGTGCTCGTTTTGGTGCGTATGACTAGATGTATATTATCATTACATTATCATCGTCATCCTTATCATCGCAGCAGTAATGGCCTCCTGTTTTTGCTGCTCCTGCCCTTGAATGATCTTTTAAAACTTAAGTCAGAGCAGGTCACCCCTCTCAAAATCCTGCTCAGAGTAAAACTCTGGGCCACCCAGGGCCCTGTTTCCTCTTGGAGTCCTCTCCCCCATCCCCCTTTCCCATTACCCGCCCCTCCTACCTGGCATATGCTGCTCCATGTAGGGTTGCCAGATTTAGCAAACCTCCTACAGTGTTTGAGACATGCGTGTACTAAAAAATTGTTCACTGTTTATTAGGAATTCATATTCAGCTGGCCATCCTGTGTTTTTCCTGCCAGTACCTCCCATAGCTTATTCAGGTCTCTGTTCAAATGTTGTCTTCTCAGGAAGGCCTTCTCTAGACTTATTATATCAACTTCCAACTTTCCAAATCTACCCCAACATCTCTGTTACACTTATGTAATTTATTTGTGTGCTTGGCATTCATTACTGTCTATCAGAGTACATATTGATTTGTCTATTTTCTGTCTCCCTCACACCATGTAAGCTCCATGAGGGCAGGGATTTTCATATTTGTATCCATGTGCTTTCCCGGTGCTTAGAACAAGCCCTCAAGTAATATGGATGGATATTCCTACTATTCATAAAGTACCGTAGCATCATGGTTTGTTTGGTTTTTTTTTTTTTTTTTTAAGATTCTTTATTGATTTGAGAGAGAGAGAGAGAGAGAGAGAGAGAGAGAGAGAGAGAGAGAGAGAAGAGAAAGAGGGAGAAAACATAGATTTGCAGCTCTATCCATTGATGCAGTCACTGGTTGATTCTTGTGTGTGTCCTAACCGGGGATCGAGCCCGAACCCGTGTGTATCGGGTGGATGTTCTAATGAACTGAGCTACCAGGCCAGAGTATAGCACCATGGCTTCTTATGTTTTGATATTGTCCTCCTTCCCCCAACACCTGCTGTTAACCTGGAAGTTCCCATTGAGGGACAAATGATCCCCATATTTCCTGTTGCTTTTCTCATCTGGGAAGTGGGATTTCTCCTACTTATCACCCTGGCATGGAAGTCAGCAGGTCCCCTGTGGGAGGCCACCTTTCTGCATAACCGGGTCTGTTACTATGAATTCAGAGCGCACTCCTTCTCCAATGCACAGCAGGGACCCCGTGAAGGCTGGGAAGCAGCCAGGGAGAACCATGCACCACTCCAGCTCTCAACTGTTTGTTGCTAATATAGGAAACTGTAATTGATTCGCATATATTACTTTTCCAAAGTAGATGACTGCTTTGAAAGAGAGTTTCACTGCTACCAGGAGCCCGAAAACCTCCGTTGCAGGTGTTTTGCAAGCTCTGTGCACAGAACAACTTCATCCGAGGAGGGAGCATCAGAGAGAGACGCTCAGGCAGAATTTTTCTGTGGTGGTTGTGTTTGTAAAGGCTCCCACGTCGTCATCTCCGTGTACTTTTCTCCCCCGGGATTTACATTAGCGAAGAGGTCACGGGGGCATGTGCTGTCCTTTCCCTTGGTAGCCGTGTTCAGATAGAGCTGCCGACCTCCATCTTCCAGACTTGGGAGGAAGCCAGCCTCTTCAGGAAAGAGCCTCGCCCACAGCTTCGGGCCTGGCCACATTCTTCTAAACGGCCCCTGGTAGAAAGCTTGGAGATGGATGTTGTTAATGTGACAGCCCAAGTTGGGGTCAGAGGGCCCGTTTTGCTTCAAAGCTCCCAAATATTTTCTCCTGTTTCCCAGCAGTTGGTTTTCGGGGACTTGTGTGTGTATATAAAAACAATGACATGCCTTCATCCCTTTCTTTCCATCGCCCCAATTCTCCTGGACCACTTCGGATACAGATCATGCCCTCACATTCTTTACTACTGTGGGAATCTAGACTTGCAAGAAAAGAAAGTAACGTGATACATCAATGGCTCTCATCTCTCTTCTCCCTGGGGTGCTTAAAGAGGCTCTTCTTCAAACAGGAAACCCTGGTAGAAACCTAGGATGCCTCCCCATTTTCTGTGGGATACAGCCCACACCCCTTTGCATGGCCTCTAAGGCCTAACCATGACCTGAACCCCCAGCTGGAAACAGTCCTCCCTCCAGATCCCACACGCCTGCCCTCCTTGCCATCACTGCTTTGCTTTGGTTTCTCAGCCTGGAATGTCTCCTGCTCACACTCCACCTGCTTTGACCTGCTGTAGGCTGATGCAACTGTCAAGGCTCAAAGGGCGCCTTCCCCCTTGGGTCCCCAGTCAGAAGTTCTCCTCAGTGCACTTTGGTTTTACCTCTGAGAATCCATTTGCAGCAGCTAGTGATGTATAAGTCTGCCTCCCCCAGACTTCTTGGAGGCAAGAGCCTTGTTTTCATTTCCCGCCCTACTCACAGAGTGTGTGTTCAATAAACTGTCTGTGGAGTTGAACTGCATTTTCTGCGGTTGGTGATGTTCTGAGTTCTCAGGATCAGGATTTCCCATCACAATACCAGAGAGAGAAGCTCAGGTCTGTGCATTGCAACAGGGAAGCTGACCCCAGCAATCCAGGCACCTGGCTCGTGAGCCTCTTGGCACGTTGCCAGCATTTCTAACATCCCATCTGCCAAAATGTGGGCGGGGGAGACAGAATGAATGAGACAAGCATCCCAGCCTTCCCAGAGGCAATGCATTAAGAGTGTACCTTCGTACCTACTAATCCTTCACCCGTACCTACTAATCCTTCACCCGTGAATTTTCCCAAGGTGAACCTCATGGTCTATCCCCAAGCGCTTTTTCATAACACTTGCGATAGGTTGAGGCAAGCACGCATATCCAAGCTGCCTTTCTTAATATGTTGAATTTTGCAAAGTTATAATAAATATTTTTACCATATGGAGGGGTAACATAACTGCCTCCTGAAACACCAAAAGTTTTGGGCCAAATGTTTCAGCCCAGTGAAAGTGCTATACCCACCACATAAAATAAAAAGATGGCCTATATTGGTCTGATAAAGCTAGGGAGTATGTCCGTTTAAGTAGTACACCAAGATGTGAAAATTCATACTAGAGGGAGTAGAAAACAGCCTTCACATTCAAATTCTAGTGGGTTATTTAATGGTTAACAAAGGAAAGGAAATATATTCTATTCCTACTGACACCAGGCCAAGCGAGGGTTCATTTCCCAATCCCTTGTTCCTGTGAATGAGAAAACAAAGTATCAAATTTGAATTCATTTAAGATTCCGCCAATTTAAGCCTGTTACATCCACAGCAGGTAAAAATATATTGACCTAATGGAAAAGGGAATTTCAGAGCTTTGTGGTGCACTATTTGATACAGGCATTTACAGCTAAGTTCATTGAAACAGTTTTCTGTCTGATTCTATAAATTTTTTTACTGGAAACATTTTCCCCAGAGTCACTAGTGTTGGATAATACTTCATTTTCATGGTTTTGCCTGGTTGTAGTTGTATTTTGCCTTGCTGAGATACAGGGTTTTTGTTTTGTTTTTCCCTGAGGAAGCAGTAACATATCTATCACCTTAAAAATTAAGAAAATAATTCTGGATATATAATTTTTAGCCAAGAAAAATATTTGAAAATCTAGTTTATATGTTTTAACACAGAGGGAACAAAGCAATAAGTGTCCTAATGAAAACAAAATAATCATCTCAACAGAGCTACATTCAGAGCTGATCTGCAGTAGAAGCACAGACATTGCTATTTAAAATACCACTTGGTGCCTCAAACATCAGGAGTCAGGCATCCAGTGGTTTTAAGAAATAAATATGCAATGCCTATTTAAGCCAAACATCTAGTATCTTCTCTTGGAAAGAGGGTGGTGATGGGGTAGGGGAGGACAGGAAATAGGAACATCTCTCTGGTAATCATGTCAGTGCATTCATGACTTTTGATGAGCAGAGACCACACATACACACACACACACACACACACACACACACACAATCTTGGGTAACTAATTACAACTTCACATAAAGAAGCTCAGCATTAATACAGCCATCTCCTATTATTTATTTACTAGAGATCTGGTGCAGGAAGATTCCTGCAAAAATAGAGCTTCCTACGGCCTGAGCAAAGCTCCCTGCCTTCTCTCCTGCCTCACTTCCTTCTCCACTACCTCGCCTCTCCCATCTCTGCTGCTTTGCTCCCTCCCTTCTCCCCAAGCCTTGCTTGCTGCTTCTCCGTACATAGCTTTGCTCCCTTTTGCAGTGCTTGGTTTCCTTCTAATCAGAGGATATGCAAATCAACCACCATCTTGGTTGGGTTAATTTGCATACTCACTCTGATTGGCTTGTGGACATGGCGTGGGTTGTGGCATAGTGAAGGTATGGTCAATTTGCATATTACTCTTTTATTAGATAACTAGAGGCCTGGTGCATGAAATTCGTGCATGGGGCGGGGGGTAAGTGTCCCTCAGCTCAGCCTGCACCCTCTCTAATCTGAGACCCCTCCAGGGATGTCCGACTGCCCGTTTAGGCCCGATCCTACAGAGATTGGGCCTAAACGGGCAGTCGGACATCCTTCTCACAATCCAGGACTGCTGGCTCCAAACTGCTCACCTGCCTGCCTCCCTGAATGCCCCTAACCGCTTCTGCCTGCCAGCTGATTACTCCTTAACCATTATCCTGCTAGCCTAATTGATGTCTAACTGCTCCCCTGCCAGCCTGTTTGCCCCCAACTTCCCTCCTCTGCCAGCCTGATCACCCCTAACTGCCTTCCCCTGCAGGCTTGATCATCCCCAACTGCCCTCCCTTGCAGGCCTGGTCCCTCCCAACTGCCCTCCCCTGCTGGCCTGATGGCCCACAACTGCCCTCCCTTGCAGGCCTGGAACCTCCCAACTGTCCTCCCCTGCCAGCCATCTTGTGGTGGCCATCTTGTGTCCATTTGGGAGCAGGATCTTTGACAACATGGGGGCAGCCATCTTGTTTGTTGGAGTGATGGTCAATCTGCAAATTACTCTTTTATTAGATAAAATAGAGGCCTGGTGCATGGGTTGGGGGCTGGCTGGTTTTCCCTGAGGGGTGTCCTGGATCAGGGTGGGGGTTCCCTTGGGGTGGGGGGGGCTGGGCAAGGGGCCTGTGGTGGTTTGCAGGTTGGCCACACCCCCCAGCGACCCAAGCGGAGGCCCTGGGATCTGGGATTAATTTATGTTCTACAATTGAAACTTTGTCACCTAGAGTGGAGCCAAGCCTTCTGCTCGCTCCATGGCAACAGCTATTTCTGTTTGAAACTTTGTAGCCTAGAGTGGAGGCCTAGAAGCTTGGCTTCCTCCATCACCTCGGCAACCCTAGCCTCTTCTCTTTCCAGCTCTGTGGCTGCTGCCATTTCTGTTGGGATATATATTCTATAATTGAAACTTTGTAGCATTGAGTGGAGGCCTGGGCCAGCAAGGGCAGGCAGAAAGCTTGGCTTCCTCCATTGCTGGGGAAACCCAAGCCTTCCTCCTGTTCTCAGTGGCGGTAGCCATCTTGGTTGGTGTTTATTTCCATAGTTTGCTCCTGGTTAGCTGATGGGCATGGCTGTGGCATGGCTTGATCGGAGGTATGGTCAACTTGCATGTTAGTCTTATATTAGACAGGATATCCACTACACCAAGGGAAGATTTGAAATCTCGGTGTACTTAGTATTCTCCTTTGCACTATCTAAAAGC
This sequence comes from Antrozous pallidus, assembly GCA_027563665.1. Taxonomy (NCBI): domain Eukaryota; kingdom Metazoa; phylum Chordata; class Mammalia; order Chiroptera; family Vespertilionidae; genus Antrozous; species Antrozous pallidus. The sequence goes on from CM050514.1 coordinate 24,686,480, forward strand.
ATCAGAAATTACCAAGCTTCCTGAAATAGAATGCACTTTGATAGAACTGCTTGAATTCAGAAGAAAACAACTCTCGAAAAGGCATAATGACAGTCAGCATAGGAGAGCCAATAATGGGAAAAGCATGCTTAGGAACACAGAGACATGCAATGAGGACGTTAGTCCTGGCTCCGTTTGAATGCCATGCTTTGTTAGGCCCACAGAGTGACCACAGTTGAGTTCCTTGTGCTCAGGTTTTCAGTTGGGCACAAAGGTTTTTGTGTCTGTGGTCCTCAATCATTTTAATACAGGTGACTGTCCGGCATTCTCTGTACTCCCAATACCTTCAACTCCTCTACCCCACACTCCCAGTGCCATTATTTTAATTTTTCAACATACACTGAGAAGTCCATTTAAAAATTTGCCTGCATATTTTCCTGGCTCTTCTAGCTATCAGAGTGCCTTAATTGAAAAGCAAAGCAAAGGAGGTGGTTAGATGGGTGGAAAGAGACCAACCAAAGAACTTATATGCATAACGCCTGGACACAGACAATAGGGTAGGGAAAGCCTGGGGTGGGGGATGGGAGCAGGGTAGGAGTCAATGGGAGGCAAAGGGGATATATGTAATACTTTCAACATCAAAGATTTTACTTTTTTTAAAAAAAGCAAAGCAAATTTAAATGAACTCTGCACAGAAGAAAAATAATTAATTTGAAAAAAACATTACAGCTCAAGTATCTCTTTGTATAGCAGGTAGAATTTGGATGTTCAGGGTGAAGGGCAGGCAGTGGGTGCTGCAAGCTTAGTCGGGATGAGTTAGAGTTCCCATCTGTAAACTGGAAAATCTTTTGGCAATGCCTAAGTGATTTCCCAGTAAATGTGGTCAGTGTTCTCAGTCAATAATTTCCACCAGGGCCCGATAATGATCATTTAAAAGCATTAGCTCACGTGATCAATGCACCTTGCAGTTGAGGGCATGGCCTGACAGGAAACTGAAGCTCTCCGGTCCAATCCTTGAATTTCAGGCCAGGGGAGTGGGTGAGAAAAAGCCCTTTAAACCCCAGGGGTTGTCAGTGTCTGGGTCCCTGTTAAGTCAGCATCTTTCATTTTGGAGAAGGTGGCAGTGGAGAAGGAGCCAGAGAAAATTCTCTGTAGAAAGGACATGGCTACTGCATAGCTACCACGCATTGCATACGGCTCATCTTCCAGGGGAGTGGTTGGTTTGTTCCCTTTCCTGTGTTCATTTGGACCTCTTGGGAGTGAAATTAATTACAGCATTGACCCCAAACATCTAAAGGCAAAGTCTTGCCATCAAGCATAGAAACATGATCTAACGTAAAAGGATAATGGCTGTATAATAAATTTTTGCAAGGTCTGGATCTATGCTTCTAAAATGTAAGATATATTCACAAATCCAAGAGCGCTTTTTAAAAGTGTGTCTTCTGATCCAGTAGGTTTGGGTTGGGACCTCAGAGTGTTCATTTCCAGTCAGCTCCCAGGAAATGTCAGAGGACACAGTTTGAGTAGCAAAGCTGTAGAATGTATCACAGGTCAGTCCACATGATAGGCAGTCACCAGACGTTTTAAGCTGGTACAAGCCACCCAAACAGCGGTGGTGCAGCTCTTTCTGTGGGCGTGTCTGTGCTGAGCACCTTGTGGGGAGGGTGCAGAGAAAATTCATCACCACGGGGGGGCCATCCTGCAAGCTCTTGCATCTGTGTTTCAGGAGGGGATGTTCTGTCACTTGCCTCTGGGTAGTGCTTATTAGAGTATCGCTTATGACCAGAAAAGGCGTAGCGGGGGGAGGAGCAGAATGGTGTTCATTCTTCACTTAGTGCAAATCCTTGTTGCTGTTGTTTGGCTGGGAAGTCGCATCTCGGATTTCGAGGTGCCTTCTCCAGAAGATAATATATTATTAAAGTATGTGTGTGCATATATATGTATGTACGCAGTCAGTATATTATTAATACATGTTAATTTGAATATGTATATACATATATATAGTTAATAATGAGAGTTCAAGAGTTTGGTCATTTTAACTGTATATTTAACTGTAAAAATGAAAGGAAAACGACATTAGTGATTAGGCTTATAGTGTTATGTATCTTACTAAGTCTTATAGTCTCTACATATCCATGTTACCTCTTGGTTGTCGATTGCTAAGTGGACTAGGCTACTAACCACGGTCAGAGACTGAACTTCATTGAAGTAGCTCCCTTCTTTCAGTCAAAGCAGACCCATTTTTAACTTTGAACATATGTGGTTTCCACAGAAAATCTCGGTTGAAAAGCAGTAATGTGAACTATTAGTATTTCCTACCATGGACAGCATTTAGAGGGAACATTTTAAGCAACACTTACATTTCTCCTGAGTTCATGTGTTCATGCAACAGCTCTTCACTGTCCCTTACCGTGTGTGAGGCAGTGTCTGGATGCTGTGGGGGAAGCAAGGTGAATTCTCAAACTCTGCCCGCTGAGAAGCAGCCTTGAAACCCCATGGCTGATGGGAAGGAGCCACAGTGTTGAACCGGGAAAGATCCGCTCTGTCGCGTGTTAGGTCACGGTCCTCGGCAGAGGCACTCCCGTTTTATTTATTTATTTATTGAGGTCTAATTGGCAGGGGATAGTGGTGATACGTGCGGGGAGTTCCTGATGTGCGATTGACAGTATGTGATATTGTTATAGAAGTGCTGCTGGAATCCGCAGTATGTAAATCTTAGCTTTTAAAAGCTGTGCTGATTGTTTTAGTGTGGGCATTTGTTTCTTACCAAGGCAGCCAGTGGGAGGTGGTCTGGCACGCCCACTTAGAATGTGGGCCACAGAAGCAGAGGGCCCAGGTTCACCCTCTGGCCTGACCATTTGCAAGCAGCCTCACTGTGGGCAGGTTACTTATCCTCACTGCGCTCTCACTCAGCTGTAAAATGCAAATGAAATAGTATCTACTCCATAGTGTGACTCTGAGGATCGAAGACATGTAAGACACACATGGGAGGTGCCTGGCACACAGCAACCCCTCAGGAAAGGTTAACTATTGTTATTATCTTACCCAATAATAGGGAAACATGTAAATTGACCATACCTCCGCTACACCCACCGCCAATCAGAGTGAGTATGCAAATTAACCCAACAAAGATGGCAGGTCACTGCCAACCGGCCATCGGCTGGGGGAGGGGGGATGCCCTTCCCAAGCCTAAAGCTTCAGGCTTGGGCAGGGGTTGAGCCTGGGATTGGAGGGAAGGGGAAATAATTAAAGGAAACATATCCTCAGGTGAGAATAAAAAGAAAAATAAAGAAAGAAATGTCATATTCTATGAAAGACACATCTTGAAAATGCCTAAAGAAAGTTGTCATTTTTTTCATGGTGAAGGGACTGGAGTCCGTGTTGATGAAAATACCATGGTGGCTGTGGTGACTGGCAGTGGCTGCAGCAGTGGGGTGATTGGGCTGGCACCTTCCCCTAATCAGCCTGGTCACCTTCTGCAAAGGGAGGCCAGACTGTGGCTTAGGCCCGCTCCTAAAGGGGAGCGGGCCTAAGCCATCAGTAGGACATGCCCTGAGGGCTCCCACTATGTGAAAAGAGGGCAGGCTGGGCTGAGGGACCCCTCCCCATTGCATGAATTTCATGCACCAAGCCACTGGTGTTACTACATGTCCTGTAATAAGATGCAGGCTTCCTTCATTTCAGGTGGCTTCCTTTGACAGGATTTAGTATACACAGATCCTTTATGGTAAGATGCTTTATTGTAACCCCAAAGCCTTCGCCTTGGTGAATTCTCTGGTGTTGGGGACACCCACATTGGAGCACATTGCCTCACAGCCCTGGGAGGTGTTTTGGGTCCCTTGTGTACAGATATCGGGAGCCTTGTTTAGCATGAGGATCCTGAGGTCTGGAAGAGAACCAGACATGGGAGATCTCTGCTAGGGAGAAGCCCTGCCCAAATGCGTGTGGCTCCTGAGACACAGCTGGTCCTTGTACTGTCTGCAAATGTGCAGGTCACTCTCTTTGGAACTGAGGGGTGGGGGGCCCCGAGGGTGGAGTGCAGGGAGGACTTGGATTTGGGTGAGGGGCTGCAGAGGAAGCTATTTGCTTTGCAAAAGTTGGGCTACACTCAACTATATCGAGACACATTCATGCCACCAGTCTTGAGCAAATGGAATTTTTTAAAAATTGTGGAAATAGACAACAGAATTCCAGCATTTCAGCAGAGGATCAGATGCCAAAAGGCTACCTTATGGCAATTTTTGGTTAATGAAGGTGTTCTTCACAGCATTGAACTTGGTCAAGGATTCATATTGGAAAAGGTATTAACTAGTGTATCTGCTGCTTTCTGTCTACACTTGTCAGAGGAGGAGATGGTGTTAGACGGAGCTTGCCCTTGGAGCTCTTTGGCCCACTTCTGCAAACAGTAACTTTTTTTTTTTTTAACTGAGCAGTGGGTATATTTTTTAGTCTCTGGCACTAGTCATTCAGCAGTGATGAGAGTGTGTTTGGGTGGTGTTTGTCTGCCTCTTGCACCCAAACATCCTCCAGCTGTGGGTCTTTTCCTTCTCTGTGTGTAAAGCCAGTAAGCAAAACTAAAAGCCCTGGGAAAAGGGTGAGGAGAGCAACAGAAAGGAACCTTCTCTTTTGTGAAAAAGCCCGCCATGGGCTGAATCTTAGAGAAAAGCTGATGGGTCTTTTCCTCTTGACTGTGTTAATAGAGCAAAGCGCCCAAACTCAGGCGGAGGGGTCCTTCTCTGGGTTGGAAATAAGTTTCATCTCTGCGCTGGGGCTTCTACCACAAGATGAGACCTTTACATCTGATGCTAAGAAACGATTGGTTGTGGGGAAAATGAAAAAACCAAAAGCAAACATCTGTCCTACAGGTTAGCCTTTAAATTATACTGTTTTCATTCTGTCATGGGATACCCGGCTTTTAACTCGCTGGTGAAGTCTGCGAGGCTGGGTTGTTTGCATCTATTTTTATCTCGTCCACTCTGCCCCGGGTTCAGAATAAGGTTGCTGGTTTCCTCCCAGAGCTTCTGGCCACAGTCTGCCCTGACCTGGGCAGCTGGGGAGTGGAATCAGCTCTTCCTGGGCTGGGAACAGGGAAGGTGCTGCGGAGAGGGGTCCAGGCGGGATCAGCCAGGCCAGGGGAAGGCGACGGCGACGACGACGGCAGATGGTGGGAAGCCTGGGCTTTCTACAGGCCGAGCGTCTGTGCAGAGTGAGCCTCAGAGAACAGCAGCTGCCCCTGTGCCAGCACGCCGGGCAGACCAGACCAGGGCCGGGCGGGCGGTGTCTCCGAGACAGGGCAGGACAAGGACGTGCACAGCCGGGCACAGACTCCGAGCTGGCTCTCCACGTCAGCATGAGCAGTGAGCAGGGTCCTGAGCAGTTGGCACCTCAGCCTATCAGAATTCAGGAGAGGTTCCTTCTCAAGTAAAATTCTAAAGAGTCAAAGGATGAATTCGGACAGTGATGGAATGGATGACATCATCAGTCAAGAATCCCCATTGGATGTGGAGGGGAATTATAAAAAGGTAAGGGGGCGGGGGGGGGGGTGGGGAGAGTTCTTTTGTTTGTGAACAATTGGACCATTTTTCTAACTGGGAGAAAGATCACCCTTGAGAAGTGGCCAAATTCCACAGTCAGTGGCCATTGCCGTAATATATGCAGGAAAGCTGAAATGCACAGAATTGAATACATTAAGCTGGGAAAGCTCTTCTTTCTGCTTTTCCCAGCTTGTACTCATTAATATATTTTAGCCGTCACTGGAATACACATGTGGTTATTCCGAAGTTGAAAAAAATTATACATTTGGTTGCTAGGCAAGCTTTTTATATAAAGAGAGCATTTTTAAAATTACTGACATGTTAAAAATGCGCCTGCCATTAAAAATTACTAGCACGTTTAACCTATCTTCCTCATTTTGACTTTTTAAAAAAATATATTAATTTTTACTAAGAGAAGGTGTGGGGTTTTAAAAAATTTGATACGCTGTCTACTGATTCTTTGCTTGCCTTTTCTTTTGAAAAGCCAGCGAACGTATTTTTGGAATGTTTTATACGGTAATTGTCTGGTAATAAGAGGCCCGAGTAAAAATAGCTTTCGTTGTATGGGTGAGGTCATGAAATTGAACTACAAGTGTGTGCTTGTCCGTCCACAGAAGGCTAAACACAGGCCCCGTCCTTCTCCCTTATTATCTTCCCTAAGTCAGATGTGGGTCAGGGCACAGCACAGGATGAAAAAGAAGGGCCTCCTTCCGTCCTGAAACTAACACAGGGAGACTTGCTACTGACCTTCTGATTCGATCGAGTGTGTCACAAACTTTTTTCCCCAGAGTGAGGTACAGAAAGGAGCTTCTGTCTTGATAATGATGCAAAATAGGGCAGTTTGCATCTTATATGCATAATTGTGTGTGAGAATAGGGGCTGTTCTGAGCATATGCCTTCTCTCTTAGAGCAGCCCCGAGTGCTGTGTGCTCTTCCTTCAGAAGCTGAAACGTGAAGGTATGAGAGAGGTTTAAATAGCCTGCCGTGTCGCCCTGCATGTGTTTTGTCCCCTGTGGTCCCCGAGGAGGGAGTGAGTGCTGAGGGGGTATGTGCACAGAGTCCTGGAACCCCAGCACCTCTCAGCTGTTCCCCTCCTGCCGGAAGTAGGTGCACGGCAGACGCTGGGAACACTCAGCAATCAGAGTCCGTCACTTACCCAGCCCAGCAGAGCGAGTGCACGCCTCTCACCCTGCCTCTTACATTCAGGGCCAAAAGACGGCTCTCAGTTTTCTTTGCTAAATCGTCTCAGGTAGGAAAGTGTAGGTCAGTTTGCACTTAGGAAAGGATGAAACACATGCCATTGCTCATACAATAACAATAAAATAATGGCCCCTGTAGTCTCATGCTCCTTAGAACCTGAGAGCCCAGATGCCTGGGATGAGTGAGCGATGTGATATGAGGCAACCTGATACAGCACGGACTAGAGCCACAAGCTTGAAAGGCTCCAGTGGCTTTAAAACATCAACAGCAACAATACAGAGTTGCAGTGTGAAGCCCGTTATCTCACCCAGGCAGCGGGATGCGCAGGAGCTTTCAGGAGACCCGGTGTCTGATAGGGCAAGTCCGAGGCGGCCCCGGGTAAACCCCGTGATGAGGAGGATGGGTCAGGCCATGTTGTTCTGGACCCTAACATGAGGGCTGTTCCCTTGTCGGTTCCGCTTCCCAACTGCCTTGCTCAGGCAAATGCTTTCAAATTTATGCACATTGTGTTTACAATGAAGGCTTCATTATGCTAAAAAAAAAAAAAAAATACCAGTCTTAATTTCATTAAGAACGTCTAGCAAAACAAGGCAACATGTGTTTTCTTTAAAATACAAAGAGCAGGAAAAGAATTAGGTTGTATAAAAATCACTTTTCCTAATTGGAATCTTCTTTTTCTGAGTTCCCCCGCCCCAAATGTTTTTTTGTTTTGTTTTGTGTTGTTTTTTGTGGGGTTTTTTTGCTGTCTGGTTGACTAGAGTAGAAAATAAAATTAGGTGCCATAAAGCAGGGGTCTGCAGGCTTTTTTGACCTTGTAGCCATCAGTAAAATATTTCTGAGCCCATGCCTCTAATAGCTGTAGATTTTATTCATAAGCGCATATCATTGTAAAAATATATTACGTACACATAAAACATATACCAATAGATATTTTTAAATAAATGTTTAAATATAAATTAAAGTTTTAATCATTTCTCTTTCCCCGCCTGTGACTGAGGCCAGTTGTCAAAAACAGTTGGAAAGTTGATATACCCATGCCTACTGGTAGATACGACAGACCTTCCTCTCCCAGTTGCACTAATAAATACCACATGGGTACAGGGATTATTTTACAAGATTGTAATAAAGTCAGGCAAACAGCCTTGGGGGAAAGGTCACTTTCCGATAACTAAAATTAGATTCCACCCAGGCGGGGGAAGGAAGAGAGTAGGCATCTGTCCCTTTCCTTGGGGAAGGTCCCTGCGGTAGGCAAGAAGTCTCATTAGTAGCTCTGGTTTGCTCAGTGGTGGTGAAGCTGTCCTCCACAGGACACAGATCCCAGGATTTAGGAAGGAAGGCCTGCACCTTGGCAGAATCCAAGGTGTGTGTGTTCAGTCATCATCGCCCTGTCTTGCTCTGCACAACCCCGACCCTCTGGTGGAGCCCACACAGCTGACTGTCTTTGGTCTTTAGGAGCAAGCACAGAGCAAGTCGAAGGCCAGCTTCGCAGAAGGCAGAATGGGCTTTCCTTCAAGGGGCTCAGGGGATGGGGTTGGGGGGCGGCGGATGGCGGGGAGCACACAATCAAGCTGATATGGATGCTGCTGCCTGGATGTTCAGATAGCTAGTGTGGACCGAAAAACATGCAACTGTGTCCTCTCAGAGCCTGGAAAGATCCAAGTTACCCCGATGGAGAGAGAGGAAACCGGGAAAATGTAACTTAGACGGCAGAAAGCTGGCTCCGCTCCCACTGTGTCCGGGAGCAGAGCAGACACAGGGAAGCCGACCTGCCTTCTGTCCACAGCCTGCCCCTCGCAGAGAGGAGTCGG